>OX388257.1:0-605571 GCA_947579855.1 Anticlea derivata
CTAACCTAACCTAACCTAACCTAACCTAACCTAACCTAACCTAACCTAACCTAACCTAACCTAACCTAACCTAACCTAACCTAACCTAACCTAACCTAACCTAACCTAACCTAACCTAACCTAACCTAACCTAACCTAACCTAACCTAACCTAACCTAACCTAACCTAACCTAACCTAACCTAACCTAACCTAACCTAACCTAACCTAACCTAACCTAACCTAACCTAACCTAACCTAACCTAACCTAACCTAACCTAACCTAACCTAACCTAACCTAACCTAACCTAACCTAACCTAACCTAACCTAACCTAACCTAACCTAACCTAACCTAACCTAACCTAACCTAACCTAACCTAACCTAACCTAACCTAACCTAACCTAACCTAACCTAACCTAACCTAACCTAACCTAACCTAACCTAACCTAACCTAACCTAACCTAACCTAACCTAACCTAACCTAACCTAACCTAACCTAACCTAACCTAACCTAACCTAACCTAACCTAACCTAACCTAACCTAACCTAACCTAACCTAACCTAACCTAACCTAACCTAACCTAACCTAACCTAACCTAACCTAACCTAACCTAACCTAACCTAACCTAACCTAACCTAACCTAACCTAACCTAACCTAACCTAACCTAACCTAACCTAACCTAACCTAACCTAACCTAACCTAACCTAACCTAACCTAACCTAACCTAACCTAACCTAACCTAACCTAACCTAACCTAACCTAACCTAACCTAACCTAACCTAACCTAACCTAACCTAACCTAACCTAACCTAACCTAACCTAACCTAACCTAACCTAACCTAACCTAACCTAACCTAACCTAACCTAACCTAACCTAACCTAACCTAACCTAACCTAACCTAACCTAACCTAACCTAACCTAACCTAACCTAACCTAACCTAACCTAACCTAACCTAACCTAACCTAACCTAACCTAACCTAACCTAACCTAACCTAACCTAACCTAACCTAACCTAACCTAACCTAACCTAACCTAACCTAACCTAACCTAACCTAACCTAACCTAACCTAACCTAACCTAACCTAACCTAACCTAACCTAACCTAACCTAACCTAACCTAACCTAACCTAACCTAACCTAACCTAACCTAACCTAACCTAACCTAACCTAACCTAACCTAACCTAACCTAACCTAACCTAACCTAACCTAACCTAACCTAACCTAACCTAACCTAACCTAACCTAACCTAACCTAACCTAACCTAACCTAACCTAACCTAACCTAACCTAACCTAACCTAACCTAACCTAACCTAACCTAACCTAACCTAACCTAACCTAACCTAACCTAACCTAACCTAACCTAACCTAACCTAACCTAACCTAACCTAACCTAACCTAACCTAACCTAACCTAACCTAACCTAACCTAACCTAACCTAACCTAACCTAACCTAACCTAACCTAACCTAACCTAACCTAACCTAACCTAACCTAACCTAACCTAACCTAACCTAACCTAACCTAACCTAACCTAACCTAACCTAACCTAACCTAACCTAACCTAACCTAACCTAACCTAACCTAACCTAACCTAACCTAACCTAACCTAACCTAACCTAACCTAACCTAACCTAACCTAACCTAACCTAACCTAACCTAACCTAACCTAACCTAACCTAACCTAACCTAACCTAACCTAACCTAACCTAACCTAACCTAACCTAACCTAACCTAACCTAACCTAACCTAACCTAACCTAACCTAACCTAACCTAACCTAACCTAACCTAACCTAACCTAACCTAACCTAACCTAACCTAACCTAACCTAACCTAACCTAACCTAACCTAACCTAACCTAACCTAACCTAACCTAACCTAACCTAACCTAACCTAACCTAACCTAACCTAACCTAACCTAACCTAACCTAACCTAACCTAACCTAACCTAACCTAACCTAACCTAACCTAACCTAACCTAACCTAACCTAACCTAACCTAACCTAACCTAACCTAACCTAACCTAACCTAACCTAACCTAACCTAACCTAACCTAACCTAACCTAACCTAACCTAACCTAACCTAACCTAACCTAACCTAACCTAACCTAACCTAACCTAACCTAACCTAACCTAACCTAACCTAACCTAACCTAACCTAACCTAACCTAACCTAACCTAACCTAACCTAACCTAACCTAACCTAACCTAACCTAACCTAACCTAACCTAACCTAACCTAACCTAACCTAACCTAACCTAACCTAACCTAACCTAACCTAACCTAACCTAACCTAACCTAACCTAACCTAACCTAACCTAACCTAACCTAACCTAACCTAACCTAACCTAACCTAACCTAACCTAACCTAACCTAACCTAACCTAACCTAACCTAACCTAACCTAACCTAACCTAACCTAACCTAACCTAACCTAACCTAACCTAACCTAACCTAACCTAACCTAACCTAACCTAACCTAACCTAACCTAACCTAACCTAACCTAACCTAACCTAACCTAACCTAACCTAACCTAACCTAACCTAACCTAACCTAACCTAACCTAACCTAACCTAACCTAACCTAACCTAACCTAACCTAACCTAACCTAACCTAACCTAACCTAACCTAACCTAACCTAACCTAACCTAACCTAACCTAACCTAACCTAACCTAACCTAACCTAACCTAACCTAACCTAACCTAACCTAACCTAACCTAACCTAACCTAACCTAACCTAACCTAACCTAACCTAACCTAACCTAACCTAACCTAACCTAACCTAACCTAACCTAACCTAACCTAACCTAACCTAACCTAACCTAACCTAACCTAACCTAACCTAACCTAACCTAACCTAACCTAACCTAACCTAACCTAACCTAACCTAACCTAACCTAACCTAACCTAACCTAACCTAACCTAACCTAACCTAACCTAACCTAACCTAACCTAACCTAACCTAACCTAACCTAACCTAACCTAACCTAACCTAACCTAACCTAACCTAACCTAACCTAACCTAACCTAACCTAACCTAACCTAACCTAACCTAACCTAACCTAACCTAACCTAACCTAACCTAACCTAACCTAACCTAACCTAACCTAACCTAACCTAACCTAACCTAACCTAACCTAACCTAACCTAACCTAACCTAACCTAACCTAACCTAACCTAACCTAACCTAACCTAACCTAACCTAACCTAACCTAACCTAACCTAACCTAACCTAACCTAACCTAACCTAACCTAACCTAACCTAACCTAACCTAACCTAACCTAACCTAACCTAACCTAACCTAACCTAACCTAACCTAACCTAACCTAACCTAACCTAACCTAACCTAACCTAACCTAACCTAACCTAACCTAACCTAACCTAACCTAACCTAACCTAACCTAACCTAACCTAACCTAACCTAACCTAACCTAACCTAACCTAACCTAACCTAACCTAACCTAACCTAACCTAACCTAACCTAACCTAACCTAACCTAACCTAACCTAACCTAACCTAACCTAACCTAACCTAACCTAACCTAACCTAACCTAACCTAACCTAACCTAACCTAACCTAACCTAACCTAACCTAACCTAACCTAACCTAACCTAACCTAACCTAACCTAACCTAACCTAACCTAACCTAACCTAACCTAACCTAACCTAACCTAACCTAACCTAACCTAACCTAACCTAACCTAACCTAACCTAACCTAACCTAACCTAACCTAACCTAACCTAACCTAACCTAACCTAACCTAACCTAACCTAACCTAACCTAACCTAACCTAACCTAACCTAACCTAACCTAACCTAACCTAACCTAACCTAACCTAACCTAACCTAACCTAACCTAACCTAACCTAACCTAACCTAACCTAACCTAACCTAACCTAACCTAACCTAACCTAACCTAACCTAACCTAACCTAACCTAACCTAACCTAACCTAACCTAACCTAACCTAACCTAACCTAACCTAACCTAACCTAACCTAACCTAACCTAACCTAACCTAACCTAACCTAACCTAACCTAACCTAACCTAACCTAACCTAACCTAACCTAACCTAACCTAACCTAACCTAACCTAACCTAACCTAACCTAACCTAACCTAACCTAACCTAACCTAACCTAACCTAACCTAACCTAACCTAACCTAACCTAACCTAACCTAACCTAACCTAACCTAACCTAACCTAACCTAACCTAACCTAACCTAACCTAACCTAACCTAACCTAACCTAACCTAACCTAACCTAACCTAACCTAACCTAACCTAACCTAACCTAACCTAACCTAACCTAACCTAACCTAACCTAACCTAACCTAACCTAACCTAACCTAACCTAACCTAACCTAACCTAACCTAACCTAACCTAACCTAACCTAACCTAACCTAACCTAACCTAACCTAACCTAACCTAACCTAACCTAACCTAACCTAACCTAACCTAACCTAACCTAACCTAACCTAACCTAACCTAACCTAACCTAACCTAACCTAACCTAACCTAACCTAACCTAACCTAACCTAACCTAACCTAACCTAACCTAACCTAACCTAACCTAACCTAACCTAACCTAACCTAACCTAACCTAACCTAACCTAACCTAACCTAACCTAACCTAACCTAACCTAACCTAACCTAACCTAACCTAACCTAACCTAACCTAACCTAACCTAACCTAACCTAACCTAACCTAACCTAACCTAACCTAACCTAACCTAACCTAACCTAACCTAACCTAACCTAACCTAACCTAACCTAACCTAACCTAACCTAACCTAACCTAACCTAACCTAACCTAACCTAACCTAACCTAACCTAACCTAACCTAACCTAACCTAACCTAACCTAACCTAACCTAACCTAACCTAACCTAACCTAACCTAACCTAACCTAACCTAACCTAACCTAACCTAACCTAACCTAACCTAACCTAACCTAACCTAACCTAACCTAACCTAACCTAACCTAACCTAACCTAACCTAACCTAACCTAACCTAACCTAACCTAACCTAACCTAACCTAACCTAACCTAACCTAACCTAACCTAACCTAACCTAACCTAACCTAACCTAACCTAACCTAACCTAACCTAACCTAACCTAACCTAACCTAACCTAACCTAACCTAACCTAACCTAACCTAACCTAACCTAACCTAACCTAACCTAACCTAACCTAACCTAACCTAACCTAACCTAACCTAACCTAACCTAACCTAACCTAACCTAACCTAACCTAACCTAACCTAACCTAACCTAACCTAACCTAACCTAACCTAACCTAACCTAACCTAACCTAACCTAACCTAACCTAACCTAACCTAACCTAACCTAACCTAACCTAACCTAACCTAACCTAACCTAACCTAACCTAACCTAACCTAACCTAACCTAACCTAACCTAACCTAACCTAACCTAACCTAACCTAACCTAACCTAACCTAACCTAACCTAACCTAACCTAACCTAACCTAACCTAACCTAACCTAACCTAACCTAACCTAACCTAACCTAACCTAACCTAACCTAACCTAACCTAACCTAACCTAACCTAACCTAACCTAACCTAACCTAACCTAACCTAACCTAACCTAACCTAACCTAACCTAACCTAACCTAACCTAACCTAACCTAACCTAACCTAACCTAACCTAACCTAACCTAACCTAACCTAACCTAACCTAACCTAACCTAACCTAACCTAACCTAACCTAACCTAACCTAACCTAACCTAACCTAACCTAACCTAACCTAACCTAACCTAACCTAACCTAACCTAACCTAACCTAACCTAACCTAACCTAACCTAACCTAACCTAACCTAACCTAACCTAACCTAACCTAACCTAACCTAACCTAACCTAACCTAACCTAACCTAACCTAACCTAACCTAACCTAACCTAACCTAACCTAACCTAACCTAACCTAACCTAACCTAACCTAACCTAACCTAACCTAACCTAACCTAACCTAACCTAACCTAACCTAACCTAACCTAACCTAACCTAACCTAACCTAACCTAACCTAACCTAACCTAACCTAACCTAACCTAACCTAACCTAACCTAACCTAACCTAACCTAACCTAACCTAACCTAACCTAACCTAACCTAACCTAACCTAACCTAACCTAACCTAACCTAACCTAACCTAACCTAACCTAACCTAACCTAACCTAACCTAACCTAACCTAACCTAACCTAACCTAACCTAACCTAACCTAACCTAACCTAACCTAACCTAACCTAACCTAACCTAACCTAACCTAACCTAACCTAACCTAACCTAACCTAACCTAACCTAACCTAACCTAACCTAACCTAACCTAACCTAACCTAACCTAACCTAACCTAACCTAACCTAACCTAACCTAACCTAACCTAACCTAACCTAACCTAACCTAACCTAACCTAACCTAACCTAACCTAACCTAACCTAACCTAACCTAACCTAACCTAACCTAACCTAACCTAACCTAACCTAACCTAACCTAACCTAACCTAACCTAACCTAACCTAACCTAACCTAACCTAACCTAACCTAACCTAACCTAACCTAACCTAACCTAACCTAACCTAACCTAACCTAACCTAACCTAACCTAACCTAACCTAACCTAACCTAACCTAACCTAACCTAACCTAACCTAACCTAACCTAACCTAACCTAACCTAACCTAACCTAACCTAACCTAACCTAACCTAACCTAACCTAACCTAACCTAACCTAACCTAACCTAACCTAACCTAACCTAACCTAACCTAACCTAACCTAACCTAACCTAACCTAACCTAACCTAACCTAACCTAACCTAACCTAACCTAACCTAACCTAACCTAACCTAACCTAACCTAACCTAACCTAACCTAACCTAACCTAACCTAACCTAACCTAACCTAACCTAACCTAACCTAACCTAACCTAACCTAACCTAACCTAACCTAACCTAACCTAACCTAACCTAACCTAACCTAACCTAACCTAACCTAACCTAACCTAACCTAACCTAACCTAACCTAACCTAACCTAACCTAACCTAACCTAACCTAACCTAACCTAACCTAACCTAACCTAACCTAACCTAACCTAACCTAACCTAACCTAACCTAACCTAACCTAACCTAACCTAACCTAACCTAACCTAACCTAACCTAACCTAACCTAACCTAACCTAACCTAACCTAACCTAACCTAACCTAACCTAACCTAACCTAACCTAACCTAACCTAACCTAACCTAACCTAACCTAACCTAACCTAACCTAACCTAACCTAACCTAACCTAACCTAACCTAACCTAACCTAACCTAACCTAACCTAACCTAACCTAACCTAACCTAACCTAACCTAACCTAACCTAACCTAACCTAACCTAACCTAACCTAACCTAACCTAACCTAACCTAACCTAACCTAACCTAACCTAACCTAACCTAACCTAACCTAACCTAACCTAACCTAACCTAACCTAACCTAACCTAACCTAACCTAACCTAACCTAACCTAACCTAACCTAACCTAACCTAACCTAACCTAACCTAACCTAACCTAACCTAACCTAACCTAACCTAACCTAACCTAACCTAACCTAACCTAACCTAACCTAACCTAACCTAACCTAACCTAACCTAACCTAACCTAACCTAACCTAACCTAACCTAACCTAACCTAACCTAACCTAACCTAACCTAACCTAACCTAACCTAACCTAACCTAACCTAACCTAACCTAACCTAACCTAACCTAACCTAACCTAACCTAACCTAACCTAACCTAACCTAACCTAACCTAACCTAACCTAACCTAACCTAACCTAACCTAACCTAACCTAACCTAACCTAACCTAACCTAACCTAACCTAACCTAACCTAACCTAACCTAACCTAACCTAACCTAACCTAACCTAACCTAACCTAACCTAACCTAACCTAACCTAACCTAACCTAACCTAACCTAACCTAACCTAACCTAACCTAACCTAACCTAACCTAACCTAACCTAACCTAACCTAACCTAACCTAACCTAACCTAACCTAACCTAACCTAACCTAACCTAACCTAACCTAACCTAACCTAACCTAACCTAACCTAACCTAACCTAACCTAACCTAACCTAACCTAACCTAACCTAACCTAACCTAACCTAACCTAACCTAACCTAACCTAACCTAACCTAACCTAACCTAACCTAACCTAACCTAACCTAACCTAACCTAACCTAACCTAACCTAACCTAACCTAACCTAACCTAACCTAACCTAACCTAACCTAACCTAACCTAACCTAACCTAACCTAACCTAACCTAACCTAACCTAACCTAACCTAACCTAACCTAACCTAACCTAACCTAACCTAACCTAACCTAACCTAACCTAACCTAACCTAACCTAACCTAACCTAACCTAACCTAACCTAACCTAACCTAACCTAACCTAACCTAACCTAACCTAACCTAACCTAACCTAACCTAACCTAACCTAACCTAACCTAACCTAACCTAACCTAACCTAACCTAACCTAACCTAACCTAACCTAACCTAACCTAACCTAACCTAACCTAACCTAACCTAACCTAACCTAACCTAACCTAACCTAACCTAACCTAACCTAACCTAACCTAACCTAACCTAACCTAACCTAACCTAACCTAACCTAACCTAACCTAACCTAACCTAACCTAACCTAACCTAACCTAACCTAACCTAACCTAACCTAACCTAACCTAACCCCAACCTAACCTAACCTAACCTAACCTAACCTAACCTAACCTAACCTAACCTAACCTAACCTAACCTAACCTAACCTTTTTTTTTTTTTTTTTTTTTTTTTTGACCCAGAGGAAATCCTTTATGGATACCACCTGGCCCGGGGGGACCAAGTGGTTATGTCGGACTCCTGATACCGACTAAAACCTCTGGGGTGTTCCTCTCTACGTCTGGGACAGGGTCACGGGAAACGCTATTGCTTACTTCCGCAACCCCGCCAACGTTTGCACTTTCGGGCACATCTTTACAAGGAGGGCTCACATGCCTCTCCATTCCTCTCTACTGAAGGCACCCTGAACACTTAAGGCGCCTTCACGCTCAGGACCTCAAAGTGTGGGCGACGGACCCCCCGATCCAACGCCCACAGGACCTATTTAGGTCGGCATGCGAGCCATATAGGCTGTACGCCGCCGGCCATGCCTTCTGCGGCGAATTGGGAGCGAATTTGGGTCTTGTTCCCGCTCTCGCTCTGCCGCTTCCTTCTGCGATAAAATGCAATCGCAGAAGGCCACAACCGCACTCCAGGCTTCTTCACTATCAACCATGGCGTTGACCATAGCCGACAGCGACAGATCCTGTCCAACAACTGCAGACAAGGCAGCACGAGGCTCTTCCCATGCTGGGCACTCTTCGCGCGTATGTTGTGCCGTGTCCGCTACACCTCTACTACAGTGGTGGCACCTCGATGTTGGCTCTCTACCTACCACTCGCCATAAGTACTCACCGAAGCACCCGTGTCCGGTCAACATCTGCGCCAAGTGATAAGTGAGCACCCCATGTTCCCGCTCAACCCACGGCCTAAGAATTGGTCGTATTGCCCCAACAAGTTCCTGGCTAGGTCCTGGAACCTCTAACCAGACCGTCCACTTCCGGAAAAGTTCGTCACGTGCTTCATCTCTCCATTTCTGGATTTCCCGCGGATGAGGATGGTCACCCGCTGTTAGCGCTTCTTGCTCTCGCCAGTATACTGATGCGTGAACCTCCGCTTCCAGGTCCCACGGCGGGCTAGCAGCAAGTAGGCACGCACCGACGAAGGACGTTGTGCGGTACGCTCGAGCCGCCCTAAGCGCTATAGCCCGCTGCGGACGCCGCAGCAGGGGGACGTTTCTGGTATTTAAAGCGTCCGCCCATATTGGCGCTCCATAAAGCGCCATTGAGCGCACAACACCAGCGTATAGACGCCGGCATGCTCCTCCCGGACCACCCACATTCGGTAGGACTCTACCGAGCGCTCCGGCTGCAGCCATCAACTTTGGGGCCAAGCGCCGGAAATGTTCATCGAATTTCCATCTGCCGTCAAGGACGACTCCTAAATACTTCATCGTCAACCCGACGGCAATTGAAGTTCCACCCACTATTATTGTCGCCCCCGGCGGTGGTGCTTTCCGAGGCCCATGAAAAACGAGAGCCTCGGATTTATGTAAAGCCACCTCAAGCCCCAAAGCCCTGATCCTGTGGACTATTTGGGCAACACTCGCTGTTGCAAGGCGGGCCGCTTCTCTATGCGTATCGCCGCAAGCTGTCACGAGAGTGTCGTCCGCGTAGCATGTTATGCCTACTCCCGGCATAGTTTCACCGCGCAACACCCAGTCGTAGCCAATGTTCCACAGGAGCGGCCCCAAGACCGAACCCTGTGGAACACCGCACGACATCGCTCTTCTCCCCCAGCCATCTTTCGTCGGGAACGCAACTTCTCTACCGGCGAAATAATCTGCCACGACCATCTGCAGATACCGTGGCACACCGTGGTATTGCAGCGCAGCCTTCACTGTTTCCCAAGGCAAAGTGTTGAATGCATTTGAAATGTCCAGCGACACTGCCCACATCACTCCGCCCTGGGAGACCACCCCGTCAGCGAGGCCCCTAACCCGTGCAATGGCGCCCATAGTTGATCGGCCCCGTCGGAAGCCAAACTGGGCGTCGTGCAACCCCGACTCCATGCATTCATTGAGGCGAGTGGCGATTACACGCTCGAAAAGCTTGCTTATCTCACTTAGCAGCACAATGGGTCGGTAGGCCGACGGCAGCTCAGCCGGACGCCCCTCCTTTCGAAGGAGAACTAGCTTTCCCGTCTTCCATGCCTGAGGGAATCGACCCTGGCGAAGGCATGCAGTGAAAAGCGTCATCACTCTTTCTCCCAGCTCCCGCAAGGCAAGACCCAAGACGCGCCCTGGCACTCCATCCAGTCCTGGGGCGGTTTTTTTGGATCGAAGTTTTAAAACAGCTACCCCAAATTCTACCTCAGTCACTGAAGGAGCATCATCCTCCATTTCCTGCAATGGTCCCGTGGCGGCCATAAGTGGTGGCACAAATTCATCCCGTTCGGGGAAAAGAGTGCCCACCACCTGTTCCAGCAGATGCGGCTGAAGGGTGCTCGTCAGCGGGGGGGCCCAGGGACGTAGTTTTTGTCGCACAACACGATACGGCCTCCCCCATGGATCTCGATTGAGCGTCTCTAAACCTAACCTAACCTAACCTAACCTTTTTTTTTTTTTTTTTTAACGATGGAGAAATGCGTTACGCATCCCCTCCAGCCTGGGGAAGCCGGAGGGGTATGTCGGGCTCTCCGTCGGCTAGCAAAACCGACGGCATACCGACTAAAAAACCATCGGGGTCCTTCTGAACGCCTTGTGTCGGGGCTGTGGGTACGCGTTAGCATTCTTCCATAGCCCCGACGGCGTTGGCTCAATGCGAGCCCCATCTCATAAAAAAAATACTACTTTGCCACCGAATCTCATATGAGAGGCGCGCGGGACCTCCGCACGCGCCACCTCGAGGCTTACAGTGGGCGACAGGCACTCCCCAGTGCCGCCGCCTTAGCCTCTCTTATGGGGGACGAATAATATGGAGGCTACGCCTCCGACGCCTCCCGACTCTCCTGCTGCGGATCGGATTAAGGGTAGTGTTTTCCCGCTCCCTCTCTGCAGCTTCCTTCTGTTTGAGTACGTCCTCGCAGAATGCGATTCCTGCTCTCCAGGACTCTTCACTTTCGACCATAGCTCGCACTAGAGCTTGAAGCGAGAGGTCATTGCCCACCGCAGCTACAAGCTCACGTCGGGGTTCTGTCCAGGCTGGGCATTCTCCCAGCGTGTGTTGAGCATCATCAAAATTAAAATCACAATGGTGACACGCTGTGGTCGGTTCCCTACCGATCCGACACAGATACTTCGAGAAACATCCGTGTCCCGAAAGTATCTGTGTCAGTCGGAATGTCATCGAACCATGCTCCCTTGATAGCCACTCCTTTAAAACCGGGCGTACTGCCCCTATTGTCCTCAATCCTGCACTTGGCTGTAACAGCCGGTTCAACCATTCTTCTACGAGAATCTCCTGTATTTCTAGCCTCCGCCCCTGGACTTCTCGTAGAGCTGGACGTTGCCCACGAGTTATTTCCTGCACACGCCAGAAGTGAACTGACGCAAGGCCTCTCGCATCTAAATCCCATGGCATCGACCCCGCCAATACGCACGCAGCCTCGAAAGAGACTGTGCGGTATCCTCTGATCACTCTCAGTGCCATCGCTCTCTGCGGTTTACGCAACAAGGCGATGTTCTGGCTGCTGAGAGTGCCAGCCCAAACAGGAGCTCCGTACAAAGCCATAGAACGTACAACACCCAAATACAGTCTACGGCAGCCTACCCTTGCACCCCTGATGTTGGGCAACAGCCCTCCCAGAGCGGCCGCAGTGCCCATCAATTTTGGCATTAAATGCTTGAAATGCGCATTAAAGTCCCACCGGCTGTCGAGGACAAGTCCCAGATATTTCATCGTCGACTCGACACCTATGCGGACGCCACCTACTACAATATGTGATCCGGCTTGTGGCTTCCTCCGGGGCCCATGGAAACATACAGCTTCAGACTTGTTTAATGCAACCTCGAGCCCGAGACGCCTAATACGGTCGACCACTTGAGCCACACCTGCCGTGGCAAGAAGGGCTGCCTCCCGGTATGATTTACCCCTCGCAGTGACCAATGTGTCGTCGGCGTAACATGTCACATTCACACCCCATAGGTTTGCACCCCGCAAAACCCAATCGTATCCAATGTTCCATAGGAGCGGTCCAAGGACCGAACCTTGTGGGACACCACACCACATTCTATATTGGATCCATCCGTCTTTTCCCTGGAACTCTACAAATCGATCGTTAAGATAATCTTCGACTATTCGGCGGAGATAACGAGGCACCCGATGGTATCTAAGTGCTTCTCGAATACAGCTCCAAGGCAAGGTATTGAAGGCGTTGGCGATATCAAGAGATACCGCCAAAACGACCTCACCCCGGGACACTGCTTCCTCCGCCGCCGTTTTCACCCGCAGAATCGCGCCAACCGTTGATCGGCCCCTCCGGAAACCAAACTGGTTGTCGTCCAGGTCAGGACCAACACAGTTCATGTGTCCAATGAGGCGACTAGCAATTATGCGCTCCAGTAATTTACCTACATCGTCAAGGAGAACAATAGGACGATAGGCAGACGGAGAGTCTGCTGGACGTCCATCTTTCTTCAACAGAACCAATTTTCCTGTCTTCCACTGTACTGGAAATCGACCTTGATCCAGACAGGCATTAAAAAGACCCAGAACTCGAGAGCCCAGAGCCTTTAAGGCCAGCGTTAAAGCTCGTCCATGAATGCCGTCAGGACCCGGAGCTGTGTTCTTTGCTCTGAGTCGCAGAACCGCCATCCTCATCTCGACGTCGTTAACTTCAGGTACTTCAGTTTCCGTGTCACTCTCCTCTCCAGGCGGTGCCATTGTTGGTGGCGTGTGCTCTTCTCTAGTGGGGAACAAAGTTGACACCACCCTCTCCAAGAGCTGAGGCTCTAGGCTCTGAGTCAACGGTGGCGCCCACGCGCGAAGTTTGCCTCTCACCATCCTATAGGGTCGCCCCCAAGGGTCTCGGTTCAAGATCTCCAGTAGCTCATCTCGGGCTGCACTTTTAGCCTGAACAATGGCCAACTGAAGAGATGCCTTGGCTTCTTTGTAGACGTCATACAGCTGCCTTTCTAGCACCACGTCACGACGACGTCTTCTGCGGTGTCTGGTGTACTGCCGTCTCGCCGTCACACATGCTATGCGTAGCTCAGCTAGCTCGATTGACCACCAGTAAACCTGGCGCTTCGGTGTACATTGATGAATTCTAGGCATAGCTGCATCACATATTTGCGTCATTGCCTCTCTAAACCAATCCACCTCCTCATGAACCCCCATCTCTGCTTGTTCATTGGAAACAGATACCCAGGCCTGAACTAAAGAGGCTTCTTCGAGTAAATCCCGATCAAGACGTTTAAGTGCCCATCGTGGTCTGTCTGCATGCAAATTTGCTCCCTCAGACCTGTTCGGAGCAGGTGGTAGAGGCGTGATATGGAAACGGATATAACGATGGTCCGATAAGGTCTCTATATTCGCCAGAACCTCCCAACCGTTAATGCGTCGTGCTAAGTTCGGACCTGCAAACGTCACATCTACAAAAGACTCGCCTTGCTGGCGCACGCAAGTACTGACCGAACCCTGATTGAGGACCAGCAAATCAGTGGCTAGCGCCCACTCTTCTAACAAATCACCACGCGCATCCGTGAAAGGAGACCCCCAAGCTACTGATTTGGCATTTAAGTCACCGAGCAGAAGCACTGGGTGAGGATGGCACCGTCCAACAAGAGCCCCAACTTCGACGAGGAACCTTTCAAATTCAGCAAGAACCCTATTGGGCGAGAAATAAACAGCCACCACCATAATTCCTTCGATAAGAGCTGCGACGAACCCACGACCCTTATGAATTTTGTGAAAGACAGCACTCTGCGAATAAATACAAACAAGCCCGTCAGCGTCTCCCACCCAGTTGTTGTTGTGCGGGATGAAGTAAGGCTCGGATATAACTGCTATGTTAATCAACCACTGCGCCATGCTCTGGATCACTAGATCCTGAGCTCTGGCGCAGTGGTTGATATTCGCCTGAAGAAAGCGTAGGGCCATACTAATTGGTCTCCATTTGCACCCTCGCATCCCCCGTTTGTGACGAGGGGCAGCTGGTAGCTGACGGTGTCGTGGCTGCAGTACTCACAGCCCTGTTTGCCCTACCTTTCCTTGATTTTGGAGGGGTACACGCCTTACTTCCCAGTCTATGAGCTGATGGCCTGTTGGCCGCAGCGCAGATCGAGCACTTTGGCGTGGCCGAGCACATGGACGACTTATGGCCAAGCTGACCACACCGGTAACACTCCTCACTGCGATCTGTCTCCGCAGTGCACTGGGCACGCACATGGCCACTTTGAAGGCATCGGTAACACCGAAGTGGCCGGGGTTGCAGCATTTCTACCCTGGCAGAAACCCATCCAACTAGTAGTCGACCTTCCTCTCCGAGCTTTTTGGCAGCAGCAACCGGGCAACTCACCAGTGCTACTCCAGTACCCTGGTATGTTCGCTTGATATCCCCAACCTTAATAGCCTCGATAGAGCAACCCCCACGTTGCGCAACAGTGGCAATTATATCCTCTTTTGACACTGAGTCGTCAAGCCCCGAAACTCGAAATTCAGCGCATTTCATGGGCCGCGAGACCCGTGCCACTTCTTCACCTAAAGCTTCTTTCAGCTTCTGGGCAAGAGAGTCTGCCTTTTCGCCGCTGGTGTCTCCAGCAGCCACCTCTAGGATACGGGCACCAGTGGCAGCCTTCCGAAATCGCAGGCTGCTGATGCCACAACTCTCGAGGTCTATTTTAGCCTTGGCTTCTGCCAAAACTTTTGCATATGTTGCACCCTTCTCTTCTGCTCCCGGCTGCAGCGTGATAACAACTGCTGCAGTCTGAGGAGAGCGCAACTTTACCTTGGCTGGGCGGGACGTGGATTTGACTGTCCCTGCGCTTGCCGTGGTGCCTGTCATCGATTTAGCCACAGGTTTGGCTGTGACTATCTTGCCCCTCTTTGTCACTGTCGACCATCCTTCATTCATGTTTTCTGGCGCAGGCGGTAAATCACAAGTCTTCTGGGTTAACCGTGATCCCTGATCTTGTTTGTTGTTCTTCTTTGCTGCCTGCTTCAAGCTCTTTGGTGGCTGTGAAGCCGATTGTACATTCTCTGGTATAGCTTGCGTTCCAGAAGCAGCATCTTTGCGCTTGTCTGCCGCTAAAGTAGGGCGAATGCGCTTCTCAGGGAGAAGTCTCTCCTCCATCCCTTCTAAACGAGCATTGATCATGCTGCCAACCTGCAGCATTATTGATCGCATCAGCTCCTCTTGCTGGCTTCTATTGTCTTCGCGGGGTGTCGTTGTAGACTGATTAGCCCTCACCTCCGGGTGATTCACGGATACCGAAGGCAGCTCATCCGCTGCCGAAAACTTTGTTCTCAGCTCTCCTAATTCCTTTCGGAGCTCTGCCATCTCCGAGCGCAAGCGAGCGTTATCGGCCTGAAGCTTAGCTGTTTCCTCAGAAACCGAACTAGCGTACAGCGCCTCAACCGCCGCCTTTATAGAAGCCGCCGAATCCTTCAGGGCCCTAGTAAAGGTACCTTTCAGGTTACCAGACTTGGTAGCCACCATCAAAATAACCTCTGCTGCATCCACAACTTGTTTGACCAGATCAGAAGCAAGTCCACTATCCTCTCTAGGTGCTGGTGGAGCCACCTTACGGGTAGCTTTGTGACAAGCTAACTGGGCAGCAATTTCATCCTCAGCTTTCTTTTTCGCCTCTTCTCGCCTTAGAGCATTAAGCTCCGTCTGGGCTTTTGCCAGGCCCACGTACTTGCCCGATGTTGGTGGGCGCCCTCGGCCCCTCTTGGCAGTTGGCGTTTGGGGAGCCGTTGCCACTTCCTCATCACTCGAAGCTTCCCGCTCTTCTTCGTGACGCCGCTTCCCACGGACCGCTTTCTTCCAAAATTTAGAAGGAAGAGCCTCTAACGTCACACTGCATTCACTTATTCTTGAGTCTGCATCAGAATCAAGGCTAACGAACGCGATGTCTTCGCACGAACCTCTCTCCACCTGAACAATTTGTTGCTCCCCTCGCAAGGCAACAACACTTCCACTTCCACTCGCCCTCTCGGCGTAACTACGCGCAAATGCGCCCATCGTCTCCTCTCCTTGACCTTTCCGGCCACCACTATTTTTAGATTTAAAAGTTTCAGATTCCATATCAAATCCCACGAGTATGTGGGAAATACTCGGTCACCCCGATCAGTGCCCACTGTAACCGGGGAAGGGTACATACTGCGGAGGTCCCCTTGTATCCGCAGGTTATTACGTGTTCTCTCACGGGTTTTGAGTCGAGTTTTCCATACTCGGACCGGCCAATTAAGGCAAGCCCTCTTCGGTTCACACTGCTACAACATACCTCCTTATCGCCAAAACGGAGGTCGTTGAAGTAGGCAGTGTGAAACCGGCTGGAGAGTTGGCGTGCTCTCTCCGACGTGGCTGAGCAATACGGTCAATATTACACAGTCCGCCTTAAAATGGCATTTTTATGCCCCCCCCTTATTTAACCCTTATACTCCCGACCCCAACCCACATGAGGCGAGGAGTACAAAGGACCTCTATCCTGCCTCAGAGAGGCCCACCGTGTCGGATTATTGGCCACCATGAAACATTTCTGCCAAACTCAGCAGAAATGTTTCATGGTGTTACCAGGGTGCACCACGAGGAGGTTATCCGACCTAGCACCCCAACCTAACCTAACCTAACCTAACCTAACCTAACCTAACCTAACCTAACCTAACCTAACCTAACCTAACCTTTTTTTTTTTTTTTTTTTTTTTAACGTGAGGAAATGCATTTACGCATCCCCGCCCACTGGGGAAGCAGACGGGGTATGTCGGGCTCGCCTAAAAAAACGGCACTACCGACTAAAACCGCACGATGTCCCTCTTCCACGATTGTAGATGAGGCCGCGGGTCCGTTTTCACACTCCGCGCAGCCCCATCCACCGACGTCCGCCCTAACAACAACAGGGCGGACCCGCCTCGGGAGGGGAGGACCCCCCCATTCGGCTCCAGCGACGCACCGGGACATCCAGCGCGTCACCCCACTCTCGGAGGACCTTTACTCTAGGGAGCGACGGATGGCCCCACATCCATCGCCCCAGGCCCTCCAAGCGGAGACGGGGTGCGAGCTCGACTAGCTCGCCTCCGTGTCCGCGCCCTCCGGAGCGGGAGAGCGAGAGAATCTCTCTCCCTTTCGCGCTCTTCCGCCTCCCTCTGCGACATCACTTCCTCGCAGAAGGAGACCACTGCCTCCCAGGACCCCTCGTCTTGGACCATATTATATAAGATGGTCGGCAACGAGAGGTCCGCCCCCACGACCGCGACTAGAGTTTGCCGCGGTCCCTCCGCCCCGGAGCATGTCTCCAAAACGTGCTGCGCCGTCTCCTCCGCGCAGCCGCACTGGTGGCATACCGGGGAAGCTTCCCTTCGGGCAACGTTGCACAGGTACCTCCCGAAGCATCCATGCCCCGAGAGGATCTGCGTCAGCCGGAAGGTAAGCACCCCGTGCTCACGGTTCACCCACTCCACCAAAATGGGCTGAACCGCCTCAATTAACCGGTTGGCCCCAGCACCTCGACGAGGGTTGGCCAGGGCCAGCCGCCTGCTCCATGACGACAGGGCCTCTTCCCTGGCATCCATCCGCCACTGCAGGACCTCCCGCGCCACAGGCCGAAGGTCCTCCTCGAAGGCCCGCCTTCTGCGCCAATAGACCGAGGACAGAACCTCGGCCTCCAATTCCCAGGGAAGTGAGCCTGCAAGGACGCAGGCCACCTCATGCGAGAGAGTGCGGTATCCCCGACACACTCTCACCGCCATAACCCTCTGAGCCCTATTTAAGACGGCGGTCTCCCTCTTATTAAGAGTGCCCGCCCACACAGGAGCACCATATAGGGCCATTGAGCGTACCACCGCCATATAAAGGCGGCGGCAGCTCGCACCTCCACCTCCGAGGTTCGGAAGGAGGCGGCCTAATGAGGCGGCTGTCCTTACGAGCCTCGGAGCTAACTCTTCAAGGTGGGGCCCGAATCTCCACTTGCTGTGCAGTAAGACGCCAAGATATTTTAGCGTCGTTCGCACAGCTATGGAGACTCCCCCTACCACAATGATGGAGCCTGCAGGTGGCGCCCTCCGAGGACCATAAAAGCAGATGGCCTCGGATTTGCTAAGCGCGACCTCCAGGCCCAGCCGCCGGATCCTAGCCACGACCGCAGCCACCGCAGCGGTGGCCAGCAGGGACGCCTCTCTATAAGTCATCCCCCGGGCGGTAACCAAGGTGTCGTCAGCGTAGCAAACTACGTTGACGCCATCGAGGTTAGCAGCCCTAAGCACCCAGTCATACCCTATGTTCCATAGCAGGGGGCCCATTACTGACCCCTGCGGAACCCCACGTGAAACCGGGCTCCGGCCCTCTCCTTCCTCCGTAGGGTAGACAACCTCCCTATTTGAGAGGTAGTCCCCGATGAGACGTTGGAGGTACTGGGGCACCCTGTGGTACCTCAGCGCCGCTAAAATCGTGCTCCACGGCAGGGTGTTGAATGCATTGGCGATGTCGAGTGACACCGCCAGCAACACCCCGCCACTGGAGCACGCCTCCTCGGAGAGGTCGCGGACGTAGGAAATAGCATCCACTGTCGAGCGACCTCTCCGGAATCCAAACTGGGCGTCAGCCAGGTCAGGTCCCACCTGCTCCAGGTGTTTGACAAGGCGGGCAGCTACCACTCTTTCGAGGAGCTTGCCCGCCTCATCAAGCAGCACAATTGGGCGATAGCCCCCGGGCTCGTCAACCGGGCGTCCCTCCTTCCGGAGCAGGACGAGCCGGCCGGCCTTCCATCGCACCGGGAACCTCCCCTCCCGCATACAGCGGTCGAAGAGGTCCCGGATGCGGGGCGCAAGGGCGTCCTGGGCCAGTGCCCACGCGCGACCGGGAATTCCATCGGGTCCCGGCGCTGTGTTCTTTGCCCTCATCCGCAGGACCGCGGCACCCAACTCTGCTTCAGAGGTCTCGGGCACCTCATCCTCCTCCAAAGCCCCTTGAGGCGCGACCATGGCGGGAGGGACGAAATCGGTTCCCGGGCTACCCGGGAACAGTCCCTCGATCACCCTCCGGAGGACCGGAGGCTGTAATGTACTTGTGATGGGGGGGGCACAGGGGCGAAGTTTCTGTCTCGCCAGCCTGTATGGCCTACCCCATGGATCTCGCTCCAGAGACTCCAGCAGCAGCTGCCAGGCCCCCGCCTTCGCCTCTGTTATTGCTATGCGGAGGGCCTTGGACGCCTCTCTATACAAGACATAGAGGGCTTCCGCTTCGGCCTCCTCCTGGCGCCTCCTCCTTCTGTACCGCTGGTAGCTCCTACGCTTGGCTACACAGCGGCGTCTCAGCTCAGCAATTTGCTCCGACCACCAGAAGACCTGGCGGCGGAGATGCGGCGCCCCAGCACGGGGCATGGCGGCATCACAGACGTGTGCCATGGCCCTGCACAGGTCATCGGCATCCACGTCCAAGTCCACGGGCTCCGAGGAAGGGGCATTCCACGACTGGACTATGGCCGCCTCCCTCAGCACTTCTCGCTCGAGCCGGCCGAGCACCCATCGTGGACCGTTCGCCAAAGGCGGGGGGGCCCGTGTGACCGTCGAGGACGGGGAGAGCCTAAACCGAATATATCTGTGGTCGGACAGCGTCTCCTCGTCCACCAGAACCTCCCAGTCCAAAACACGCGGTGCGATCTCGGGAGTGGCGAATGTGACATCGATTACTGATCCGCCACTCCGTCGCACACACGTGTCCGTTGACCCCCTGTTAATAATGCACAGGCCCGCCCCCACCAGCCACTCTCCAACGGCTTCACCCCTTGCATCCGTCCTCGAAGATCCCCACGCCAGTGATTTGGCGTTGAGATCTCCGACAACGAGCACTGGCCGGGGTCGACTCTGTCCAACCAGGGCCCCCACCTCGTAGGTCCGTGGAACCTAACCTAACCTAACCTAACCTAACCTAACCTAACCTTTTTTTTTTTTTTTTTTACGATGTACGATGGAAAAATGCATTACGCATCCCCTCCAACTCGGGGAAAGTTGGAGGGGTATGTCGGGCTCTCCGCCAGCTACTAATGCTAAATTGCATTAGCAACTAGCGGCATACCGACTAAAAAACCATCGAATTTCCCTCTATCACCTCAGTGCTAGTGCGTCATCAAACCCATCATCATCAGACGAATCGGTTGATGCCGCATCTGCACTTGACAGGGCCATGGGTTCCCGGTTGGATTCGACCGCGACCCTGTCAGTGATAGTCCGCCTTAAGCGGACCCTTCTGTCACCCCTATCTATAGGGGGAGGGGGATGTCCTGTCATGACGACATCTCCAGGCGTAGGAGGTCTGTGCAATGCCGGGCTGGGGCTCCCCACACCCATACCCAGCTGACCTCCATCAAGCAGAAGCTGGCGGTTAAACTGCCGCCGCCTTCTCCCAGTTCTCCGCCGGCGGATTGGATCAGCAAGGGGATCGCCCTCTCTGACCCGCTCTGCTGTCTCCTTTAGCAAGATCACATCTTCGCAGGTAGTAACTGGCGCTGTGGTGCCCAGGCACTGCACTCCTGCAGAGTATGCTGTGCCGTATCCTCTGGGGCACCACAGTGCTGGCATGCCATGCTGACCTCTCTCTTAGCGACTCGATGCAGATACCGTCCAAAGCACCCATGCCCAGACAGGATCTGCACCAATCGGTACGTGAGAAAACCGTATTCACGGTTAACCCACTCCTTTAAAACTGGGCGTACGGCATCGATTGTCCATCTACCGTACGAAGCGGATTGTAGCTCTTCAGCCCACTGGCTCATTGCCACTTCCCTCGCCTGCTCCCTCGCATGGAGTACCTCCTGAGGAGCCAAGCGGTATCCTTCTGCTCGCTTCTCTTCTTTGAGCTGATATATTTCGGCCAGCACCTTAGCCTCTTTCTCCCACGGCATGGATCCCGCTATTACACATGCAGCCCCATGAGACACTGTGCGGTAACCTCTTATAGCTCTGATTGCCATAATCCTCTGCGGCTTCCGTAACAGGGCTTGATTACTGGCAGTCAGAGCATCCACCCATACCGGGGCACCATATAGTGCCATAGAGCGGATGACTCCCGCAAAAAGGTAGCGACAATGCGCACTTGGTCCACCCAGGTTGGGCAGAAGCCGAGCAAGAGCTCCCGCTGCACCCTGAATCTTTGGGGTCAGCAGCCGAAAGTGCTCGGAGAATTTCCAAGCACTATCCAGCACCAGCCCCAGGTACTTCATATTGGCCGAAATTTTGACCTGCACACCATCTACTAAAACGTAGGCACCAGCTGGCGGTCTACCACCTCTGCCGTAGAACATAAGCGCCTCGGTTTTTGCCACAGCCACGCGCAGTCCCAACGATCGGATGCGCCCAACTAGTGCCGTGGAACCGACCGACGCCAGGTGTGCGACCTCTATGTAGCTGCTTCCCCGAGCGATGAACAGAGTGTCATCTGCGTAACAGATGATGTTTGTCCGGGGAAGCAGCGCTCCACGGAGCACCCAATTATAGCCGATGTTCCACAGCAGGGGGCCCATCACTGACCCCTGTGGAACACCGGCCATCATGTGCCTAGCGCAAACCCTGCCTTTTTCATCAAGGTAAAGTACGTCACGCCCCCTTAAATAATCTCCTACAAGACGCCGAAGATATAGGGGCACAGCATGAAATCGCAACGCCTCCTCTATGCACTCGTTGTTAAATGCGTTAGCTATGTCTAGCGATACCGCCACCACGCGCTCTCCCTGAGCTACCGCCTCCTGCGCAATTTTCTTAAGGCTCAATAGTGCTTCGATTGTGGACCGCCCAGTCCGAAAGCCAAACTGCTCTTCTGCCAGATCAGGACCCACAGTCGTCAGGTGCTCGATGATACGGGCAGCCACAATACGTTCCAATAGCTTGCCCATCTCATCGAGCAAAACTATAGGCCTGTAACCAGAGGGAGACTCCGGGGGACGTCCTTCTTTCCTAAGGAGACAGAGCCGACCATCTTTCCAGGCTTTGGGGAACCGACCCTCTTCAAGGCAAGACTCAAAAAGAGCTAAGCAACGGGTTCCCAGATGCTTTAACGCTGGTGTTATTATCCGGCCTGGTACACCGTCTGGCCCTGGTGCCGTTCTTTTACCACGGAGGCGAAGGACCGCTGCTCCGAACTCTCCCTCGGTGATAGGGGGAATCTCCTGAGTAGGTTGATCCAGCGGATCAGGAGGAGCCATATAAGGCGGGATGTGCGGTGGGCAGATGGGAAAAAGACGCTGGGGCTGGAAGGACTCGGTTGGAGGGGCCTGATTAGAAAGTTTTTTCCGTACCATGCGGTACGGACGACCCCAAGGATCTCTATCGAGGTCTGTAACAAAATCCTTCCAGGACTCAGACTTGGCCAAGAAAATGGCCGCTTGCAAGGCTTTTTTGGCCTGGCGGTATACGTCATAAAGGCCATCCGCCTCATTGGCAGTGTGAGTTCGCCTTCGCCTGCACCGCAAGTATTCACGACGAGAGGCCGTCTTCGTCCGCCCCTTTATCTTTTAAAAACATGGCACGCTTGGATCCCTCCTGGTCCGAGGTGCCATCCTTTACCTTCCGAGGTCGCTTGCGACCAGCGCGGGACGCGTTCGCGTCAGACGTTGACGAAGCTTGAGAGGTGACGGACAAGATGGAACAGTCCGACTCCTCCCCCTCACTCGCCAAATTTACTGGCGTTCTTGGTCTCGCAAATTAGACACTCTTCTTTGCCGCGACCCTTCCTCCCCTCTGACGAGAGTCAGAGCTCTCAGAGCGATTGTTGCCCCCCTCCAGAATACGAGGGGCAGAGTGCCGAAGCACTGAGGGATTCTCCGGCCTCTGAGAGACCGGTACCCTCCTGGGGTAGTTTATTTTCGCAATTCGCCATTTTCATAAAATCCTTTTTTGAAGAGGGGTGAGGTCCCCTCGGTGTGACGCAGTAGCGACCGGAAATCCGTCCGGCCACTCCGGGCGACAATCATTGTCGACAACAATATTAATAATTGCTGTTGACAACCCTTGTCGACCGAAACTAAATTCCTCACGCTGCGCCGCCGCTTCATTTCGGGTAATTTTTTATAGAGGCTGTCTTTCTCGCAGCCCAGGTGGTAAAAAAAAAAAAAAACCAAGATCGTCAATCCCCGTGGGGTGGGCAGTCATCAATGACCACCCGCCCCTGCTTCATCCACTGCGCCCTTTGCTCAGTCAAAGGGACACGCAGAGAAGCTAACCCCCCCTAAAAACCCATAAAAACCCCCCCTAGTGTTTGGTACGCGCCAGTGTGCCGGCAACCCCCGTTTGGGCGTTGTCGGCACACTGGAAACCACCTATCCGCCACCCGGGGACGCGCCACGTCGGAGTTCACCTCTCCGCCCACTGGGACAACCCAGCAGGTCCGTAGAGGTCCGTGGAACCTAACCTAACCTAACCTAACAACAACAGTGTAGTGTCACTGGAAATGTACTTTTACCCGCAGGACTACCAGTAGGTAGTGTAACGGAAGGTTAGCATGATAATCGGTCTCGATTTGTTAATCTATTACATAACATGCAGAAAAAGTGGGGGGTTGCGCTAGTTAAAAAATATTAATTTTTTCAACACAATGCTTGTATAATTAATGAAACTTAAAGTACTTAATGACTACGAATTTTCAACAACTTTATGTGATTCTCAGTACTTAATCATGCCAGGTTTTTATTTCATTAGGTTTTCAGGTAGCTGTTGCCGTAACTTTGCAACTTGCAAGTGAACGACATAATGAAAGGAACAATAGGTGGTGCGAAGGTGGTGGTGAAGGGGTTACGGGGCGGCGGCGGCGCGGTCCACGGCCGCGTTGAGGCGGCGCAGGTGCCGCAGCTGGCGCAGCACGAGCCGCACGTGCGCGTCGCGCAGCGCGCGCACGCCGCCCGCCCACCGGCTCGCCGCTCCCTCCGCTTCCGCGCTGCAACACACACACACACACAATGTGCACAGGAGCACCATGACCAGTAAGACCATACCGAACCGCTAAACTAACTCGAGCGCCTGCACGGCGACGTGGCGGCGCGCCGCCGGCGCCGGCGCACTGCTCGGTCTCGCGGCCCCTCCTGACGGCGCCGGCGCCGGCGGGGACCCGCCAGCCACCTCTGCTCTTCGTACGCTGTAACCAAATAGGTACTACACAGATCATATTTGAATGGATGTAAGTTATTTTAGATGTTTTAGGTGCTATTAATGCGCTTTTCTATCCACCAACTCCTCGAAAGCTGTGCCGGTCCCAAGATTACTTTTTCTTGAAAATTTATCTTATTATTAAACCTTTCTATGTACAAGACTATCCTACCGGTATTATACCGACTCGAGCCGTTAAGGACGGTAATCATCGAAAAGTGATGTAAGTAGGGGTCCGATGGGGGTCCGATTTTCAAAAAATGGAAATGAAATTTATTTCTAGTTTTACAGAAAAGTAAGTTTTTATAAAAAACATGTTTTTTAATTTTTAACCGACTTCCAAAAGGAAGTTCTCAAGTCAGCTGTTTTTTTTTTGTGTTTATGTTACTCTGTTTGGGTACGGCCCAAACAATAAGCTAAAGCTAGGGATGAAGCTGCTAAGGGAAGCTAGTTAGGGGTGGTGACTCCGAAGAGAGTTAAACAACCGAACCCGTCGAGTATTGAACGTATACTGATTTATTGTTTCCACCAAGCTGTGCTAAAACTATTCTAATACATTTAATAAGTAAGTATGTATTAGTTGAATGTACTTGTGTGCGTTAGCTCGTACATCCTCTATATGCCAATAGTAACCCGATTGTGATGATTCTTTCGCTGGTGTATAGAGTATGATCCCGGGGTGGTCCCATATTAATTTATAATTATATTAATTTAATTCCTGAGGGATTGCTACTTGTCCCGCAAAACTTAAAAAAACGTCATCAACTCTTGAAATCACGACTTGCCGAAATTTCTTTTTGTCGACGGTGGTATGGTATGGTAATTCTCGAGACTTCGTTCGGTTGCTGCTATTTTTACATAAACTTTAACCTTAGGGGTTGTGTGTCGGGAATTCCTTTCTGTGCACCCATACGTTACGTTACTCTGCAAATTTCATACTCTTAGGATTTTGGTAAGGCTCTGCGTTGATTTTCAAAGAGAATAAAACCACTAAGTTTGATTGTCAGTCAGTCAGTCAGTACCGTAAGAGATATTATTGATGATGAATGGATACAATGTCATAATTACTTTTGCTTTTTATTCGAAAGTGTAGGTGGCCAGTGTCATCCTCAGTAGGTAAACAAAGCGCAAAGAGGTTGATAACAAAAAAAGAGGTTGATATTAATCTTGTAAATATTCAGGAATTTGAAGTCGGTTTTTAGTTTTTGTAAAAAATATCTTATTGGGTTGTTTGTTTGATAATCCTACTAATATTATAAACGCGAAAGTTTGTAAGTATGGATGGATGGATGTTTGTTACTATTTCACGTAAAAACTACTGAATGGATTTTAATGAAACTTTACAATAATATAGCTTATATATCAGAATAACACATAGGATTTATAAGGATATTGTGTGAATGGTAACGCCACGCTAATATAAGCTACTCGAAATACTAATCCTGCGCAGACGAAGTCGCGGGCACCAGCTAGTAATATGAATAAATGTATGATAACAATGTGTTTAAAGGTGTTGGAACACATCCAAAACGTTAAGTTTAAAAATTCAACAATATTTATTTACCGAAGGTTATTTTTTTATTAATTAATTGCTTTGCTTGCAAATAGTCCGAGCGAAAGACTTTATACACATTGTCATCATACATTTATTTATTTATTATCAAACAAAGAACACAAAAATGCAAAAAAATATATTTGAAAAAGTGAACTTTTCTGAAAACTCAAAGTAAATTTCAACTTTTTAATAAGCAGATCTTTTTTTGTTCAAATCGAGGTTGTCACTCACGATTTCCGACTTCGCCTGAGGGGGGGCCCAGACAAAAACTCACCTGTATAAACTCCCACCACATGAAACAATAATTAACCTTGTTGGTTCGGGAACCTACGCTCGGCGCTTGGCGTGCGAGAGCGTGCTCAGACGGCTAATTTATTTAGTACACAGTTGTGAAGATTAGTTTACCAGGAAATTGTAGAGGAATGTAAAGGTGCGGGCTCGCTCGGGTCGGGCTCCTCAGCGGACGCGGCCGGCGCCGGCGCCGCGCCTCGCGCGCTCTCCGTCGGGAGGCTGTAGATGAGCTCACGCAGGATACTTCTGACTCTACGAAGATTCTGCGATGCATTCTTTTTCTAGAAAGTAAAATACCAAAGTATATCGGGAAATAAGAAGGTATCCCATCAAAAATATAATGTGAAAATGGTTAGTTCAATATTAAGAATATGCGTCGTTTCGCCAACAAAATAATTTATGAGATTTATAATATGGGTATCAAGTTCTGCCAAGTTAAGAATTGACTTTGCTAGTTTTCACATTTTCTATAGGTTAGACCTACTACGCGACGCAAGTTAGGCGGCGCCGCTGGCGCCGGGTGGCGACAGGTAGGCTGCTCCAATTTAGAGCGAGAAAATCTCTTGCATAAAATTGTATAGGTAGGTACACACAATACCCAGCTGGATGCCAAATTTCAACTTTCTAGGTCATCTGGAAGTCGATTAGGTTTTTGATCTATGTTTATGTCAGTCAGTCAGTGATAAAAGTGTTCTTAGACGTTAATATCTCACTAGCCATGGTGGCCCCGGCTGAAGAATAGGCCCCTCCATGTCTCCCTATCCGCGGATGTCGTAAGAGGTGACTAACGGAAAAAGCTAGGGGATGGGCAGCAGCGTCCCTCATTTTAACAACGATAGCTCTAACTGCGCTCGCCAACCCGCATGCCCAGCGTGCTGAGTATGGGCAAATCCCCCCACATGATAAGGAATTTGCTCTGTCTGAGGCCATGTTCAGCAGTAGACATCGTACGGCTAAAATAATGATGATGAATATCTCATTAACCGTTTGAGCTGTATTTATGAAGTGGGCTCTCGTTAATCTAAGGGGTTTAAATAAATATAGTTTTTATATTAAATAGTTTTTGAGTTATGAGGGGGTCAAAGCTGCGCCCAAAATGGTTCGTGTACCTAATATTCCACTCGGCTGCTGTTGCCTGCCTGTTTCTTTGCTTGAACTTGGCTTGACTCGCTACTGTGTGTGTCTAGACTAAGTAACAGGCGTAGCTAGGGCTAGTTTTTAAGACGGTTCAAAGTGATCCTAGTGATTTTATTGAAATAGGCACATTTTGACTTTAGCTATGACTTTAGCTATGACTTTGACTATCGGAGAAACAATATAGGTAATACCTACGCGTTCGAACTAATGAACAGCTATACCCCATAATAATTAGAACATCTCTAAATAGGTTTACGAGTACCTATAAAAAATAGCTTTCTGGAACTCGTAAGAACACACAAATAGTCCCTAGCCCCAGCAAGAGAAACTTGAACGCAGAAAGCAATATTTAGATAAGCGCTGTGCTATTTTAAATGATACATCGAATATATACTCGAGGCAGCGGGAAGGTCGGCGTGGTTGTTGCGGCGTCGGTTAAGTGTACTGGCGCTTCGGCGGCGCCGGCGAGCGGGGCGGCGGCGGCGGCGAGGCGCGCGCGCAGCCGCAGCGGCGCCGGCGGAGGCCGCGCGCTGTAGAAGGCGCGCCGCGGCGCCGCTCTGGAAGCCGGTCGGAGGCGATGAGGCAGGCTAGCGTAGCGACGGACGCAGGTGGGTGCGGTGCGTTACCTGTGCTGCTGCAGAAGCGGCGCCGGCGCCGGCGGGGACGCGGACGGGCTGCGCGCGCGGGCGCCGCGCGGCCGGCTCCTGCGCACACAGCCAGCACTCGTGAGCATCGCTGCCGTCGGTCGCATTGACATGCCAACCAACCAACGTTCAGTAGCTTCCATAGCAAGACAAATTATCTCATGTTCAAGCGAATACCTACTGGGCAAATCGGCATGCACATTTTTTGGGGGTGAGTGTTTATATTTCCATAACTATTGAAACGCTGCGCTGCTCCAATAAGCATGAAAATTAATAAGGAGATAGCTTATACTTAGGAGGACGCGGACAAGTCTACCTACACTTACAAACTGTTGAGCTATCAGCTATACTTACCAGCACCTACTCCCAGACCACCGAAATTTCAGTGGCTTGCTCTTATAAATCACTAATACATCATCCGCCCGCGGAAATTACTCAGACCAGCATCACATGAAATTACATCTATTTGTTTTATTGTGTAGTATACGTTTCCTTATTTATAAAAATTCGTAAAATATTAAATATGTATGTATGTGATGTGATGTGGTACGTAATTAATTTATATTATGCATGCCTACCCTCGGCTGTTAGTTATTGAGTGGTTTATACAAATAAATAAATAAATCACATGAAATAGCTGCATTTGACGAGCCGACTTATGGCACAACTCACGATAGTTTCGCGTGTCTTACCGGACTGGCGAGGAGCGGGAGCGCAACTTTCCTCCGCCATTTTGCTCTGGAATCACATTAAGGTACATGCTACATTAATGATAGGGAGATTAGGTACCTACTTTATAACAAGGTACCACACGAGCGGAGTCGCGGGCGTAAGCTATTATTATATCTATATGTTGCAGTCAAAACCCGCAACCGGTCAAAACTACTTTTGTCTGCGGTTCTTTTTTTTTTAAAATTCTGAACTATTATTCTGAACTACCTACTTAGGTACAAACCAAAGCCAAAGAAAGGGTCAACAGGGTGCCCTCGCTCGGGAGCAGGGTCAACTTAGTTTTGAACGATATTTCAGTCACAACTACTAGTTTGTGTGATGAATACAGATGTTTGTTCTGTGTCTGGGTGTTAAAATATTATCTATTATGTATATCAGTCTCTGGTACCCATAGTACAGGCTATGCCTAGTTTGGGATCAGTTGACCGTGTGTAATATATCCGGAATATTTATTTATTTATTTAATGAGTTTATCCCGTTATGGAGATTAAATATTGTTTAAAAAGAATGGCTCCAAAAAATGTCGTATGATGAAACTGAGAACCTGATAAAAGTAATAAGATAGATCTAAAACTCTTCTATAAAGTAGATGACCCTCGCTCTCCCAGAAACACACACACACACACACACACACATACAGACGCACAAGCACCTATGTTCCTACAATTAATATAAAAATAGATGAGTGAACCTCTTTTAAACCTTAAAAAAAGAAATCATTCACTTCAATTCAATTTACTTTAACAATTATCTACTTGTAGGTACAACCATTAGCTTTATTTTTTCTTTGCATGTTATTTTAGAACCTTGCCAGTACCATCAATTTTTTATTTTTTATACTGAATTTATAGTTTTTCTATCCTACTATGTAATGTCTGTACAAAATAGAAAATGATAAAATGAAGGGCAAGCACTACTCGCCAAAATACAAGTTTCGACTTAGTTTGGTAATTAGGGCTACTTTAGAAGTGTGTTCCGTTTGGAATCCACAGTATGTTACTTACGACCATGCTGTGGAGTCCATACAGAGAAAATTTGTGAAACATTTAAATTTCCGTAACAAGTCAAGTTGCGACGGTTATGATGCGTCATGCCGTGAACACGGATTGATGTCTCTTCGTAACAGAAGAATTATGCAGGATATGTCATTGCTACATGATGCATGTTCTGGCAGTTTAGACTGTTCATCTCTTCTATCAAAAATGGTAACCCTAAGAGCTCCGAATACGCGCACCCGGCACACGCAGTTGTTCTACGTGCCTACCCATCGTACTAACTACGCAGCTAACAGTGTCACCAGTCGGCTCCCACAAACATATAATAAACTGTTCAGTAACATTGACATCTTTAACATAAGATCCACAAAAGTTTTCAAGTCCAGAGTTTGTACCTCTCTTATGAATAATTAAATTTGCCGAATTTCAAACTAGTAAATTTAATAGGTCCTACGTAATAAATTCAATTAAAAAAAAAAAAAAAAAAAAAAAAACCTTATATTTGTAAATCAAAACATCAGCCATGTAAGCCCTCCCTATAAACTCATGCACAAACAGGTTATTATACCGAGTCCCACTGCACGTAATCCGTATTGTACTTGCTAAAGCTTTTTATCAGCGGCTAGGTAGATACACACTAGGTACACACTATACATCACACACTCCACAAAAACACATACGACACCACTCCGGTACACTACACACACACACACACACACACATGTACATGCGATTAGGTAAAACATATTTTGTTAATTTGTAATTAGTATAATAGTATAGGTAGTAGTTATAATTAGTTATTTATTTTTATTTTTGTTTTTCTTACTGTATTTTTATATATATTTTCTTACACTATAGTTAACCTAGGTACGTAGCATACTCGCACAATGTTACTTTTAAGCGAGTGGAATACAAAATGTGGATTCAAATTGGTTCAAGTACGACATATATACATCTAGCCTATATTATACGATATGTAAACTGTGAATCCTAGATTACTGAAATAAATAAATAAATAAATAAATAAGTGTAATAAGAGTTTATTTAGAGATAGAGAGTAATGTACTTAAGTGAAATAAATAATTATCATAACTTACCTAGTTTTGACTGTAATATACTCAATATACACTGGCCGCCTGCAAGGGGACACCTTTATATCTGACGAAAATGATTGTGTTGCTGGTATATGCCAGGTGGTGAAGTTATTCTAGTGTGCTAGTAGTATTTCTGTGTGTAGCCATACAGTTTATCAAATAAATAAATATTCCGGACATATCAGACACGGTCAACTGATCCCAAACTAGGCATAGCCTGTACTATGGGCACCAGAGACTGATAGACTTAATAGGTAAATAATTAACACCCAGACAAAGAACAAACATCTGTGTTAGTATTATCGTATTATGCGACAAAATGCGACAGGTTCTACCACACGTTATTATTATCATTTCGAAGGTTAGTTAGAGGGTTGATAGCAAGACGGAACCACAGAGTCACCCTGGAATTATTATTATTATTGAAACATGGAAATGGTTACGATCTCCTAAACACGTTTTAGATGAGGTCGTCCATGGAGCGAGCTTTTATTCTAGCTTTCTTCTTTTTTATCTAGGCTTGGATCAATTTAAGATGTAGGTATCTGGACAATATCTTTTGTATCTTCTAGAAATAATAACAGACTATGTACCAAACAGCCTGTATAAGTTTTTAAATAAACATCTTAAACATCAAAAAAAAAAAAATATATTTCTTTAAAAATGTCAAGTAGCGACTGCATCGTGTTTGCTGCGCGTCTGAGGCGTTCGAAGTGCGTTTTTAGCACGAATGGAAGTCGTCGTGGTCATGCTCTAAGGGTATTGGTAGGCCATCTAATGAAGATGCAACTAGATGCAGTCATCTGCTTATAATTATGAGTGGCGACTGGCGCCAGACAAGTGAGGAGGAGGCACAAGATGAGCAGTGCGGTACCTATCCATTGTAGTGTAGTGTAGGTGGTGGTGGTGAGCGAGCTGTAGCTAGAGCTGGAGTGGAGTGGAGCACAGAGCTGGCGGTATAAGCTTACCGTCTCGGTCCGAGCCGGCAGTGGCGGCGGTGAGGGCCGGCACCGGCGGCGCATCGCCCGCTGCGCGCACGCCGCCCCGCAGCCGCCACGCCGCCGCCGCCGCGTCGCCGCTGCAACACGCACATCCCCGCTACGCCCTCGCCAGTTCAATCAAAATATTATCCGTACTTACTAAGTCGGAAAACAAGAAGGCAACTTACACCAGATATTCGTTCTTCATTGTGTTTTACAACATGTAAGGAACATACATACCTAATACCTACCTACCGTAAAAAAAAGACCAGAATGTAAAATGTAGTTAATCGAAAACTGACAACTGACCAGGGTTCTGAAAGAAAAATGCAGATAAATTGAGGTTTTTTTTTTCTTTCATTTTATGGCGTCTGCTGTTTTTATAGTCAATATTGCCAGTCTCAAGTAAATATGAATGTCAAGTTTGATCCGAAGAAAATGGTGGCGGTTTTCTTCAAAACTTCAAACTGCATTTTTTGTCAAAAAAGAAAATCACATAATACACTCCCGTTCTGTTTGCCTACACTCGTGCTAAGATCCTAATACCACCGACATTCTGAAACTATGGAAGTACAAATTGAAAGAATAGCATTTCCAACAAGCACAAATTCGCCCGTGGGGCCACACTTAGAAGCCACCTTTGACAGGCATTTGACACTTCATCAATATAAACTTGTAACGGCGGCAGCTATGTGAACTTGGCACCCGACTTTGGAAAATCAAACTTTTTTTTTTTTATTCTCGTTGAGTTTCGTTTGTAGTTGATTGTAGTGAAATTATTTTCGTTTGTAGTAGCTCCAAAAAAAAGTTAGGGGACTTTGAAAAAAAAACTCTTTGATTTTAAAATATTTCATCCGCGTCTATGGAAAATCAAACTTTTTGTTGTTGATTCCTATAGTACTTCGGTTGTAGTTGATTGTAGTGAAATTATTTTTCTTTGTAGTAGCTCTTAAAAAAAGTTAGGGGACTTTGAAAAAAAAAATCATCCGCGTCTATGGAAAATCAAACTGTTTTTTGTTGATTCCTATTGTACTTCGATTGTAGTTGATTGTAGTGAAATTATTTTCGTTTGTAGTAGCTCTAAAAAAAAGTTAGGGGACTTTGAAAAAAAAACTCTTTGTTTTTTAAATATTTCATCCGCGTCTATGGAAAATCAAACTTTTTGATGTTGATTCCTATAGTACTTCGATTGTAGTTGATTGTAGTGAAATTATTTTCGTTTGTAGTAGCTCTGAAAAAAAGTTAGGGGACTTTGAAAAAAAAACTCTTTGATTTTAAAATATTTCATCCGCGTCTATGGAAAATCAAACTTTTTGTTGTTGATTCCTATAGTACTTCGGTTGTAGTTGATTGTAGTGAAATTATTTTTGTTTGTAGTAGCTCTTAAAAAAAGTTAGGGGACTTTGAAAAAAAAAATCATCCGCGTCTATGGAAAATCAAACTGTTTTTTGTTGATTCCTATAGTACTTCGATTGTAGTTGATTGTAGTGAAATTATTTTCGTTTGTAGTAGCTCCAAAAAAAAGTTAGGGAACTTTGAAAAAAAAACTCTTTGATTTTAAAATATTTCATCCGCGTCTATGGAAAATCAAACTTTTTGATGTTGATTCCTATAGTACTTCGGTTGTAGTTGATTGTAGTGAAATTATTTTTGTTTGTAGTAGCTCTTAAAAAAAGTTAGGGGACTTTGAAAAAAAAATTCATCTGCGTCTATGGAAAATCAAACTGGTTTTTGTTGATTCCTATAGTACTTTGATTGTAGTTGATTGTAGTGAAATTATTTTCGTTTGTAGTAGCTCTAAAAAAAAGTTAGGGGACTTTGAAAAAATAACTCTTTGATTTTAAAATATTTCATCCGCGTCTATGGAAAATCAAACTTTTTGTTGTTGATTCCTATAGTACTTCGGTTGTAGTTGATTGTAGTGAAATTATTTTTGTTTGTAGTAGCTCTTAAAAAAAGTTAGGGGACTTTGAAAAAAAAATTCATCTGCGTCTATGGAAAATCAAACTGGTTTTTGTTGATTCCTATAGTACTTTGATTGTAGTTGATTGTAGTGAAATTATTTTCGTTTGTAGTAGCTCTTAAAAAAAGTTAGTTTTTTTTTCAGTCTTCTTACTTTTTTTTGGAGCTACTACGCGGATGAAATATTTTAAAATCAAAGAGTTTTTTTTTCAAAGTCCCCTAACTTTTTTTTGGAGCTACTACAAACGAAAATAATTTCAATACAATCAACTACAATCGAAAAACTATAGGAATCAACAAAAAACAGTTTGATTTTCCATAGACGCGGATGAATTTTTTTTTCAAAGTCCCCTAACTTTTTTTAAGAGCTACTACAAACAAAAATAATTTCACTACAATCAACTACAACCGAAGTACTATAGGAATCAACAACAAAAAGTTTGATTTTCCATAGACGCGGATGAAATATTTTAAAATCAAAGAGGTTTTTTTTCAAAGTCCCCTAACTTTTTTTTGGAGCTACTACAAACGAAAATAATTTCACTACAATCAACTACAATCGAAGTACTATAGGAATCAACATCAAAAAGTTTGATTTTCCATAGACGCGGATGAAATATTTTAAAATCAAAGAGTTTTTTTTTCAAAGTCCCCTAACTTTTTTTTAGAGCTACTACAAACGAAAATAATTTCACTACAATCAACTACAATTGAAGTACTATAGGAATCAACAAAAACCAGTTTGATTTTCCATAGACGCAGATGAATTTTTTTTTCAAAGTCCCCTTACTTTTTTTAAGAGCTACTACAAACAAAAATAATTTCACTACAATCAACTACAACCGAAGTACTATAGGAATCAACAACAAAAAGTTTGATTTTCCATAGACGCGGATGAAATATTTTAAAATCAAAGAGTTTTTTTTTCAAAGTCCCCTAACTTTTTTTCAGAGCTACTACAAACGAAAATAATTTCACTACAATCAACTACAATCGAATTACTATAGGAATCAACATCAAAAAGTTTGATTTTCCATAGACGCGGATGAAATATTTTAAAATCAAAGAGTTTTTTTTTCAAAGTCCCCTAACTTTTTTTTAGAGCTACTACAAACGAAAATAATTTCACTACAATCAACTACAATCGAAGTACTATAGGAATCAACAAAAAACAGTTTGATTTTCCATAGACGCGGATGAATTTTTTTTTCAAAGTCCCCTAACTTTTTTTAAGAGCTACTACAAACAAAAATAATTTCACTACAATCAACTACAACCGAAGTACTATAGGAATCAACATCAAAAAGTTTGATTTTCCATAGACGCGGATGAAATATTTTAAAATCAAAGAGTTTTTTTTTCAAAGTTCCCTAACTTTTTTTTGGAGCTACTACAAACGAAAATAATTTCACTACAATCAACTACAATCGAAGTACTATAGGAATCAACAAAAAACAGTTTGATTTTCCATAGACGCGGATGAATTTTTTTTTCAAAGTCCCCTAACTTTTTTTCAGAGCTACTACAAACAAAAATAATTTCACTACAATCAACTACAACCGAAGTACTATAGGAATCAACAACAAAAAGTTTGATTTTCCATAGACGCGGATGAAATATTTTAAAATCAAAGAGTTTTTTTTTCAAAGTCCCCTAACATTTTTTCAGAGCTACTACAAACGAAAATTATTTCACTACAATCAACTACAACCGAAGTACTATAGGAATCAACGTCAAAAAGTTTGATTTTCCATAGACACGGATGAAATATTTTAAAATCAAAGAGTTTTTTTTTCAAAGTCCCCTAACTTTTTTTTAGAGCTACTACAAACGAAAATAATTTCACTACAATCAACTACAATTGAAGTACTATAGGAATCAACAAAAACCAGTTTGATTTTCCATAAACGCAGATGAATTTTTTTTTCAAAGTCCCCTTACTTTTTTTAAGAGCTACTACAAACAAAAATAATTTCACTACAATCAACTACAACCGAAGTACTATAGGAATCAAATACAAAAAGTTTGATTTTCCATAGACGCGGATGAAATATTTTAAAATCAAAGAGTTTTTTTTTCAAAGTCCCCTAACTTTTTTTCAGAGCTACTACAAACGAAAATAATTTCACTACAATCAACTACAATCGAAGTACTATAGGAATCAACATCAAAAAGTTTGATTTTCCATAGACGCGGATGAAATATTTTAAAATCAAAGAGTTTTTTTTTCAAAGTCCCCTAACTTTTTTTTAGAGCTACTACAAACGAAAATAATTTCACTACAATCAACTACAATCGAAGTACTATAGGAATCAACAAAAAACAGTTTGATTTTCCATAGACGCGGATGATTTTTTTTTTCAAAGTCCCCTAACTTTTTTTAAGAGCTACTACAAACAAAAATAATTTCACTACAATCAACTACAACCGAAGTACTATAGGAATCAACATCAAAAAGTTTGATTTTCCATAGACGCGGATGAAATATTTTAAAATCAAAGAGTTTTTTTTTCAAAGTCCCCTAACTTTTTTTTGGAGCTACTACAAACGAAAATAATTTCACTACAATCAACTACAATCGAAGTACTATAGGAATCAACAAAAAACAGTTTGATTTTCCATAGACGCGGATGATTTTTTTTTTCAAAGTCCCCTAACTTTTTTTAAGAGCTACTACAAACAAAAATAATTTCACTACAATCAACTACAACCGTACTACTATAGGAATCAACAACAAAAAGTTTGATTTTCCATAGACGCGGATGAAATATTTTAAAATCAAAGAGTTTTTTTTTCAAAGTCCCCTAACTTTTTTTTGGAGCTACTACAAACGAAAATAATTTCACTACAATCAACTACAAACGAAACTCAACGAGAATAAAAAAAAAAAAGTTTGATTTTCCAAAGTCGGGTGCCAAGTTCACATAGCTAACGGCGGCCACACAATATTATTTATTTTCTCAGATATGAAATATATGTATATATCGCATTGGAATTTCAACTCTTTTGAACTGATTTGATTTCGTCGTTTCATTGAAAATAGATAACTCTTTATTCGTATACCACATTAAACTTAACAAAATATCCATATAATCTTCAAATGTTTACTTCTTTATTGCTTTTTTTTGCACCAAATACAACAAAATCTATATTTAAGTGTGGTCCGGAGCACGCTTGAGTGTAGATCTCATTTTCCTTTGAATAATGTCAAATCAAATCTAGATTTAAGTACCGATTTCGTCTGATTGCCGTTTCAGAATAAGCATTTACTCCGGTGAACTGTGATCATTGAATCTATACATAAGTACTGTTCAAGAATTAGAATCTCGACTCAAATCGAGATTTAAGTACAGATCAATGCTTGAGTTTTGTCTCTGAATACGAGCCTAAGTAAAGTAAAAGTAAAGTAAAAAAGCCTTTATTTCCACTACATTGATACACAATTAATTACACATTTAAGCTATTTTATGCTATTTCATTTATATATTCCCTATTTTCCCTATTTTATGCGTCTGTAGCAGTCGCCTCTGTGGCGTAGGCCTCCCCTAAATCTTGCCACATGTCCCTATTTCTTGGTTTTCTCATCCAATCTTGTCTGTAAGTTATTTGGCGATCCGACAAGTTTTAAATTTTGCTCGGTTACGAGCCTCCGCTCGTACGTGTAGCAGTACTGCGAGCCGCGAGCCGACATTTTCTTCATACACTGGCTCAGGCATTCAGAAATAATTATGGAAATCTTCCTTCTCTTCACGTTACTCTCTTACTAAATTCACAATTGTGTTAAACTTTCTCTTTTCGTAAGCCAGATCTTAAACTCACTTCGTCTAATCTTTTTTTTTAATTTTTAAAATGTAATACCATATAATTCCTAAATAACACAAAGCTTATTTTGTCGACGACATCGCAATACAGAGTGAGTAAGCTTCACGTGTGTCACCGACGCGACGTCGAGCGGAGTCAGTTCGCGATCTTAAAAACCGCGTACTTCAAATTCGCACGTCACGTGAACATTAGCAGAGCCGAAGATATTTCTGAACTATTTTATAGGGTTCTTGTTCAGTAAAATCCCATTTTTGAAAAAACCTGTAATCTTTTAGGTGAATCTGTACAACAGAACCCGCTTATCTGCATCGTACTAATTGATCGAGCGATGTTTATTTGTTCGAGCATAACAGAACTGTCGACCCGTCCGATCTGCTTGAAATATTTATAATATTTATAGGTCAATAGATTGTCCTATCTAAATTTAAGGAGATACATCGAAAATACTAGGTAACTAAAGAAAACCAGTCAAGGCTGAGCTCCCATTTGGTACAGTTGTTTCAATGACTTTGTAGTACAGAAGGATTTTATGAATGGCTGAACCGATCCTTATGAAATTTGATATGAAGATAGTGTGCACCATGAAAGAGTACATAGGCTGTTTTGAGAGCTGATGTTATGATGGAGTCAGGAGCTGTTCTTCGAAACTTCACAGCAAATTACCTGACTGAGCTGAAACTTTGCATAGTTTGCATAGCTGTCGGTGTCCGATGACAGTACACTATTATGATGACAATAAACTGATGTAATGAAGGAGTCAGGAGCTGCTTCACAGAACTCCTCAGAAAATTGCAGATTGAGCTGAAACTTAGCATAAATCATTGAAGCACTAACTTTTAGCAGAAATCGCGGTCTCAGTTCGAGGCGAACCACTAGTATTATAGGTGAATGCGAAAGTTTGTGAGGATGTTTGGTTTGGATGTTTGTGGTTCAATCAAACGGCCGAACGGATTTGGGTGAAATTTGGCACAGAGATTGATTATAGTCTGGTATACATTTATCTTCATAGGTACCACGCGAAGCCGCGGGCGGAACCTCCTAAATGGCAGCACTGTCCTGCTTGTAATGTAGTTGTTCGAATGAAAGTGATGTGACGCGGGCGGGGGCGGGGGCGGGGGCGGGGGCGGGGGCGGCGCGCGCACTCCGCGTCGGTCGGCCGACTCGATTCCGAGCCAGCGGCGGCGAGCGACGCGACGCGCGGCCCGGCGGCGGCAGCGTCCCGTGGTGCCTCCGACTACGCGTTACATGACAGAGGTACGTTCCTGCCTTCTTTTATTATTTAGCAGCAATTGCTTAGTTTGGACGCTATAATCACGTTAGTTATCTGTGGAAACTGAAAGCATTTACACGGTAGGTATTTTCACACACACACACACATGAATTAAGGGTTGTTCATATTACATTACCTACTCACCGTACCGTACGATACTATCTTGAAAAAATTGAAATTACGCAACATTGCTTCGATCATTTTCTAAACCGAGCCTTTGCTGCTAGCCGCACTTCAAACGAAAAGGCATAGGTATATGTATGGATGAGCGAGCGAGCCAAGATCTCTCAAATAAGTTGGACGAATTGGCGTTTTTGTTTGTATGTATACTTATTTGTTAGAGTACTTATTACCTACTTTCGAGCCGTCAATCAAAGTCAAAGTCAAAAGGCATTTATTTCAATGAAATCACTAGGATCACTTTGATACGTCTTAGAAACTAGGTGAATCCGATCTTGATGGCATCTAGCAGGTCAACAGGGGTGCTATTTTGTGTAAGCAAACCGGGAATGACGTTCGCAACTTTGAGTATGATTTAACATCTTAGGCCGTGTCCGAAACGCTTAGGTAGTAATAGAACAATAATTAAGCTCAAGTTTCAGCTATTCATGTTTAAAACCTTTCAAATAATGCTAAGGTCGTTAAAATCACACTCAAAGTTGATCTCAGGTCATTCCCTTTTGCTAACACAATAGATATGCTGGTTGTTCTATCAAGATTGAATATGAGTTAAATCGGTGAAAGAGCTTATTGAGATATATGTATATAGGGGTCTAATAAAGTAATAAAAGTATAAAAATAAAGTAATATAAAGGGCGAGTTTTTTTTCAGGGCCACTTAGACGAAATTGGAAACCGTGAGAGTAATCGAAAACTGATGTTAGGAGTTACGGGCTCGATTTGGAAAAAAATAAGGTCAGCTTTAAAAAAAGTAGAAAATTATTTACAGTTTTCAGAAAATGTAGTTTTATTTTTTTTGCTTATTTGGTTTTTTTGTTTGTTAATATATATATAATTAAATGTATGATAACTTTGTGTCTAAAGTTGTTGAAACACCTTAAAAATTATAAATTCAACAATATTAATTTACCGAAGGTTATTATTTAATAATTAATTGCTTTGCTTGCAACATAGTCTGACCGAAATAATAAACCTTCTATAAATAAATTTTGTCTAATTTATAAATTTGCAGTTTTGAAGGAGTTCCAACAACTTTATACACATTGTTATTATACATTTATTTATTTATTATCAAACATAGAACACAAAAATGCAAAAAAAAATAATCAAAACATATTTTTTTTATGAATAATCAAAACATATTTTTTTTATGAAAAATTAAATATATATTTTTTTTATGCCGATCTTATTTTTTTCAAAATCGAGCCTAACCTAACCTAACCCCTAACGTCACTTTTCGATTACTCTCACATTTTCCGATTTCGCCTAAGTGGCCCTGGAAAAAACTCAACCTGTTTATATACCTATAGTATTAACAAATTTATTAAGAGGCTGACATAGGCAAGAGCTTTGTTCATACATTCCAAAATGGTCTTTGAGATAGGTAGTAACAAACGAAAATAGTAAAAAGGCCAGGTGCTGGAGAAAAGCAATGTAATTAGAGACCTAGGAGTTACTCACGATTCTAAACTCGTATTTGACGATCATGTCGAATCCATCGTCGCTAAACATCAAGAGCTCTCGGCTTCATCAGGCCAGCTTCGCGTGACTTCAAGCGAGCTAAACATCAAGAGCTCTCGGCTTCATCAGGCCAGCTTCGCGTGACTTCAAGCGAGCTAAACATCAAGAGCTCTCGGCTTCATCAGGCCAGCTTAGCGTGACTTCAAGCGAGCTAAACATCAAGAGCTCTCGGCTTCATCAGGCCAGCTTAGCGTGACTTCAAGCGAGCTAAAACTTTAAAATTCTTTACTGCACTTTGGTACGGAGTAATCTGGAGTCACAAATTTGGAATATATTATCATAGCGGGGGCTATATGAGCCTTCGTAAGCAATTTCATCTTCTACCACTTTTTAAAAGACGTGAAATAGCAGACCTTACATTTCTTTAATAAACAGTAAATGTCATTGTCTGCCCCGATCTTACAAGTATGATCACCCTCAAAGTTCCATTTAACGAACATTTAATAAAGCAGGTTCAATGCCCAGCTGCATGTTCCCATAGTGTCGGTCAACTAACTACTACTAGGCAGAACTCATACTTATGGCTTGCAAGCGACAACTTCATCAAGCTGATAAAGAGCAGTGTGTGAGTGACCTTCTGCACTAGTGCCTCCTCATTCAGATCAGCCAGATCATTAACGACCGTAATATATGTTACCTACATATTACGGTCGTTAATGATCTGCCCCTTGATTAGCTATTTATTAACTCCACCGAGAATGTATTTTGTATACCGATACTTGAGTTGTTGATATACCTACCCCATTGTTTGTACTACTTAGATAATATATTATTTCTACTCGCGAGAACCTGTATTTGGCTCTCTAAAGCTAAACAAATGTACAATCGATTGTAACAAAGCTGTTGGTTCTCCAAAAAATAAATGAATGTATAAAACATAGCGTGAGCTCCCATTTTGGTAAAGCCAATGACTCCGGTCGTATTTCAATATTTTCAGTTAAGATTTTATAGCCATACTACAGCCACCTATATCTTATCAGTTAGAAACTCCAACTTTTACTTGACATCGCGTGATTTCAGCTCGGGGTGGTACTATTATGTAGGTAGGTACTTAAATGGTAGTAGCAGAGCCCCGGCCGCATTCAGAGGGCGCCGGCGCCGGCGCAGGGCGCGCGGCGGGCGGGGGCCGGCGCGTGGTGATTATTCAAGTTCTGGGTCCATAGGAGCGGAGCAGCGGTTCCCGCGCGTCCCATTAATTGAAGGAGAATCAGTCACAGTAGGTAGGTGGTACTGGTTCTGTGGTTGAGCGATATTGATTGCCGTGGGCGCGGCGCGCGGCGGCGGAGTGCGCACTCGCAGCGCACGCGCACACCTGGACGGACACGGGGCTCCGACGACGCCGCACTACCCTTCACCATACAAACCGGTGAAATACTTTTTTCAAGCTCTGTGTGTGTGTCATCGAGCTTCTAATCCCGTGCTTCAGGCAATACTATTTTGGGGGTCCAAACTTTGCTGTAATCATCATACTTCAGTTCTTGAAGACGCTGACAACACTCAAACTCTTTCACAGCTCTGACGCTAACGCAGTTCAGGTAAGTGAGCGAAAAGTAAGTAGAAAAAAAACAGAATTTTGCAAGCATATGGCTGTAAAAAGCCTACTTTTCCATAGCTTGCTTGTTTTTTGTGGCACTGGTTCTGTATTGGTGATTGTGTCAGTGACCGCGGAGGTGTGGTGGCGCGCGTTTCTTTGCAACAGAATACCAAGTTCGAGTGCTCTGCTCATCTATGTAGTGGGAGGAAGCATTCTTATTGTTCCATTACGATGCCGTGAACCAACCGACTTCGATCTCAATATTACCTACTTCATTGGCTCACTCGATAGTAGGGTTCCGAAAACCGGCTAGGAACCCTTATAGTATCATCATTTAGTCCGTCTGTCTGACCTTGTCTGGCATTCTACTCGCATATTATAATATTAGTGTATCATGGTGAAAATTTTACATAATAAAGACGCCCACAAAGAAAATAAGTAAATACTTTTTAATTTGCCTACAGTGATGCGGTGTTGATTTTATAATTTCGTGAAATTTCATTACCTATAAGTTTAAAGGAGAAGAGTTGGAATTGCTAGTAGCAAGCAACACCAGTCGGTAGGTAGGTACCTAGCACGTCTCGCGTGAATAAGTAGGTACAAACGTAATGGAAGAGTCCTACATTCCGAAGCAGTTAATAGAGCTCGCATCCGCGTGGAGCGGAGGCGGCTCACTGAATGAAGAGCGGCCCCTCGCCCGCCGCGCGTCCCGATCAGCCAATTCACTAAACAAGAATGAATAAGAGCGAGGCGCATTATTATTACCATCGAGAAACCACGTTTAAATATTGTAAATCCTAGATTAATTTGCTCTTATGTATCTCATTAAAGTTCTTTAGACTTATAATACCTAACTAAGTAATTGGGTATTTTTTGGCAGATCGTGTAGAAGCGCCTCCAGCAGCAGCAGCAGCAGCAGCAGCAACCTGTCAGAGCGCGTTTAGAAAGCAGCGGCGGCATGGGTTCCGAGCCGGAGTCGGTACAACTGCGCGCGATGGAAGCCTCGGCGCCGGTCGCGCCGGACGCCCAGCCTCTCAAGTGAGTGCATATCGCCTCTCGGCTCGGCCCGCACTCCTAGCGAGCCGCCCCGAGCTCCCCCTTTCTCGTTGCTTGCAGGGACGGCGCCGGTGACCCGGACGATGACTACGATCCGCACGCGCACCGCGTGCTGCCAAATCCCACAAAGTGAGTTAGGTGGTTCGGTCGTCGGCATGCGGTGCAGTAGGTACCGACTGTACTATATTGTGGCGTGGTTGTGATTTGGCAGCAACTGGGAGACGCTGGTGCACCTGGTGAAGTGCAGCCTGGGCACAGGGATCCTGGCGATGCCGCAGGCGTTCGCGCGCGCGGGCCTGGGCACGGGCGCGCTGGGCACGCTGGTGGCGGGCGTGCTGGTGACGCACTGCCTGCACGTGCTGGTGCGCGCGCAGTACGCGGCGTGCCGGCGGCGCCGCGTGCCGCTGCTCTCGTACCCGGCGGCCATGGCGGCGGCGCTGGAGGCGGGGCCGGCGCCGCTCCGGCCCGCCGCGCGCCCCGCCGCGCTCACCGTCGACGTCTTCCTCGTCGTCTACCAGCTCGGCATCTGCTGCGTCTACATTGTCTTTATTGCCGATAATATCAAGAAGGTACGCCCACCACTAAGGATGACAAGACCCAAACCCTAATCACTGGCACGTTACAGTTCAGATACCTTAGAAAGTACCTAACAGAATTGTGCTTTTATTCCTGCCTGAGGGATTGCTAATTGTCTCGTAAAAACATAAAATAACGTCATCTCTTGGAATCACGCACGACTTACCGAAACATCTCATCATCTTGCTATACTTTTGGTTTTAGAAAATCACGTGGTCCGCACATGCACTAATACATGGTGAACAATCTACTTTTTGGACCTTGTTATTTATTGTACAACATAGGCTGGTTTTGGACTTCCTTGCTTGAAAGATGCTAATAATTCTAAAAATAAAATAATACCCAATAATTGTTAGAATGATATGCAAATGTGTGTTTGATAAAATCGAGAGCTTTTGGAATTTTCTTTAAATTTTCTACTTAAATTAAATTGTAGTATTCTAAGTGTATTGTATTGTATGCCTGTTTTCATGTATTCACTCGATGGGGGTTTGTGATAGCCTACCATTTTGTGTAGGTGAATCGTAGACTCGTAACATCTCTCGCTGGTGCCTTCTACTGTGGTTGGTAGACTGTGCTTATGAGATGCGATTGCAGGTGGTGGACCCGGTGTACAATATGTCAGTGGAGGCGTACATGGGCATCCTGCTGGGCCCGCTGGTGGCCTTCAACCTGATCCCGTCGCTGAAGCTGCTGGCGCCGTTCAGCGCGCTGGCCAACGCGCTGACGCTGGTGGGGCTCGCCATAGTGCTGTACTACCTGCTGGCGACGGAGGGGCCGGCCGCCTCCTCCGGCGAGGAGCTCGACCTGTGGGGATCCGCGACCACCTTCCCGCTCTTCTTTGGCACCATCCTGTTCGCGCTGACCGCCGTCGGCGTGGTGAGTGCCAGCGCCGCGCACCAGTAGGCCGCCGCAGCAGCTGCGACCGACCGCGGCGGTGACGTGGCGCGCGCGTGTTGCAGGTGATCGCGCTCGAGAACAACATGGCGACGCCGCGCGCGTTCGGCGCGCCGTGCGGCGTGCTCAACTCGGGCATGGCGCTGATCGTGCTGCTGTACGTGGCGGTGGGGGCGCTCGGCTACGCCTACTGCGGCGCCAGCTGCAAGGACTCCATCACGCTCGACCTGCCCCCCGGACCGTCAGTACCCTTCCCCGTACTTTTTTTATTTTTACCAACTTCACAGGAGGTGGTTGTCTTTTCGGCGCCCTCCTATTTTATTACCTGTGCACACCGATTACTCCGTAATGGCTGGTCATATTTTGAAGGTTTTTAGGGAGTTACTTCGAGGTGGTCCCATACTTAAAAACTCCTTCATTGATCTTATGATAACAATAATAGACTAAGCTGCTATATGCCCTACTTACTGTTTTAAATAAGAAGCCCTGTCTGAATTTAGGGTTTATTCCACAATGACAACTAAACATAGATAACTTCATAATCAACTAAAACCTACACTATAACATTCTTCCCTCCTTATTAAATTTCATAACCCTGAAGGTAAGCTGGTGGGCGTCGGCTCCGTTCGGATCGTCGAGGGGGATCTGGAGAGGTTGGCTCCTCCGTGTCGTAGAACTCTTCACCCTCATCTGCTTCTCGAACTTCTGCGCCTTCGCCTCTTGGCGCTAAGTGTCTATTTGACACTACCGCTTCTCTACCATTTTCAAATCGTACCCTACTACTCAGTGGAGAGGGTTCGATCATTTCCACCTCCTGCACAAGCGGGTCATACTTGTTACGCACATGTTTCTTCAGTAAAACTTTATCATCCTTAAACCATGTTGGTAACGATTGCCCCGAAGATGATCGCCTGGAATGAGTAAACATACGCTCGTGTGGTGTCATATTTGTGGCTGTACAAAGCAACGATCGAATGCTGTGTAATGCTTGCGTCAGTACATTCTCCCACATTTCAATTGGCATCTCTCTTGTTTTAAGTGCTAGTCGAATTGTCTGCCATAGTGTTCCGTTTAAACGCTCTACTTGGCCATTACATTGAGGATTATAAGGCGCAGAACGACTAGTCGCAATTCCTCTTGTATTCAGAAAGTCCTTAACTTCCTTAGACATGAACGCTGCTCCTTGATCCGTGTGGATCGTGCCTGGCATTCCAAAAATAGAAAAAAGATCTGTTAGACTTGTAATGACACTTTCAGAACTTGTATCTTTGCAGGCGTATGCGAATGATAACTTAGAAAACTAATGACAAATAAACTTATAAACATAGATAACTTCATTATCAACTAAAACCTACACTATAACACCTACTACACCTCAACTTGTCTTCAAGATTTCAGAAATATTTTTTGTGGATGATTTTGTTGATTCGTACCACAGAATAGGAAGGAGTTGGTACCAGGCGCTTACAGTGTACCTAAGAATACATGCCCGTAAGGTAAAGCTATATGCTATCCATTAGAGGCCCATCTGGTCATAATCTTTCAATACTCATTATATCTATCTACCAATCTATAGTTGGTACATCTAACCTGCCCACTTACCCTTTCTAATGAGTATCTACCTACTAATAAGTTCGGCTGTTCTGTCACAGAACAGCCGAACTTCTGTGATTCGAATAACTGTTCGAATCAATGATGTTACCACGACGTCTTAGAAGCATCGCCAGCTTCGCATCGGCGTCGCCGGCGTCGCCGTCGTCGTAGGAACAGGTAGGTATGTAAGTCTATGTAGGTACCTACTACGAGTATGCACAGGGTCAATTAAACGTGATTGTCAATGATATAGGGGGCTAAAGTGATTTCATACATAAATTCCTGGAGAGAACAATGAAGCACAATAATTGAATGGCCAGTAGGTACCTATTATTGACATGCGCCAGCGCAGGGCGCCGCCGACCGAAGTCCGCGGCGACCCTGACCCATCAATGAGCGGCGGCGCCGGCGCCACACTACGGAGTTACGGAGTAGGTGCAACATCTGCTTCTGTGACCTTACCTACCCATAACATCAGCCAGAGGTAGATGCAAAAATAAACTTGTCATCACGATATTGTATCGCGATCGGACCTAGACAGGTACGCTAAGTTTCAGCTCTGTTAGAGCATCTTCTGAGGCGTTCTGTGGAACAGCTCCTTATTCCATCATGAGTTTATTCAATGTAAAATGACGAATTTCCAAGTCGTATATTATGTATGTACTTATATTTCATATTTATTTATTCAACAACAATTTTCACATCGTATCTGAAATAACTCAGGCTTTTTTAAATTGGAATTAAATAAACTATCATGCATTAAAAATCAAATCTGAATGTAATGTCAAATGTAAATAAATATAAAATGAAGTCAAAAGAGAAATTGTGCGTGTGATAAATTTCCTCTACTATATAAAAAACTTCTTGTAATAAGGGACTCTCCACAACTTTCAGTTCAGTAGGCAGCGCGTTAAAACGCATGACAGCTTGAGCAATGCTTGATAACATTTAATGGAGGACCATAAGGGTGCTCCAAGCTCTTTACGCCTTATGAGTAATCTCTCTTTGTTCTGCGGTATAATAAAATGTATTGCCAGTTGGGTGTGGAATAGGCCCCTGTCTGGATAGCATACTTTTGGTATAAAAATGTCTCTCAATAGTGGGATTACATGGGATTTGACATCATGACATAAGCAAATGTATGAGTTGACACGTCAAACGACAAACCAGGGTTTGTACTCTAAGAATAGTGAACATCGCTTGTTGCAGGCTGGCGACCAGCGTGATCGTGATGTTCGTGGTGGCTATCTTCATCAGCTACGGGCTGCACTGCTTCGTGCCGGTGGAGGTGGTGTGGCGCTACGTGCGGCCGCGCCTGCCGCCGCACGCCGCGCCGCGCACGCTGCGCCTCGCCGAGACCGCGCTGCGCGTGGCGCTCTGCCTGCTCACCTGTGAGTGCGCTGTGCTGCCTGCCTGCCTGCCTGCGTCACCGCACTCTACCACCAATCTCGTGTTGCAGTCGTGCTGGCGGCGGCCGTGCCGCGGCTGGGCCTGTTCATCTCCCTGTTCGGCGCGCTGTGCCTGTCGGCGCTGGGCATCTGCTTCCCGGCGCTGATGGAGGCGTGCCTCTCGTTCCCGCACAAGGCGGCGCCGGCGCGCCTGCGCCTGCTGAAGGACGCGCTGCTGTTTGCGGTGGGGCTGGTGGGCCTGGTGGCGGGCACCTACACGGCGCTGGCGGCCATCATCGCCTCCTTCCAGCCCGCCCCCCCCGCCGCCCCCGCCGCCGCCAGCACCTCGCCGCTGCCGCTGCCGCTCGCCTAGCGGCCCCGCGCCCGCGTCCGCTCCGCGCACGACGCCACTCATCGCAAATGCATTCATAGTTTTAGTTACATTAGATGACCCAGGCAAGTATTCACGATTCGCTGTGATCGATGATTAATTATAGGTACTTACTTACTTACCTACCTACAGCATAGGTAGATAAACTCGAACACGAACTCAACACTCAGATCATTAGAAGACAAGTACGTATAAAGTACCTACTTATACATAGGTAGGTATGTGTTATGTTTTGTTAGATTCTATTAATTGTTAGAAATATTAACAATGATGTAAATAGTTAGATATACCTATTAAGGCACAAAGATCATCGAGAAAGCAAAACAAGTGAAAATCTTAGTGACAACTTTACTATTCTTCTATGATTTAAGAGCTTAGCTCTTGTCGGTGTAATGCTGATATTTCCTCCGTTCTGAACTTTCCAATGCGAGCTCTATTACTTCCAAACGACATGACGGCAATGCAGTGGCGGATTTGCAGTCTTGGCCACTCTAGGCCCCAGGCCATGTGCCGCCCCTTTCTCAGCATCCATCATATAGACTGATAATGATGATTTTACTTTATTGCCAACATTATCTAAATCGAAATCAGAAATTTAATTAATTAGAATAGCTACTAATTTGTAAATATATTCCGAGATGATGCGCATTTATACGACAATTTCTACAAATTTTTGGTCTCGATTTGCCGCCCTAGGCCCGGGCCTACTGGGCCTTAGAACAAATCCGCAACTGCGGCAATGTCGTATAAAAAAGTAAAGAAAAAAAAATAAAAAAACTTTGCAACCGCTCTGCTGCTAAATAATGCTTTAATAAATTTTTTGCTTGCATCATATTTTAAGCTCTTATTTATTAGATTATATTCTAATTAGATTATTTTTGTTCTGAGCCTCACCTAGTTCGATCGGCACCACACTATAGCTTTAAATTCCATTTTGTGAAGGATTATCGAAAAAAATGCTAGGCACGCGCGCCGTGTTTGTTGGCTGATGTAGGCTTGGTCGCGAGGAACAGGCGTTGCTTCACCTAGTTTTCAAGACGTTTCAAAGTGATCCTAGTGATTTTATTGAAATAAACGCCTTTTGACTTTGAATAAATAGAAAGTTCATACATTATAGTAGAAGGATGGTAGGTATTCTTTCTTAGCCTAAAAACGAATTAATTCCTATTACAGTTTAATTGACCGGCATCTTTCTAATGTGTAGGTAAATAATCTACCTACTAACTAAGTTGCATGCAGTAAGGGGCCGCGGCCGCAGGTCAAAATATTACGAAAGAAAGACACAAAAAAGACAAAACTTTATTAGATAATAAGGTGACCTGCTGAGCTTCCTGCCGCCCCCCGGCCGCCCACATCACGAGCGGAGTTTCCGAGCCGGGAAATAATTCTACCGATCAAGCCATGGTCAAACCGGAATGCGATGTATTATATCACATTAAATTAGTGTCAAAATGATTCTTACATCTACTGAATATAGTCGATTTTGAGTTTGACATTTATTCAGAAGGTATGCAGGTACAAGGATTATTTTTAAATAAATTAAAGATAATATTATGGTTTGAATACGGCTTCAGCTGTCTCAGCTCTAAATAAGTAGTACCTATGTCGTTTGTGCCTAAGTACCTATTTTAGATGACAAAAAGTAATGTATCGGAGTACCTATTTCTAGATAGAGGTAGTGAAGGCTTTTGACATATTCTGGAATCCCTGCTGATGTGGACGATTGACGAGCAAATTGAATTCGTCCATTATTTGAGTTAGATCCCTACCACGTGCACCCGGACTGCGGACCTCGGCCCGGACCGTCCACATGCATTGTATTTCAGTAACACGGTACTCCGTGCCGGTGCAGGTGCCGTGTGGAGCGCCATGCGCCAGCGACATCGGAGTACCACGAGCCAACAGGCACAACATCGGTCTATTTAGCCCCATCATGGAAAAGTTTTTACAATACATGTTCATTTAGTTTACTCTCGATAAACTAAATGATACAAATCGAATTAGATTAATATCTCGAAAAGGAACATTTCGGTATGTAACTTATAAATACAAATATATTTATTTACTTACCACAAAGTTAATAGTAAATACAAGTTATTTACTAGAGGACCCCGCACTAGGACTAATTATTATAATAAAACGTTTTAAATTGAAGCCAACTCCTTTAAAATTATTTTCAAAACTATTCATGTAGCTTTATCTACTCTGCCGCATGACGCGTCGTCGACCAAGCATTTAGGTAGGAGTATTAACCAGTTATTATAATAGTAAAGTAAGTAACTCGGCAAACACCGAGATACGGGTGTCGGCCATTTCTAAAGTTTCAATCAGAACGACAGTCGGTGTGTTGTGTATCTCCCTCAGCGTTGCCAGACGTCCCGATTTTAAATGAACATTGTCAGGCTCTTCGGGGATAACTCGACCGCGTGTGCAGCGCGCTGAGGAACGGCCGCAGGACAGCGTGTTCACTCAAAAAGTTTCAAAATCCCCACTTGCCAGATATTAAATCTGGCAACACTGATCTCCCTCCACTAATCACCTATATCCCTTCACTGTTTCTCATTATAAGAATGAGTAATTGCAAGAGATAGCAATACTTTACGCATTGTTTTATTTGCAATTGTTTTATATAAAGCCATTAGTTCAAAAAAGTCCCATAGGTACTTACTGAATTTGTTTGTTGCAATCTAAACTAGATCTACTGCCTCCTCGGTGCGTCACGTCGTTCAAGGACCTACCTTTACCTTTTACTGTGCATGGTCCGACACGCACTTGGCAAGTCTAAAATTGAGTTTGATGTCATCGAAGTGGACATTTTGAACATATCCTAATTGGTTCATAATTATTTTGATTTTAGGATCAATAAATTGTCATACGATGTACCTACCTCTATGTACCTACTTATGGTAAGCAAATATTTTTTAGAAATACTATTAGGGAATACTTTGTATGTAATGTAGGTACTACTGTGTCGACGCCGAGCAAGTCGGGCGGCCGCCGCCGAGGCGAGACGATTCGCTATCCTATACAAATGAACTAATGAGGCATTTAATAAAAGGTTGAATTATTCAAGCTGAAGTTATTATTGTGTAATTCATGAGAATCATCATCATCGTCACCACACCTTGTCCACCCGATGCGCGTGCACTGCTCGACGCCGACCCAGCGCCGCCTGGTGCCGCCACTCGGCTAGGCTACTTCGCAATAAATAGCTAGCCATATAAAAAACATAGAGTATTAGGTAGGTATACGTACGGTGCGGTGCCGGTGTGGGCACTGACTGGGCATGTCAGGGCATAAGGAGGGATGAAACTCATGTACCTAACGAGAAGAGCGCTGCGGTAGACATGAATGTAGATGGATATTACACCTAGAGAAGAGGAACATGCATAGATGACGGCACGCATTATTTGTTTCAAATAGTGTCATGTTCCTGCGGTGAGTAAGGTTGCCAGAGCTCTTTATGGGTGGGTGAGTTCGGGGTCGGCAACGCGTGCGTGATTCCTCTGGTATTGCAATGGCTACGGTAACCGCTTACCAACAGGTGGGCCGTATGCTTGATTGCCATCTCAGTTTTATAAAAAAAAAATAGCAGAGCAGAAGAGAGTCCGACTCCGCGTAACGACGGACCAGGACAGGAAGATGGTGATGCTTGCTTGCTTGTCGTGTCACTCAATTCTCAGAATTCTCAGATAGATAGCTTAAACACAAGACGGCTCCTATTCAGAGACAAGACTCGAGCATTGATCTGTACTTAAATCTCGATTTGAGGCGAGATTCTAATTCTTGAACAGTACTTATGTATAACTTCAATGATCACAGTTCACCTGAGTGAATGCTTATTCTGAAACCTCAATCAGACGAAATCGGTGCTTAAGTTCAGATTTGATTAGACATTAATCCAATGACATGTTCGTTCCGTTACACGTACTTTGATGCATATTTATACTTCACTTTATAGTTCTGTTCTATTTCCACCAGTTTGAATGTCTGCGTAAAACGGATCGAAAATTATAAATAAATCATAATGTAAACGAGAAAATTTGAGTACAGATTTGAGACTCGATTCAGCTGAGAGTAGTTTAAGTACCGTTCTTGAATAAAAGCTATGTTTGAGAAGAGATTCAATACTTAAGTAGAGTTCAATTGATCTGTGATTAAATCTAAGTTTGAGTCGTGTCTCTGAATACGAGCCTATCGTATGCGCTCTACATGCTTTCTAAAGTAGCGAGCATGTGAACGGTCACCACGGCATATCCTGGGTATGCTGCATCGATTTCAAGGTACGGTGTTCTGTTCTGGGGCAATTCAACTGGAAAACAGTCAGAATTCAAAGCACAAAAGAAATGCGTTCGATCAATTTGCGGTATCAAACAAACGGAAAGCTGTAAACCGTTCTTTACCCAATTAGAAATCCTAGCGTTGGCATCAATGTACATCTTTGAAACTGCAATGTTTGTTAGAAGTAACTTGAATCTCTTTGAAAAGTTTAGTAGTAAGCGCCTTGACAAGAAAATTTGTTGTCCTCCAAGTAAGTCTGCAATGTTTAATAATCTAAGAGCATACTTTGTGTGGCACCTCGGATTTATAATCACCTTCCAACATGCATCATTACAACCGATACAATTAATATTTTTAAACTTAGATTAAGACAGTTGCTGATTGAAAAGGCTTATTACAATGTAAATGAATATCTTATGGACAAAATTTAAGATAAGACAATTAATTTTATTTATAATTTACCCACTGACATTGTAACAATTTAATATTACCAAATAAGTTAATTTGCATGCTGATCATGGCTGTGCTTATTTTATAATGTAATTGCCATCCCTGTAACCCATGTTTCGCAAAATAAATGAAAGTGAATTGAAACTGATTCATTCTTGGGCATCCTGCATTAGGTCAGTGACCAAGTTGAGGTATGGTGACCCTGAAAAAGGCCTATGATCGTCGCTGAAAGAATCTGTGTAATGAAAGGATTATAGTGCGCCTCCTAGAGGGTCCATTCGTGCACAAGTCACATGTCTTCAAATGTTTAGGTTCTAGGACATGCAGGTTTCCTCACGATGTTTTCCTTCACCGTTTGAGAGCACTAGTATAGCGCACATACATTTTCTGAATGGAGAATCTACTGGGACCGGGATTTGAACCCACGACCTGTGGAACGCGGGCCCAGTACCACCACTCCTCCAACGCTGAAAGAATCAGCACCTCCTAGAGGCTCCCTGGCTGTAAAATCTGGCTTCGCAGTTCATTTCGGTTTATTTCGCTACCGGTACCTATAACCGAAATAAATAAAGGTGGATATCTTCTTTGATGAACCGCTGCCACCCCGCCACCGCGGCGCGACTGTCCTAGCGAACTAGCCGCGGTTCAAAACTTAACTTAAATTTCGGTACCGAAATCTACCGGTATGAAATAACGGTACCGTAATGCCCTACCGGTATAGCATAATGGTACCGAAATGTTTTAACGGTACCAGAACATATAACCTCTACCGCTTTCAGTCCCTGGGCACGTGCCTCCTAAACTGTGTAACATAATAATAAACTTTAATAAAAACAAGTAAACATACAACAATTAACATTTATTTTCAATCCATAGAACCATATAAATTAAAGTCAAACAAAATACTACACATAAATTAATATGGTTTTATGTTGTTGCTATTAAAAAGGTGTATGTTGGACGAGCGCAGCGCCCCCCCGCCATCTAGGGGGAGGAAATAAGAGGGGGGAGGGGAGGGGGGGCGGCGCCTTCTGAACCAAATAACAAGAAGGGTGGGGGAGGAGGAGGGAGAGGAGCTGGGAGGTGGCACCTGTCATGCAACGTTCTTACAGAAGACTCAAAATAACACGATAACTTAATTATTATCTATAGAGGGAGTTTTGGCATATGACGTGTAGTAAGTACGCCGAGGGGGCGCCGCTATTCTATACACAACAGGCAATAACATTTGTTCTAGGTACCTTCCTACCTACTTGCATACCACATTTAATGATTTCCTGGTACTTAACAACACTTTGCAAAAACCAGAAGTCTTAAATTCAAATAATCAGCTGTTTTCGGCATCAATCTTGGTGTCTTCCTTAGGTTAATCAGTTTCAGGGGGTCATAAGGCAGGCAAACACCAAAAACAGAAGATTTCAACAAGTTCACAAAATAATAAATAACAAAAAAGTCAACATTATACCGTATATTGTTATTTATTTCTTTTAGTATGGCGAATAAGCCCCTTTAGGTTACTGTAGTACGGAACACGTCATATCCATCATCCCTGATACAATTGTCTGTGTAACAGTTTGTAATAACATTGAATGTACCCACCGCACCGGTGACACATCGGTTCATAGTACCCACCAACCCAGTACCTACACTATGTTGAGGAGACAGTGTACCTACACTAAGGTAAGGTAAGGTAATACATACGCACCTATAGGTAATGAACAAGAACAACAAAGAGACAGGTCGCCGCGGCCGCTACAGACGCGGCAGGTACTCTCACACCGTACAGCTAGCCATAAGTATAATTATATAATATAATATATAAGTAAGTGATATGAGGCGGGCCGGCTACGGCTCCCCTCCGCGACGACGCCCTCAATCCTCATTATGTAAACCTTTCTAGAAAAACGTTATTGTTCTCGCTTTGTATTCATAAAATACTTTCAAATGCAACAACTTCTTACTCTTACTTTTATAAACATTATTTTTCTTCAATTCAATAAACATTCAATTGACTCAATATCAACGACAAAACTCTACAAAAATATATATTCAATGAACATCGGCACGAGTCGCATAGAGCCCCAGAGGCGCATGCGCCCACCCGGACGGACGACAAGCTACGTGTCGCGTCTCTCTAAAACTAAAAAATATATATATATACCTATATAAATAAACTTTCAAAAAAGTTAACAACTACAGCCATAACAAAAATAGACTAACAACGACTACGCTACGGAATCTACATCCTACTTAAACTAGTCACTAAGTCAATTTGAAACGTAACTAGAGTTCGCTCTCTAGTCCTAGCTAGAGAAACGTCAGCAACGCGCCGGCCTCGGCTTGGGCGCGACAAGCGGCGGCGCTATCCTACCTATGTACAGAGCTGCCACGCGGCGCGGGCGGTACCTTGAGCAATCTGCGTGCGCCACATTCATAAATAAATACTCAACAACACTAACTACTCGTGTGGCGTGGCGGCGCGCGAGGACGGGGCGCGCGCCGCGCGACGCCACGCGACGCGACGCGACGCGACGAAACCAGCTCCGGGGACGCGCGGGAAGCGGCCCACACGACGGGACTTTGGTAAAGATTCACCTATTAAAAACTAAGTAGTTAAACTTACGGTAACTGCAACATCGATCATATAATTATTTTAATCCTAGGAGAACGATAACTACAATGAGTCCGCGGGCCGAGCCGGGCCGTCTGTTGCGGGCGCTGTGGCGGGCGCGGCGAGGCGCGGCGAGGCGCGGCGCCGCGTGCAGAAGCGTGGCGCGAGGCTCGCGACGCCGCCTCGGCCCGCGGCCTGGAACACACAACCATCAGATCACATCACATTCTCACATGTCATCATGTAACATCTCCGGCGACGGACTTGTTGCCGTGTCGTCGCGCGTTGTCGTGGTGCCACTATTATTACTCAAATTTTTTTTACTATTCGCCAAAATTCACGATATGATTTGTTACTTTTCGTTACTTTGGGGCTCAGAATACAGAACAAACTCTGTATTCTGAGCTTTAGGGAAAGTTTTTCTGAAGAGAACTAGATTCGATTGAGACCAAGTCGTTTTTTGACAGTATCTGTTTCTACTTCGTACCCTTCGTGGTCAAGGGAGGTAGGTGGGTACTCACGTATCGCGTGGCGTGTTTGTGCTGGCGCGGGGCGCGGCGGGGCGCGCGCGCGGGGGGGCGGCGGGGCGCTACACGTCCGCAAACTTCGAGAGCTTCTCGCGCAGGATGTGGTTTTCCTTCTTCAGCAGCTCCACTTCCTGCCGCAGACCCATGTTCTGAAACCGGATGTTTATTACACGTAAATAACGCTTCTTTATTCGGGAAATTTAAAAAAAAAACATATTTTACAGCGATTTCTATGTAAATAATGACAATCCAACTAATGTCATCGTGAGTGGAGTAAAGAATGGTGGTGAGGTGAGGTGAAGTGAGTGAGCAGACACCCACCTCCTTCTCGAGGTAGCCGGCGCGCAGCGCGATCTGGTTCTCCTTCATGCGGCGCGCGTCGCGCGACCGCTTGGCCGCCATGTTGTTCTTCCGCCGGCGCGCCCAGTACTTGTCGTCCTTCAGGTCATCGGGCACGAACTGCGAGCACAACACAGCCAGCGTTAACCACAGGCGCTCACCTCTTCCATGCATGCAGCGGAGATAAAGCATCACACAACACCACTAAATATACTGACTCCTATACGTAGATAAGCAAGCACCTACCTACATGTGTCGCAGCGATGGTCGGCTACGAGAGCGTTGCACGGCGCCGACACAGAATCAAGTAAGTAGAGTTTGGGGTTTTACAGTAGAGCAGCTAGCTGGTAGCCCGCGCAGGCGCCGCTGAGCCCAAGCTGTTAACTTTGCTTTGAATTTTCTGCTATCAGGCATCACTGCTATTTATTTGGGAACATTGCAAAAAATATTTAATATTTGGGATAATTAAACCGCGGAAGCACTGGTGGAGTAGTGGTAGTCGCCTCGCCTTCGGGTCCACAGGTCGTGGGTTCAAATCCCGGTCGTGTACCAATGAATTTTTGATTCGGAAAAATTATTTGCGCTATGCTATGCTCTCAATCTGTGAAGGCAGACATCGCGAGGAAACCGGCGTGTCCCAGAACCTCAAAACTGGAAGAGATGTCACACGTGCACGAAAGGAGCCTCTAGAAGGCGGACTTTCATTCTTTCACTACACTGATTCTTTCATGGACGATGGACGGTCATATGCCTTTTTCAGGACCACCATACCTCAACCAGGACACTGACCTAATACAGGATGACCAAGAAAGAATCAGTGACAAGTGCTATGCAATGCTATTTAAAAGTTTTGTATTATGTTTTTATTTGCCCTTATTAGTGAGAATCACAGTCTGTCCGTCTGTCCGTACTTTTGGTTCCTAAGTAAGCAACTAGCACCTCTATTCGCTTGCAAATTACGGCAAAAATATAGAACTACTTAGTTGAATAGATGACAATAGCTTAATTGTTTTACTACTAGCGTACGCCCGCGGCTTTGCTCGCATGGTATCTGGATAAAAAGGGGAAGTTTTGAAAAACCCTAAAGTCCGTATTTCATTATTTGACTTTATGAGTATTAGTACAAAGTTTCAGATAAATCCGTTAAAATTCTCCCATACAAACTTTGACATCTCATTACACCCTTTTAATGTGTAGTTTTGAAAATCTAAAATGAGTTTTTCCTCATTTCTATCATTCATTATTTTAAGTTACTTTCAAATCTGTAGGATCAAGGAGTACGATTTTCATACAAACGTTTTAACCCCTTTTCACCCTCTTAGGAGTTGATATTTTGAAAATCCCTCCTTAGTGGATGTGTTTGGCATATAAGGCATCTACTGTTCAAATTTCAGCTTTATAGCTTCAGCGGTTTGGGCTGTGCGTTGATCGCACGTTGAGGCCTTGTTCTTTTATATAATATACAGATAAGTATATAAAACTAAACACTCATTTCAAAACTAGACTAATTTCAAAGTGAGTGAGTTTAACTTTTCCACCGAGAGAGCTGAACTACGATCAATATAATAAAACGTCTACACAAACGTTGAGGGATACAGCCACGTGGAGTGGAGGGGCCTGACCTCTTATCAAGATCATCAATATTATACATTTAATTCTTGAGTGACTCGAGAAGCTGCCACGGAACACTAACGGACAAAAGGTTCCTGTAAAAGCTAATAAAGTAATTACCTACTTTATTATGCGTTTATGTAAAAAATAAAGTTACCTGAAGCAGGCAGGCGCGGGCGCGGCGCCCGACCGCGGGACAAGGAGGCGGCACCGCTACTTACTACACATACAGTGTTGTTCGTCTTAACCCACTCCTTACTTAATTCTGTGTTGACGATCGTGGAGTTCACTGCTACAAGTAAATTAGCGGTATCCCAAGGAAAATGCGCTTTTTACGCTATAAATGTAAAATGTGCAGTGTGCGATGCCAAAACACTGGAAAGGAAGGAAGGCCGTCATTGATTTGATCGCTAGTCACTAGGCCTGTTCCGTTAGGATGCAGTTCACTTGTCAGCTGTGAGCGGCGTACAGCAATGCAGATGAAGAGGATTATAGTAAGCACATCTTATTTACATTTATAGCGTTTTAAGTGCATGTTCTGGTCGATTCAGAATCACCCCAGAAGTAAACATCACTCCATTCTTATTAAAAATCTGCTCGTATTTCAAATAATTCCTTTTTAGGGATGGTTTAGGCTTGGAAATAATTATTGTGATTCATAATCGAGTTAGGGGCACACATCCGGCAGTACGGCGCGTTCGCGCCGGGGCCCCGGCGGCGGTGCGGGCGCTCTAGGCGTCCTGTCAACTTGTGGGAAACCAATCCATTTTAATAAATCATAATAAGAGTCTTATAACTATAGACAGAGAGCACGTTTTCACTCGATATAGATCCCGTGCCTTGTTTGCCACTTGGAAAATGCCGAGTCAATCTTTCAAAGCGACAAACACTGGCTGGGGGACTGTACAGTCAGCGACAAAGCCGTTCCTTTAGCTTGATCCTATAATTAATCACTAAGTAGAGTTTATAAAAGTACTATTTTGTGTACTTACTTTAGTGAATGAAACAAATATTATGCGACTTTTTGTCGTTGACTGTACAAGATCGTGTAATATGAGAAGGTAAGTAAGTACCTAGTGTTAGTAAGTTTTGAAAGCGTTAGTAAAGCGGAGTGCCGAGTGTGAGTTGTGTGCGCCTGCCTAAACTGCCGGCCCGATGCCGACGCCATTCCGATAATTAACTGTCTTTGGATCTATTTTCTCCATATATTATCTCAAGCTCACAAATGTCAATATTTACGATTGCAATAGTTAATTTACGAAATGATAATAATTCGTCGACCACTGTCTGTGCCTGTTTTTTTAACCGGCTTCAAATAAAGAATGAGGTTATCAATTTGGCGACTATGTATGTTTTTTCATGTACCTACCTATGCACACCGATTACTCTATAATGGCTGGTCCGATTTCGATGTTATATAGGGCATCCCACTAGCTCAAACACACTCATTGTCGTCTCCTCTCTGATGAGTTCGTCACGGAATACTAAGCTGATGAATAAAACCTTATTAAAAATATGAACTTTATGGGTACGGGATGAGCAACTATGCGAGAGAAGGCTCTGTTAAACAAAATATTATTACACACTTTAATCTTCGACAAACACTAAGGATAGGGAACGATACGGGTCGTAAGTCGTAACGCTAAACTCTTTAATGTTATGTTCCCTTGGATAGTTCCTGATAAGAAGCAAAATGCCTAAATACCACGTCTAAAGAGCAATACATCTAACATTCAGAACACCTAAAATATCGTTTGCTCTTTCTTTTGTTTACCTACTGTTAGAAAAGGTGCCGACCATCGAGTGACTGATTATGAATAAGAGGGTTAATAGGTATGTTCTTGAATAATTTGTGGTCAGCAACTGTTATGTTTCCTCGGCGGCACCGACGCGGCACCTTGCGGAGTAACGAGCAAGCCAGCCTCCTCGCTGCTACACAGGTAATACGTAACGCAAACAAACAAGTACAATCCTAGCACGCTTATGAACTGAGAGCGAAGATGATTGATAGCATGCATGCATGCATGCACAAATAAGGGAAACAACTGGATACGTCCGGAGAGCAAACTCTCAGCGATATGAAAGCGGTTCCTGGGCATGTGTTTTTTTTTTTTTTTTCGATCGGTTTTTAATACTGTGGCTCTCTTACGGCCACTGCCAGCTACAGCGGGCTAGGCGAGCGCAGAGGGCGCTACTGCCGAAAAAAGGTTAGGTTGGGGCAACGAGCACAAGGGCACCACTTAGGTACGGACCTCGGCTTGGGCTGCTGCCAGAGGGAGGTTTTTTGAGGAGGCCATCACCCTGAAGGGGTGGAAACTCAGGGACGGGACGTCGTCGGCGACCCCGCACGCCGTAGATGCATTCCTTTGTTTTAGATCACATTTTGTTTACACATGTCACATAATGGTTGGCGATTTCCAATACAGATAATAAGGTTTTATTCATAAGTTTCAACGGTGTTGTTCTTCTTCTTTCCTTTTTTAAAAAGCAGTCGGTTTGTTGGAGTCAATAGGATAACTCCTCTAAGGTAAATGGCGTTCCTACGCATGGGAGAGGCATGGGCAAACTCACGTCACGTTGCTCACTCGGGATGACACTGGCCACCTACAAGCAAAAGTATAATGTAATCGTCCACGGTACCGGCCCGGGATTATTATCTATACACCAGCGAAACAATCATCAAAATCGGTTTACGATTGGCGGAGATATCGAGTAATATTTACTATCGTATCGTAAGCGTAACGTTATCGTGATTTTTCGTACTTGGACACTGGGCTGCTTATTTCCAAATAATTTGTCGTAAGAACTTTACGCGTCACACTAACGTCACTCGAAAGTGAAAGGATATAGGATATAATAGGATATAATATAGGCACTCACTTCAGCAGCCCACCAGTACCACCAAGGAGGTGTTTACGGTTCTTCCCCATGCTGTAGGCATGCCATTATATACAAGGTGATTCATAATATGTATTCCATCCCGAAAGGGGCTTTTTCTACAACCAATTGGATCACCTTGTATAGGTACTTACGGTCGCAAACTTTAATATGCGACCCATTTCCTAGATATGTTATGTGCTTAGATAATTATATTATGTAAGGTTCTGTGAACACACATCCTACTAATATATTATAAATGCGAAATTGAGTGAGCGGTCGGATTTGTATGAAATATACTAAGAGTATAATTATACCCTGGATTTACACAGGATACTTGTCATCCCGAAAAACCTCCCCTAATAACAAATAGGTTGTAAGAAGGTAACAGAACATTAAATATGTACTCATCAAACCTTCTTAGAATTGATAATGTATCAAAGCCGTTTAATTGTCTTATGCAATTAAATGACGCCTTTTTGCTTAAAGGTCATATTGGTCCTATAATAAGTAGTGGTTCGCCCCCGACTGAGATCCCACGTCTAGTAACAGTTGGTGCTTCGTTGTGGTACAATTCAGATAAACATTTAAAACGGCACCTTTAGCATGTTTTATTTTATTTATTTGGGTAAACAAACAGTGACTTAAATATCTTATTTGTATGAAATAGCAAAGTATAGTTAAATTCTTAGATTAGGTATCTACATAGATTTTCAAATTTCAAGTAATAGCTTTTTAAATGTACTAGCTCGTGTTGCCGCTATATCTAGAGAGTTGAGGAATCAACAAGCCGGAATAAGGGCGAACGTTTACCAGCATTGGTACGGCATCGAGTTGTGTAGAACATACGGCAATGCGTTCTAGTAGGGATTCTATAGCATAGTTTGTTTATTAACGGAATGCAGTGATACCTGTCGTGGCATAGATCATAAAGTAACATGGTTTCTATTTGCGAGCGTCTTAGTTTAAGGTTCAAAAGTTTGTATTTATCGAGCAATTGTTCATATGATGGACGACTACGATAGCATTTATAATACATACGGCGCGGAAACTTTCTCTGGACTGCTTCGAGAGCGTCACTACACTTATTATAGAATGGACTCCAGATGGGGGTAGCACAGAGTATTCTAGTTGTGATCGCATTAACGATTTAGGTGAGTTTTTTTAGGGCCACTTAGGTGAAATCGGAAACCGTCAGAGTAATTTAAAAGTGATGATAGGAGTTAAGGGCTCGATTTTGATAAAAATAAGTTTTTTTTTTTTTTTGCATTTCTGTGTTCTATGTTTGATAGTAAATAAATAAATGTAAGATAAAAATGTGTATAACATTTTTGGAACACCTTAAAAACTGCAAATTTATAAATTAAACAATATATATTTATCGTAGGTTTATTATTTCGGTCGGACTATGTGCAAGCAAAGCAATTAATTAGAAAAAAATAACCTTCAGTAAATAAATATTGTTGAATTTATAAACTTATAATTTTGAAGGTGTTACAACAACTTTAGACACATAGTTATCATACATTTATTTATTTACCAAACAAAGAACCCAAGAATGAAAAAAAAAATGATCGCATGACAAAACCATACACCTTAAATGATTTACTTACTAAGTTATCTATATGTGCGTTGAGATGCAGTTTACTATCAAGCATGATTCCTAGGTCCCTAATGGTTTCGACCGTTTCAAGTTCTACTCCACATAATTTGTAAATTGTAAAAGTAATAGCTTTGCATTTATTTAGGCTGAGACTCGGCTTGTTATTGGTACAATAAGTGGTGAAACAATCGAGATCGTCCTGGAATCTGTGGTGATCGCCAATGTTATCTATGGTGTGGAAGATCTTCAGGACGTCCGCATAAAGCAAGAAGTCACAATACCTAAAGCAGAGGTGTACATGTTCTAACGGATAAATAACTTCCTAGCTGTAGCCCGCTTACTTCCGAATCATGCTGACTCTATGCAATCTTATCTCTATGCATAATTTTGTATTCCGCATCAATCCAGCACTGCAAAAGCTCTAAAAAACTAAGTAAGTAGGCAATAAATAAGCTACCTATCTACCTCCCTCCCTACTAGTCTCTCCTAATTACCTACTCTCCTACCTAGATACCTACCTGCCACCTTCACCAAAATACCGTCACCACCACCAAAAACACGCTTTAGTGACTGTTATTTGCTGAGGTGAATAATTTTGTGGCAAATCTCCTGACTATGTTTTATTGTCATCGGACCTCAACAGGTATGTCAGCTTCATCTCAATCAGTCTATTTTTTGAGGAGTTCTGTGGAACAGCTCCTGACTCCCTCATCAAATCAGCTCATGGTGCACACTATCTCCATACCAAATTTCATCAAGATCGATTCTGCCGTAAAATACAGTGCTACTTGTAGTTAGTGAGATTTCGCTTTTATAGATACCTATTTTTTAACCGACTTCAAGAAAAGGAGGATGTTCTAAAGTAGGCTGTAATTATTTTTATATTTAGGGTTCCGTTCCTCATTTGAAAAAACGGACCCCTTATAGGATCACTTTGTTGTCCGTCTGTCTGTCTGTCAGTCCGTCTGTTAAGACCCTTTTTCTCAGAAACGGCTAAAGGTATCAACTTGAAATTTATACCAACTATTAAGGTCTGTGGGCTTATTATTATTATTATTATTAATTCATTTATTTCGGTTGTTCACCATAATTGTTAGTACATTATGGTGCCGTATAAAAATCAAAGCTCTAGCTTAATGCATTGAAAAGATATGGCAATTAATATATAATTTTTGTATGGAAATGGCAAAAATCAAAAACCTCTAGGGTACTTACAGTTACCTCACGATTCTGAAATTTGGAATGCTAAAAGCTTTTGTGACACAGTTAAAGGGAAAAGTCTGAAATTGAGGAATTTCGAAGTTTTTTAGGAAGTAAAGTTATATTTGCGGTCAATGTCATACAATTACTACGTGAGGAAATGTAAGTTTGTCAAATCCTACACTTGGAATTTTGATTTTTTTACCACGTGTACGGATTTTCCGACTGGTAAATGGAATGGAGTGAGTGGACGACGAGATTCGAACCTGCTAACAATGGTACGGAAGCCTCAGGGCGCGAGTTCTCGCACTTGACCGTCTTTATTTTGATGATTATTTCGCTGGTGTATTGTATAGAGTCTGATCCCGAGGTAGTTCGGTTCCACATAAAATAATATTCCTGAGGGGAAGGTACGTGTCCCATAAAAAAACAATTAAAACCAATCAATCATGAAATCGGGCATGCGTAGGAACGCCAATTACATTTTAGTTGCTATAGGATGGCCCCAAAGAGTAGGTTCAATGTTCAGAAGTACCGAGGAGGAGAGCCGCACTGAGCTGGCAGAGCTGGCGGAGGGCGCGGTGGTGCTGCCGGGGCGGGGAGGGAGTCAGCCTGAAGGGCAAGAGCGTCTGTACTGTATGTGTATGTACTATCACTAAATTTTCGCCTTACCAATTTTGAAACTGTTTCGCTTGTACACAGCTAAGTAAGCCTGTCCGGCCCATCTCTTTATTTATTGTGATCCTTTGAGGGTGAACCATTCATTTTATGACTTTAATTACCCAGTCTGTTGTTCAGTTGCAGCCCTTCACGCAAAATACACCCTAAGGGTGGTAAGGCGGATTTTTTGGTGACAGTACAAGCGTGTTAGTAAAAGCGTGCACCTGTCTAGCTAGGTCGTTGCCGCGGGCGGCGGGTGTGTGCGTGTGTGTGCGTGTGCGTGCGTGTGCGTGCGTGTGTGAGTGCCGCCGTCCGCTCGGACATGCCGTAGGAATGATCAGCGCACTAACTTCATTTACCTGTTTCCGGGACTTCTTGATCATCGGCTGCGGCTTCAGCTCTTCATCGGAGAAGGCGCGCGTCCGGGGATCGAAGTCGCGCCCCGACGACGCCATCGAGAACGCTGAAACACCGAGCGCGCAGCGGTTAGCCTCGCCGTCGAGTGGGGGTCCGATGGAGGGGATGCCGTGCCGGGGCTCGGGCGGATACTCACTGGAGTCGGCGGGCGACAGCGGTGGGTTGATGGTGTCGGGACTGCAGCAGTCGGAGGGCGAGGGCGAGCGCTCGCGCTTGGTGACGGGCGCGGGCAGGCCGAGCGGCGGGAAGGGCGCGCCGCCCGCGCCCAGGTGCGCGCCGCCCAGCGCCTCGCCCGGCATGCCGTTCTCCGACAGGAACTCGTCCAGGTCCACATACTGCAACACACGAGCGAGCCGTCAGCACACGCCGCCACGCCGCCGCGCCCCGCCCCGCCCCGCCCCTCCGCGCCGGGGGGCCGGCGGCGGCGGCGGGGACCTCGCCGCGTCGCAAGGCACTTACTATTCGATCGCTTTTATCGAATTCGCTCGGCAAGGCACATCTAACAAAGAACAACACGCCAGCAAAAATACTCAAATACAATATGTACTTAAAATAAAACGCTGATCGAATACGGAAGCGGAAAGAGTGGAGTTGCCATATCTAGAGGAGAGCGGGTGGCGGAGGACGACACAGCGACTCTATTACCTAGTGCGGCGCGCGGGTCGACAGGAAATGGGGGTGGCGGGGGAGGCAAGCGGGACGCACACAACACGCAGTAGGTAATAAAGTTGCGAGTACTGACTTCTTGTACCTTGAGATCGGGGTCGTAGGGCAGCGTCTTGTCCCAAAGGTTGGGCCCGAGGAAGGCGGCCTGCGTCTCCCAAAGATCGCTGTCATCTTTCTTGTCTTCGAGGGTATCCTTATTGTTCACCGATTTGCCTGCAACAAGCAGAGGAGGCGTCACGCCGCTGCCGCGCCGAGGACGACTCGCCGCCGCCGGCGCCGGCGTCGCAAGTCGCCGACAGTGCGGCCTAGGTACTAACGTATCGCATACATGTGAAATCAAACGAAACCAACAGTTCGCAATGCATTTGCATAATCAAAACAGAGTTCGCCAGGCAGACCATCTACACGCGAACGCCCTTGAATCCGTGCAGATCACGTACTCGACGAGCAGCAAGCAGCTGACGGCGATGCACCCGAGAAGTATACGTTATTCTTTATTTTATGTGCAGTTAGAAGGCGGTCACGCGCGGTGTCACGTGGCCGCGCCGACAAACTACTTTAACGTGCGAAGGTTTCACCTTATCTCATACCAAACCTTTACTTCTTTGCTAAGGCAATATTGCGGTTTTCATTACTAGATTTTATGGTTTATGCTGTTTATTTACTAACGAATAGGACAATATTCGATGCGTGCTGAATGCTGATAGAATTATTCGACAGGTTGTTGACTGGCTGGGACTACAGAGTTCGGAAACTAATTTACGTTGATAAACATCCGGATGTTTCGTTGATTTATACGTAACGTAATAATTAATGACTTTTATCGTATCGAGATACAGTCGCTGAGACGGTTAACAATAACACGCATGGAAAAACTGAGCGTTCGATATTTTCTCAGCAAAAAACGGCGATTGAATAGGTGAGTAGGTGTCGGTGCCGGCGGGAGCGGGGGCGGGGGTTGCAGGAAACGGGAAGTAACCCAGTTGTCGGCGTAACGTGCGCTGCGCACGCGCCGCGCCTTGCCGCCACGCTTTCCTAGCGCAGGTTCCGCGCGTGTGCGCTCCGCCGCCGAGCGCAGGCACCGCGCCGCGCGGGGCGCCCTCCCCTCGGAAGCCTACAGCGCCGCCGCACGCTGCTACTGCTCATTTATTTCCGCTAACGAGTGTTCCGGGAGGCGCGGATCACCGCGGGCCACTCTCACTTTCGCGGCTCGCAGGCGCGCGGAGAAAGTGCCGTGCGTGACGTCACCACGTTACTCCACCGCACCGCACTGCGGCCGAGAGCTCGCTTCTGGACACTGCGGCTTTGGCCGCGGTGCTTTCCACTTACAGTCACTTAAGTATAGATACGTGTATATGAAAGGATCAGTAAGCTCTCCACTTCCCATTCCCAAGCATGAATCTGTCTACTGCTGCACTGTGATCAACGTATCATAATCGCAAAATACACTTTACGAATAGATGGCCGGCGTAGCGGGCGAGTGCCCATCTGAGACGCAAGGGGTGCGGATTCGCTTCCCGCTACGAGACAAATGTTAGCATGATCTGCAAATATTTATTCCAATTCTGGGTGTTGTGGTACCATGCTACTCGTATTTTCTGATACCCACGTCACAGGGAATCCTAGTGAGGCAGTCAGGCAGGACCAGAAATGTGAATGTTGGGTGTTATTTATAAACAAAACAAACAAGAGTTTAACCTAAAAGAAATGGTTTTTTTATTATATTTTGAAATAGGCATTATTCAGGTGTTTGCGCAGCCACCGCTGGGTGACGAGGTCCGCGGTGCAGTGCGGTGCGCTACGGCGCAGCGCAGCAGCAGGCTGGCGCTCACAGAGGAGGTGGAAAGGCATTGTTGCGCAACCGCTCACTTCCTACTTTGAAATATAGGTGAGGAGTGCCGTCGGCTGCGGCGGGCGGGGGCGAGGGGCGGGGGCGGGGGCGGGGGCGGGGCTAGAGCGGGAAGTGGCTGCTCTTGCGCAATGGAGAAAGTAGTCGTTTTCCGGTGACGTGCGATCATTTTCGTAAACGTGTGAATTGAGCGAAAGTGAACGAGAAAGTTTTAGAGTCTGCGATGTTAAAGTTAAAAGCCCAACTCACCCGCCTCTTGTGAGTTTAGTTTGTGCTTTTAGGTTTCTGTACCTCATTTGGAAAAGAAATCTATATGTATATATATGAAGGAGTAGTCCACTCACTCACTGACAGACTCATCAAGAAAGCTCGGAAACTACTAGGCTGAGGAGTCTAAAATTTGACACAGACTTTCTTTAAACGGTTTAAACGTTTAAAGGTTAAAATTCAAGTATTTTGAAAAACAACCCTCTCGGTGTGTAAATATGGGATGAAAGTTTATATGGAATTTTTGTATCTATTACTCCTATACAATTGTAATTAAGCACGCAGGTTCCTTAAAGAGAGTAAACATTTCATAAGAAATAATTTTACGAAAATTCACCCCCGAAGGGGATGAAATGAGAGAAAGATAATTTTTATAGTCCTATGTTTTTCAAGTTAGAGACATAAAAATCAGTATTCATGTCACATCATAACAAAAGAAATAAGACTTGACCATAACGGTGACGGTGAAGGTGACGGTGACGGTAACGGTGATGTTGACGGTGACGGTGACAGGACAGTGATGGGACGGTGACTGGACGGTGACGGGACGGTGATGGTAGGTAGAAACCATATGAAGTAGGTAAATAGCTGTATAATAAGTGTTGGCACTTTGGCAAGGATAATGGAAAATAGTCTAGGTAAGTATAAACAAACGCGGACGAAGTCGCGTGACAACTAGTGAACCTATATAGAAACACTTTGGTATTCGTCTGTCTATGTGTAAATCAAGGCCCTGCTTCTCGGAAGCGGCTTGAGGTATCTCATTGAAATTGATATCAAATACTAAGATGTGTGGCCTCCCTCGTACTGCTGTGAAACAAGTTTCAAGTTAACGCAGTAAAACGATTTTATTTTCATACTATTTGGCGTCCCTGTAATACTATAATAGGTACTATAAACGTATAGAGTAGGTATGTACTTGCCTACTACCTAACAATATTGAATACAAATACAAATAAATTTATTTGTATAAAGGGTTTGGTAAGGGAGTAGGGAGTAGGGAGTAGGGAGGTCTGTCGGCACAACTGAAGGAAAAAGTCCGACTAAAAGTACTGAAAAAGTAAAAGTATTATTTTCAAATCCCTTGGAATTATTACGAGAATAACTTATAATTGTGGTCAATACCGTACCGTGAACTACGTGAGCGACCGCAAAGTATAAGTTTGACAAGGCCAGGAAGAATATTTTTAAGTTGTTGGGCTCTTACGAGCGATGCAGCAAAACTGGAGAATGGCTGCGGCTGAGACAGTTAGGTCGGGGCAACGAGCTCAAGCGCACCACTTAGGTAAGGGCCTCGGCCTGGGTCGTTGCCGGAGGCACGTGTTTGGGCAGGGCATCACCCTGAAGGGTCGGAAACGCAGGGACGCGCCGCCGGCTGCGGGGTCCCTGTGATTTGTGGAGTGTTTTTTATAAGAAGGGGTTTGATGAGGGGACCATCAAGAACATGTCTTCATCTACGGAGAGATTAAGAAGTAAAGGGGTTGTGGAGCAAAGACCAGCAGTATCGTGTCGTGGCGTGTCGGTCAGCCGGCCGAGGAGGGGCTACGGCGGGGGCGCGGGCGGGCGCGGCGGTGAAAGTAAAAGTAGGAAGGTAAGTGCAGCCGCGGCCGGCGGACACGCGCACAGACAAGCGGAAACTCTGCCGGAAGAGTACTTTTACTCTCGCGAGCTGCGCGCGCTGCCGACACCAAATCGGCCTCGCCACTGCACTGCACTGCACTGCACTGCACTGCACTGGGGCCTTATGTGCCAGTTCAACGTAACCAATATCTCATCAACATTATTTCTGTTTGTTAGTCTATCTCGTTTTATGAAGGAGCCCTATGCACGCTCGTATAGGAATGCGATCACAAATACTAATGTTATTTTTATGGATTTTAAATACCAATCTAAATGTTTATTAAATAATTTTGGAAAAAATAATATTAAGAAATTAAGACTTGTTAGTTTAGTGGGAGACACATCAGCTATCAATCGAGCCGAAGGTTGTTGGTTCGTTTTTGTGATTTTTTGGGATTTCCGGTGATGCACCAATGGATTTAACTATTCCAATAAATTGTGTGCGCATTGACAAGTGCTCAATACGGTGAAGGAAAACATGACCAGGCTGAGAAAATGATTAGGTGCTGGACAAGCCTACCCCAATTAAACACGTCCGAGGCACCTGTTAGTAAATAGCTCGACTTGACGCATGGTCATATTGAACAGATGTAATCTAACTTTAGAGAAAAATATTCATAACTTGCTACAGTTTCTACAGTAGTGTACAGTTGGAGAGTCAATAGTATCCTGGCTGGTCATCCACTGCTAGTCGTCAGACTCAGTTCGAACTCCAGTTACGATGTGAATGCTGTGACTGGGATGAACCAAGTGTTCCAATCTGATGACGGTCAAAATTGGAAGCTTCCTTGCTTCGGAAGGCACGTAGAGGTACCTACGGTACCGGCTACGCGCTACTAGTCATTGAGCGGTTATCATGCAGTACCTACTAGCTAGCGGTTTCGCTCGCGCGGTACCTATTTGCTATTCTAACTATTCTCTATTTCAAACTTTCGTGGTAGGTACACATAGATTATTGAAATACCTAAACAATTATTTTTGTTCCTCCCGCCACCACGTAGGTATAGTATAGCCTTACTACTGTCAGATTTTCTGCATAAGCATACTAAGATATTTTTTACAAAAACTAATAACCGACTTCAAATTCCTGAATATCTACAAGATTAATATCAACCTCTTTTTTTTTGTTATCTTACGTTTTGCTTACCTACTGAGGATGACATTGGCCACCTACACTTTCGAATAAAAAACAAAATTAACTATGACATCCATTCATCATCAATAATAACTCTTACGGTACTGACTCACTGACTGATAATCAAACGTAGTGGTTTTATTCTCTTTGAAAATCAACGCAGAGCCTACTAAGAGTATGAAATTTGCAGGGTAGCTTCCTGTTGTAACGTATGGGTGCACAGAAGGAAATTCCCGACACACAACCCCTTAGTTTAAAGTTTATGTAAAAATAGCAGCAACCGAAAGAAGTCGCGGGGATAACCATACTATACACAGTCGACAGTCGACAAAAAAAATATCGGCAAGTGATGATTTCAAGAGAAGATGACGTTTTTTAAATTTTACGGGACAAGTTGCAATCCTTCAGGAATTGAATTAAAATGGGACCACCCCGGGATCATACTCTATACACCAGCAAAAGAATCATCAAAATCGGGTTACTATTGGCGGATATATCGAGTAACATACACACAAAAAAAAACACGACTTAAAAACCTCCTCCTTTTGGAAGTCGGTTAAAGATGTAAGTTGTCGTCATCTCAGCGAGAGCGCCTATTACTTGTTGTACGCCTGCGCTTTGTTGAGTCGGAAAGTAAAAGTGGTCGTGCGCACGCGGAAGTGAGCACGTGCAGGCGCGCGGGGGGGGGGCGGGGGGCGCTGCGGGGACCAGGCCGAGAGGAGAAAGTCGCGAAAAGGTCGCAACTTTTTCCCAAATATTCGGAGTGAAAGCGCCACGCTCGAGTCGATCAAGAGATATGGTAAGCTACGCCGGCTCATCGCCTCCGCCCGCGCGATCCGCCCGGAGCCGGGGGATATCGCTGCACGCAGGACCCGCGCAGCTCTGCCAGGCAGGAGAGCCAGCTCCCGGTGCGCGCCACGCGGCCGAGGTTGGAGGAGACACCAGCACTCGCTACTGAAGCTTGTATCGACTTCAGTTTCATCATTTTGTAGTAACTCGCTACTTTAGCAATTGCTTACAAATACGAATTCTATTTTTCCACGAATCCTTGTATTGAATTGAATGAGAGGCTGGTCGCGGCCGGCGCCGGCGCCGGCTGAAGGGCGCAGGCCCGGTAAAGGGTCAACTTGTTTGTTAATTCTCAGTTTTGGAATATTTATCCAATGCCAACAACGTCTTTCGTTTGATAGACTCAGCTTTATCTTGGAATAATAAGTATAATATTGTCTATCATTTAATTGTTCGTTACAAAACTAAAAAAACTACTTCATCTTTTGCCGATCTTTTGAGAGTCCTAAGAAAAATCAAAGGATATGGCGTTTCTTTCGAAATGTTACAGTACGAACCCGGTTTCTCTTAGAACGCGTTTTCCCTAGTTAGTGGTTTATACTGAATGCCTTTGTTGTTACATCTAGAATGTACTGCTATAGTTGAGCCGTTTTAAAGATAATTATGTCCATTTTGGGGTCGCACGACTAACTTCATAGTGTTCGAGTTAAAATCTGAGATTGACAAATAATGTTATTATTATAAAGCAATACCTAGAGACCATCAATCAAAAATGGGTCCATCATGATAAACGAGTCGGTCTCAACATTTTATATAAGTGGCAAATATTGATAACAACATTGTTGATTAGAAACGGCGCGCGGCGGCGGAGGCTGCTCTGCACCTGGAAACCGGCCGTTCCACCGGCACCGCTCCTACTACCCACCACCAAGCAAACACAAACACAATACATAATATTATAGTAGATATATTCTACACGAATTCAACAAACCAACCAACTATAAAAAGGTGAGCTGCTGTAAATAATTTGATTTATTTGATCTATGTAGTTTCAATACATCACAAGGAAAGCCACATTGAAATTGGTTCAGCCATTGTGTATAATATTAGCGTGGTCAAACGCACAGACGGAATCAACCACAGATTAATGGCAACTATGATTACATACAGTGTCATTATATGTACCTATAGATATTTTTTATTTGATACCTGGGTATGGCCGCCAAAAATTTTTCTATAACAATCGTGAATTGGTAACACTCGGTAACATTCGTGAATAAATGTAACGCACGTGATTTTTGTTAATCCTAGGGTACATGTGAGAGAAATTCAATTGTATATTTTTCCTTTATCTATCTTTCGTTTGATTTTGACAATTTAGGTAGTTATTAATTGTCAAAATAAAACGAAAGATGAATAAAATTTGTGTTTTATATTTTATATACGTTTCTTTTTCATTTTCCGTGCATTCATGATTATTTTTCCTATGTTTTAATTCCGCTTTTAACGCTTCCGTGTATACTTAGCATAACAACAGATCACGAATGTTACGTAACACACATAGTATCACAAGGTATCATTCGTGAATTATCGAAATATCTGTGGACATAACTTCTAACATTTGTATCTCTATATCAGTTTTGAAGTAAGAAGGCGCTGCATAGGTTTATTTGACAAAACAATAGTATATCTACAAGTACAATGTCAAACAATACAACAATTTGCGTTTTTACCTTGCATTATCACTCACAAAAAAATTAAAAAACTTCGGGACTAAAACGGCGACCAACATTTTTTTCACTTATTTCCGAAACCAAGTGATGGATTTTTCAATAGGTTGGCCAACGTGTAGAGTGGGTATTGCCGTACTCAATAAACATTTTTACAGGGCTGTATACTTGTTAGTTCCCTCGTTCTAAGGTAACATACGTGAGGTAAGGTAACATACGGGAACGAAAAGCGAGACACATTTTTGAAATTAGTTTTCGATTACCTACTTTTATTGCTTATTTACGGGCTATGGAGAGAGCTATGCTTGGAGTTTCACTACGTGATAAGATCCGAAATGAGGAAATCCGTAGAAGAACTAAGGTGACCGACATAGCTCTCAGAATTAGCAAGTTGAAGTGGCAGTGGGCAGGCCATATAGCTCGCAGAACCGACAACCGTTGGGGAGTAAAGGTTCTTGAATGGCGACCACGAACCGGGCGACGCAGTGTTGGAAGGCCCCCCACCCGATGGACCGACGACATTGTGAGGGTTGCGGGAAGTCGGTGGATGGAGAAGGCTCAAGACCGTTCGTCGTGGAGCTCTTTGGGGGAGGCCTATGTCCAGCAGTGGACTTCTACAGGCTGATGGTGATGATGATGATGATTGCTTATTTTAAATAACTGAAATCACTACAAAATTAGCATTGCAAAACAATACAAAAGCTTAGAAATCCAAAATGTAAGAGGTGACGAACCTACTTTGTACCTATTTTCTGGCTCCAATGTGCGCTAGGTCTTAGTGGGACACACGATTTTAGTACTGGATACGAAAGTTAACTCTAACATAAAATAAATTAAACGCTATGAAAACGAAATAAAAGGAAACTTAAATGATATTGATGAATGAACATAAACCAGCGCATCAGGAGTTATACTTATAACTTATCATCAAATAAAATGGAACATGAAAATTTTATCATTTGAAGTTGAGGGACACGGTCTTTTTTCCAAAAGTAAAATTTTTGGCGGTCTTACCTACCTGACATTCCAATCCAACTAATATCCTACTCTACTACTAATATAAAAAACGCGAAAGTTTGTGAGTCAGAATCACGCCGTAACGGCTCAACTAATTTCTCTCAAATATAAAAATAACTTTCAGGCTGAAATCTTAGTATTTGCACTTACATCAAGTCGGAGGAGCATAGGAGCGGAGGTACCTAAAGCCGAATGCCGCGCGCACACTACATAGTTGCTAATTGAAAATAATGTTCTACGTAAATATTTGATCGAGCGAGCGAAGATCTCCCAAACAACTTGGGCGAATCGGCGACTTACACAAGACTGCATAAGTAGGTCCTTGCTTGGCGCGCGAGCCAGCCCGATGAGCGGGTACCTGCAGGGAACTGACACCGCGCGACCTCACTTCGCTCGGGGTGAAACACTTGTTTACACAGAAACCGATTTCAAAAAAAAATCCTAAGTTATCTGGTCGCATGCGATTATGAAAATACAGAGAAATGAATTTTATTATAACTCTTACGTTTAATACTATTATCTAATCTGTAGTGGGTGCGCGCTACCTACTACTGTTTTTATTCCGTGTTAGAGTTCATTTTAGAAGAAAATTTGTTTAAAAAAAATCCGATCAAGTGCGATCATGCCTCACGCCACACCATTACATTCACTAATGGTCAACTAAGTCTACTAAGGTACACGGGCCTGCCGCACCATCACGCGGGCTCGGAGACTCGGCATCTCAAGAGGCCGCAGTGCCAAGAGTCGAGGTGCGAACACGATTGACCACGCGGACGGAGTCGCGGGCGGTCAGCTAGTAACATAATAATTTAGGTTAGTACGGTGTTGGTAGAAAATAAGCTATAGGTATATATTGAAAGTTCAAATTAAATTTTGAAGATGGTACAGGAAGATGGGTACTTCACTGTATTTATTTTTTTGGAGTTCCCTCGGCTAAGTTCACTGGTAGATAGGTACATATTGGTTAACGGGGCAGACAAAGTAAGTATTTTTTTTTTAAATCCCTTGCAAAACGTGCCAACTATAACTACGATAGATCAGAATAACAAGCATTTCTTAGGGTTCTGTACATCATTTGGAAAAAATCTAACCCTTCTAGCATCACTTTATTGTCCGTCTGTCTGTCTGTCAAGATCTTTTTCTCCGAAACGGCTGAAGGTATCAACTAGAAATGTATACCAACTATACGGGTCCGTGAGATTATAGTGCCGTATATATATCAAGTTTCTAGCCATTAAAAATATATGGCAATTAATGTCTAATTATTGTATGGAAATGGCAAAAATGCAAAACCTCTAGGGTACCTACTTCCAGTTACCTCACGATTCTGAAATTTGGAATGCTAAGAGCTTTTGTATTAAGGAAAAAGTCTAAACTTGCGGAAGTTGATGTTTTACCTAAAATTGGATTGCCAAGTGACAGAAACTCGAAAAGGGCTCTAAAGATTTCGAAACAATTTACGTATTGTTGATTTTTGCGGTCAAGAAATATAAACTTAGATTCATTTCAAATACCTATTCTTCTTTCTGTCGTGTCAGTGATTCTTTCTTGGTCATCCTGTATTAGATTAGAGACCACGTTGAGGGATGGTGGCCCTGAAAAGGGCCTATGACCGTCGGTTAAAGAATCAGTGCAGTAAAAGGATTAAAGTCCGCCTTCCAGAGGTTCCTTTCGTGCACATCTCTTCGAATTTTGGTGTTCTAGGACATACCGGTTTCCTTACGATGTTTGTTAGCACTAGCATAGCGCACATAAATCCGAATGGAAAATCTATTGGTGCACGACATGTTTCGAACCCAGGACCTGTGGATCGGAAAGCGGGGCCACACCACCTCTTCCCCAGTGTTCATAAGGATACCTACCTATTAATTGAAGGATTGTTGTGGAATATCCTCACACAAAGCAAAGATAACACCTACATGACGTTACAAGCACAATTATTGCCCAAGGAATAAAGAATGTCATATTTGTCATGTTGGAATGTCTAGTGTCGATTTAGTTTAACTTTTATAGAAAAACTACTAGGGATGCTTAACGACGTGGGACTCTACCTGAGGAGCATTTACTACAAGAGAGCAAAAAAACCATCGAAATCTTACCGATCGCTACGAAGCAATCGGAAGGTAATAGTAGTAAGTAGTAGATCCTAGACGATTATGTCTGAGAAATGAGTTAGGGCTCGTTCTTCATGGGCTCTGTGAGATGACTAATCGCATTACTATTTTGACCTATACCACGAGTAGGTCAAAATAGCTTCCGTTCTGGGGTATGGACTAGAATTTTGGGGAAACTGTACCAACATAAAGAGAGCTTTATTTGCCAACATAAATGTATTCGCGCATTTGTTGGGAATCGGGTAAAGCAATTTTGCAGAATCTATAATTATTGACTTTGCAAAGCATGTACATTTTTGTAGCTGGCAAATTCGTTGGGAGCATTTTGATTTGTGTACAAAAGCGCGAGATGTTCACCCAAGATGTGTTCGGTCGCAATGGGAATAGCATTGTTGTTCAGCCCCGCACTCTAAAACCCCTAACACACATGGCTCTTTATTTTATTAAGCTATGTCACTTGTGACACAAGACCTCACTTCATGCCCACCAGCAGCTTGCAGCTCATCAACAAGCACCAGGGGTTCATGATCACTCAGCGTATTTTATATACGCTTTGAAAGGCCTTGTCTTTTATGCATTTATACAAAAAAACTTGATTATTTTGCAGAATCAACTATAGACCTTAGTATCCGATATTAATTTCAACTTGACACCTCCACACTCAAGACTCGAGAAATAATCAGTTAAATGTTGTATAATGTTTTTAGACATCTTCTTGAAAAGGGGCATGGCATGTCGGCGCTACGCGTCCAGATTTCAGTATTTGTGGACGCGATCAAAGTAATTGGCACGCTTTATTTTGAAAAGTCGTTATTGTAAAACTTGCGTGAACTAGTAACTACCTTAGAATTAAAAACAAACATAGTACCTATATGAGTACTATAAGACACGCTTTGCTGACTTTCATTTGCTGAGGTGGGGAGTTCCTTGGAACAGGTCCTGACTTCATCGTCGGATCAGTTCGCTCTACAAAGTCTCAAATGGAAACGTTACTATCTACTCCGCTTATAGAAGCAGGTGAAATTTGGAATTAAACATACATTCAGGTCAAACTCATATAAAATGACATTCTATTTATATTTTTTATTTGCTTGTGATTTTCTCACGGATATGATGATGAACCCCTTTGATGATGGAGATGGAAAAGTACTCCTCAACAAGTCGCAATACAATAACCGTGTTTCGGGCCTTGAATTTTGGACTTTATGGTCTGAGTTGGAATTACATCGAACGGAATAAATAAATAATGGATGATGGATAAAGAGAAGATGGATAAAGATTCATATTAGAATAACAAAATACAAATAATAATATGAGAACTCACGTCGGTATAGTGGGTACCTAGTCCGTGAACTGGAAAAGTACGCGATAGCCGCTATGGGCCCTAGTTAGTCTGCATTTTTCACGAAACATGGAAATACCAAGCAATAATGCCGCGCTCAATCCGGCCGTGGAACATATTCATGGGACGCAATACCGCGTTTGAGCGTCCACGCAAAGTGTCGCCGCCGAGCAGCGGACAGTCGGCTGCGTCATCAGCATATCATGCCGTAAGTATTAGCTAGTCTATCATGGCATTAAAATATATTAGACGTATACATTCTCATACGAAATAGCTACGTATTGTAGTTTTCAACATGAATATAGTAGGTAGCAGAGCATTGAGTGGCAAGGGTGAGTGTAGTCGCGTACGATGCGGATGTGCTAGGGCTTCCTTTCTTCCGCGCTAATTGGTTTGCGGCTTTCCGGTGCTTCGAGCAGCAGCGCGTGATATCGATCGCGACTTGCCTACTGCTTCCGTCACCGACGTGGCCCAACAGTGACCATTCTAATGCATAGCCTGTACTGCTGATCAGTCCCCGATTGCACACTATCCGGCGGCGTATCAATGTTTCGAGAAAGAGTTTACCTAGTTTTGTTTTGCGGTTTGTTCGTGTGCTCCGCGCGGACCAGGGCCTTGATGTTAGAGTTTGTCTGCTTATCAGGATTCAACATTGTAATCGGCTGACCCGGCGCCGGAACAGCGCCGGCGCGGGCCCTGAAGCGCAGAGCTCAGCCCGCGAGGTGAAAGGCCGAAAATCACCGAAACAAAGAGTTCCCTATCCATCGAGTATTCGCACGACCGATGTACGTCCGCGTACTTTCTCTTTTCGGCGTCTCTCTTGGCGGGACATCGATCACGCGGATGGCGCGGAGAAAGTGCGCGTGCGCCTCCCGGAGGCGAAGGGCTCGCTGGCGAGGCGACTGACCGTTGACGAAGACGTGCTGCCTCCAGATGTGGTACTGGCTCCAGCGGTCGTCGTCCTGCACGTGGGCGTGCGCGTGCGCGTGGCCGTGCTGCAGCTGCGGCAGCGACGGCAGCGGCGGCGGCGGCGCGGGCGGCAGCAGCTGCGGCGGCGGCGCCGGGGGGCCCAGCGGCGCGAGCGGTTGGTGCTGGTACTCCATGGTGAGAGTCGAGGCGCTCCGTTGCGGGACGCGCTCGGTCACTGTTCACTCATCGCGGGCGCGGCGCGGGCGCGCGGAGAGGCGCGGCGGGCGAGGTGCGTGCGCGGCGGCGTGCGGCGCGCGACTGCCGGACGCGCCGCGCCGCGGCCACGCCGCCCTCTCCCTCGCCCCCCCACACATGCCTCGCGGCACGCATGACACAGATCTCACTGACATAACCGCGCCTCGCCGCGCTGCTTCCTGAAGCCTGCAGCGCGCGCGCACGTGTCGCCTGCACCGCCCCGTCGCGCGTCGCATGTAAACAAAGCGACGTCTGACTGACTGGCACGCTGACACTATATCACGTAATTATTATTTCGAAGCGAACTACGTAAGATCGGGCCTCGGTCAATGAATACGGTGTGGCTTGAAACTCGAGCGGCTTTCTAATTAGAAAAACTCCAAATCAAGTTCTTCACAATATTGAATGCAAAAAACAAACATTTTATTACTCTATTATATTAAGTAGTTAAAAAACCAGAAGATTAGACTAAAGCGGAAATAGTCCGCGATCGCTGGAAAGAACTAAAGGCAACTTTTACCCGAGATGAGTCCTAACTACAGACAGAATAACATTGTAGTATAATTGAAGTATATACTATGGACAAAATTTATATCAATTAAGTATCATTTTATATGAATCTTACTAAGTTTATGATGAAGATTGCATGAATTGTGCATTTTAGTTTTATGGTATGGAATAAACAGGCTTTGCTTTTTATTATTATTTATTATATTTAAAATAGTTAGAATGATAACCGATCGAGAAGCAGCAGGTACTAGTGCCGCGGCTCGCTGCTGGGGCTCGGATTGGAGACCCAACCACTGTAAGAGCGCGGACGCGTTCAAATCTTTCATAAGCGCGGCGGCGCTACGCTACCACGCTACGCCTCGTAGCGCAGCTCTCTCAGCTGTTTGCATCCTACTATTGCGGCGATAGGTACCTACCGAAAGGCTATTTACGGTTATTATAGCTATTCAGTTTTTAAACACAAACAATAATACATACTCATAAATATTAGGTTTCTGATAAGTTAGCATGCAGATTTAATAATGTGAGATATATAGTGGGTGGATGTTGCACGCGTGTGAGTTTCCTCGGTTGTAGAGGTGAATGCGCACTGCAGGTGAAGTGAGGTGACTGTGCCGTGCACTAATTGCACTCGCACGGCTAATTAAGCCGTTTAGCAGAGTGACCGATTAGCATAGAGCCGGTCGCTGCGATGCAGCTTGGGGGGTGGGGGGTAGGTGCGCCACACGCGGAGGGAGGAGGCTCGGTGCACGCGCGCGATAGCGGCAACAATGGTGTTTACCGCGTGCAGCCAGGTGCGCCCGAGCACTCATAACATATGATGTTTTTTTTTGGTATTTCATAACAAACTCTCTCTCCTTACTCGATTATTCATAGCACCTGCTCGGAGCAGAGAAAAATATACCTAAGCACGGTAGACATACCTTGGGATCTTTAAGATCCCTGATGATGTCCAAAGTCAAGTCCAAACGGTAGAATTTTTGCACATGTCCTCTAGGAGATATACCTAACTAACTTCCTCTTCTTCCATCGTATCAATGTTTTAACCAATGTTCTATCGTATTAATTTAAACTAAAGTTAAATATGTTTCGCACAGTAGGAGGTTTGTAGGACACAGGGGGCATGAAGTCAGGTGGGCCATATTTTGAATGGGAGCTCAACATTCGCAATGGCTTAGGGTTGGGTCCCTAAGCCCCCATTTAATTAACTTTTTTCTGCAGTGGCTAACCTTGGTCCGGCCGGAGTCGGATAAGGGATTTCCAAATTGGCCACTGCAGTTCGTGGCCGGGTGGCCGGTGCCTGCTGCAGCGAGGAGGTCTCGTGGAGGTGCGTGTTTAGCCTTCTACAGTTCCACAGTTAAAAAGCTTTTGCGGATTTTTAAGCGAACTGGATGACCTAATTAGCTGAGTTCGGAGGCGATGCGTTGGATGCGCGCGGTGCGACGCGCGCGTGCCTTATTGTAAACATAGGCTCGTATTCAGAGACAAGACTCAAGCATTGATCTGTACTTAAATCTCGATTTGAGGCGAGATTCTAATTCGTGAACAGTATTTAAGTATAGATTCAATGATCACAGTTCACCTGAGTAAATGCTTATTCTGAAACGTCATTCAGACGAAATCAGTGCTTGAGTTTAGATTTGATTTGACATTAATCAAATGACATTTACGTTCCGTTACACGTACTTTGATGCGTATTTATACTTCACTTTATTGTGATATTCTATTTCCACCCTGGCTGTTTGAATTTCTGCGTAAAACGGATCGAAAATTATAAATAAATCAAAATGTAAATGAGAACATTTGAGTACAGATTTGAGTCTCGATTCAGCTGAGAGTAGTTTAAGTACAGTTCTTGAATATAAGCTATGTTTGTGAAGAGATTCAATACTTAAATAGAGTTCAGCTGATCTGTGATTAAATCTATGCTTGAGTCGTGTCTCTGAATACGAGCCTTAGTGACCCCTCCTCAACGTCGAATGATACATCTCCCACCTAAACGGCGGCGCCGGGATAATGTAAGTAAATAGTGCTCATGAAGATGACGATAATATATTTAAATGGAATATATATTAACAATAATAATAATTTCTATCTACAGTGGTGGTCATCTAATTAGAAACACCTACCTGGGTTTATATTTTTATTGCAAATTCCCTTTCGAACTAATTTTTAACGTATCATTGAGTGTTCCTGCGTATTAAAATCGATGTATCGGATATTATATTGCATTGTTATAGCATTTTAATAACAGAAAACAACGGTTGTTTTTCTAAAACTGAAAGTTATATTAATAACAAAATAAAAAAACGAGATACAAACCGGACAACTAATTAGAAACACCAAAAAAATAATTACTTAAATCATTTTTAATTTGAACAAAACCCCAATAGTTTTGAAAAATACTAAAAATACTACATCCTTAGACAATTAGTATTTGGTAGGGTAGCCTTTATTATCAATAACAGCTTTGCAGCGACGCGGCATTGATTCAATCAATTTATAACAAGTTTCTACAGGATTACTTCTCCAAGCGTCTTCAAATGCACTGTTAAGTCCATGAATATTAGTAACGTGTTTCTGCGACAGGTTGGTCTTTATAGTGTGCCACAAATTTTCTATGGGATTTAAATCCGGACTATTGGCAGGCCACTCTAATACTGTCACGGATTGTTCTGTAAGAAACGCTTTAACGCTGCGTGCTGTGTGCTTTGGGTCGTTGTCATGCTGAAATATCCAAGTTACTGGCAAATTTTCCTCGGAATATGGAATCATTGTCTCTTCCAAGATCTTTTTGTATTGATATTGATCCATTTGCCCTTCAATCTTTCTCACGGGACCAATCCCGTACCCTGAGAAACATCCCCACACCATTACATTTCCACCACCGTGCTTAACTGTCTTTTTAATGTACTTGTTATTACAAAGCCTCGTTTATTGGTCGTCGTACATATCGTTTTCCATCGGAATTAATCAAATTAATTTAAGTTTCATCTGAAAACAAAACTTTTTTCCATTGATGAATAGTCCAACTGCCATATTTGCGAGCGAATGCTAGACGATTTTCTCTATGTTGCCTGGTTAGTAGTGGTACTTTTCTAGCGATCCTTCCTAACAATTTTCTTTCAACCAACCGTCTACGAACTAGTTTAGTGGACACGTGTCGAGGATCGTCTTCTGAAAATACCTCTTTTCTTATAACATTGGATCCTTTAAAGGGGTCCGCCTTAGCTAATCGAAGCATAAGCCTGTCTTCTTGAACTGTAGTCTTCCTGGGCCGAAGTTTTCTTGGCACGTTATCTGATGTTCCGTGTAGTTTGAAATGTGCGAGGGCGTTAAATATCATCTTTACGGAACATTCCAAATAATCGGCGATCTTTCTGTAACTCCATTTTTGTTTTAAATGAAAATTCACTATAATTTTTTTCGTTGCTGCATCACAGCTCTTATTTTTACCCATTTTTAATAAAACAACAATAAATAGTAACTTTTCGTAATGAGTTAGAAATGGCGGCAATATTTACAATGTGATTGACAATTGTGAGAACTGTATTTCAGTTTAAAAAATCAAATTGCGAACCAAGTCATACAATGTTTCTAATTAGTTGTCCATTCTGCCAGTCCTAACGATATTGATACTTTTTGTTTCACTGATATTTATTTTTATTGTCGTCTTGGTTGTCAAATATTATTGCTTGTAATTAAACTAGAGATATTAAAGTACATTGTAAAGTAGTGAAAAAAAAATTTACCTCCTATTAAATGCTATAATAATGTTAGTTACTTTATAAAAATGTCAGGTGACTAGGTGTTTCTAATTAGATGACCACCACTGTATATGTATCTACTTCCGAAGGCAAAGCGTGGGTGCGATTTGCCAAACAGAAAGTCAAAATAATGTTTATTTCTCAATAAAATCAAGCTGTGTTTATACGGCGTACAATATGTCATCTTAAATGTCACTGAGTCAAAATGATCCTTATCTCTACTGGATAAAGTCAATTTTAATTTGGCATTTCAAAATTAAACTGAACAAAACTGAACACGTCTTGATGAGGATCACTTAGCAAAGTCTCAGAAGCTACTAGGTGAAGCTACGCGTGTTTATCGCGACCAAGACAACGCGCGCGGCTCAGTGGGTGAGTAGGTAAGTACATGCCACACTTATTGTAACAACGGGTGGACACACACTGAAAACTATGATCATTTAAAAACATAATCCAAAATCACTGACTTCATGACTATCTTCAAATCGTGTTCAAACGGCTTGCGATATGTCATCTAAAATTAGCTTCACATATATGTATATATAAAAATAGGGGCTTACGATATCGTTGAGCTACTCGTTTATCAAACGTCATCCAATGCCAAACTCAAAATTGACTTTATTCAGAGGACTATTATTTCAGTTCTTATTTTTATCAAGATAGAGTCCGTGACTGCTAAGAAGTTTCTTATCTCAATCCTCACAGTTCCTCCGATACTGTGGTGGGTATGGGGGTACCCACGTAACGTTTAGCATCCAGTTGGGGGGGGACTCCACCCCGCGCTCTGGAGAGCTGAGAGTTGAGGGCGGGTTCTTAACATATCTGCGCAAGATGGCGTCACGTCGCGCTTCACGCAAATCGTCAATTATGTAGATCCATTATCGCTGAGAATTTTATACATAGTTTCCTTTTGTGCACCAATAACTATCCATCTAGAAATAGAGCAAGCTACCTATTAAGAGCTATGAGGTACCTCCGCCTTACAGAAGATCGCAGCCAAATAACATTAAGTATTTGTTTGAAATAGTTTTGTGTTCCTTGCGGTGAGCAAGGTTGCCAGAGCTCTTTAAAGGGGGGGGGGGGGGGGGGGGGGGGGGGTCGGCAACGAGTGCGTGATTCCTCTGATATTGTAAGCGTTCATAGGCTACGGTATACAATTACCAACAGGTGGGCCGTAAGATTGTTTGTAACCTCTTCTTCTTCCTGAATTTATTCCTTCTCGTTACATGACTTTCATCCCTCCTCATGACATGCCCATACCATGCTAACCTATTACTTCTCAACTTATCCGTCACTGGCGCTACTTTCAAATTTACTCTGATGTACTCATTTCTTATTTTGTCCATTCTCGTCACTCCACACATCCATCTCAACATTCGCATCTCCGCCGCATGCACTCTTCTTTCAAGATTGTATGAAAAATTAATGTATAACAAGTACGCGCTCGGGGACATGCCCATTGCGCTAGCCTTGCGTAGCGGTGCGGCGGCGGACTGCTGATTATTAACAAGTAAGTACCTGAGCCTGGCCACTGCCTCTCTGTAGCTATCAAGAACAACATTTTCACAATATTAGCACGTAGCATTTTTATGTGAAATAAATACCTACTATTTGAGAATATTGACGGAAACAGGAGCGGGATATAAAAATGTATTGAAAAAAAAACAGTGTGTGCGTCTGTGCTTTTCGAGGTGAGGCGATAACCTTAGTATCGCTACGGTCTCGAACTTGACCCGCGACGTTATCGCTGTCGGAACCGACGTCGCCGACGCCGGCGCGACGCTAATGCACGCTTGTAAACACTGATCCACTAGCAGATGCAGATACTGATGCCGCATCGGCCGGGCCGCTACCGCAGCCGCGAGCGTGTCGCCCGCCGCACACCGACAAAAATTCGAGCGCGAAATTTCACTTTCATAGCGGGGAGGCGCGAGAGAGGAGGGGGGGGGGGCTTCTACAAAAAATGAGCAACTTTTCCTTTCTCAAAAGAACTGTAGAACTTTCACCTCCGCCGAAACCCGCGAGAAAATATTGACGCCAGCACTTAATGCGCATTAACATAGTTGCATATTATTGCTTGATTTCACTCTCGTTGGTGCGGTGCGGCGCCGGCGGTGCGGTGCGGTGCCGGCATGCAGCGGGGATGCAGCTCTAGGTAGTTAGTTGGTTGTGTGTTTACCGGCCGTTTGATGGCCCTGAAAAGGGCCTATGACCGTCGGTGAAAGAATCGCATTTATAATATAGGTAGAATTGAATATAGATTCATAGAAGTCTTGTAAGAAGGGTTGGTTTGGGCATGAAGTGGATGCTCGAACACGACATTGGAAAGCGGTAGCACCTATTTAAGGAAATAAAGGCAACGGGGCGCAAGCAGCGCACAATATAACAATAAACTTATGTCGGACATTAGGTATTCTTTAAGGCACATTAACATACAAACCGCGAGGAAACATATCGAATGTCCTTGTACTCTGTTAAACATAAGATAAACCGGTATCTACCTAACTTTTTGAAGTTATGCAATAAAATATTTGGATTTAAGGACACGTTCGTTAGTAATTATTTTCGGAGACACTGTCAGCTCGAAAACAAGTGGCAAATGCATCGCCGACGTTGGGAAGGTGCGAGTTCGAGTTCCGCTGCTGGTTCAAAAGGTCTCTGGGATCCGTGCGGCGGCGGCGACGCGGCGGCGCGCGCGCCCGCTTTCTAAACTGTTACGCGGTATATTAAAATTAATAAACGCTGCAGACAAAAGCCGCCGATTTGCATAGAGGTCCAATTATTATTTACATATTTTTTTATAGAAAGCCATTTTTGATCCCTTGTGAGCCAAAATAATCACGAACTGTTTTGCGAATGGGATCCCCAACAGAAAGTAGCCTTTATTGTATTCCAAGTACCTACTCCATTTTACTCCATATCAGTATGTTGCAAAAAAAAAAGCGTTTTCTTAGCTTTGATAATCAAACGAACCGACTCTACATAATAAGTAAGTTTCAATTAAAAGTTTGTTTACATAAGCATGATTGAGCCCATAAGCTCAAGAAGTACCCGTACAAGTCCATATTTTAATAAAAATTTTAGCCCAGTTGAATACTCGTAAATGCCTCTGTTTACGAATCAGCCGAGAGTGGTAAGTATCAAGGTAGTGTACTAGTTAGTATCTGTAGGGTAAGCCGTGTGTCACACGCAGCTTCGCTGGGCGATGCCGAGGAGGCGCTGGCGCTGGTGCCGGGCTCGCGTGCCCGCGCACAGGGCGGAGTGCGCGCCGCGCGCAGGCATTGTGCGCCGAACAATGCCGGCATTGTGCGCCTCCGGGCGCCACAGGTGCGCTCGTAACGACCGGTCACCTGCGCCTGCACATAAGCCGCGCCGCCACCACGATTTCAAAAATTCAAGTCGTTTTAGAATTATCCTAAACTAGCCTAAACAATTTGACACCACTTAATTTTGTTCCATTCTTTTCATACAAATACTTATATACAATTTGGTGCATACTGCTGACTGTCATGTGTATACGCTATCTTCTTCTTCTTCCTGCCCTTGTCCCACATTATGTGGGGTCGGCACAACATGTTTTCTTCTTCCACTCTCTTCTGATAGCCGTCATCTCCACACTCACTTCTTTCTTACTCATGTCATCTTTAATACAATCCTTCCTCTAGTCTTATATCCATCCACATTAATACCTAACGCTCTTCTCGTTACATGACTTTCATCCCTCCTCAAGACATGCCCATACCATGCTAACCTATTATTTCTCAACTTATCCGTCACTGGCGCTACTTTCAAACTTACTCTGATGTACTCATTTCTTATTTCGTCCATTCTCGTCACTCCACACATCCATCTCAACATTCGCATCTCCGCCGCATGCACTCTTCTTTCATCCGTCACATTACGACAGGCCTTATGATCGTCTTGTAAACTTTCCCCTTAAGGGGCATTTTTGGATCACACGTAGTTCCTGTGACCTGTCGCCATTTCATCCATCCCTCATTTATTCTATTTTACACGTCTCGGTCAATATCGCCATCGTTCTGTATGAGTGAACCGAGGTACCGAAAATCGGAGCAGACTGGAAGGGATACACCATCTAAGGCAATAGGGATAAAACTGGATGGACCACCGAAGTCACAGAACAGTTGCTCAGTTTTTGTTCTGCTGATCTTCAGTCCAACACTCTCCAGTTTACCCCACCATTTTTTCATGTGTATACTCTATGTGAATATAAAATAATAAATATATTCGTTGCAACAGAGTCAGTCGGCTAAGATTTAAGCGCTGCTAAGTTAGTCTAGGTTTGTTTTGTAAGGCAGGCGTTATCTCCTTCTGCGAAGCAGTTATGTTGCAGAAGGAGGCCGCGGAGAGGGTCAGGGAGAACGATGCCCAAGCAGACCTGCTACGCCGCAGACGAACAGGGGAGTGAAGGAGGCGGTTTGCCCGCCTCCTCCCTTTGTAGTGGGGTCATCGGCGGAAGGTCGGGGACCTTTCCGCCTATTTCTTAACGGCCCCACAAGTCTGAGGAGTGGCCTTAGTGAGCAAGGCATAGACGCAGTGGCCCGGTTAAGGCAAATCTGGGCCTACCGTTGAGGCGAGATGGTGACTGCTACCACGACCCCATCTCGCCTCAACCAGGCGGAGGACTGCTCACAGGGGGGTTTTCAGTGGGTTCGAGCCCCAAATACCCATTTCCGCGACTTTTTTTCGTACTCATCAATATATTCATACTTGTGGTGTGTTCAGTCAGTCAGTATGGCTAGCGTCTCCCAGCGGAGAGTCTCCTCAGATCGAACTGGCAGAACAGTTCGATCTGAGGTCCAAGCATCGCTCCATTTAAAAGAAATAACAATCAAACACAAAGTCAAAAGGCGTTTATTTCAATAAAATCACTAGGATCACTTTGAAACGTCTTGAAAACTAGGTGAAGCAACGCCTGTTCCTCGCGACCAAGCCTACAAGAATCAGCCAACAAACACTATCGGGCCTATCATCTTTTTCAATGACCCTTTTTTCTTCACATAATATAATTTAGAGCCATTGTGGTGCTGATCTAACCTAGTAGTTAGTTGCTCAAAATAAAAATAATCTAATAATAATTCATAATAAATAAGAGCTTATAAAAACGTGAAAAAAATGACAAATGAGAGCTTCAACAAATTATCTAAATCTGGTTGAATTCGTACGTTATTTTATTTTAAGTAAGTTTTACATCTTTATTAATAATCGAGTTGGAGCATATTCAATCCCAAGCTTTTTTATGATCTAAATAGTTTAGTGACCAAATCGGTGACGTTTTGGAAAAAGGCCAGGTCATAAGTACCCTAAACCGACGAGCATGTATGAGGAATTTGATGAGAGTGAATGAAGCAGAAGAGGTATGTCAGGATCGTAGCAAGTGGAAAGCCGTGGTCTCTGCCTAGCCCTCTGGGTAATATGCGTGTTTTTATGTATGAATGTATGTAAATAGTCGGATATTTTGTATTGATTTATTACAGAGTTTTCGTTCAATTAAGTTTTTAAATTTACTATAACTCATATTATGTTTGTGGTGTTTAAAACTAAATAAGTTAACTATATCTCACATTTAAATGCGAGAGTTGATAAAGATGTAGCTATGTTTGCGAGGATGCACTCGCATGTTAGTTGCTGTCTCGGGCCGCAACCACTCAACGGGTGGAATGCTATTTGGCTTGTATGTATGTAGTTAACAATCTGGAATAACATGTAATACTAGATACTTAATATCCGGTAATCAAGCGAGCGACAACGGGGACCCAAGCTAGTAATTAATAATAATAAATGAACTCAAATGAAAACAATAAACCCAATCTTCTATTATCTTCTATAATATTTATTTATGTAGTACCTTCTAGTATAGTCGTATTTATATTAAGCCTTGTAAAATTTCTTTTTTGGTAAATAAATTATTCTTATTCTTATTATTATAAGAGGAAGCTATTGAGCGAGCTCTCAGGATTATATTACTCTTTGGATGAATTTATGACCGACAAATAATTATTTTTTTACTTAAATTAATCAATTTATTTTTCTATTCTCATATTATTATTTTTTTTACTGTCCGACATTATTATTAATTATTCAATTTTATCAAAATGTTTCGAGTTGTTGTCTTTTTTTTTATTTTTTGCAAGTTTAGTTTATATTATCTAATTTTGATTTAATTTATATGGTTATTACAAAATTGCACGCCTGAACAGGCAGAATACATTTATACTTTTATAAAATGTATAACGCGTGGATATTTTTTTCAATCACCTACCGAAACTCCTGCAACTTGCACAGGTAGTGATAGAAACGAAATGTTTTGATTAGTACCTATCTAATTGTACCTACTAATAAACATATGGCATCGCTTTAGGGATAAAAAAAACCTGTAATGATGTTATACGATATTCGAAATAAGTAAATAAATCTATAAAACATGTATTTCATGCAATAAAAGTATGATTTGATTTGATTCAGAAGCGATAAGACCGCCCATCATAAATATATTTAGTCTATAATCAAGTTAGTAAATGTTTATTTTAATATTGTGAATAAGATAGTAAGTTAGTTCTAAGTTTAGTTTATTTGTCACGCCTCACCATCTGTTTGCACGCCCAGGATGACTGGTAGAGAATGCTTTAGCATTAAGTCCTCCTTACACAATGTTAAAGTGTTGAAGTATTAAATAAATAAATCAATTGTAATTAGTTTGTAAGGTGTGTAGGCACATTACGAGAGTTATCATTCATTAATTCATTCAAGAACTCTGTTCGTAAAGACTTGTATGACAATTTAGAGGGTATATCTGTCATGCGACGTAGGGGTGTACTAACAATGGATTTTTTTAACTTCATCCCTTAATGTGGTGAAAATGGGTGAAAATGTTTGTATGGAAAATCGTATTCCTAGTTTGTTTATTATTTACTGTGGCGCTGGCGTGGATTCACATAGTCCTTGACCCGACCTCACGCACCCGGGGCAAATATTTGTAGACCATGCAAACATTTGTCCTGCAGCGGGAATTGAACAAGCACCTCTCGCATCTCAGCCGATTGGAGCATTGCCCTCGCCTCTCTGTCATCGAACGCTTGTTTCGAAAGCGAGAGGCGACCTTGACAGTCGCACGAAGGGGCTGAACTTTCTCTCGCAATTTTACATTTGAAAGGTGACAATGACCACTTGCGGAGTGGAGCTGTTCCCGCGAGACTGCAGACAGCAGTTCCGGCACGCGGGCTCCGGCCGCTGTGAGGCGTCCTCGACTACGAGGGTTTTACCAACGTGGAGCGGACGAAGAGGAAGCCCTCGCGCGCCGCACACGAGACCGTAACGATTTTTTGACGAGGCCATCACCCTGATGGGGTGGAAATGCAGGGACGACGGGACGTCGTCGTCGACTCCGCCGGCGGGGTCGGTGTGATGTGTTGAGTGTTTTTATGTGTCGGGGTTCGATGATGGAACCGCCGCCGCATTAGCGGAGGTGATCCCGTCATCTGGATCTCCAAGAACATGTCTTGGCTTACGGAGGGATTTCTCACCGTTAAGTACGATGGAGTATTCCGGGACGTTTGAAACGAGCGGGTTCGGATGGTGCGGGGCCGAGTCATAATACCACCTGGAGGCACGTTTCATGAACTGGGCTATGGTTTCGAGGTTGAGATCTCGATGTAGGTCAACGTTAGGAACGAACCTACCATGGTGAACCAGTGGTTTTCCCAAGAATTGGTTTTAGATTACTTGAAGGGACTTTACGTGTTTGGAATGAGCAAAGGCTACTGAGGCGTAAGTCATGACAGGTCTTATGCAAGCTTTGTTAAGTGTCACCTAATTTCTAAGGGATATTTTACTCTCCTTGCACAAGAGGGCATGGAGAGGGCTAAGGTAGAACTTGGCGTTGTTGCCAACTTTCTTAGTGTACTCACTGAAGGATAGACTACTGTCTAGGATAACCCCTAGGTAACGGGTAGACGGCACCCAAGGGCCCATCCCTTCGCCGAAAAGAGTGATGTCCTGAGGGGACTTTTGCTATTGGGCCTGGTTATACCCGGGTGGAATTACACTGCTGCGCTTTTAGTCGGGTTGACCTCGATACGCCATTTGCGAAACCAGTCGCCAAGATCGGATAGGGCTTGCTGCAACCTTTTAGAAACCCGATTGGCGTTCCTATCGGATGTGTATAGGGCTGTATAGTCCGGGAACAGGACGATTTCCACCTCATGGGTGCGAGGTATGTCGCTGGTATACAGCGTGAACAGAGCAAAGCTGTGTGTTTCCGCTGTGTTTTTATAAGCGTTGGTAACGTGATGCTAGCGCCATCTATGTCCTACGCAGCACAGCGACCACGCAGCTGTTAGCAGTGAAGGCTGCCGCCCGGCGCGGGCGCCTAGCTCGGCGGTCGACGCACAGAGGGCGCTCGCATCTAAGTTATTTCTTTTTTTAATCCTAATTTACAAAATATTGTACCCTAAGTAGTATTGCAATCTAGCCAAGTAGGCCAATGATAAATTTTACTTTAACATAGTTTTATAAGGTAAATTATATCTAAGAATGTGTCCAATAGCACTTTTCTTACAGCTTCTAGTTAAGGGCAAGACACTTTGTTCTTGTGTTCTTTATAGGTAGGCACTATCACTTTCACTATTATTTTACATCATACTAACTCAAAAGGCTTAGTCCTTTTGAGCCGTCGCAATATGTCTGTGTGGTCGAGGAGCTGGATTGCCTCGACGTTCACATGATGATAAAGTCTACGCTCGTGAGCTTCTGCGTATTTTTTAATAACTATATCGACGAAGTCTATGTTAAGGTCCCGGTGGAGATCTTCGTTTCTTATGTACCAAGGCGCGATCACAATGTTCCTCAGCACTTTGTTTTGAAATCTTTGTATAATTGAGATATTACTTTTTTTGGTACAGCCTCACGTCCAATTGGATATTAAAAAGGAGCGCATGGAGTAGTAGTGTACTGACGAAGCGCCCTTACACATATTTCGAGCCTGAAGATATTGTTCCATGCCTGGCCGAGGTAGTAGATACATATTTCTAATGGATTTCTAACGGATATTGGAATATTCGTAAGTTCAACATTGATAACGGCTTTTTTTAATGTTTAACGGAAACTGCCTCATTTATAATTACCGAGTTGTTATACAAAAATAGAAAAAAACTGAGCTTCATGGTTTTCCGAACTGCTCCCGAAATGGTTCCTCATGCAGTGGCAGACGGTACCTTACACTTAAGGTCACGGCCCTCGCAGATAATTGACCGGATTTAGGATTTATTACAGTCTGCCCCCATAGGTATTCAATGTATGCGGTGGCAGATTAAAGACGACCGTGACTTCTCTAAAATTGTTGTACGGTAGTAAAAGTAAATCTATGACACTCCATTACAGGAGTAGTTTTGAAAAACACTTCACTTCACTTATACGATGATCCAAATTATTTATCATCATCTTCACCGTGTAGAGATCCACTGTTGGACATGGGCCTCCCCAAAGAGTGCTACGACGAACGGTCTTGAGCCTTCTCCATCCACCGAGAACTATTTGACCTCATACCCTCATCGAAGCTCTATCATCGGCCCTCGCGTCACCGGAATAAGGCTCAACTACACCTCATCGACACGTGGGTATCTCGAACCACTCGCTTTACGAGATCCTTTCTCCCCCATACGTGCAAGTTGTGGAATGAGCTTCCTTCCGAGGTGTTCCCGCTAACCTACAACATCATCATTTTCGTGCCCTTATCCCACATCATGTGGGGTCGGCACAACATGTATTCTTCTTCCATTTCCCTCTATCAGTCGTCATCTCAACACTCACTCCTTTCTTCACCATATCCACTTTCACACAGTCCATCCATCTTTTCTTTGGCCTACCTGTACTCCTACATCCACTACACTACTACATCCCACTAACCTACAACATGAATACAAAAAGATTTATCCAGGGCAGGCAACGCATTAAGAATGCTCCAGGGGTTGCAGATGTCAATAGGCGACGGTAACCGCTTACCATCAGGTGGGCCGTAAGCCTGTTTGCTTCCGTATAAAATTTAAAAAAAAAACTAACATCCAAAAGTCACATGCATAGTCCTGACCCCACACTAGGATTCCCTGTGTCGTGGGTATCAGAAACGATCAGGTACAAGTACCATGGTGCCACAACACCCAGACCCGGAACAAATATTTCCAAAACATGCAAACATTTTTCCCGGACAGGAATCAAACCCGCAAAACTAGCTCCAACTCGATTATTAAAAAAATAAGATGTTGTAATTGTTATTGTTGATGCCACGATACTAGTTAAGTTGATAATGGTACAAGTGGATGTTTAGCTACATATTGCTGAAATGATGTGTAGAGCTGTATACATCTTTATGTTTAGTACTGTGGCATAATGCTCAAAATTATGAAAGGTATACAACTTGTTGGAGGCACCTATACTTACCTAAACATCTTAGCCAAAGATGCGCAATACTACCGCCCCCGGCGAGACGATACGTCTGCAGATAAGCTGGCATAGCAAGGCCATTGGGTACCTTTGTGGTATTATAATATCAGGTACTAGTGTGAACGACGCAGTGTCGATATTTACTATATATGGTTTGAAAGGACCGCAGTTCCCCTAAAGCACTGTGAGGAAAGCGCCTGCATGTGAGGATATTGGAATATCCGAATGCGAATTGATGGCATTTCGCATAGCACGGCTGAATAAAATGTTATTTTTCCTGAAAATATCACGTTCATATTTGAGAGCGATCTAAAATAGGGGTCTAAGAACGCGGTTCAACGAAGGAACGAACGCGGGGCGAAAGCCTTCCGCCGAGATACCGACATCACGACAACTACCTACCGCGAGGAGGCTTCTGACGCAGGGAAGTCAAAACCCATGAGCCGACGAACGAACCTTTCAGATAATATGACTGATTGTTAGGTCGGTGAGCTCTTTGTAGGCTTTTAACCGAAATTCTGTGCGCACGAAACTTTTATAAAAGGTGTGTCTCATATCAGAGAGATGGCGATCCATTACAAGTTGCGGCTGGAGGCGGCGGCGAGCAGCGATCGCCACCACGTGAGAGAAACACAAGGCAGGTGAGGTGAGGGCGCGAGACGCTAGTACCTTGCATCGGCATCGCGAGGAAGTGCGGCGGCTGCGGCGTGGAGAGCAGCGGCGGCCGGCGGAAGGGCATCGGCGCCGGCGGCAGCGGCGCTAGGAAGCAGCGGTCCGCCAGCGCGCTGCCGGAGCCCTGCGCCCACTCGCGACCCCACTCCACGTACGGGGACGTCTCCATGGCCGCGGCCATGTTGATGTACCCGTGTCGGTCAAGCTGACGAACGGGCAAGCGAAGCGAGCTCGCGCCGCCGCGGTCGGCTTTCGCACACTCAATCGTCACTTCGCTGGTCTTGATTCCCTATTCCGATCGGAAGCGACCGTTCCCGAAGAGGAGCGAGCGAGGATTGAAGGAGACGCCGGCGCGCCGCCCGGCGCAGGCACGCGCGCGGCCACGTGCGCCGCACGCCGGCCCGCAACGTGCCCGCTCCGCCGCGCGCACGTGCACCCTGCCCCCCACCGCCGCCGCCCCCCGCCGCGCCCCGCCGCGCCGTGCCTCGCCACTGAAGCCTCGAGAGGCAGCTCCTGCGCCAGCGACGTCTTCCATCATCTCACTAGTGTCTGTACGGTGCGTATTCGAGATGTGCACAGCTTTAGTAAAACGCCGCCGGGCCACAGTCGCTAGTGAGCGATTCAAATGTTGACCCCATCGACAGAGATCCGCGCACGCTACAGCCTCTACGGTTCATATCACGAGTCAGTACGGCCGGGCCCTCACGTAGTACGTTTTGTCGTGTAACGGAACTGCATAATCACGATGATTCATAATGAATCGACGCATGGTAAACATCAATTATCATCGAATGTGGTACGATAACTAAATTAGAATAATAGTTGTAGCATAGTCAAGTAATGTGAGTGAAACTGCGAGCCGGAGCAAAGCCGGTGTCACGTGGCGAGGCCCGCCCGCCCGCGCGCCCGCCCGCCCGCGCGCGCCCGCCCGCCCGGCGCGCCCCGCCGCGAGAGGGCAGAAAGGCAAATGTCACAAACGAGAGCCGAATTGAACTTTTCGTCCAACTTGAAATAAACCAAGAAGTTGCAATACTTTTTAAAAACTTTAAAATGTCGGGAAAGCCCACACGCGCCGGTAGCGTACGGCAGACAATTAGCTGGAATGCGGCCAGCTAATTGTGAAATTGTAAAACATTTTTTTTTATTATTTCATTCAACAAAAGTCCGATATAACCATAACAAGATGGGAAATATTGTAAAATCATTCATTTTCATGGAACATTGTCGCGGACTAATTACGTTGGAGTTAAAGTAACCAGACGACGAACTTTAAAATCGGATTCGAAAATTTATTTCGACTAGTTTATAAAAAGAAGAAAGAAAGAAAAAAAATTTTTTATTATACTGTCAACATCAAAGTAGATGATGATGAACGGACGAACTGACGAAGTTTAAAAAGTGTTTCACGAAAGAGAACTAGACGACCTACAACGACGTCCTTCTACGTTGATGGTACGGGGCCTAGTATTTTTGATGTTCTCATCCGAAGTTTGTATGATAGAGAACTCTAATAAAGTTGGTCAAGTACTATTACACAGACTTATAATGCGATAGCTCTCTAGTTCACTATATGATATTGACCGGAAAATTAAGTTTTTAGAATTCCAAATGGGATTTGGAATTAATGATTTAAGATTTTTTAAAGATTTGGCCCACAAGTTAATTTGGCGACTTTTCACTAATGACTCCGAAATAATTTTCATATGAATACTTTTAAGCCATAAACACATAAACGATATTAATCAGCAAATTAATTTGGAATGTTAAGTAGATAATGGCGTAGCGGCGTAGCAGCGTAGCAGCACGTAGTCGCAGCGGCAGCGTGCGTAGCGCTACGAGGTGCTACGAGTGCATGCACCGAGGCGGCGCGAGACGCACTCTCTGTGACACCACACTTTATTGGCGTCGCGTCGCAGTGGCCTTTACATGAAAGGACTTTTTTTGTGGAGATTCATCAAATACATATTAAATAAGTATAAAGAAATTGCCATCAAGGTGTCACACACGCAAAGCTTCAGAAAATTGTAATAGTATGCAACAAAGCTGGTAGGTACCATAGGGGCATTCGCCGCTAGCTTGTGGTTGTATGTGGCATGTCTAAAGCCTGGTCGTGCCTCCGACGGCCCACTTAGACAGCTTCAAGGATATTAAGCGGCTGGAGATCTGTGGTGAAGTTTAGCATGTCTGGGTATAACGGGCGCATTGGCAGCAAGCTGCTCCTGACGCCCCTAGTTGTAATACTTTTGTTGCTTCCCACACCTACTAGTGAGCGCCGACTGTGTTGTTGTGTACGCACTATAAAGGCATAATAAGGAGGGGGTATTCCCGCAGGACGTGTGCTAGACACACAACAACCGCTCGCCACGTTCCGGCTAGTTATGCACTATTTACATGTGACACAAAACTTCATTTTCTAAATTATTCCCCACGAAACCTTAGGGTCAGGCTTACACCGAGACGCAACGCGGCACGACGTGGTATTGCACGGCGCGCACTTTCAAATATGGAGCATTATTACTTCACTACAAGGAACTCTCAACTGAATACGTGACTAAAACGAATTGTGCATTCTGCAACGCGCCGCCGCCTCGGGGTGCGCTTACCCTTAGAAGATTATTTTGTTCAAGCTTTGATTCAAGTAGGGTTCAACATGACATTAGACGCGGGATGCTGAAATTATCATCAGATTCCACGATCTGACAAACACAATGTAGGTAAGTATTCATTATTAGTTGAAAAAAGATACCAATAAAAAAACTATACCTAAACTTACCTTAGAAATAAAATTAAAGTAAAATATTTATAAGAGAGCAGTATCATAAATAGAATTTTATATATATATTTTATATATATTATTAGAAAACATTGCAAAAAAGCGAGCGTTACTAAACTAAGACAAAATCAAGATTTAGTTAAAACTTGTACCACCACAAACTGAACAAGGGATACTGAATGAGAAACTTAAAACGATAATAAACGAAATCCTTGAAATGTGCTTTTGATGTAGTTAGTGGCATGGGTCGGGAGACTCGGAAGACTCTCATTCAGAAACGGTGGCACATCGCACTCGCGGCTCGCCCCCCGCCCGCTTACAGATACAGCGAGACCCACAAACCAGTACTGACCGTATTTCTTGTTGAAACTAGCCCCGTGGCACAGGAAATCTGAAATAAAAACAACGCTAACTTAGAAATGAAACAAATCAAAAAAGCAACTAATCGGTACGCTACGTAACCCGCTCTAGGCGGCGGGTGCCGGCAGCGCGTGCGCAGCGCGCGCGTGAACGTGCGAATAGTTTACTACACAGGATAAAAAAACAATAAGTGCTTGTAGGACTCGTGCCCGTCCGTACCTAACACGGGATCACAAAATAGAAATCTCCTAGGCTCGTATTCAGAGACAAGACTCGAACATTGATCTGTACTTAAATTTCGATTTGAGGCGAGATTCTAATTCTTGAACAGTATTTAAGTATAGATTCAATGATCACAGTTCACCTGAGTAAATGCTTATTCTGAAACGTCAATCAGACGAAATCGGTGCTTGAGTTTAGATTTGATTTGACATTAATCAAATGACATTTTCGTTCCGTTACACGTACTTTGATGCATATTTATAGTTCACTTTATTGTTCTATTCTATTTCCACCCTGGCTGTTTGAATTTCTGCGTAAAACGGATCGAAAATTATAAATAAATCAAAATGTAAACGAGAACATTTGAGTACAGATTTGAGACTCGATTCAGCTGAGAATAGTTTAAGTACCGTTCTTGAATAAAAGCTATGTTTGAGAAGAGATTCAATACTTAAGTAGAGTTCAGCTGATCTGTGATTAAATCTATGCATGAGTCGTGTCTCTGAATACGAGCCCTAGTGTACGAAGTGACAAACTTATATTTTGTGGTCGCTCGCGTATTTCACTAAGTTGGCTCGTAATAATTCCACAGGGATTGGGAATAATGATTAACGGATTTTTTCTTTTCCTAATGCCAAAAGACTGCCCTTCATGAAACCCCACAGATTTATATATACTTAGTATGAAAATACGCATCTTTAAACGCCGTATCCTTTCTTATGTTAAACTACCTACATGTATTATCGGCAGTAGGTATGCGTTGTTTCAAGTTGATTGAACCTACCTCGAGCCGTTTCTGAGAAAGGGCGGACACACAGACAGAAAGATAGACAGACAGACAACAAAGTGATCCTATAAAGATACAGCTTTTTCCAAATGAGGTGCGGAACCGAGGAGCAATACCTCATATTGTGATAAGTAAAGCATCATGAGGTTCATCCTCTTATGCAACGACGTTCTAACTACAATGGACTTGACATTTTCTTACATGAGCAGTGCCAAAATATACAGGGTGAGTTTTTATTCAGGGCCACTTAGGCGAAATCGGAAACCGTGAGAGTAATCAAAAAGTGATGTTAGGAGTTACGGGCTGAGGCCCTGAAAAAAACTCACCTGTATAGCACACTACGAAAATTCACCATAGATCCGTGTTTACACGGCGTGCTATACAAATATTAAACTTTATTACATCATGACTACATTATACTACATATACATTAAATAAATACAGTGTCGATTTTGAGTTTGACATTTAGGAGCTTCAGGAGGACATATCGCACGTAGATGAATGTCTAATGCATTGCTGTTTCACATTCCAGGCATTCGAATGTATACAAAAGTAGCGATAGGACGGGCTGATTACTTTTCCTAACCATCAGTAGTAAGTTAAGAATTTTAGTTTTTGAACGATTATATAGATTATAATAATATTATGTATTAGCTGAAAGCCGTGGTCTGTGCCTACCCCTCTGCGAAACATTATAAATGAATATGTATTTCACAGAATAATGCGTATAAAGCTACTCTACAGTTTTTATAATAATAATATAAATTTTATTTCAGGTAACTTATGAATAGTACAGATGGTAAAAAATAAATTCTAAGGCCCATAGAAATATATACCTTAACCTAAAATATATAAAATACCTATTAATTATATTGCACACGTATAGGCGGTGACGCGTGTAGGAACTGCCCGGCGCCGGATATTATTAATGGATACTTGATCATGTCGCGCCCATTCCTTGTCTCACAATCCTACTAATATTATAAATGCGAAGGTTTGTGAGGATGTTTGTGGTTCAATCACGCCCAAACGGCCGAACGGGTTTGGATGAAACTCGGCACAGACATAGATTATAGTCTGGAATAGCATGTAACAGGCTACTTTTAATCTTCATAGGTGCCACACGGGCGAAACCGCGGGTGGAAGCTAGTTCAACATAATTCATTTTTCTTTACACGGCAATCATTCATAAACAAAATCATCAATCAGGTAGGTATTTGATAATATATATACCGTCTCGCAAGTGGGTTGCTTGTCGTGTCACTGATTCGTTCTTGGTCATCCTGTATGAGGTCAGTGACTAGGTTGAGGTAGGTGGCCCTGAAAAGGGCCTATGAACGTCTGTGAAAGAATCAGTGTAGTGAAAGGAAAGTGGATTATTTATTACACATGACGACCTTTGGAAATTCGTATTTTTCACTGAAAAAACACAATGCCTTAGTGGTCAAAACAGTTCAATTACTAAGCTGTTATAAGCATAACATAAATATATAGCAGTCTTGATAATAAAGATCATATAAACACCAAAAACATATGAATTTATGGTTTTTTATTTCTTTAAATTGCTTTCTTTTTTTGTTACGGAACACGTAGTATATATATTATTTTCGGCATCGTTATCGAGTCGACGATCAGCACGCGACGCCGACGCGACTGAGATGCGACACAAGTGTGCCTGCGCCCTTTTCGTTAATTGAACGTAAACGCTAAGGCTCAGTAAGGAAGCCTTCCTTCCGTACGCCCTCTTGATTGGTGTCTGACTGAACAAAATGTGATTATCCATATTCAACCCCTCGAAACGAGTCCTGTTATAATTTGATTGCCTGATTCTCTTTGCATTTAAATTTGTCAGCACAGATAAGTATCACAAAGTTGTGACCGACCATTTTATGATAAAACGAATGTGATTTAGCAGAACAACGCAGGTTAAACAGTTGCTGCAGTGCGCTGGGAGAATGCAAGAATGTGAACGAAAGGAGACTCTAAGAGGCGCACTTTAATCCTTTTACTACACTGATTCTTTCACCAACGGTCATAGACCCTTTTCAAGGCCACCATACCTCAACCTGGACACTGACCTAATACAGGATGACCAAAAAAGAATCAATAACACGATAAAAAGAAGAAGCTGGGAGATATGTTCCCAGCAAACAAGGACTAAAATATGAATCGTTATAAATTGTGGTGGTTTCCTCTTTTGGAAGGCAGGCCCCGGCTGTGGAGCCGCGGGCTCCAGAGACGACACTTGAACGCACAACTCACTATACTATGCATTCAATGAATTCAGTACTCATACGTACTCAGCTAGTAGTACTGATATAGAGCAAGAAGCTCCACAATTTCTTATTTTTATAGGGCTTTCACATACAACAAAACTCCTGCTTCTCAAGCTTGAAGTTGGCTTGTTTTGTGTGTGATATTGCGCCACCCGCCAGCCGCCAGCCGGCAGTTACGCTATGCTCTAAGTCGAGCCTAACGAAACAACATTGAATAACACTAAGTGCCGGTGCCGGCTTATCTCTAGCGTTCAATAATTTCACACCGTACGATAAGAATAGCTACTAAACTAAATAAAATTTATTTTTCTGATGATGCTTAAATATTTTACTTTGATACCTTAATTAATATTACTGACGTAGATACTAGTTGTAAACTAGGTACTATACTACCTACTATACTACTACTATGTATGTACATAGTGGGTAATGAAGTCTCACCCTGGAGGTTCCGCTCAACCTGCTCGTAACGGAACTCTATAATATGTAGTACACAATTTTTAGGGTTCCGAAGCGCTCCATCTAGCAGCAGACTCCGTAACGTGGCTTCGTACGAGACGTGAACGAGTAAAGTCGGTTTCATTTAAGTGATGAAAATGGCCACCGATGTCGCTACGGTCGCAAAACTAAATAACTATCCGAGTAAAACTTTATGAACTACCATATCCCACATTAACTCACCGTTACGATGCATTATAAAAATAAATTAAATTGCAATTCTGCCAATAAAAGTCAAAATACACAAAAATAACAAAATATTTTGTTTGTTTTAAAGTAACTCTGACAAAAGTTTGTTGGCATGTGGGTCACATGTGCGCACTGTGACCCGTCCGTCGCGGGCCGCCATTGGCGGAGCGCGCGGCGCCGGTCGGCGCAGCAGAGCGAGCCGCGTCGGCCGAGCAGCGCGCGCCGCGCACGTGACGCCACATACCTCCAACTACACCGCATAGATGGCGCCTCTAGCCATTTTGCATACATCGTAGCTAATTTACTTTCATTAGGACGATATATTATCCATGGGTCGGTCGGACTTATCTACCTAGCTAGTGTATTCGTAGCGAGCGGTCGCGAACGCGGCGTGCGGCCGGCCGCGACGTTCATCGTCTAGTGACTTATATCCTCATCGGGCCGGTGAGCACGCTGGTGAAGTGCAATGACGACGACACAAGAAATTTGATAAAATACGTCAAATAAGTACCTCTACCTTATCTTCCGCGCGCTCGTCAACATTACTTTTTTGTTGGAGTAGGTAACGTCAGTTTACACAATTCATCACCCAATAGACAAACTACCCACCTATTGTAGGTACTTTTATTATTTATAGATGTAGGTATGTATGTCGAGTAGGTAGAGATGTCTAATCTAAAAGCGAAATACCCTCAGTGGAGGGGTGTTCAGGTTTATATTAGACGGACGCTATTACCTACTACCGATGCGATGATTGCTGGAGTCGGACGAGAGCGCTGTGCTTTGTGCTTTCATGGAGAGCACTCGGATATGTAGAGCAACCATTCACGGATTTATCAATTTGTCGTGATTACGAAGATTTATAATGGAATAAGTACCTAGTAGTACAGTAAACGTACGAGAAGAACGTTCGGCAATAAGATATAACATCTATAACACCTAATAGTTGAATAATTGAGTTTTAACTGATTTGACCACAAAACATCAGTGTTTATTCAATGAAAATAGTCAAATTTCCAAAAGACATAAAACAAACTTTATTGCCGATCAAGTGTAGAATAATAGCCCCTTTGAGGATAACATTGTATATTATTATGAAAAATATTAGTATGATAATAAAGTACATTTCAAAACTACCTACCCAGCCAGTGAATTTCCTGTGACGTCATATATCCTAGTACCTCCTCTAGATTGAGGTGAGTTCCTCGTATCATTTACGAACTTCAACCCCTTGTGCAGTGTGCACCCCTTAATGGATGAGTTCCGGGAATTTCTTTCTTAGTGCACCCCTTCATTGTAATAGGCAGCTACCCTCCTGACTTAGTAATGAGGGTAGCTGCCTATTACCCACTTCCCTCTTTTTTTATATATTTTTTTTTTATACAACTGAGGTGGCAAACAAGCATACGGCCCACCTGTTGGTAAGCGGTTACCGTAGCCTATGAGCGCTTGCAATACCAGAGGCATCACGCACGCGTTGCCGACCCCGAACCCCCCTCCCCCTAAAGAGCCCTGGCAACCTTACTCACCGCAGGAACACAACACTATTTGAAACAAATAATGTTATTTGGCTGCGATCTTCTGTAAGGCGGAGGTACCTCCCCAGGCGGGCTGCTCCAATTTAGAACGAGAAAATCTCGCTATGCCCTACCTCCTCCAAAAAGTTAGTCTGTGCGTTGGTTGTTAATCAGTCTGTCAGTAAAATAGAGTATTATACATTAAAAAAAAAGTGTATCAGGCTAGGCGAAATCAAAGTGTTTGTAATTTCCCGTAGCTCGCAAGTTAGCAATCGAGCAATCGATGTGTGAAATTAGCACATCTTGGCCCGAAACTTGCCTGAGTCCCCTTCCCCCACCATCCGCAGGCAGTCCCCCACCGCCCACCCCCCTTCCTTGGTGCTACCGCGTGCCTTGCATCACTCCAAGACTAAGAGTAACCCTCTCCCGCGGTGTGTCGGCAGGGACGCGGTCTGAAGCAACCGTCGAGGCGCATTCAAAATTATGACAGCCTAGCTCGATTCTTATAATATTTTATATGCGAAAGTTTGTGAGGATGTTTAGATGTTTGTTGTTCAATCACGCCGATAAATAAGAATAAGAGAATAAGACTCAACCGATTTCGTTGAAACTTGGAATAGATAAAGTTCTTTACCTAGAATAGCATATAGGCTACTTTTTATGTAGGTACCACGAGAGCGAAACCGCGGGCGGAAGGTGGTTGACACCTTACGGCGTGATTGAACAACAAACATCCAAAGTCATAGTCAAAAGGCGTTTATTTAAATAAAATCACTTTGAAACGTCTTAGAAACTAGGTGAAGCTACGCCTGTTCCTCGCGACTGTATGTAGGTAGTACCAGCAGACACCGGAATTAAATATTTGATTAGCATGGCAGACAGAGCGGCGCGCGGCTGCCGGTGGCGTGTGTCCCCGCTTGCACGTGGGGCAGAAGTTAGGGGCGTCGCGCGTCGTCGGCCGCTACCCTGCGCTACGGCGGCGCGCGGCGTAGCGTGACGTAGCGAGACGTAGCGAGACGTAGCGAGACGTAGCGCATCGTAGCGCAGCGTAGCGCAGCGTAGCGCAGCGTAGCGCAGCGTAGCCGCCGTAGCCCGCACCAGCTGTGAGGTGGCGCCCGCGGGTTCACTCACGCTAAACCTACGACGATTAAAAGTAGCCTATTTGTTATTCCAGACTATCTCTGTGCCAAATTTCATTCAGATCCGTTCAGCCGTTTTGGCGTGATTGAACAACAAACATTTAAAGTCAAAAGTCAAAGTCAAAGTCTTTGCCTCCTTATGTGTGTTCTACCGCCTGTATAACGGGTTGTGTTCTGAAGAATTGTTTGATATGATGCCTTCAGCTTCCTTTTATAATCGCACCTCTCGCCATAGGCAGGGGATCCATCCTCACACCCTGGAGCCGGGTTGGTCGCGTACCGTGCGGTTTCAGAGGAACTTCCTCCCGCGAACACTCAGCTTGTGAAATGATCTCCCTGCTGAGGTTTTCCCTAAGGACTACAGTATGGGATTCTTCAAAAAGGACGTTTTGAACTTTTTAAGGGGTCGGCAACGCGTGCGTGATGCCTCTGGTATTGCAAGCGTACATAGGCTACGGTAACCACTTACCAACAGGTGGGCCGTAAGCTTGTTTGCTACCTTAGTTGTATAAAAAAAAAAAGGCATTTATTTCAATAAAATCACTAGGATCACTTTGAAACGACTTAGAAACTAGGTGAAGCTATGCCTGTTCCTCGCGACCAAGCCTAGAAGAATCAGGCAACAAACACGGCTTGGTGCCTATCATTTTTGTCGATGATCCTTTTTCACAAAATGGAATTTAAAGCTTCAGTGTGGTGCCGATCGAACTAGGTGAGGCTCAAAAGAAAAGTAATCGAATTATAATCCCTAATAAATAAGAGCTTATAAAAATGTAAAAAAAAAAGAAGACAAAAGTGAGCTTCAACAAATGATCTAAGGGCAGAACACGCTACACTTGATGAAATATGTACCCAATGCTTAAATAAATTATTAAAATAAATTTTGTATGTTTAAATGCTTATTTTAACATCCAAAATGCCTATCCTCACCAAACTTTCGCATTTATAACATAAGTAGGAAGTAGGATACACTTAAATTACAGACGCCTGGTGAAAGTTGGTGTTTTGAAGATTCTTTTTTAAATATTACTATTTTCGTTGTGTATAATATTATGATATTATAGCCGAGAGTAACAATAGAATAGGAATAGAAATAGGTTTTGGAATGTTTGAACAAAGCTTTTGGAATGTATGAACAAAGCTCTTCCATATGAAACAATTTATTTGTAGGATATTATTTGTGTGTGTGATGTTGTGTATGTATTGTAGTGAAGCCGGTCGGACGGGTGCTGCGGCCGGCGATACCAACTATCCAGTTAAGGGAGTGTTTAAATATGTTTTAAGTGTAAGTACGTATTAAGAGTAATTAAGTGTACGCTAATCACAATGAGAAAAGCTAAGACAACTTACTAAATTAAATAAATTTCGGAACGGTTTTATAATGCAGTGAGAAAACCATCCGTTGGAGGCGTGAGGTGTACCCCCCACCCCGTCCCGATCCAGGGGGCGAGACACCGCGGCGCCTAAAATTTCTTGCATTCCTATTCAATACACTGGATGTACGACGGTCACCGCACCAAGTGATTAACAATTTTTAATCAAATTTCAATGTATAGTCCGGTCATGTTAGCCCGAAAAATAGGGGTAATAAGTTGCATACATTCCCAGAACGCTGAATTTTTACATTAACTTTAGGGATTCCATTATAATGAAATTGTCAAGTCCCCATGAGTGCAATTTTTTTTTATTCAAGGTCAAAATTCATAATAATGTGTTTTTAGTTTTTATAGCGAAACGGTTGGTTTTATGATAAAGATAGATCAGACAAAAAAATTAGATCATTAGAATTAATATACAAAAATTGTCTTGAGACTTTTTTCATCAAAATTTTTTTTATCGTGATAAACTAAAATGAGAATACATTTTTTTTATGCAAATCTTATTTTTTCAATACCGAGCCCATAACTCCTAATATCACTTGATTTCGATTACTCTCACGGTTTCCGATTTCACCTAAGTGGTGAAGGATTATTTAAATAAAAAGTGATTTTATATTTTAGTAGCCGGCGTTTATTGCGTTCAATTGAACGTGCGAGACTAGAAGGACAGTAGGAATGTCAACTGTCAACATGTTTATTTGACGTTCCTAATTGTGAAAGTTAGCACTGACAGTTAACATGCATTATGCTATGGCACTTAATTTCAAATAATACAACAAGTGGCCCTGAAAAAAAATTCACCCTGTATAAATCATTAGACAGGCCGGCCACTATCGATTTCATCGATAGTGCAACAAGATCATTTCATTAAAAATATTTCATGTGGGTTATTTGTGTCCAACATGCATTGTTTGAATGGAACATTGTTCGTGAAAGCAAGCTTTTTCTAAGTTGATGGCGTGCTAGAGTGGAAGGGGAGCGAGGCGCCGGGGCGCCGGGCGCTCCAGGAAAGCACCGTGAGTCAGTGTCAGCGCAGCGCAGCCTACCCGCACGCAAGCGAGCGTGTTGCCAGCTGCGCGCGCGCCTCAAATAACCGGTTCTGATGACGTCGCACCGCGCCGCGCCGCGCCCTGGGAGCGAGCGCTGCCAAATCACATGATTCACATTTCGGCAGGTCACGAGCGACACCCACTTGCTCCCAGCTGACGCGGCGGCGCTCAGCGCAGGAATGCCCTGGAGTGAGCTCTGACGCCACCGCATTACTCAATCACCTTGACCGACAGAGTGCTGGAAGGAATTAATTATGAGGATCCAGCTTCATGTCGCAAGATATGCAACTAGGAGGCCCAGGAATAATATAGTAGTAAAAGTACAACTATTATTTGTTGTGTTGTTAATTGAGTAGCTATATTTAATTATAGCTTCGTATAGTCATTCACAATCACCTTGACTTAGGTAGAGTCGAGTATTCAAGGATTACAGTCGTGAGCCCATGCATAGTCACGGTCAGCTCGGTAACAAAAGCCCACTCTCCTCCTTCCAGAAGCATGGGTTTGGTATTGTAGTTAATAATTTTTCAAATTCGCTGGTACCTACTATAAACCAGTGCTGCCAATGTAGAAATATGAGCATGCCGCCGCCGGTAGAACAAAGCCTGTCTTGTGGTGCCAATTGCGTGGCATTACACGCTAAGCCCTGCACGAGTCGATTGACTGGCCACTTTCACAACTAAACCTCGTGACGCTCGCACTATACCTCGTCTAAACAGGGTGTTTCACGGCCATGCTGAAGAGGGAAAGTACTATAGTTTTTAAGTTAGAAAGTCGAGACTGCCATTAATTTTAAAAGTAAGTCATACTATATTCAATTATTTAAAAAAAAGTCGCTTGTACCAGGACTCGAACCCGTTAAATGATCAATGGCAATTTCTACTGTATGGTCTTAGGTGTAACTGAATACAGAATACAAACTTTCAACTTCAGTTGTAATTAATGGGTATACTGTCTTGTAGGTCCTTAAAGGATGACAAAATGTTAGACCTACCAACTGAATTTTTTTTGGTAGTCTGTTTACATTTTGTATACTGCCCCTTACCTCTTTCTACCAAATCTGTGGACAACGGGGCTGATTACACTCTAAGAACTTCTAACTTTAGTGCAATTGTTTGTTGTCCAGAATACATAAAAAATAAACTCTCGATTATGTAAAACTTCCTACCTTAAATATTTAAAGTACCTACTTGTCCTGCATGTAGCACGTCCGTTGGACAGCCGGTATTATTTTATCTAGAAATATGTGTAGTGGTGTTGTTAATTGTGAGTTCAGGCGCGCTCTTGGAGCCCGCAGTGGAGCCGGTCTGTGGTGGAGCCGACGGCCGCTTTACTTGCACTGCACGTACTTCACATCATCGGAGAGTCTTCTTCTTCTAGTCACTGATTCTTTCTTGGTCATCGTGTATTTGACCAGGTTTAGGTAAGGAGGCCCCGAAAAGGGCCTACCACCGTCGGTGAATGAATCAGTGTAGTGTAAGGATTAAAATGCGCCTTCTAGAGGCTCCTTTCGGGCACAAGACACCATGTCTTCCAATTTTAAGGTTCTAGGACATGCCTGCATGCGTGAATCGCACGATGTTTTCCTTCGTTTGAGAGCACTAGAATAGCGCACATACATTTTCCGAATGGAAAATCCATTGATGCACGACAGGTTTCGAACTCACGACCTGTGGATCGGAAGGCAGGCCAATACCACCCTCGTCGTCGTGGTCGACTTTTGTACTTAATATTTACTTTTGTAGAAAATTGAGTCATCATTTTTTGGTTTACCTTATGTAAAGCTAAACTATCTAAAATGAATAGCATAGCGGAGCAAACGGTAGGTATTTTGAGCGTATTCGATAACAAGAGCCGCATCCAGCGTCCTCCGGGTGCGCACGCGCCGCTATAATTAACTGTGCTCCCACTATAAATGTCACCATTCTAAATTTGAGAGTAAATTATGCCAACTCAACATCAATAACATACGGAACCACACAACACGAAAGACAATCGGCCATGCTGTGTCTGCGCTTGAGGATTATCTGTTTACTAACACAATATTCATAAAATCTAAAATATGAATGCACTAAAAGTTGACAAAAGTCTTCTAGTTCTATGATACGCCTGCAGAGCTGCCTCAGCTCGAGGTGATATAATATATGGCGTGCGATCTGTAATCCAACTATAATATTATAAATGCGAAAGTTTGTGAGGATGCTTGGATATTTGTGATTCTATCACGCCGTAACGGCTGAACTGATTCTGTTTAACCTTGGAATAGATAAGTTCTTTACCCAGAACAGCATATAGGCTACTTTTTAATGTAGGTCCCACGCGAGCAAAGCCGCGGGTGAAAGCTAGGGTAATATATATGTGAAATTTATTTCATAATGATCCTTACGTTTACGGATGAATGTAAATTATGCTTTAAGTATATCATAAGTATTGAATATTATGAGGAGCCCAACATCAAAATGAGACCCTTAGATTGAAAAAAAAACGGAATGTGGGGTCGTTTTAGGAGTATTATGCTCTTTATTTGTCATATTTTACGATACCTGTGTGAAAGAAAGAAAGAAAGAAAATACATTTATTTTGGACACACAAGCACAGCACAAACTAATAAAATAAAAAATAAAGACACAAGGTACAGGTTACAATACAAAAGGTAGGGAGGAAACAAAACAAAAGTAGGTAGGAAGTAACAAAACTAGGGTATTCATTAGTCCGTACCGATGCATGCGTGTGCCAAAAAAAGGTTCCATCTCAGCATTGATGCCGCACACGAAGTGTAGCGGCACTGGTTTTCAGATGGAACCCTTTACTGTAGTAGTTAGATGGATCGTAGTGTGCTGCATTTCTCGCGTTCTTCAGTCGATGTCGGTAGGTAGGTAGGAATGGTGAGGATCATGTTTGGTGCTGGAGCTGGAGAGAGATCTGAGTCGGAGAGATACCTAACTAACTCTACAACGAATTGCAGCAGAATAGTAGTGTTTGGGCTCTCATACATTATTTTCATGGATTGTTTAACGGGAGATGAGGACCACGGCTTAGTGATGATGTTTGAATGGTTCTCTTTGTCAGTGATTTGAGACTGTAATAGTTGAGATATCAGATCCAGACGATCCTCGATTGCGATAAGAAATGAGTCATCTAGGTAGGTATCTTAAAAGCGTCCCTAGAGTTTAGAAAGAGCTGGGAGCTGGGCGTGGGAAGTTCCCATCGCGTGCGAGGGCCGGCGCCGGCGCCGCCGCCGGGTGCACTAGGCTCCGCGGATTGGCGCGCGCTGTGTGCTTTCGATTTAGAGTTATGAGGTTTATGTGTGTATGTTTTACGGGACAAGATTTCCCTCAAGAATTTTTTTTTTTTGACATATTCACACGGTCAACTGATCCCAAACTAGGCATAGCCTGTACTATGGGTACCAGAGACTGATATACATAATAGATATATATTTAACATCCAGACACAGAACAAACATCTGTGTTAGTCACAAATGTTTGTCCAGTGCGGGAATCGAACCCGCGACCTCTAGCGCAGAAGGCAGAGTTACTACTAACTGAGCTATGAGGCCTGTCGAATATGGGACCACCTCGGAGTTATAACCTACACAATAGTAAAATAACTATAAAAATCGGACCAGCCGAAACGGAGTAATCAATGTTCATACAATAAAAAAATACATAGTCGCCGAATCGATGATAGCATCATCTATTTAGTTATTACCATGCACGTAACTACACGGCAAAGTTCTGTATTGGCAGAGGTAGATGATGCCATTTCGACACGGCATCAGCACTAGCGCCGCTCTACTCGTATCCAGTGAGTGATTAGTCCCAGAATACCGGAATCAAGCGATTGAATAACCCATTCAATTATTTCCCACGGACTATGGCGCCAACTAAATTACATAGTTCAAACTATAAACAGATCCCATATTTACTTTACCCAGTTACTTTTTTATTAGCTTTTTCACCCCCTAGTTGGGCGAAGACATCCCCCAAATCCTTCCACATATGCCTACGCTTGGCGGTTTCCCTCCATTCCCTCTCAAACACATGACCCATCAAAGTCAACAGTTACCTAGCTAGCAACAATTCCACAATACTCGGCGCGCGATTGAAACGCACCTGCAGCTGTAACTCATAGTGTGGCGGTTAGAGGCTACTACTCCTTCGGCTACTCTACTCAGTGGCTAATGAATGAGCATTCACAACAACGCGCGGTGCCTGCCTACTAGCTGACCGCTAATCTGTGGCTGCGGGGAGTTGCGTCACACCACCACGTGCACTTACTCTCTCTCTCTTTCTCTACGATTCATTCATATAATATAACGCCGAGACGAAAGCTTTTTGTGTAAAATGACATTACCATAATACAGTTATAAGATTTATTTAGCTAATAAGAATCACCGACTTCGTTTAATGGTACCTAGTACCTACCTATAGGAATCTGTATGGCTATCGATCCTTAAGCACCAGTCCTGCGACGGCCACAGAGACGTAGTGTGTGAGAGCACACCAGCACACTACGCTCAGGTTCGGATGTTTATCTAGGTGAGGACGACGCGACGATGCCACGCGGCGCGCACGAGTGACTAATTAACATGATGTCGGCGATAGGTACCCGCGAGATACATTGCATGATCTACTATGACGTAAAACGTTTATGTATCAATGGAAACTAATTATAGTGAATTAAAAGTTTGAAACGCTTTACGAGCGGGGCACGCGCCACGCGTGGCTTCGGTCCAACGGGGAGCGCAGCCGGCAGCACGCGCGCGCGCTTCGCGATAAAAATAGGCGCATCGCACCGCGGCGTAGGTAGCCACCTACCTACCTACAGGCGTCCCGTGACCGCTGACTGTGACTCTTCGCAAATAATACCGGCAGCCGCAGCGAATGTGTCAGCACACTTGCAGCCGGCGCATACCGAAGCCACCGCAACCAATGTAGACCGGCCGTAACAATATAGATACGGGAAGCTGTTACCTTACAGGCGAGTTTGTGGTGAGTTTGTGGCGAGTTTGTGGGCGTCACAACGAAGTGGAACACACTCGGAGGAATGCACGCGCAGTGTGACGACGCGACGGCGACGGTTTATCGACGTATCATTTGTTGTAATCGGTTCAGTACTACTCTTGTCTGTGCGTGGTAACAAAGTAACGTTACATACATACCTACATACCCACATTTGTGCCAAATTAAGGTTTAAGATTCTTAATTTCTCATAAACTTTACTTCATACAGAAATTATTCTGAATTTATCCTATCCTAATAATATTATAAATGCGAAAGTGTGTGAGGATGTTTAGATGTTTGTGGTTCAATCACGCTCAAACGGCCGAACGGATTTGGATGAAATTTGGCACGTAGTTAGATTATGGTCTGGAATAGCATATAGGCTACTTTTTATGTAGGTACCACGAGCGAAGCCGCGCGCGGAAGCTAGTGTACAATAAATATTTGAATTTAATATTTTTTAATACAAACATCGTGCCCTGTAGGGGCGAAGCGTGATGTTACAAAGATCTATGCAACAATATACACCAGTTTCTGAGTTTACCCCACATTTTTGAAGAAAAAATATGTTTAGTTTTGGTGTTTACTGCTTTATGATACCTATGTAGGTACGTACATAATAATGTATACAAAGTGATCTATAACATGTATACCTACTATATTCTACATCTTATTGGCAACGAGTTTGTTCTACGACTGTTGGAAATTTGATATTTTTAATTAAAAAAAACCCATGAAAAACAGCTGTTTTGGAGTTAAATCAGATCAGACTCAATATTCAGTTGTTTTAGGAAGAATCTTGAATGATAAACTTATCGATTGTTTAATAATAATAGATTAATAAAAATTTAAAACGCAGCAATTGAAATTAATAGAATGCTTTTAGAGTTGATAATGAGTAATTGCCACGTATGGAATACTCACTACTGAAAAATTTGGGTATGTGCCAAATATTCGGACATGACTCTATCTACCCCCCTTTAGATTTCGCCTGGAGATCTGCGAGGACGTCTATTATGCTTGCTTGGCGATAAAAGTCGTGAGCCTGCCTACAAGGTAATTCATAATATGTATGCCATCCCGAAAAGGGTTACTCTACAACCAATTTGTCTTTTACGTCTTTTGGATATTTTTCATTGAAGAAACTCTATGCAAAAATCAGCTGTTTTGGGGTCAAATCAGATCAAACTCAATGAATCAGCTGTTTTAGGTAGCAATCTTTATTCCGATCTTCTCGCACGTTTAGTATTTAGTTATAAAGCTGATAAAAATAACAAAGACAGCTAATTTGTGAAAGTGACACTCATAATCTTGACTTTTTTAATAATATAATATGACATGATAATAAATTGCTATTTTTACCATATTTTAAAGGTTTACAATTCAAATTGTTATAGATATGAAGTATTCTAATTTTGTAAAACAACATTTGAATCCAATTATAGTAAAATGTGCTGATCTCATAAGTATAATGTATAAGAACTGGTGTAACCACATTTTCGCAAATAAATAATAAAGATTGTGAAAAAAAAAATGAAAATATTAATTATTTTTTCCCTAATATTATTCCTTTTTATTGATAGAATAACCCCAATTCGGGATGGAATACATGTTATGAATCACCTTGTATATTAATAGTAATAATAAATGAAATAAAGTACTCACAATCTCTCCGTCGACGAAAGGGGGCTGAATGAATCTCACCTGAAAAAACGAAACAGTCGTTAATCGTTAGAAGCAACTCGTTACATTTACAGTAACAAGTTATGATATTGTTAGATACAGGTGAGACGAGTACTAACTTCAGAACAAATGCTTTACAAATAACAAAAGGCTAATGATAAAATAGTATCATGGCATGTGTTCTTCATACGCGTCCTTACAAGGCATGCTCAGAAAAGCAAAAGAGGCACTCGCGCACGCGAATTCAAACCCGCATTAGCATAATGTGAAGTCGGACCCCGCGGCGTAATGGCGTAGCACTTCGTAGCACGCGCATGCAGGAGAGAACCGACCGTGTGCTCACGTGTCAGGGTTAAGAGGATATTAGCTCGGTGGTGACTCCTAGGATACGGCAATATCTTCCTCACTAGGTCACGTGGCGTGCCTCGCGCTGCGGACACTAACTAAGATCGATGTAGCCGCGCCACAGATTTATTAACTAATTCCTTGGCAATATCTCCTTAGTATTCCGGCGAACACTAGACTATCAGCGACATTCGCGTCGGCTGTTATCTTGATGTAGGGGGTATCCCTTACAGCTGACTTCTTATTCTATTTATATGCGAGTCAGATCGATGCGTGCCATCAACATAAACCTCGCGTTTTATGGACGCCGATGTTTTTCGGTCGCTACTGCGAACCTTTTCTTTATGAAAGTTACGATTGATTTCAGGAAGACGACCGGTATCTTCGGAGGCTTCTGCGTAGAACCCCGCCCGCCCCGCCTCACCCCGCAGGGTGCGTGCCGCTCCGAGACCGGCTCTGCATTAGCTCCCCCCCGCCGGCGCCGTCCCGCAGCCCTGCCTCCCTGTCTCCGCCGCACGCACCCTCGCCAATATTTATGTGCGTCGCGTCAGGGTCGTCTACCTCCGGCTCCGGCGAGATGTAGCCGTGAATCGGGTCAGAGCACCGAACGTTTGCCGCCTGCTCCAAGTATATTGGGACTCGTGATCTAGGAGGTCACGCCGTGCTATGCTGAGCGACCCCGTTACAGCCGAGCGAGCGACCAGTAGAAGGGGCGGTATTACTACCGGTAAATGAGTAGCCGCACTTCTATCTTTTTTAAAGCCGCCTTAGCCCTACCTTTTCCTACCTCAATCTTTAATATCCTGCCTTCAGTCGCCGTTGAACCATAGTTTTTTACTAGGTACATACAGTGTTAACATTTTGAGTCAATTAACCGCCACCGAGCCGCAGCCATTCAGCAACAAATAGACTCTACGTTAGCACTAAGTAGTTGTGAGTCAGGTCGTGTGCGAGTCAGTCGGACCCTGGACATTATTATTATGTATGTTAGTTTTTAAGGTATATATTTGTATATGGGCCGTAGGATAAGAAAAATTCCATTTGTTTTTAACCGACTTCAAAAAGGAGGAGGTTCTCAAGACGGCTGTATTTTTTTTTGTGTGTATGTTTCTCGATATCTCCGCTAATAGTAGGTTAACCGATTTTGATGATTCTTTCACTGGTGTATAGGTGTGATCCGGGGGTGGTCCCATAATAATTAAATTCCTGAGGGATTGCTACTTGTCCCGTAAAACTTAAAAAAACGTCATCATCTCTTGAAATCACGACTTGCCGAAATGCTTTTTGTAGATGGTGGTGTGGTTTATGGAAATCCCGCGACTTCGTTCGCTTGCTGCTATTTTTATATAAACTTTAACCTTAGGGGTTGTGTGTCGGGAATTCCTTTCACTGCACGTGCACTCATACGTTACAACAGGAAGCTTCCCTGCAAATTTCATACTCATAAGACTTTGGTTAGGCTCTGCGTTCGTTGTCAAAGAGAATAAAACCACCACGTTTGATTGTCAGTCAGTCAGTCAGTACCGTAAGAGTTATTAGTTATGATGAATGAATGTCATACTTACTTTGGTTTTTTGTTCGAAAGCGTTGGTGGCCAGTGTTATCCTCAGTAAGCAAAATACAAAGAGGTTGAATACAAAAAATCTCTGGCAAAACGACAGCCCCCAAATAGTTTTTATCCTATTTTAAATTCTAAGGTCTTAATTTTCTAGCTGTAAATATTCAGGAATTTGAAGTCCGTTTTTAGTTTTTGTAAAAATATCATAATTATTTGTATTGTATTGTTGCTGCGCTGCTGGTGATGGTAGACAACCTACGGAAGGGAAAAGCATCCTTCGCAATTGTGCCCTTAATCTGCAAATGACTATTTACGGACAAAAAATGTTAGGGCCAAACGGGCCTAAGTATTTAGTATCGTTATTCCTTTTATTTTCGTTTTTATGTTCTCACCAGTTCTCTCTCCCGTGCACTTCTTTCACAGATGTGAAGGAAGTGCACAGGGGAGGATAAGATTATCCACAACACAAAGGTTATTTGGAAAATAATGCTTTTTTAGCATTAAGTTCGCCTTTGTAGGTACAATTTTTATGTGCAATAAAGTATTTTCTATGTATCTATCTCCAGTTACCGGGAGACATGTCCGCGTGAGCCGCGCGCACACATGAAGGAAATGCGAACCGTGCCCGTAAGCCGTGCCCTGCTGCAGGGCTGCAGGGCCGCTCGATGGTCACACACACCACGTACACAATGGACCGCACGATCGGTTAGCGTACCGCAAAGCGTATACTTTAACTACTGCTGTACCAAACAATATATCTCGGGGCGTGGCGATGCCGATACGATGCTGATTAGTGTGAAGTTTATGGACAGTTTTGTCTAGCGGGTATGCGATGTGTAGGCCGAGGAGCATAGCCTATATGCTATTCTCGGGAAAAAATCACTTAGGCTCGTATTCAGAGACACGACTCAAACTTAGATTTAATCAAAGATCAGCTGAACTCTATTTAAGTATTGAATCTCTTCTCAATCATAGCTTTTATTCAAGAACGGTACTTAAACTACTCTCAGCTGAATCGAGTCTCAAATCTGCACTCAAATGTTCTCGTTTACATTTTGATTTATTTATAATTTTCGATCCGTTTTACGCAGAAATTCAAACAGCCAGGGTGGAAATAGACCAGAACTATAAAATGAAGTATAAATATGCATCAAAGTACGTGTAACGGAACGAAAATGTCATTTGATTAATGTCTAATCAAATCTAAGCTCAAGCACCGATTTCGTCTGATTGACGTTTAAGAATAAGCATTTACTCAGGTGAACTGTGATCATTAAAGCTATACATAAGTACTGTTCAAGAATTAGAATCTCGCCTCAAATCGAGATTTAAGTACAGATCAATGCTCGAGTCTTGTCTCTGAATACGAGCCATAATATTCTAAGTTTTATCAAAATCGGTAGAGCCATTACGGCGTGATTGATTAACAAACATCCAAACATCCTCACAAACTTTCGCATTTATAATATTAGTAGGATAGGATAGTAAATGTATTGCTCCGAGTGGGTCTGGCTTCATTATGTATGTATGGGAAACAGCGGCGGCGGCAGCGGGGCGGCCGCGGCGGCCGGCAGTCTCGCTCCCGACAGTTTCGTGTCGACATTTTAATAGCTCTGACCATAATAGCCCTATGAAGGAATCCCCGCCAATACAACGATTAAAAGCCTATCTTAATTGGGACGTCTCAAGGAACCGGAATAGTCGAAGGTGACAAAAAGGATCTGGTTCATAACGTCAAGGATAAGAGAAGCTTCTTCCACCCTCCCCCATTTTTTTTATTCATTGAAAAGTAAACAATTTTCCCAGCTCGTTAGAACCATATGTACGTAGAACCATAAACTATAAATCAGACTTATGACCAATCGTTACTAGCTCTTACCTAGTTACACTTTTAAAACGATCCCATTCATCCCTTGTGAGCATCGGCCGTCCATTGATGGGCTCTGACACCAATATTGAAACTCGAGCCGACGTTAAATGCGCGCGCGCTCTAAAATACAAGCGATATTTCAGGAGTTGTCACCGCGACGCGCTCTGTACCTTCATCATCGACAGCCCTAAAATATACGAGTTGTTCGAAATAGCTGCCTCATGTGTCGTGCGCCGGCGCCGGTAAGTATGCGCCTACTTACTGCTTGCATTGACTCACGCGCCTGCGGAAGTTGAGACCGGGTTTTCCTTGCAGCTTTGTACCTTTGCCGGGGTGGATGCCAGCACTTGGCGCCTTCGCGACGACGATACCTCCGTCCGCCGGCGCCGGCGCTGCCACCCTGTGCCTACTGTAATGGGCCGCTGCAACGCTGGCGCAGGCCGGCTCTCTAGGTGATCAGCAGCACTCGGCCGCGGTGGGCTGGCTACAGAGTTACACCCGGCTGGGCCGTGCGTGCGTGCGTTAAAGCGAACAAACCTTAGCACTCGGCAAAACGCGAGCTTTAGTTGACACACACTGTTAATTGACAAAGGTTAAATGATAGTAACAAACAAAAGACCATAAAATTCCAGTACCTGAGATCAGACTATGACCTGAAAAGAAGAAAAGTCATTATGAGCTTCGATATTTGGTTTTATTTAATACAAAGAACAGTAAGATAATGGTGTCGGGAAGAATCCCGAAGTGTGATGGAATAGCATATAGGCTACTTTTTATCCTCATAGGTACCACGTGCGCAAAGCCGCGGGCGGATACTAGTGAACAATAAATGTAGCCGCGCCGTCACTGTCGCTGTTTTGATTTCGACAGGCGTTTTAAGATTTGAACGTTATACGTGTTTATTAGACAAAGTGAATGTTATGTTATGTTGATATGTTCATTTCTGTTTATTTATACATGTTATATAATAATAGCTAGTTCTATTTTAAATTTTAAATAAGCATCCCAATAAAAACATTTACAATGCTAAAATGATGCCAAGTCTCGCTGGGTAGGTACCTAGTTACCTCACTTAGGCTCGTATTCAGAGACACGACTCAAGCATAGATTTAATCACAGATCTGCTGAACTCTACTTAAGTATTGAATCTCTTCTCAAACATAGCTTTTATTCAAGAACGGTACTTAAACTATTCTCAGCTGAATCGAGTCTCAAATCTGTACTCAAATGTTCTCGTTTACATTTTGTTTTATTTATAATTTTCGATCCGTTTTACGCAGAAATTCAAACAGCCAGGGTGGAAATAGAACAGAACTATAAAGTGAAGTATAAATATGCATCAAAGTACGTGTAACGGAACGAAAATGTCATTTGATTAATGTCTAATCAAATCTAAACTCAAGCACCGATTTCGTCTGAATGACGTTTCAGAATAAGCATTTACTCAGGTGAACTGTGATCATTGAATCTATACTTAAGTACTGTTCAAGAATGAGAATCTCGACTCAAATCGAGATTTAAGTACAGATCAACGCTTGAGTCTTGTCTCTGAATACGAGCCTTAAGGTACCTATACAATACATACAAGTACAGGGCTTTGAACTGCCCGATACTTGCGGACGTGAAATGCTAACCCGCAAATACCTATGTAGGTATTATAAAATACGTACATGTTTTGATTTCAATTTTGTGAATGTTTACTTAATTTATAACACGTCTTCATATTGACCCTCCACATCGCATCTTGAATAAACATTCTGTAGGTTTCTTCTTTGGCCTTCAGCCAGCCAGGTATACGCTACGCATTCTACACCAAGCAATTGTCAATCAAATCAATGCTTGAGTAGAGTTCTAAGTACTTAGGTAGTTAGGTACTGTATGAAGCGAGTTGCGGGTCACGCGAGCGCGGGCTAGTTCCGTTTTGTCCCCCAGTCCCGTATTCACCCGGTCCGTTCTCCACCGATTTGGTTTAGGTACGATCAATTTCATCCGAAGCAATTTCTTATGAAAAGTTCTGGAATGCAAAAATTTGTTCGGCTTTAGTAATTTTAAAAGTAAAATATTGGACATTTGTTAGTATAAATATTATGTAAGTACCTGCAATCATTTTTTTTTTATTTGAAGTTTATTGAAATTAGTTACTGAATAATATTTAAATGGATATTAACTTTTATATTATTATTTTTATATATGATATATTTTTTGTAATTTGTAATTGTTGTTTTTTTTTAATTGGATCGACAGGGGGCTAGTCCTTATCACTAAATAAAACTCAGTTTTGGATTTAAAATGCAATACATAATTACTTTAAAATAATTACAGTTCTTATTTAATTGCACAAATATGAATAATATAAATAAGTAAAATAAACACAAAAACCATGCAAAGTCATCAGAGTTCTCCTAAAACTACGTATTTGAATCAAGTTTTTATAGTTACAATTGGAAAGTTTTTTCCAAAAAAGTCATGATTGAAATTTCTTTCTTCTGAAGCACTTTAGTTTTCACCGTTACTACTTAATGTAAATTAACGCAAAAGGGACAAAAAATATTGATATCAACTTCATTTGAATCGGGTGAGAACGGACCGGGTGGGTACGGGACTGGAGGACAACGGACCAAAGCCCTTTTTGTCAACAAGTTGATGTTATCGCGTGCATTGTCGTCTACCTATCGTTTTGAGTTTTTTTTTCGCGATGGCATATCAGTTCACTACCAGAAAATACGCGTAATGTGAGTGCTTCATTACGGATGTATCGCAAATTGAATAATACCAAAACAATCGACAGCCGAATCACTCCACGAGGAGGTATTCTGAGTGTCCAGCATTTACCAAAGACGGATCATGGCTCTTTTTACGCGCCGTCGCATGCGCAAGGACGAGGGGGGCTTCATACTAAAAAAAACGTCTACGATCGCTAAATTCTTATCTATGGATCTTTGTGTTGTCCGAATCAATACATGAATCAATGAATCAATCGGCCATAGGCCACCATAGGCCATCATAAAAACCCGCGACGGCATCCGGCCAGTCCTGCTTGGTAGATAGATGAAAATTGACCGATTAGGGAAACTATTCATTTGGGTTGGGTGGGTCACCACTAACCGACTGAATCCTGCCATTTGGCTCAAACCGGGCATATCTAGATGCGTCCTGTTCTCCCGCGCCGCGCCCGGTGTACACGCAGTGAGCTCGTCGTCCGTCCCTCCCCCCCCCCCACACTTAATGCCCCCTCTCAGCGATCCCAGAAATTCCGTCGGGTTGCAATAATGGCCCTCCCTTAAATGAGCGCAACGCGTTTCGATGTGGAGCTGACTCCGTTCGTTTCTATTTATTTAATAAGTCAATTGTTAGTTGTTGCATTGGCGCTCGGATATGAGGCGGAGGCGGCCGGCGCGTGCGCGTGCGCAGCGTTCGGCTGACGATAATTGAGTTAGAGCTGGCTTGGCAGCGGCACCGAATGCTCCTACATCTGGGTCACAGAAACATTGTCAGCGTCGTGTCATTGCCACCGCGCTGCGCTGTATCCGAGCGAGCGACACACGACAACAAGTCACTATGCAATCTATGCACAGGGGACACGAGCCAAATATCGGTTGGGAATCTATCGGAAAGCACAGGAAGATACGCGGATTCAGTTTGTGCTCAGCGTGCGTACTCAAGACTTAATTACCTCCAATTTAATTTTGCGTCTCTGGTGCAAAGACTGAGTACACGAGAGCGAACTGACACCTTCGGTTGGGACATGTGCCCCGATACGAACATAATTATGCCCAAGCACGAGCAAGGGTAGCAAGTATTTGATCGGTACTCAAGCGTTGTGAAGCCTTCCTAACTTCGGATGGGGCGGTATATTGAGATGGAGGTACCTGCTTACTGGTGAGATCTCAAAATGTATGCAGGGGTCAGTCTGAGTAGGTGAGGTACGTTACCATATTTTTGTAACCAGTTACGTAGAAATATTTTTATGTTTTGCAACCTGCTTACGAAGCAAGAATATAAATTGGTGTACCAAAATCTGATTTGAAATCCGGTTTATGAAACAATATATATTTTTTAAACTGTATAATGGGCCATGTTTGCACTAAAACGCGCGATTTCTTTCATACAACCTTATTTGCTGATATTAGTTGAGCCTCCCCTAAGAGTACCATGACGAACTGTCTTTGGCCTTTTCCCTCCACTGACTTCCCGCAACCTTCATAATGTCGTCGGTCCATCGAGTGGTGGACCTTTCAACACTGTACGGTTCGTGGTGTGGTGGCCATTTGAGAACCTTTATTCCCCAATGGTTGTCGGTTGCCACTTCAACTTGCTAACTCGAATAGATAAGTCGGTGACCTTGGGTCTTCTAAAAATGTCCTCATTTCGGATTTATCACGTAGCAAACTCAGAAAGTAGCTCTCTCCATAGCCCGTTGCGCGACTTTGAGCTTATGTATGTGGTGACCAAGTCTGAGTCTCATACGCCACCCCTGGCAACACACTGATTGTAGACTTTCGTCTTGAGGGCGGACTTGCGTCTGTTGTATTAATTAGATAAAATGCTTTAATTTTAGTCATCATTGTCTTGAAGTAAGTGTTTTTATTTATTTATTTATTGAAGATTTTTTTTTAAATAATGTTACCATGTAACCAAGTTAGTTCTTACGATATATTTTAGTACAATAAATATAACTAACGTTATACACGAATTGTAGTATTATTAAATTATGTTTACAACCATAATTTATAAATAGCAAATAAATGCACTTGTTTACAAAAAAAAATTTGTAAACCGTATCCAAAACTCAAGAATAATAATGTTCAAAAACACAATTCAAAATTTGTCATACATATTGTTGTGCCAAAATATCTAACACCTTACTAGACAAGTGTAAAACAAAGTAATCCTTATTAGAAAACAATCCTAGGTATTGCCTTGGTCACTCGCTGCCGCGTTTTCATTGTTCAGAGATTCCTAAAAAATTGTCTTAAAATGGTTTAGAAGAAAATTCAAGGAAGTTATCTAGCATAGTTTAAAAAATATTTAGTTGCCTAATTCTGTTAGGTACCTTTTTAGCATTGCAATCATTGTTTATGTGTTTCAGTTTACTTCAAACCGAACCGTAGGCACCTACCTACTGAATTTGCAAACGATAAAATACTTTATTGGGTTTACAATAGGTTTTCGGATGAGTGTACTTGACGAATTACCTAACTCTATACAAAAAAAGTGGTGCGAGTTGCAGAACGGAAATAATATTAATATTAATAACTAGCACCATGTGGTACGAGATTTTTGCAAAATGTGTGTTTTTGACAAATGGAGGATTTATTATTTTGGAAGTATTATTTTACTGTTACTTTACAAGTCGTGAGCTTCAAGCGAAGACAGACAATCGGACATTCAAGTTCCGTTCGAGACAGGCCTAGATATGCCTCAATCGATATGCCTGCGCCGCGCGCTCGCCGAGTGTTCGCACTGCAACGGACACGCGCACGACAACTCGTGCTAGCCCTTGGATTGTCCACATAATAGGGTAAGCAGGCACAATACATGTTCATTGAAACGCTTTCCGCTAGCTAATGTTACATATAAATCATACAATTAATTGCCACTGCGTATAATACACGTCGCGTCGGATGTTACCTTTTGAAGCTGAATGCAAGGAAATTATGTTGCAACTGAAAACCAGAATGGATCTATCTAAAGTGGTTCGCGAAATGAGAACTCTCGTTGCTCGGTCTCCGGAGACCTTTTTGCGATGTTATCGAGGCGACATCGACCCGGAACGGCGACACTCCGGCATTCGATGAATAAATATCTGAAGCAATCGAAATGAAAAGCTGCCTCGTCTCGGTTTAAGCGCAGCAATGCCAATGGTAGGAACAAACATCTTGACTGGCCTCATAGCTCAGTTAGTAGTAACTCTGCCTCCTGCGCTAGAGGTCGCGGGTTCGATCCCCGCACTGGACAAACATTTGTGGGATAAATACAGATGTTTGTTCTGTGTCTGGGTGTTAAATATTTATCTATTATATATCAGTCTCTGGTACCCATAGTACAGGCTATGCCTAGTTTGGGATCAGTTGAACGTGTGAATATGTCCGGAATATTTATTTATTTTATTTATCTTAGATGAAACAAAGTCAAAGTCAAAGTCAAAAGGCATTTATTTCAATAAAATCACTAGGATCACTTTGAAACGTCTTAGAAACTAGGTGAAGCTATGCCTGTTCCTCGCGACCAAGCCTAGAAGAATCAGGCAACAAACACGGCTTGGTGCCTATCGTTTTTTTGATGATCCTTTTTCACAAAATGGAATTTAAAGCTTCAGTGTGGTGCCGATCGAACTAGGTGAGGCTCAAAAGAAAAGTTATCTAATTATAATCCCTAATAAATAAGAGCTTATAAAAATGTGAAAAAAAAAGAAGACAAAAGTGAGCTTCAACAAATGATCTAGGGGCAGCACACACAAACAAGCGTTACAAGCCCTTTTTATAAAACTAGCCCCCGCCCTCAGCTTCGCTCGAGTGGTACCTGAATAAAACGCAGCATATATGCTATTTATTCCAGATCACTTACTACCTACAGCCCTTTGAAGAGTACCATAGCAAGCCTTCCGTCATTATCATCAGACCATGGTCCTGTTCTCCCGTTAAGCATCGCATGAGAGCACTTGATGCAACAACTAAGGAGTTATCTTCCCGACTCCAGCATCAGAACTGACCCTAACCCTCATAATGGTATGGTTAAACATCACAAACACAGTTAGTAAAACTATTTTTTTGCAGTCATTGTGACCCTGTGCCATTATTAAAATGATGACTCATGAAACAAGTTATTGTCAATTTTAATTGAGAAATTCACATGTACCCAATGGGTTGAGTGTTATTTTTGAGCGTGAGGGCCCAAGGTCTAAATGAGAACCCGAAATTGAAAACCATTAAGTCAAAATATTTTTTTTTATTCTATTGTGATGTTTAACAATAACTATGCATTTACGCGGATCAGGTCATTGTAGTTAGAAAAAATAAGTTTTCATGACAACCATTGCCTAGATTGACTAGTTATGAACTTATAATATTAATGTTATAAATGAATGTTGCTCCCCTATTCCCCATAGTTATCTAACTGCAGGTTAGTAGGTAGTAGCAGTACTACCCAGTATTCTGTACATACATACAAAGCCCCAAAATCCTTAAGCCAACTCTCTTAACCAAACACGGCGTGATCTTCGTGTAAAGAACTCAGTCACGAATGATTTGCTCACTCGCCGTTTGTTTGACTAAAGTGTTCTCGATGTTCAGCATTGCGGCGATTTTTATGAAACAGAGCCGACCACGGATTACTTAGGTACATGTGCTTCAGAAACACGGAGCATGCAATCCCTACCGAAAGAAGATAAAGTAGTACCTACGAGAGAGTAGTTACTTTTATTGCCTTAATACTAATACGTCTAAGTAGCAAACAAAGCGTCTAACTAGCAAATCATTACGTCCAGTGAACGCTAATTACCGTCAGATTTGGAGAACGGAAAAAGCAATATAAAATGTTGTACCACTCAGAAAACACTCGTTCACGATTATCGCAATATTTGATAAATTTAATAAAATGACGACTAAACTGTGTGTCGATCATAACTCGTCTCAATTAATCTATTAGCAGAATATCTATATATAGTAGGTATTATATGTTACCGGCAGTCTGTCTGTACATTACGGCATTCTCTAATACCTAGGCAATCTATTTCAAATGTTTCAAATGTTCAGGCAATGTGTGAAATAAAACTCAACAGACATTCCTGGAATGCCTGCCGGCTCTCAGGCAATGTGTATTATCTACAATTATGTTTCGAGCGCAGCAGGTAGGTACTGCTGGCAGGTACCTACTGTAGGTCGGCAGCGATGTGGCGGTCGCATCGATCGCGACGTGATGCATTCAATGATTAATCGACCGTTGAACTGCTGCCAACCGCCTGGTATCGACCGCGAACACCCTTATCGTCGAGGATCTGCCGGCAGCGCGGCTCGAGCGCGCTGCCGGCAGCAGCGGCGCGTCCGGGCGGGCCGAGCCGACCGCGGCCGCTGCTGAGCGCCGCGCCGGACTGCAAGCTGAGAACGGGGGGTCGCGCCGTCAGCTAACTGTCACATCGACGATACTACTTTGTATGAAGCATCGAAACCCTTTACCTCTTACGTTACGTTGGCCACGCCGCCGAGTAGCGGGCGGGTCAGCTAGTGATTTTTAAAATAATGGCGGTGCTGCGGCAGTATCCACGGGAAGCCGAGCTACGTATAACCGCTCGGTTATTCCGGTAGTTTGTTTCCGCGTCCATCGCAGCAGCTCCGTACGTACGTACTAAGTACTCATAATGACATTGCAAAGAGAAACCTCTTCCATAAAAACTGTTTAAAAAAGGAGCGGTTAAACCGTTGATTGATGAGCCCCCGGTTAGAAGGAGTGGAGTCCATAGGCAACGCGGAAAGCGGCTCATATTAAAGGTCAATGCTGCGCATCCCGGCCGCGGCAATCATCAGTGCCGATGCCGTACGCCGGCAACATTTCACGCTATCGCCACACAACATCTAATAACTATCAATTTCATACTTCTGAGATAGATTGTGTTGTGAGCTAATGAGTTAGCAGATAGTGATGGTGAGAGAGGGCCCGTGTGAGTGGGCCGGGGCCGATGCCGGTGGCGTATGGCAGAGCAAGACGCCGGCCGTCATCAGCCGACCGCACTCCTCCTTGCGTGCAAAGCATACCTTGAGGTATTGTACGGAAATAGAACAGACCATACTGTTTGGGAATAACTATATTATTTTATCAGATACATCTAACATAAAGTATTCTCTGAGACATCAAAGTTTCATAATATACTTTATCAGCATAACTCAGATTTCAAGATAATATATCAACTAGTAGGTACTAGATAAGATAAAGAAGATTGCCGCTATGTCGTAAAAGGAGGTGAAGGAGCTCGCATTGGAATGATCAGAATGGGGGAAATTGCATCGATACACTGATAAGAGCTAAGTTCTTAAATATAACAATAATATAGGTGTACCTACCTCATCTTACCTAGGTAGTTGGTAGGGAGGGTCTTGATGCTACACATTTTGTGTGCGGATTTCTTGCCGGACGAACTACTAAAATACCTACATAGTTACTTCTTAAAATCTCGCATCTTCATTTAGGATGAACGCAACCATCACAAATTTCTGTCAATTAATATTCTGTGGAGCACACAAGGATGTTCGAATCACCTACTGCTTCTTCAAAAGTCTAGCTCCGGCTGAAACTCGTTCGGTGGATAGGTTTAAACTGGAAAGTGGCGCTCAAGGCGCCCCCCCCCCCCCCCCGCGCGCGCGCTCGCTGGGAACTAATCCTCTGGCCTGAAGTGTCATCATGTATGTAGCGTGCATCCTTAGATAATTATACATTATCTAAGCGTGCATCATTCATTTAGCATAATAACCTATGTTTAAAACTAAAACTACTCTAGATACGTTTATAATCTTAACGCACCGGCAATGTAAATCCTTAAATCCTAAATTCGTTTAAAAATAACTCTGAAAATCTACATAGAGCTCACAACACAAATTAACACAATGCAGCGTCTAAGTTACATTTTCAGAAGTAACAGTCCCAAGAAGTGTGGGGAGGTACGATAAAGCAATTTCATTTAGGTCGCGGCAAGTAGCTTGATGAAGAAGGCTCAAGACCGTTTGCCGTGGAACTGGAACAGAGAAATTGTAATGTACAGCAGCCTAAAGAAGAGCCTGACGATGACGATGACCAGTCTTAAATCGCTACTCTACGTAATTTTTTTTTTTTTTTAATACTACTGAGGTGGCAAACAGGCGTACGGCCCACCTGTTGGTAAGCGGTTACCGTAGCCTATGAGCGCTTGCAATACCAGAGGCATCACGCACGCGTTGCCGACCCCGAACCCCCCTCCCCCTAAAGAGCTCTGTTATTGAGTACCGGAACGCTCCTGTCTTCTTGTGTTCGTCATAGATCCGAACTCCGAAGCAGTAGGAATAAAGTTAAGCTGTATAGGTAGCCGGTGTGGTAACCGTCTGCCGCTGTGGGTGCCAGAGCCCCCACCGCCGTGACGGGCGTCGCGACTCGATCTCCCAACAAAATCACAACAAATAGCTAGGGTATTAGAGTTATCAGTGACGATTGGCGCGAGATCGCAGAGCATAACCTCTACATTTGATGAACTAGCGCCAGCAACAGAATACGGTGCTCAATTATGAACGATCAACAGAAAAACACAGTGTAAAGTGCGCGACCTTCACTGTTGTGCCGACATTGACTACGAGTACACACCTAACTTACCTGAGGTTTCTCGATTTGACAACACGGGCCAACGAAACGGTCTAAGGTTCACAGTAGGTACTTATTACAAAACCAAGCTGGGAACATAAAATGCATCTGACCTTGTTTGATATATTTCTTAGTTCAAGGTAACCATGTTGAAGAGGGGCGGATGGTACCTACCTATAGTCAATGGCGAAACTATAAGTGACTTCGGCACTTCCTAATCCTATACATACGTTTATATTGTGATATATAAGTATAGGTATCTATATATATAAATATTATATTATATGTTATGTATAGTAGGTAACCTATTTAATATAGGTATGTATATTACATTCATCGTTAATTTAAATACACAGATAGGTTTTATTTGTTTTAGGTTGTGTTCACCACATTTCACAAAAATTACAATAGTTAAGTACCTACATCTTATATAGGTACTCCTTTTTGATCATGTTCTGTCCGCTCCATCCAAAGGTTGTCTGGTAGAGATCGCTACTCAGCGATAAGTCCGCTCATTGTATTACATACTTTACATAGTTTAGTTAAATGTTGTTTTACTGTTTGTACTTGTATCGTGTGCACTGTGCAATAAAATATGCTCTAACTATGTTCCTATGCCCGCCTGCCCGCCTGCCCGCCTAACGAACAAGTAGCCGGCCTAATCATATTTTACACTATAGCTCCTAATAACGTATGTTAAATGATAGTGGAGAATTTTCCAAGGATATCCAACGCATTATCCAACCGGGCGACGCAGTGTTGGAATGAAGATGGACCGACGACATTGTGAAGGTTGCGGGAAGTCGGTGGATGGAGAAGGCTCAAGACCGGTCGTCATGGAACTCTTTGAGGGAGGCCTATGTCCAGCAGTGGACTTCTACAGGCTGATGATGATGATGCTGATGATCCAACGCATTGAGTGCGGTGCAGCAGAGACAAGACGAGAAAGCGCAGCAATAAGCTAAAACTGGAGCGAGCTCCGGCCCGGCGCGGCCCGGCGCCGGCGCCTCGGCTACACATCGCCGGCCGTATGTACCTACATATTTCTTAAATAAACAGATCTACAACTATCTACATTTATACTTTCGCCAACACTCTTCAGTATTTTTTTCTAGATAATTATGTCATAGTGCCGCTTAGAAAAACAATCTCTCGTAGATGATAAAATAATTCCGAACAACAAGCACGCGCCGAGCGACTGATCGACCGGCACGTAGGTAGGTAGGGCTACCATTTCATAAATTGTCCAAGCGCGTGTCGGACCACACACATTAAAGGCTTCTGAAGTCAGTTCCGCTTAGACACGTATATCACCTCTAACGACTGGCCTCATAGCTCAGTTAGTAGTAACTCTGCCTTCTGCGCTAGAGGTCGCGGGTTCGATCCCCGCACTGGACTATGTCCGTGTGAATATGTCCTGAATATTTATTTAACGACATGCATGACGCACTCTCTAGTAGTGATTGCAAGAAATATTATGTAAGTAATTAATTATATTTAGGGCTTTTTTTGAACGAATTACAAACTCGACTAGGTAGGTACTACTTAGGAACTCGTAACCTAGTTGACCAGGTACTAGTAAAGGCTACTTAGCTTTAGCTGTAACATTTTTCCCTGAAATTTCACTTTTTAATTTAGGAAATCCCGAATATATTTAGGTAGGTAGGTCCTGACTTAGCCGGTAGGGGGTGGGAATGGGAACACTCGACTCTAACCACTTCAAGGCTTCATACAAGGTATTTTATAAATACGTCATCGGGCCTCTTCAGGTGAAGCTTCAGCTCCATCGTAAAATTGGCTGAGGATATCCGTAGAACTGCTCCTGACTTCATCATCGGATAAGTTCGCAAAATAGTTTATGTTATTCTCATGTCAAGTCAAAGTCAAAGTCAAAAGGCGTTTATTTCAATAAAATCACTAGGATCACTTTGAAACATCTTAGAAACTAGGTGATGCACACTATCTCCATACCAAATCACATCAAATTCGGTTCAACCGTTTAGTCGTGCGTGACAGCATTACAAACAGACAGGGAGACAGAATTACTTACGCATTTATATTCATTCATTCATTTATTGTCAACATGTATATGGATACAGCTTAGGTGTAAGGGTAGTTTAAGTAAGTACATGTACCCTGTAGGGCGCTGCAAATGTCTTGTTTGTACATTAAATGTATGTACATTTAAATAATAATAATAATTGGTAACTTATTCATTAAATGTCAAATAACAGTATAGTATAACAGTCAAAAATAGCATTGGATAAAAACAATTCAGGTTAAGGTAGGTATCTATTTATGATGTCAGATAGGAATTCTTCCACCGAGTAATAGCATTTATTTAAGAGTAGATTTTTTAATTTGTTATGGAATACGGAGTCTTTTAGCTCTTGTTTAATAATGACAGGAATTTTATTGTAGATATTTATTGACCTAAATTCAGGACTTTTGTCGAGTATTTTTAGTTTTGAAAAAGGTAGTATTAACTGGTCCTTATTACGTCTATTGTAGTTACTATTATTTTCTTTTTTGGAGACAAAGAAATATCTGTATTTTCTTACGAAGAGGCACATTTGTAATACCTATGTAAATACAGGGTAATGTTAGAAGATTTTTTTCCTTGAAATGTGGCTTACAGCTTTGTCTTTGTCCAATATTTACTAGTATTCTAAAAAGTTTTTTCTGTTTTATAAATATATCACTAAAATCTACACTGTCTCCCCAAAGCACGATGGAGTAGTTGAACCATGAGTAGGCATTAGCATAATAAGACGAAAGCGCGGTTTCGTAATTAGTGTTACGTTTAATAATACTTAAAGCATAAGTAAATCTTGCGAATTTTATTTTTAGTGTTTCGAGATATTTCTTCCAATTAAGGTGGGTGTCTAGTGTTACCCCTAATAGTTTGAATTCATTGCATTCCTCAATTTTAAGTATTTTGGTCAGATTTTTAAAATCTAGCGGATTCTTTTGATGAGGTTTAAATTGTATAATTTTAGTTTTATTAAGATTTATTTCCAAGTTTTGATCAATAAGCCATTGCTTCGTAGTTTCGAAAGTAGACTGTATGTAGCCATAGTCTATTTTCTCCGACCTACCAAACAATAGGGACACATCGTCTGCATAAAGAACACACTTGGTATCTATAGCGTTAGGGAGCATATTAATGTATATCAAGAATAATAGACATCCGAGCACACTTCCTTGTGGTATAGAATTATTTATAATTTTCATGTCAGAGTTAATGTTGCATATCTCGTTTGTTTTGTCATTGAAGTGATCTATAGTTACATATTGGGCTCTGTTTTTTAAGTACGACTTCAGCCATTCGAATGCTGGTCCTCTTATACCGGTGTCGTATATTTTGTTTAAAAGTATACCGTGTGAAACTTTGTCGTATGCCATTGTCATATCTAGAAATAAACCTATTGCGTATTTTTTGTCATTTATTCATTTGAAAATTTCTTGTACGTATTTATAAATAGCTAGGGTTGTTGAGCAATTTCTTCGTCAATTTATTATAATATAAGTGTGGAAGTGTTGATTTATTAGTGCGATTGATTGATGCATGTAATTATAATTATACCTATAACATGATAGGTGGCTACATATTATAACTGGTTTGGGACGTTGAATTGGCTCGGTCGCTGATGGCAACAAGCAGAAATTATTGGCATTAAACCAGGAAGCCCTAGTGCCTTTTCTTCCGGTTTGGGAGCTGTAGGGCGCTATGAGTGATCGCAAGCAGTATGTGATGCTAAAAGGCTTTAAATCCCACGAGTTTTGCACAAGATCTGGGGTCAGTCAAGGTCCCATGGTACCCATGGTCTAACCCTCATCTTGGCAATGATCAATGACCTTCCTACAGCCCGTAATGCAGCTCAATGTTTAATGTTCACTGATGATCTAAAAATCTACAAGGCAGTTAGTACAGAACAGACTTAGATTGCACGCAACTGCAACAGGACGTCCACTCGGTGGAAAGGTAGAGTCGGTCGAACAGACTCGCTTTCAATATTGAGAAATGCACGGTGATAATGATAACATTTACAAGGCTCCGGATGCCTAAAATGCTAGCTTATTTTTTGGGCGGCTCTATATTAGAAAGGGTAGTTACCATCCGGAAAATCAAGACACGAGTCTTCAATAAGTCCCTTATTGAAGACTCGTGTCTTGATTTCCGAGACCACATTAGTTTACGAGTATGTCAATGTGTTAAAAAAGCCAACAAGACTTTATGCTTCATAATGATAACATATTCTCATGTTCAGCAGTGGACGTCGTACAGCTGAAATGATGATGATGATGATTCTGAATAAATGTATTCTTCAATTTAAAAAAAAATATCGTCCTAATTCTATTTATAATAATCTTAGAATATGTATATTTAAGTAAAACTTTTGTTTAGGATAAGTATTAAGACAGTTCAGCGTTTTGGTGTAAACTGTAAGCTAATGTGGCGAGCTACGCCACCACTATCACTCCGTCGCCGCCAAATTCAAATACCTCTCAGTTGGCATAGCGACGAAGAATAGAACGAATTGTTGATTCGGACGGACGACGGTCTGTCAGACTACTTTTACTTTTACTCTGGTCGTGTTTCCTAAAATCTTCTATTCTTTTGTAAAATACCTTGTACTTATTGTAAATATTATACTCCTGTAAATAACAAATCTGCACTCTCTCTCTCTTCCCGTCCTGTAGAATCTCCACCAACCATACTAACTTCAAGATTTTTTTTTTTTTATTGGTGATGGTTGACCACCGTCTCGCTTTTGCAAGTGAGATGTAGCCCAAGATGGAGCACGCTTTACCAGAAGGAACTTATTCACTCTAGATTTAAAGACTCCTAGATTGTACTCATCCGGGAAAACAGACGCTGTCAGATCGTTCCAATCTTTGCAAGTGCTTATAATAAAGGTGGAGCAGAAACGTTAAAATATAGTAGAATGGAATAAATAAATGAGCGACAGAGCCGGAACAAGCAACGCTCGGGGCGCGGATCGGGGCATATAGGACAGGCACACACAGTAGAGCGACCGAAAGGTCACGCACGCGATTAAAGACAGTGGCTCAGCCGATGCATGCGGCGCAGAACGGACGCGGGCAGGGGGAGGCCGACGCTTGCTTTATGGATGAGCCGGCGTGCGTTATGGATGAGCCGGCGTGCGTTATGGATGAGCCGGCGTGCGTTATGGATGAGCCGGCGTCCCAAGGATTACTTGCCAATCGCTTTAATCGCATACATTTGAGAATAGCGCTGCTTTCCCGCAGGATATAGCGGGTAAAATGTTCTCATGCACAGAGTGTGGGGTCAAACACCTGCCGAATGCGGCGGTTTGTACTGTATTCTGAGTGCGGCTGTTACAATATTGAGCCAGCGGCGGCGGCGAGTACTTACAACTTACTGCATAGATAGGTACATCTACAATTCTTAACTCTGCAAAGAGTGGTGATGGACCTCTGCGGAAATGCCATAGAGAATAACACAAAATTAAAGTTTATGATTAGGGCTCACCTCGAACCACTGCCGCTGCTATAAATAAATTAAATAATACTATGGAAAAGCAATGCGGAATCATGTCGAGATGACTGACAGTCACTAATTATACACCGGTCTGTTAGCGGGCGCGACGCTAATGAGCGCTGTGTGTCGCTGCGGACTACGAACAAACAGGAGATTAAAGTACCGGGTCAGTACAGTACCAACATCACATATCACATCAGCTAAGCATCTGCGAGCCGTGAGCCGAGGTGAGGCGAGGCGTGGGGCGAGACTCGCGGCAGGAGGTTAATTATTATAAATTTATAAGTTATTGAAATAAACATTTTTAATATATATATTTTTTAATTTAAATTATTGTTTCGAGTGTATGCTTCGTGACGTTTCACGTTGCTGTGGGTATGACGTTGTTGTGCATCAAAAGGACTCAATTAGGACCTAATTACCAACAATACCCATTAAAAAATTTGTAACTCGTAGCTACTTCATTATTATAACGTTACAGCGGTCCATCCATGACGACCTAAACAAAAATTTGATGGCAATCTGAAGTGGCTCCTTCCAGTAGTGTGGTTACGAAAAGGCACATATATGACGGCGCGAGATTTTGGTAGACAAAAACAATCAAAAATAATTTATTTATTGGCACACACAACAAACATATATTCCCATTTAAGTTTCTTAGACGAAGGACCGCTATTACAATAATTTTTATCAAACGACGACTTCAAAAAGTCTGCTTATCAATTTGGAGACTATTGTATGTTTTCAGTTTTTTTTTTTTTTAATTTTTATTTATTTATTACACAAAAGGAATACAAATGAATGGTAGTAAATGTCTTAAAACCTATGTTCGGTTTGTCTAGACATTAGGTTCTCGATATTGAATGTAAGAAAAATTAGCATTGCCATCCAGCGTGGCAATTCCGCCAGCGTCTTGGGGACGCTTCCGACTGGTAGTGATCTGGATCAGTTGAGCTATCTATAGATCGTTTGTAACGGTCTTTAGATGGCTCAACTGTTTCTTGTGTATTTTGTAAATATTAACTTGTATTAGTTTTAAGTTTATTTCTGTCTTTACTTATTTTCTATGAAGAGCGAGCGCATGTAAAGATAACACCGACTCTTTTGATCGACTGGTACTTGCCCGTTAAACGTAAAAAAACAACTCTTGGAAGCACGATTGTTACGATCAGCCAGTCAGCTATATGCAGATTTTTTAAGTGTTCTTTTGGCGTGCTGGGATCTACTGCACTGAGTAAAACACATTTGAGACTGCTACTTTCTTTCACTCAGTTCCAGGATGTTGCGGCGCTTTGTGGGCTTGTAGTTCGTGGAAATTCCACCGAGACGAGAGCTTAATTTTTTTTTTTTTTTTTTTTTTTTTACCGGACATACTCACACGGTCAACTGATCCCAAACTAGGCATAGCCTGTACTATGGGTACCAGAGACTGATATACATAATAAAAACATCTGTGTTTTTCACACAAATGTTTGTCCAGTGCGGGGATCGAACAACCTGCACTCTACCTGTCCTGCGGACGATCTCAAAGTGTCAGGCTCACTGTACATCAGTCGGTAAGTAACTAAGTATCGATACCATCAGACATGAATTGTAATTTTCCGTAAACTTTCAATCTCCCGCATTTATTGAATCGTTGCAAGTGGTTCTAAAAAAAGCTTTAGATTTTATCGCGTAGCTGAAGAGTAGTGAAGACGCCAGCGACGTGCTTGTAAAAATGTTTGAGTAGGTACGCTGAGCATGATGTGGCAGCCATTAACTCGAATAATAAACAAACGCTGCAGAGTCGCCCACGCCACGGTCCCGCGCCGCGCGCGCGCCGCATTGACCAGTAGCGCTCGCTGCAGCCGCGATGACAACAAACACAGCGTTATGCCTTGGCGGCCGCACAACGGGTATATTTAGCCGCGGTAGGTACTCGTTTATCTCATCGAATGATGCTGTTTGTTGTTAACATTCCCGATACACGGGCAGGAATGCTTTGATTGACCGACAATCTTTAATTCTTTACGAATGGGAGCCGTGTGAGCGGTGGCTTATCCTCAGAATTATCCAGGGGCGAGATGACCTCGGGGCTGCCTGCGGTGTCGGTACTGATACCGACTCTAGGTAAACTAGTAAAAAAAGCTTTTCTCCAATTTGTTACCTAGTTCAACTAGTTGATACCTACTACCTACCGTCGTTCCAGATAGTTACTGAGTTTTTCCCTACAGCTGCAAAACAAATAGTAAGCGGGTAGGTTATTCATGTTTTTAGTAAGTGCTACCCACTTACTAAAACTTTGTTGTAATCTATATACCTACCTTTGTATTTACATAGGTATTTGTAGTATTTATTACTTATTAAGGTACTTACTAAGTATGGTGGGTCACCGCGGGAGTCGCGCCGCGCTCCACCGCCCCGCGCTGTTATATCGCAATTCAAAATTCAAATCCGAGGACTAATTAGGTATGGACTACTTAATCCATACCTAATCATTCCTCGGATTCATATTTTATTATTATGTAGATGCAAACCTAGGTGGTGTGGTGATGATATGTGATATTTGACTGGCCTCATAGCTCAGTTGGTAGTAACTCTGCCTTCTGCGCTAGAGGTCGCGGGTTCGATTCCCGCACTGGACAAACATTTGTGACTAACACAGATGTTTGTTCTGTGTAGGGGTGCTAAATATTTATCTATTATTACGTATATCAGTCTCTGGTACCCATAGTACAGGCTATGCCTAGTTTGGGATCAGTTGACCGTGTGTGATATGTCTGGAATATTTATTATTTATTATTTATATTAGGCCGGTAGGTTAGTTCCAGTTGGTTCCAGTTAACCGATACCGGAGAGATTAAATTATTATTAGATTGCATCCTACGGTTACGATAAAGAGAGGCTACCACGAACTTATTACACGGTTTCTTGTATATGTGCACTACGCAGATGTCTCCAGATGGAGACAAGTCGTGCAAACATAATAAAATTCCCACATGAGGACATCAATGCAAGGACATGGGGGACGATGCAACACTTGGTGCTAGACTCTACCTACGTATTCTACCGCGCAGACGTGTACTGTCGTCGCAGAAAGCAGTAGCAGCAGTTTTGCCGATAATGGCAGCTCAGCAGGTGCAGTAGAAGGCGAGCGAGTGCGGAACAATCGCGCTAAAATGTCACGCGAAATGTGAGAGACAGCGGCGTCCTGATTTACCGGCAGGCCCCTAATTTTAGCCACATTCACATTGTGGTGTCGTGCATGCCTAAGGTGGCGTCCTACGAGCCGAGCCGCGCCGAGACGCATGAAATCAGCTCGCTCCGCCCGCGCCGCCCGCGTGAACCTCACCTTAACATCGTAAACTTATTTAACGAGCGCTATTTTACGCCGCACTCCGATTTGGGCACTCCGAAGTTTAGATTGACGACGATTATTGACCTAGGTTATTAATGTTTATAAAAGTGTATTTATAACTGGGCAGCGTTTAGCTGTCTACAGGGTAGAATAGTTTAGCAATGAGTATTCAATATTCATCCACCGCCAAAATAATAGGTCTTCTTAGAAGAAGAAAATAATAGGTCTGACAATTCAGGAAATAAAGTTTTTTAACCCAACCTTACCTAAATAATTTTTCATTGATGTAACGATCGATGATGATAATGAGTTTAACAATATCAAAATGGCCTTCGAGATAAACTGTTTTCATAAAATGTGTGTCGGCGTCATTCTAAATGCGTTTTGTTTCGCCCACGCGGCCCGCGCGGCCCGCGCCCCGTCGGCGTCGCGTCCTCGGTCGGCGGCACTCCAGCACTCCGCTGAGGCCGGGGTGAAGTTCGTTGGAGCTGGTATCGGCTTGTTTCATACAAATTCAGCATTGGTCAGCAGACCCTATTCATCGTAGGTAATTAAAAGCAACAACAATGTATGGTTTTTTAAACCAGTCGTGGTGACCTCTCCACTATCTTTGAAGAGATTCCGAGTGGCACCTTGCAGCCGTGTGCCGTGCCGGCCGATACTTCGCAGCATGACACAGTGCGGTGTACTCCTACAGCCAGTACAATAGACGACGATAGTCCCGATCGATCGATGCCGTGGCCTTTGCAAATGTCTCTTCTGGGCCATATAGGTACCTACAAACATTTAGAACGCGGAAATCGGAGCAATAGCACCCGTGCGTTGCGATGCACGCTGCTCGCGACTCGGAGCGTCACGTGATGATGCCGTCTATCATAAACGCGTTGCGCACAAGCGTTCTGTACGCAACGCTTCAATATTGGCCAACTTTGGAAAATGATTTACAAATTCTTGTCATTTCTTGAAAACAAATAGACAATAAAAATCGGTAACACGTGCGTAAGCCTGACAGCCTGACATCCATCCAGCCACGTGAATATGCACGTGATTGCTAGGAAACGCCAGATAATGAGATGAGATAATAAGATATTTTTTACAAAAACTAAAAATCGACTTCAAATTCCTGAATATTTACAAGATTATTATTAAAGCCGCTACAAAATTAAGACCTTAGCGTATAATATGATAAAAACTATTTGGAGGTCATCCTATAGAACTTAGCGAACTCACGTCGAAAAATATCTTATTATCCCATCGGATCTTCAGTTCAATTCAATTCATTTATTTCTCTCCATAGGCATAAATACAATGCACTTAGAAATGTCAAAACATAATACAATAAACGTGTAATGGTAAATACAAATAAAAAATGTATACAATGTCAAGAACTTAAAATAATTACACAGTCTCTCATTCACAGTCTCTCATTCATTATATTAGACAGTCTAAAATTAGGTCCATAACATTGTAAGTACTTTTAGTACTGGACATACTTACTATTACTAATTTATTTAATCTAATTCTGGATCCTTCTGTTAGTTACTTTTGCATTATAATTTGACTTTGCACGCAAGAGCAACGACGCCCTGCCGTCATACAGTGAAAACTAGTACGGAGGGCAGTCACTTGAATGCAGCTTTATCATAGTTTGCAAATTTGCCTCGCGATAGAAGACTTGTTTGACTTGTTTGTTTGTTTGAGTCAAGAAATAATAATAATCAAATACATAAAATGTCTAAAAAAGTAACTAAATACGTTTTTATAAACTAGCAGAGTAACTTACAATATTATCTTTTCCCATTCTTTCCTGTCCGAGATGAATTCATCAATGCTATAGTAAGCCTTTTGGTTTAAGGTTTTTTTGATAAATGTCCTTAAAGCTCTGTCGTTCAAATTGACCACAGAAAACCACAGAAAATATTATAGAACTTGACACATTTCACGATAAAATAATTATTTACATCTCCTAACCTGGTTTTAGGTAAAACATGCTTATTTTTGTGTCTCATAACTATGACTATCACTGTTTTTAGTGAATATTAGTAAATGTTTTCTAGTATGCATAATGTTAAGGTAAATATATAATGAAGGCAAGGTTAGTATATTAATTTTCTTAAATAATACCCTGAGCGTAGGTCTTGGTCCAAGTTTGTAAACGGATCTTACAGCTCTTTTCTGTGAAATAAATATCCTCTTTGCGTCTGCAGCATTGCCCCATAAGAGCATTCCGTAAGACATAATTGAATGGAAGTAACTATAATATACCATTAGTGGTGTTTTGGTATCTGTAAGCTCTCTTATTTTAAGAACAGCATATGCGGCAGAGCTTAATTTACCAGCCTATATATTTATGTTATTGCCCCATTGATGTTTCGAGTCAATCGTTATTCCAAGGAATTTAGTATTATGTTTATGAATTATGTTTATATCATTATTATTAATTTGAATAGGCGGTAGCATATCATTGTTAGTCAATGTGAATTTTATACATTTTGTTTTGTTAGCATTAAGAATCAAATTATTAACGTTAAACCAATTTTGAATTATTATATATGAATTAATATTTGTGATGTCAGCATTGGATCTATTGATTTTATAAAGTAAAGAAGTGTCATCAGCATACAATATTATGGTAGAGAATTTTTTAACTAAGAATGGGAGGTCAGTTATATAAATCAGAAACAAAAATGGACCAAGAATAGAACCCTGAGGTACACCGATGGTCTAATTCAAAGCATTTGATAGCATACCATTTACATCATTCAACCTCTTTACCTTTTGAGGATTACTGAGGATGACACTGGCCACTACACTTTCGAACAAAAAGCCAAAGTAAGTATGACATCCATTCATCATCAACAATAACTCTTACGGTACTGAATGTAGTCTATCAAACGTAGTGGTTGTATTACGGTTTACGGTTTAAGATCATTTGTTTCACAAAAGATTTAAATCTGAAATCACTTACTGAGAAACCTTATTATTATACTACACAAGTATTTACACATTTAAATACAGTGAGCGCTACAAAGTAAATTTTTCTAATTAGATAATAGGTTAGAAAACAATCAAATTAATACATAAAAAGTTACTGAAAATATGGCAAAAAAAATAAAACATGTGGGTACATTAAAAAATAACATGCAAGTACGATGCACTCAAGGACAACAACTAAATCAGAACTTGTTCAACGCACGGGACAACTTGCACCGGTTTTTAAGCTAGTTTTAGGCTTTTGTTAATCTAGGGTTAATTCATAATTTTAAGACGTATCTGCGTTGATTTATTTTCTTTACGTAATATTGTACTTTCCTATCTATTGTATGCTATATAATGAAGTATTATGTACTTATTTTGCTAGTATTGTATTTTATATGTTTTATATTATATTGCCTACTTTTTTATTATTTTATTTATTTAATTATATTATTTATTCCATATATTTGCATGCATTATTTTAGATAAATTAATTTAAGTTAGATTTATTTTATGCTGATTATACAAAGTATTATAGGTATTCTCGTTGACAATCAACGCAGAGCCTAACCAAAAGTCCTAATAGTATAAAATTTGCAGGGTAGCTTTCTGTTGTAAAGTATGGGTGCACAGGAATGAATGGTTCTGCAGTAGATATAATTCGGCTGAAATGATGATGAAAAACTGCTGGAGCCAGAATAGGCACATGCCTGTAAGATTTTCAGGGAAGTATCTAAAAGATAAAATATTTATTTGCTGTGAACATGGTATGTAGTGCACAGGTGTTTACATTTATATTTTTATATTTATCGTTCATCATATTCAGCCATTTTTCATGACGTACAAATAGTAGGTAATTATCTACCTCCATGAAGAAGCTTCGCAGAGATCATCTAACCTAAAACTGAACGCACCTCCACTAAGCATTGGAGGGAGCGCTGACGTTACACAAGGTATAAGATACACGGTTGATATAGGAGGACCATGGTGACAAGACTTCAATATCACGTGATGATATGGTACAAACAATACAAACTAAAATAAAATTAAATAAGGGACGATGAACTGTCAAAGGTGTGTGTTGTGCAGACGCACCTTGGTCTGAATCGAAGGAACGAGCTCCCGTATCGCGTCACGTCACGTCACGTCACGGCATGCGGCATGCTGCGGCATGGCCGGCCGCGATTGCGCGCGATAACGCGCTTCTATCGCCACTATCTATACAGATTTACCTAATTTAGTCGCCAAACCAAGCACTCCAACTACTGATCTACTATCTGATTGCGACTACCTGCTTCTTGGAATGTTTTAGTGTCAGTTGTACACCGATTACTCCGTAAAGGAACTCCAAACTTCTTAGTAGAGAGGAACGCCTTTCCCTAGCGATAGGACTCTGCGAGCTCTATGGAATCTGCAGACATAATTATTATTATAGCCAATAATACTGCCAATGACCTATAGCCAATAGAGTTCACAAACAAACAGTACAGAATCGTATCATTCAATAGCTCCCCAGAAACGAAGTCTCAAGTAGCGTCATTTAGTAGCCGGGCCCGGGATGTAGCCGGCTTCTCGTAAGTTGTTTGGACCGCGTGGCGCTGGCGACCGAGTCGAGTGTGCGTGAAGGAATAATACGCAGGCCTCTTGCACAATATCAAACTCTGATAAGCAGAGATAAGGCAATGTCCATCACCTCGGGTGATACCGATAGTGCTGGTACATAGCTTTCCTAGTGAAGACGCGTAGAGTTAAGGCACAATTTTACTTGCAATCTATTAATTCATTTCTATGTCCGTTACACGTATACCTTTTTCACCGAGCTGTTCACACTTATAGCTAAGTTTCAGAATAAGCTAGGTAGGTACGACCAAGCAAAGTCACGAAACTAACATTGACTTCTGTGCTCTGACGAAACTTTCGTCTTCACTAGCTGTAACTGAAGCTAAAGTTGGTGGCCGGCGTCGACACAGATGTTTTATCAGTCCGTCAGTAGGTAGGGTTTTTGACATATTCAGCCTATGATATAATTATAGCCTATATTGTAGACCCTATAATATAGCATTGAACATATCTTATTAAGTTCCGAACCATCGGTGCAGCAGCGGTGGCTTGAGTTAATTGCGTTCCATTTTAGAGTCCCCGAGTAAATGGATGGTATTTTGGTGGGAGGTCACCGATCAGCGGCGATAACCGGACCCGGAGCCGATGCCCTCGACTCGACTCGAATCCGCACCCCATGTTACCCGTTGTCTCAATCCAGTAAGTAGGTAAGTAACCCAATGTTCTTCTTCCACTCCGCTCCACATAGAGATGACTACCGACTTAGGTACTTGTAAGTTACAAGTTGTACAGTGATTCTCCTCGAAGTCATTGTAACTCTTAGAAATGAGGGCTCGAGATAAATTTAACTATTTTCGTCGTAGCTATCTCAGAAACTATAATGACCTAGAATAACAATAATAATCGTTTTGCACTGATTAAAGCTCTTTCATATATATGCCATCCTCCTCGATATACAAGGTGATTCATAATATGTACTTACCTACTATGCCGAACGGGGCTTATTCTACACCGAATTGGCAATAAAGTTTGTTCTACGAGTTTTGGAAATACTTAGGTAATGTTTCATCGAAAAAAAAAACACTACAAAAATCGTCTGTTTTGGGGTCACATCATCCATCAGTCACAAACTTAAGTATCAGTAGTTTTAGGTAGCAACCTTGATGTGGAACTTCACGCTTTTAACGTTATAAAGATGATAAAAAGACCAACACACTCTGATCTAGTGTTCTGTATGCGTGTGTTCTGCAAGTATGTTGTAAATATTTGTAGCGAAGCCGTACAGGGCACGGGCCGGGCGGTGTCGAGTTAGCATTGAGCAGCACGAAATGCTAACTTCTCACACGATAATGGGGCCAGCGGGAATCGGAGATTACTCGCTAATGCGAGTAATCTCCGAGCGCAAGCTACAGTGGCATCGGGCTCGCGAGCGACGGCGCGCGGCGCGGGCGGGTCCGGCCGAGAGCAGCGGCGCGGCCTCACGCCTCGGCTAGATGAGAATAGCGAAGCCGGCACGTGCCGAACGCGGCCTTTTAACTTATTTTTTAGCCGTCGGATAAAAACGAGCGGCGCTGCTAAATCGGTCGCGCTCCACGTGGTCCACGACGACGTCACCGCATCTCCTTCGTGCTTCCGGAATATTTCCACAAAATACAGCCAGCGCTACCGATCCAATCCACAAAAGTAATTACTTTTTGTGATATGGATAGCAGCCGCAATCGCACATAGGTAAATCTGAAATTATGCCACTTGGATAAACCAAAAATATGTTTGAAATCTATAAGCCCATTGAATTTATGTCATACTGTTCAATTTAATCCACATAACAGGGTTGAAACTGCATTACAAATATTACAATGCATTATACAATCCATAAACAGCAAGCTATAGGTACTTAGAAGTATCCTGGATCCTGTTCATCCCATGCTGGTGATCAGACCCTGGAGCATGGACTCCATTATTTGAATCTGCATGATTTTGGATGAACCAAATATTTTTATCAAAAATAGCTAAAAAACATCCCAAAGTAATCGCTTTATTACAAAAAATCCGCATTTAAATCGGAGCATTAGTTTCGGAGCACCGTCCGGGGCCACAGACATACAGACACACAGACACACTAAGGCTTGAAACTGGTCACCAAAGTTTTCCAGTGTCTCAATAACCTAAAAAGCTACGAGTTAAATATTTATAAAAAATACTTAAAATTTTGAAATTTTGTGATGAGTTTTTTTGTGTTTGGATGTTTGTGGTTCAATCACGCCCAAACGGCTGAACGGATTTGAATGAAATTTGGTACTGAGGTAGATTATAGTCTGGATATAGGTAGGCTACTTCTTATCTTCATAAAGCTAGTTACTTACTTATAAATGCGAAAGCTTGTTGTTCAACCACGCCGGAAGGGCTCAACCGATTTGGTTCAAACTTGGAATAGGTATACCTAGTTCTTTACCTAGAAATAGCGTATCATGCGAGCGAAGCCGCGGGCAAAAGCTAGTAGCTAATAATTGCATTATACTTTTGCCAAAACACCCAGACCCGGAGGAAAGCCGGATTTATTTTGAACAAACGAATAAGAGCGAACGAATTTGTAGTTTTGCCTTGGAACGACACAAACTGACGCAGAGAGTTAATGCTTTTTTAAAAAGTGTGTAGTTTATATTTTTTGTGTAGTTTCTATTTTCAACCGACTTAAAATAAGATATTTTTTACAAAAACTAAAAACCGACTTCAAATTCCTGAATATTTACAAGATTAATAACAACCTCTTTTTTTTGTTATCAACCTCTTTGCGTTTTGCTTACTTACTGAGGATGACACTGGCCACTTACACTTTCGAATAAAAAACAAAAAGAAGTATGACATCCATTCATCATCAATAATAAACTCTTACGGTACTGACTGACTGACTGACAATCAAACGTAGTGGTTTTATTCTATTTGAAAATTAACGCAGAGCCTATTAAAAGTATGAAATTTGCAAGGTAGCTTCCTGTTGTAACGTATGGGTGCACAGAAAGAAATTCCCGATTCCCTAAGTTTAAAGTTTATGTAAAAATAGCAGCAACCGAACAAAGTCGCGGGGATAACCAGTACTCGTACTCAGGATGCTTGCCTTAACTCCCTCGCTCCGCTCGGGAGTTAACCATAGCATCCCTCGTTCTCGGGGATCAATATAGCGCCCGGGACATAATACAATACGGGACATAAGCCCTTGTTGCATAATCTACTATTATCCTACTGACTATAATTGGATGGAATCATTATCATGGAAGAAGGTTTTTTTAATTGTTTAAACGAAATTATTTTGTCGAGTAAGTATTCAAACTGTTACGGGACTCGAGACAAACATTTGTTTGTGTGATACAGTGAAACTGTGAAACGCGAGCGACCGCTATAAGTTTATCATTCTGTATAGTCTGGTTGGATCTCGATGTCCGAGCCCGCGCTTGGAACGGAACCCTCAGGGCGCGACCACAACATCCACTTTTTATTATTTACTAGCTTCCGCGCGCAGCTTCGCTCGCGTGCTACCTACATAAAAAGTACCCTATATGCTTTTCTAGGTAAAGAACTTTATCTATTCCAAGTTTCAACGAAATCGGTTGAGCCATTACGGCGTGATTGAACAACAAACATCCAAACATCCTCAGACAAACTTTCGCATTTATAATATTACTAGGAAGTAGCACTTGTAATTTTTTGGGCAATAATAGGTATTTCAACCCTTTTATCTGGAAGAGAATGCAATAAGTTCCTAAATAATCTCTAATAAAGAAAATTTCACTCTACAATCTACAAAGAAACCCATCTGGGTTGTGTGAAAAATCGATACTTAGGTCTGTAAAGCTTAGATCATACATAAACTAAAGATGATAAAATCGAAAGGTCCTGCTTGATTCCGTTACTTACGTTATTCAACCAAAAAAAAGCTTGTTTAAAAAGATTGTCTTTTTGTATGTGTAGAGGCAAGTGAGCCAAATGCCAATTAATTAAAATAAGCTATAGATAGCACTGTTAGCCTTGACACTAGCAAAAGGTCACTGATCGAGCGAAGATCTCTCAAACAACTTGGACGATTTTTTGATCGAGCATAACTGACGAACCGTTCATCCGATCTGCTTGAAATTAAATAGGTCAATAGGTTGTACCATCTAAATTTAAGGCTAACAAGATGAGTTAAATCGACCAAGGGGTTGCTAAGATATAGGGGTCAAAAAGGGAGTTTTAAAAGTCATACTAATACATCAAGTTGGGTATCATATGAAAGACCTTTGTTCATAAATTCCAAAACAATTTTTATTTTTATTCCGGGCCACATGGTTTTTGAGTTTTTGAGACACAATCAATGAAAATACTAATTTAAGAAAGCTATTACATATTTATGAATATCTTAAGAGTTTTTGTTTTATTTTTTGAGAATGCTTGAGTGCACTTTTATTTTTATGTATATTAGACCCTGTTTTTATGAAGATATTTTATATAATTGGTAATATACATAATGTTTGTGCACTTTCAACCAATAAATAAATAAAGGCTAAAAAAAACACGAGATTTTATGATGGAGTCAGGATCTGTTTCACAGAACTCCTCAGAAAACTGTCCGATTGAGCTGAAACTTAGCATACCCTGCCAAGGTTTGATGACAATACAATATTATGACAGCGCACTGATCTGATGATGGAGTCAGGAGCTGTTCCTCGGAACTCCTCAGAAAATTGTCTGATTGAGCTGAAACTTTAAAAGGTGCGATTTTCAAACATTATCTTATTAGTCTTAAGACATTGCGGAGATCTCCGTTCGAGGCGAACCACTATAAATCGTCCTTCGTATAGTTGCAGTTCAGTAGCGTACTAAATAATAGGCTTTAGCTTAGGAAAATGTAGGTATTGTTTTAGCAAACGCACGGGGCAACGGCCTAACGTGTAGTTAGGCCGTTGCCCCGTGCGTTCAGGTTACTGTCATGCAAATGACGGGCACCGGCCAGCAGCGCCAGCGCTGACAAAACACTTCGTGAGCGACGCCGACGGAGCGTTCTGTGGATGATTCCACTCCGGAGCGTGCGCGTGCGCGCCGCGGGGCGAGACGACTGCATGCTGGCGCACGGCGCGGCGGCGGCTGAAGCAAGCATCTGTCGGGCGTGCCTGACGACGTCGCGTCGCGTCGTCGCCAGCAAACAAACTGACGCGGCATCATTATAATAGCTCATTTAGACTCTCGCCTAGTACATCGTCTCGTAAATCGTCTCGCCAATCACGCGAGACTGTAAATGGATCATCAAATCCTAATTTGATGCGAGACTCGTAAATAAGAGGATTCTTGTGCACAATTTCCAGTAAATACCTATTCGGGCACCGTCATCGTCGGCGCCGAATCATCGGAAAGCGCTGCAAATAAATCCAAACGTTGATTCCGTCCGCTGGCAGCTTCTCTAAATTTCTTCTAAAGGAAAATGCCCATACGCATGATCGTAATTATGTTTAAGTTGCGTCACAAGAGTCACAACACAAGTTCATAATGTCAATAATTCCTGTTTTTAATTAGGTAACTATTACGATTTTATCTAGAGACCGTAGTACGTATGTACGACGTGGTAAGTACGTATACTTACTTACCTATTATAAGATTACCCGAGTAGGTATTTTGTTTTAGTAAAACTAGTGGTTCGCCCCGTGATGTCCGGTAAAAGTTAGAAGGTAGGTACTTCGAAAATCGCACCTTCAGCATGTTCTAACTTATATATAACTTAATTAGCTGTCCCGCTCGCGACTTCGTCCGCGTTTGTATAAACCTACGTTTCCATTATCCTTACCAAAGTAATAACACTTATTATGCAGCTATTTACCTACTTCTACACACCATCCCCATCACAGTCACCGTAACCGTCCCGTAACCTTCACCATCACCGTCACCGTCCCGTTACCGTCACCGTCCCGTCACCATCTCGTCATCGTCACCGTCACCATCATGGTCAAGACTTATTTTTTTTTTCAATACCTACATTTTTGCATCCTCTGGGGTTGGAAGTCTTCTTTTTCAATACAGTGAAGGAACCCTCTTTGTTTGCCTTCTTTTCTATTTGCTAAGAGACAAGGTACACAGGTAAGAAGGTAATTCTCTATTTTACTCTCCAGATGGGGAATGTAGAAGTCACTGCTTACACTACTTAACATTTTCTTCCTAGCAAAGTGTCCATTTTCATGTACTCTTTTCAAAATCTCATTCTCCAAAGGTTTGGGAATAACCAATTTCTTCGAAGCCCCCTTGTACAATAGTCTATTATCTAAGATGTAGTCCAGTCCTCATAAGGTTGGTCCTTGAATAACTCGCGAATGGCCTTCAATCCCTCATCCTGTTCCTGCGCGTATTTTGTACTGTCGCGTAGATCAGCAAACGCCACTGCAACATATGGATGTCCGACGCATCTTACTACCTTCTCGGTGCTCAACCTCAAAGTCATAATCCTGAAGCAAGATGATCCATCTTGCAACTCTGGTAGACATAGTCAGGTCTCTTTTTTTAAGCGTCATTTCAAAGGCTTTACAATCAGTCGCTTCTTCTTCTTCTTCTTGTCGTGTCACTGATTCTTTCTTGGTCATACCTACCTAAGTTCGGAGAGGGCTTGCTGCAACCTTTTACACACCCGATTGGCGTTCCTATAGGATGTGTATACACATCCTATAGGATGTAGTGTAAGCCCTATAGGGCTGTATCGTCCGCGAATAAGACGATTTCCACCTTATGGGTGCGAGGTATGTCACTTTCCATATGTCGAAATAAATATAATGGCCGCGCGTGAGGTAGGCACGTGCTTCAGCCGCAGTGCAGTTCAGATGGTGCAGCATCATAGTCCATGATGTCCTTACAGATCTATTTTATTCCTAACGATCATTACGATCATATCATTGCTAAAATGGTTTATCAGCTTCAGCCGCAGATTTGAACAGAAATGACATTAGTTTGCCATTGAACCTACGATTACCATTTCATATTATCCCAAACCAATAATTCCTCCCACACTCTACATGAAAGCTTTATGTGCAAAAATGTATGTATTATTACAATTTTATAGTTTAACGTCTGTAGCTACAATGCTCCCCCATCGAAGAAGCATCTCAATTCCCCTGTAATAAATAACTGGTCCAGACTGGCGGCGAACCAGCACAAGGGGAGACGTAGACGGCAGGACACGGACGCGTAGACGACGACAGCGAGACCGGCGCGCGGCCCGGCGGCGGCGGCGGACTGAGTCAGCCGCTTGCATTACCCGCAGGCGACTTGCAAAAACCCTAATAGCCACTCAGCCGGCCCATCCGGTTAGAGGCAGACAATGTAGTTTGTACCATCGCATCGGGCCGCACCCGCGCCGGCCATAGTCGAGGTAGCCTCTCGCTCTCTTGCCTAGTAGTGTCCACCCAATAGTTTGTTCGTGTTGCAACGAATGACAGGGCTCATATTGTGATACATGAAGGCGATAACGAGCATCCCATCTTCATAAGCCAGGGAGGAAGAAGCAGTTGATTTGAGCGGTGTGGCGGCGCTTGCCGCTTTATGTTTGTTCTTCTAATTAGAATTAAAAGATTAGGTAGGTACAATGAAAATGTTTATGGGAAACAGGTGTTAACGTACCTTAAACATATTACATTTATAATGTTTGACAGATGACAGTGATGAAAGTGCGCGAGGATTCGGCAGACGGGACAGTGCGTTTAATAGAGCCGATCGGGCGCGGGCGTTTGATGTTAAATTGAGCATGCATTGCATCTATCGGCTGCCAAGCAGTAGCAGGCTTAGCAGTAGGTACGTGCCAGCTGAGAAGGGCGGGGAGGGGAGGGGGGGGGGGGGGGGGCTACCGAGCGGAGAACGTTCATTGCGAACCAAACAAGTTGTTGTCCACGAATTTGTAGGATTATCTGCCTCCAAGCGGTTGCTAGCAGACAAAGCATCGCGATTCCAATTACACAAAGTACCTACCTACAGTACATAAGGGATTACGGCTTCCCGCGAACGCGACCTCGTTGCCAAAACCAGAAGTAGTCCGAATTATTGGATTCGGGTCGCTCTACTTTGTACTTAACGTTAAAGCGGTGGTAAGTGGTGGTAACTAAGCCCCCCGAGGGCCGCGGCCGAGCACGCAGCTGTCCTGGTCGGACAAGGCCGGGCGGTAGTCGAGCTGCAGGCGAAGGGAACCCCTCTTCGTTTGTATGTTATTCACTAGCGGTTCGCCCCGAATTGAGATCTCGCTATTTCCGCATCATACATAATATAAAGGCAATACGTATAAGGTAATACCCACACCCACATTAAAATGTTCAATATCTACCCACCCCTTGAGGAGATGATAGGGTTCAAAGTGTTTATTAGAAAACATTTTAATGTGTTGTGGAGATGAAAAAAAAAATCTCTTCTCACTATTTCGAGAATAACAAATGAACTACCTATAGTATAAGAAACCTGTGTCAGTGATATCTTAAATTCAATGTTTACAAGTGTGTAAATCATACAAAAGTTATACTCTGAGAAACATACGTCGATTCGCCCAAGTTGATTGATGCAAAGAACTTCGCTCGTTCGATCAAGTGGACAAAGTCCGCAGTTTGGGAATTCCGCTCAGGGCCGAACGCATCTCATAAGACACACACAACACAAGGTTTATGGTAATGTATATATTATTTATTATTATAATTGCCATGAAGAGATACACTGCCTTTACTGTAATAGGTAGAAGTTTTTTTTGATTCGTCAAAGTATGTTTCGAGTTCCGACAATGTATGCAAATTACCCTATTTTTAAATTTTAAGAACAGCGTTAGGCGTAAAATTAAAATTGATTAAAATTGTTGTTCGTAAAATTGAAATCGCTCACAACAAAAAATACATAAGTACCTACCTACCTACCTACTAACCAATTACCTATTTGTTTGCGACGCAAATATTGTATTGTTCTCTTCGTGCATTTGTTCGTGAATGAATTCCCTGAATTCCTGAATGCACTCGCGCATAATACCTAACGCCCATGCACCGTTTAAGCTGTAATTGAGGCCGTTAACGGATTATTTTGAAATAAACACTTCAATGCTACCTATCTAATGTTCGTCGAGAATGCCCACCTGCGAAGTCTAGTCTTATTTCATTACTTATTCGAGTAGGCACCTCTTTTTTACGTACTTTGATGTAATTAGCAGCTAAATAGGAATGTACAGCTACTAGCAGTGCAGGTACTAGTTCGTTTCTTATTTCAAGTGTAGACTTTAAAGATCAGATGACAAGTCAGTGAAACCTTAACGCCCCATTGTAACCTCTGTCTGAGAGCATCTGAACCTGATCACTCGCTTCAATTCTATCGTAGCTATATTTAGGTAGGTACTTCAGTGGTGGTCATCTAATTAGAAACACCTAGTCACCTGACATTTTTATAAAGTAACTCACATTATTATAGCATTTAATAGGATGTAATTTTTTTTTCACTACTTTACAATGTACTTTAATATCTCTAGTTTAATTACAAGCAATAATATTTGACAACCAAGACGACAATAAAAATAAATATCAGTGAAACAAAAAGTATCAATATCGTTAGGACTGGCAGAATGGACAACTAATTAGAAACATTGTATGACTTGGTTCGCAATTTGATTTTTTAAACTGAAATACAGTTCTCACAATTGTCAATCACATTGTAAATATTGCCGCCATTTCTAACTCATTACGAAAAGTTACTATTTATTGTTGTTTTATTAAAAATGGGTAAAAATAAGAGCTGTGATGCAGCAACGAAAAAAATTATAGTGAATTTTCATTTAAAACAAAAATGGAGTTACAGAAAGATCGCCGATTATTTGGAATGTTCCGTAAAGATGATATTTAACGCCCTCGCACATTTCAAACTACACGGAACATCAGATAACGTGCCAAGAAAACTTCGGCCCAGGAAGACTACAGTTCAAGAAGACAGGCTTATGCTTCGATTAGCTAAGGCGGACCTCTTTAAAGGATCCAATCTTATAAGAAAAGAGGTATTTTCAGAAGACGATCCTCGACACGTGTCCACTAAACTAGTTCGTAGACGGTTGGTTGAAGGAAAATTGTTAGGAAGGATCGCTAGAAAAGTACCACTACTAACCAGGCAACATAGAGAAAATCGTCTAGCATTCGCTCGCAAATATGGCAGTTGGACTATTCATCAATGGAAAAAAGTTTTGTTTTCAGATGAAACTAAAATTAATTTGATTAATTCCGATGGAAAACGATATGTACGACGACCAATAAACGAGGCTTTGAATAACAAGTACACTAAAAAGACAGTTAAGCACGGTGGTGGAAATGTAATGGTGTGGGGATGTTTCTCAGGGTACGGGATTGGTCCCGTGAGAAAGATTGAAGGGCAAATGGATCAATATCAATACAAAAAGATCTTGGAAGCGACAATGATTCCATATTCCGAGGAAAATTTGCCAGTAACTTGGATATTTCAGCATGACAACGACCCAAAGCACACAGCACGCAGCGTTAAAGCGTTTCTTACAGAACAATCCGTGACAGTATTAGAGTGGCCTGCCAATAGTCCGGATTTAAATCCCATAGAAAATTTGTGGCACACTATAAAGACCAACCTGTCGCAGAAACACGTTACTAATATTCATGGACTTAACAGTGCATTTGAAGACGCTTGGAGAAGTATTTCTGTAGAAACTTGTTATAAATTGATTGAATCAATGCCGCGTCGCTGCAAAGCTGTTATTGATAATAAAGGCTACCCTACCAAATACTAATTGTCTAAGGATGTAGTATTTTTCAAAACGATTGGGGTTTTGTTCAAATTAAAAATGATTTAAGTAATGATTTTTTTGGTGTTTCTAATTAGTTGTCCGGTTTGTATCTCGTTTTTTATTTTGTTATTAATATAACTTTCAGTTTTAGAAAAACAACCGTTGTTTTCTGTTATTAAAATGCTATAACAATGCAATATAATATCCGATACATCGATTTTAATACGTAGGAACACTCAATGATACGTTAAAAATTAGTTCGAAAGGGAATTTGCAATAAAAATATATATCCAGGTAGGTGTTTCTAATTAGATGACCACCACTGTATATATACACAGTAATATATAAAGACGAGCCAGTATGCAGAAGGCTGATACTGTAAGAGATAAAGAAATTCGTTCCATGCATCCAACGAACGATGTCTTTTGTTTAGACTGAAGAAAAACAGCATTCAACAAAATAATTCTCTCAAAACTGTATAGGTACTCAATTAAATAATGAAAGACGCACATTAGGGCTTTTTTACACTACTACTAAGAGGTTAAACAGGATGTGTGACTTTTTCGGATATTGTAGGTAGGTAAGTATTTTTAAATTAAGACCAATCGCAAAGGATACTTATATTAACCTGGGTGCTTCAGAACTAGCTCATTAGATTCAATTAAAGTTCGTATGGGCACAGAATTAAGATAAGTACCTACTCAGTATGGATTGTGATTTTGCCAAATATAGAAAACAATTGCTTTCATTGGGTAGCGAGCACCCAGCCACCGCCGATACCGCCCGTTTATTAGCGAGCACATGCAGGCATGCAGGTAGGTAAACAATAAAATAACAATGTTTGGTGGCGCACACACACGCAGGCCGGACAGACGCACGCACGTCGGCGTCCGCTGATCAATAACCATTATAGTGTTCAACTGTAGAGTATTTCTGGAGCGCTTGCGATGGCCCAGTAAAGCTCGTATATCAGTTTAATCGGTATTTATTCCAGTTGCTCTAGTTGTTGTTTTAATGTTGTTATCTGCGGCTGGAGCCGAGCAAGTGATGGCTCGCTATCTGCGGAGATAAGCGGCATTACTACGCACTTGGCGAGCTGATAGTCGCAAGCGCAGCCGGCTCTCCGAGACGCGCTGATGTGTCGTCCGCACGTACGACAGATTCTTGCTTGACAGACGCTTGTCTAATAGTCTAAACTAAACTATATTATCTAACTTTGCTAATAGTTATACTAAAGACAAAATAGTAGGTACCTAGAAAGGTAATACTCGCTCTTCCTGTCCCGCTAGCCAACGACCGACCTAATTAGGGATTCGCACTGTAGAACATTAGCACTACACTACCTTGTGCGACATTTTCTGAGCCGTCAGTCTCCTATTTCCAACGGTCTAATGATCTGGTTTCCAGGAGTTTACGACAGTAGTTCCAGAGATTACCTCCACCATCCCCCCACTACATACAAACAAAGAAACAAAAATGTACCTACCTATATTATTAGTGTAGGTACCTAGATATACATATATGTATGTTGTGTCCCAGATTTGCCTGAACAAGTAATCGGATCTAACGCTTATTTTCGCTAATGTGGATGCGTTCGGGAATCAATGTAGGTACATATGATTAATTGGCTTGGTTGCGGTTGACAATGGCCGTATTGGCCGTGGTTATTTCCTTTACCAGAAATCCCAGACAATATAAAATGACTAATTTGTAAAACCCACAATATTATTTTTTTACTCCACAAACATCCACCGAAGGATCTGCGATATTACTATTTTATCTATCTACTTACCTAACCAAACCCACGGAGTAAAAACAAACCTATGCGGTCTTTACCTGTTTATAAAAATTTTCCTCTTCCAATGATTGATCGGTTACTAACAAACACAGTGACAGAGCCTGTAGCGTTAGTGGAGTAGTAATTGAATGTACGTACCTACCTACATCCAACTCTACCCAGTCTACAGCCACGACTCGAACACGTCTAATCGACAGTAAATACCTTCTTTCCTAACAACCTACTAGGTAAATGTGAAGCCTTTCAAACTATCTTGAGTCGAGTATTCGTTGGAGGCGAGAGTTATTAGAAGCCCGAGTTCGCACCCACGTGCCGCGTCCGCGATGAAGCCAGAGTGCAGCGCGCCGCCGCCGGCGCCCTGCAGCGCCATGCGCCAGCCAGCGCGCCTGCACTGCACGGGATCCGACTGCGCTGAAACCGCGCGGAAGATTACGACGCGTTCGGTTCTCGTGATCCCGTACCCCGAAAACTTCGTTCAGCTTTTGGGCTTAAGGTCAACATGGTATCGATCCGCGGCAGCTGGAGACCGCACCGTGCCACCCATCTCGCTTTATCCGCATCGTCACCGACCCTCCTACTTATAGGTACCTACCAAGCTAGCTAGGTACCTACACAACGCACACGACATGTACACGCACAATACATTAATTACAATGTATTGTATGTAGCTATGTTGTACCTACCTCGCCCACAGCCAGCTAGCCGGAAGAGGCAGATAGCAGGTAGAGGCACCTTCTTATCATTCCTACCTAACAAGGTAGTATAGTAGGGAGAGACCTAGTAGGCATTTAAAAAAAGAACGCGAGTTTCCATGATTGACACAGCTTGAGGAGAGCAGTTTCAAGGAACAGCCGCCGAAGGACGACCAGCACTCGCATGGAAGGCGTCGTAACCCCTGCCGATAAATTTGGGAAATAGTTCGGAGCGGAGCGGGTCGATCGAACCCACCGCGGAAGGTTCACTGCGGCAAAGTTTATCAAAGTCAGGTGTCGCTCGCGCGCGGCACGCTGACCCAGTCCCGCCGCCGCGCCGCCGCCGCCGGCGAGCGCGTGACTTGCCGGCGCCGGCCAGCGCGCGCCCGCTCTGCACTCTTCCCGAGGAGTTAGCTACCAACAAGGAGTTAATCACTCACCGTTTCCGTTTATGAGGGGGTAGTCGTCGTCGTGCCGGCCGATGTACGTCTTCAGCGGAGTGTCCGTGAGGGAAGGCGAAGACCTGTCCCTGTCGCTCATAATAGTCACTGTCACAGGCACGCAGAGGATAAACAACACCGGGACGGCAGACGCGCCGGCCCCACTCGCGCTCTGGACCACGAACCACGCGCGACCTCCGGCCCGCGGCTCGCGCGGCGAATAAAAAACGACAGACTAGCACCCGCGTCACGCGCGACTCGCGTCCTACACTCGACTCGAGCCTGACCCTGCTCGCTGGCTCGCGCTCAGTCAGTGCCGGCCGTGATTCGCTCGCTCGCTCTTTCCTCGAGTACCTACCTGCCTACCTCCTTCCTCCTATCTACGTACGCCGCTAACGACGACGACGACAAGCGAGGCTAAGACAAGCGCTACCTAGCGAATCCGCCGAGCACTAGACTAGCGGCTGAGCGCCTACCCACTTAGAGCGCACAGCCTCCACTAGATGGCGCTGTCAAGTTTCTATCGCTCGAGTGTCGAAAAAACTAAAAACGCTGCAATTTCATTTATATTTTAATTCTCTGTGTGAAAGATATACCTACCTATGGGGATTGGAATGATGTTCTTCAGATATCGCTATATCTTTGTAAACTGTTTATTACTATGAAAACAACATAAATATAAGTTGGTAATATTTTATGAGCATCGTTGGATGCCACAAAGGTGTTCCATTGCTGGTCGAGGGCGGCGTAGGCCGCGTGCGGCGGGAAGGTGGGGCGGGCGCGGCGCAGCGCGGGTTCGGCGCCTGGCGGGGAGGGCTGCGAGCGCCGCCGATGCGCGTGCGCACCCAGCACCGCATGCAGCTCGCGCTCCGCCACGCTAGCGACGCCTGGCGACGACTCCCGGGGCCGAGGTGCACCTGGACACGGGCGTGACAGCTCTACACTAGGCACACTAATAGTCTCTCACAAATTCACAACACCTAGTTACCTTCCTATCTTTATTTAGGTAAGTAGAAGCGGTCGTGACGTGGCTCTCCTAACCGATCAACTAACTAGAAAAGGCAACAGCGCGTGGAGCGCAGAAATTCACGTTTTATTTGCTGTTTCCGCAAATTCGAACACGTGAGCCGTTACCGAGACAAATGCCTCCCATTCGGGTACGTAGAAAGTTGCGGATCATTTGCCTTCTCTTTTCCACTCTCAAGGAAACCCCACGCTTTCGTTTCAGGACTGACACACACGATGTCAGACCGCTTAGACCAGCTGACAACCTGTATCTAGATAGGTATGCCCCTGACCTGGACACAACTCTTTACGTGGTAACTCTTTCTCCGTAAAAACCGTTACACTTTTTTCCGCAATGCTTTGTAATCTTATTTCAAATTTTATTTACTACCTTTTCAATTATCTATATAAATTGACTAGCATATGATAGTTATAGTTTTTAAGTCCTCTTTATGTTGCACGCCCACTATTATCTCTGGACCTCCGAGGTTGGCTGGTAGAAAATTCCGTGGCTTTAGCAATCCTACTATCTTACTAATCCTACTAATTAAAATAAATGCGATAGTTTGTGAGGATTTTTGGATGTTTGTGGTTCAACCACGCCCAAACGGCTCAACGATTTCGATGAAACTTAGAATACATAGAGTTCTTCAACTAGAATAGCATATAGGTTACTTTTTATGAGTTTGAGAGTGTGTCAGAGTTTTTGGGTACAATTATAGGGTTGGACCAGCCGCTTCGACAATTTCCACCATCCCGTTGTTCAGCTCGTCCACTGAATCGCATACAGCCAGGCATCGGAAACCATTTTAGAGATCGAACCTCACGTGGGTTTTTAATTTGGATAAATCATTTCCTTTAATATTCTTCACAACATTGTTGACGAGAGATTTGCGGACAAGAAACCCGATACCGCGTTGGGATAAATAAGGGATAAAAAACGTACTATAAACTAACTAAACTACTAACTAACTAACTTAACTAACTAACTATTTTATTTTATTTTTAATGATAAAATATAAATGATGCCTGAAGTTGCTCTACCCCTCGAAAGCTAAAATGCCATTTTGAAATGTCTTTACAGTTTTTGCTTGCATCATATTTGACTCATTTTTTCTTTTAAGCCTCACCTAGTTCGATCGGCACCACAGAATCTTTAAATTCCATTTAGTGAAAAAGGATCATAGAAAAAATATACAGGCACCAAGCCGTGAATGTTGCCTGATTCTTCTAGGCTTGGTCGCGAGGAACATGCGTATCTTCACCTAGTTTCTAAGACGTTTCAAAGTGATCCTAGTGAGTTTATAACGCTATTATATTAAAAACGCCTTATGACTTTGGCTTTGATAGCTGATCTCCCACCTGGTAGTAGTACCTACTACTACCGTAGGTACTTAGGTACCTACTGCTACTGTAGTTGTAAGTTGCCGGAATTAGTTCTAATACTTCTTCCGGAATTGAGGACTATTGTTTCCTCCCCCTCTCTCTTCGGACTTCTAATAATTCTTTGGTATCCCAGTGCAACTTATTCTACTTCTACAAGCTCAATCAATTTCTCGTCGTCTGTCGGTTGGTCCAGACTTCCAGAGATCGTTGAGTCGACCATTTAGATCCCAATTCTTTTGTCAGCAAAGTCGACAACGACGCATATTCATAATATTGAACTTGGCACCTTTAAGACTAGATCTTAATATAAAATTTATTACGGTAGGTACATTATTTAGGTACGCTATAACAAAAAAGTAACAGGGTACGTAGATAAACGACAGGTACTTGCTCCGAAAGATTTTATAAATAGATAAGAAAGTAACTTAGATAATGATCTAGGGAAAGTAAGTAGGACCTATCTATCAATGAAATGAACACTCATACAATAAATAAGTAACCCTGTCAGACGGTAGGTAATAATAGGTGTACCCTATAGATAGTTGTAGGCCGAGTTCACCGTATAATCACAAACACAAATGCAAAAGTCACGCAAAGATGGCGCGACATTTTGTGGGCGACGGCACTGTCCAGCAGCGACACGTCGATGTAGTCGCACACCATGTCGTCCCAGTTGTCGGTGAGGTCCTGGATGCTCTTGGCGCCCGCGACCAGCTTGTGCCGCATCAGGCGCTTCACCTTCTCAAGCTGCTGCGGAGAGTTGTTGGAGACGTGCCGCGCGCGCATCCACGGATCAGCGCTCGTCGGCGGCTCCACCATCACGATCGTCGGCATCTTGCTTGTCACTTGCAGTAGAACCGGAGGCTTCTTCGAAGGTTCGCCCTTGTCGTTCTCTTTCTTTTGTGATTTTTTTAGGATTGATAGGCGAGATTTCTCCGCAATAGAAAGTTCTGTCGTCGATGCTGAGGAGGTTCTAACAGGCATTGCTGTTGTTTTTTCAGTGGTTGGGGTGGTGGTGGTTGACTCGGATGGGTCGTCGAGGTCGCGCGGCGGGTGAGTCGCGGCGGACGCGATCCCGAACGTCGCAACGGCGGCAGCGGCAGGGAGAGCTCGCCGCGCCGTCGACAGCAGCGCCATCAGGTCCATGAGGGTGGCGTCGGCGGAGGGCTCGCCGCCCGGCAGCGGCGACCGCGCTGGACACACACAACACTCGCGTTAGTCACCCACGCACCTATCACGCCGATCTTCACGTACAGCTGGATACGGATTTATAAACCTACACTATGTAGGTAAATACCTACCTACCAACTTTGTGCAGGTTACCTAGAAATTAAACAAGCCTGTTGCTGCTAGACCGAAGGCGAGGCGACGCGACGACAACGACGTGTACTGGCGGTGTCCTAACCTTAATAGTAAGTTCCCTAGCCAGATTCTAAGCCAAAACCAAAAACACCACCATGCGCCAGCCAGATAATACACGAACTAATATTAACGGTGAAGCGTGCTTTCTGTGTCGAGGATGTATCGCTCACAGGTGTTTCTGACTCATATTATACACTTCGATAATACGATGATACCAACTAATTCCTGTTATGGAGGAAGTCTCCTACCTCACTGGCTAGATCGAAATCAGTCGGTTTGGCTAGAAAGTGCGAGGCGAGCTTGCGAGACGCGCCAACGCTATCCCGTCAGCGCCGCGCTGAAGCCCCAGAAAAGAAATAAACCTACTGAATACAAAATCATCACGTGATGCTTGTTTGTCGTGTCAATGATTTTTTCTTGGTTATCCTGCATTAGGTCAGTGACCAGGTTGAGGTATGGTGGCCCTGAAAAGGGCCTATGAACGTCGGTGAAAGAATCAGTGCACTCGTACCTAGTGAAAGGAGTGCGCCTCATAGATAGAGGCTCCTTATGTACAAGTCACGTGATAATAATGCAGAACCAGCTGTAGGAAATGTAGGACCCATAGAAAAATCAGCACATCTACTATGTTTATGTTACTAAGTAATTATTTTCGTCTACATAATAATCTAGATTAAAAGATTATTAGAGAAGAAGGCCAAAATCAGACAAGAGTTAAGACAGGGATGTTCGCTCTCACCACTAATACTCAACATCTTAATAGAAGCAGCTATTAGAAATATATCAGAAGCTACAAACAAAGGTCAAGTTCAATGGGGATACAATTAAATTCATTAGATTTGCAGATGACATAACAGCAGTTACAGAAACGCAAGAATACTTACAGGAGTTAATTACAAAGAATATTCACTAAAAAATAATATTAACAAAACTAAAAAACTTACCACTTCTAAAACTCCAATAACTTCAACATCCAATTACAATAGAAAACGACAAAATTATAAATAAATAATAATAAATATTCCGGACATAATATCACACACGGTCAATTGATCCCAAACTAGGCATAGCCTGTACTATGGGTACCAGAGACTGATATACATAATAGATATATAATATATTTAACACCCAGACACAGAACAAACATCTGTGTTAGTCACAAATGTTTGTCCAATGCGGGAATCGAACCCGCGACCTCTAGCGCAGAAGGCAGAGTTACTACCAACTGAGCTATGAGGCCTGCCAAAACGTAAACAGTTTTAAATATTTAGGAAGTATCATAACGGCGGATTTTCTTTGCACGTCTGTTATCAAGGCTCGAATAGCTATAGCCAAACAAGCATTTCATAATAAAAGTATAAATTAACATCCAGAATATCACGACAGGAAAAAGAAATTTTAAAAAATACTAATATGTACCTATGCAGTTTAGCGTTATATGGCTGTGAGACATGGACAATGACACAGCGGGAGAGAGAGATGCTTTTAGCGAATGAAGCGTTTAAAATGTGGTGTTGGAGGAGGATGGAGAGGATCAGCTGGATGGAGAAAGTTAAGAATGAGGAAGTTCTAAAACGAGTAGAAGAGAAAAGGGTTTCGATTAAGACCATACAAAAGAGAAGAAGAAAAATTATTGGACATATTATACGACATGACAGCTTCCTAAAGAACATCATTGAAGAAAAGCTAGAAGGAAAACGAGGAAGAGGAAGACCAAGAATTAGTTACATGAGCCAGATAAAAGAGAAGATTGCCTTATATCGTTTAAGGAAGTAGGTAAAGGAGCTCGCATTGGAAAGATCAGAATGGAGGAAATTGTATCATTACTCCGACAAGAGCTAAGCTCTTCAATTTAATATTAATATTCTAGATGATTTATAATGAATGCGGCACGACACAGTCGGAACTTTTTACTCTCTTACAAAGTTACAAGACGCTCGCGCTGTAGTGCCTGGCCCTGGGACATTTTAAGATGGAGTAGGTTTGCCCAGCACCTTTACCAGTGGTGCACGTCTGGGTTTCAAACCTGGGCTGTGTGTGAGGCCTAGTCGGAGGTAGTAACTACTCCAATAGTCAGATAAAATTGTAATAACTCACTCGTGGTCCTACGGATAAGCATCGGCAGCTGACTCTTGATGTTGTGGACCCTCCTCATGTCGTAATAGTCCCTATAGTCGTGGTACTCATTGGACTTGTGCCGGCCGCGCGGGCGCTCGACCACGTCGTCGTCCTCGTTCTCGTCTTCTGGCAGCTCGGGCAGCGGCGCCGGCGGCGGCGGCGCCAGCGTGGGCCTGTACCACTCGCGCTCGTCGAATCGCGCTCCTCCACCACCTACCCGACCCTCCTCCTCACGCTCCATGGAGGACGAAGTTTTCTGCTTCCTATCTGTTATCAACTCGTCATCAGAATCCAAGTCGTCGATCTTGAGGGGTTTTACATAATTATTCAATAATCTATCTCTAGGTTTCCTTCGTTTAATTCTTTCGTTAGTCTCTCGAGCAGTGAAGGTATCGACATCTTCGTCGAGGTTATTGTTCATAGCGACGCGGTAGTCTCCTTTACCTAAGTAGCCCCTGGGCTGAGGATCGTCGTATTGGCGGCTGCGGCCGCGTCTGCCGCGGCGCCGGCGGACAGGCTCACCCTCGCCGCCGGCGCCGGAACGCGGCTCGTCGCCCGCGAGCCGCGCGCCCTGCCGCGAGCGGCGCCGGATCGCCTTTTTGGGGAACGGCTCGACGCCAGCAACGTCCGCTCCCCCGTCAAACGGCTCGTCTCTGTCGCGCTTCAGACCTCTCTGTTTTCTTGCAAGTCTTTTCCACGAATCTGACTCGATAGTATCTTTTGTGGATTTCTCTGTGTTACCTGTAAATTATCATCAAAATTATATTATGAATGCGAATGAAAACTAGCTACCTACATTTTGATCTAATGAAATGATATGACGAAACTATAAAACAAGCAGTAGGAAGTGACCTTGCGGTTCCTCCTCGTACTTATAGTCGAGAGGCGCGGGCGCGTCGGGCGAGTGCCCCCGGTAGTCGAGAGCGCTGGAGGACAGCGGCGCCGCCGCCTCGTCCTCGGCCATGTCGCCGTACTGCGGCATGCCGGCGCCACCATATTCATCTGCGCGCACGGCGTAGCACGCCAGCACCACCAGCACCACCCTCGCCATGCACGCGCGGCGCCGGCGCTGAAACCTCAGCAACCGCCCCCGTGCTACTTCTCTAGCACCTCTGAACCGTGTTATGGTAAACTCGTCCGACTGCGAATTCGAAATGTATAAAATTGCTGCATAATTTTATTTGTTGGGATGGGAACCTTTGCTAACTATGAATTTGACTTGGAATTTGTCAGCTTACGGCAATATGGTTTTTTTATTCGCGAAGTTAGGTACCTACTTAGATAATAGCGCCAAGGTTTTATTCATTTACCCTACTTAGCACCAGATAAGAGAACCGCTAAGATTCAAATTACGAACTAAAACCAAAGGCTGAAGCATAGATTAAGGAGCTGCTAAGTCCAGGCCACAGAGTACTTTTGTATATATACGTCCAGGCTGAAGAGACGTGAAATTAAGAAAAATAAAATGTCAGCATGAAAATGTCATCGGAGTCAAACTGAAATCAAACATTTCCACCCCACTATGCAAAATTCTTGTATAAATTTTAAAAAAAATCGATAATGTACATAACTACGTCCATTCTCTCCTTTACGATGCCAAAGTAGAAGCGTATGAACGTTATGAGTGGGACGAAAGATAAGAAGAAGGAGGAGGAAGACTGCAGCTGCTACGCGGATTCCCGCACGCAAAAGGCCTGTCCTCCCGTGCAGAATGTCACACACCCTCTGGTCAGTAGTACCAACCTCCTCTCTCCCTCTCGCTCTACACTGCAGCTGCTATGCGGAAGTATGCAGAGTCGCTCACGTAGAAGCCCTGTCCTCCCGTGCTGAACTTGGATGAGAAAGGAGTTTGCTATAATTATATTATACACTTTATACAGTCTCCAAACTCCTTAATCCCTGAGAGTAGACTGAATCGAAGATTGAATTGAATATTGGCTTCCAGCGCTACTACGAGTTCACGCAGGACGAGATCAAGGCATTGGAGGAGTGCGACAAGGAGAGCTTCTACCAGCGATGCCTGCCCTTCAGCACGCTGTTCGCTACGGCCACCTACGCCGCCATGAAGTACGGTGAGTCTCACATGCGCGGATTGCTTAGAATTCCATGACCTACCTGATAGGCAGCAAACACTGACAAGCATCGTCTCTACAGCCAGTTTATTAAGTCGCCCGTCGGTAGGGACGCCACGAAAATCTTCATAGAAGTAAGAGCCGGAGTCATGTTGATTTCCGTAACATTAGTGACGTTCCTCCCGACCGACGCCTTACTTCTATGAATGTTTTCTTCTAGGGTACCTGAGTAGAAGCCCGCACTTCGGCGCCACGCCCAAGTTGCTGATCGCGGCGTTCCTGGGCCACCTGTGCGGCCGGCTAGCCTACCTGCCGCACTGCGAGCGCAAGCTGCGCGCGATGCCCGGTCACGTCGGCAGCGTCATGCGCAAGTACCACGTCGAAAACAATCCTCCACCGGACACAAAAAAATAATAGAACCTACTTGACGTGTTTGGGATTGAATCTAACTGAGATACCTAATTGCCGTTTAGCCCGAGCCTGGCGATCAGAGAACTTAAATTACAGCAGGCGCAATAATACTTGTGCTAATTTATTACTTAGTTATGTTGTTACCAGGGTTCAGATGCACAATATGAAATAATAAAGTATACTTACCTACGGCAGATTCCTGATTTTCTACTTAACCTACTGCCCGTTTGGTATTAACGATGCCGGTATCGGCTTCGTTAAATAACCGGTCGACGCGACGACGACGACGTCGCGTCGGAGAAAGCTGCATTGCTTTGCGTCGTCGCAGCGCCCGTGTGGCATCTCTCTGACTCGTCCACGACGCTACTGGAATTTCCTGAAACACTGTCACTCAGGTACCTACAAGATTTTATGTAAACAAAGTTTTGAAAACGAAATAATTAACATGACTAGTGATATTTCGAGCGATGACATGGAATTATTACTTCTACAGGCACATAGATGACTGAGTTTCAGTGACTGAGTTTCAGGAAATTCCAGTAGCGTCGTGTTTAGTCAGAGTTTCCGATCAGTCCGCAACTCTAGTTTCTAATAAGTTCCGTCACTTTTGCGTAGCGTCGTGGACGAGTGAACTTAGTCCTCGTCTGAACCCAGTCTTTATAACTCGGGAGTCTGTTAGCTTCAGTGTCACTTAACTTAATTGTGTCACTGTCACTCACACACAGCTAGATACGGTCCGCATGAATGCTCAGGTAAAGCACGTTTTGGTCCAGACGCGTGCCGCCCGAGCTATGCTAAGACCTGTCCTATCTGGCTGCCACTGAGGACCAAGGTGGAGATCTATAAGACATACATCCGCTCACGGCTCACTTACGCGGCACCATCCTGGTATGCGATATGTGCTCAGCCACAACGGGACGTCTGCAAGCGCAACAAAACATCGCCCTACGAGTGTGCACAGGAGCAGGACGCTACGTAAGGAACGAGGTTACGAATCACCCGTGACCTGCAAATCCCCAACATTGAAGACTTCGTGGTGCAGTCGGCGCGACGTATGTACATGCGAAGAACGACATCCGAAGAGTTTGGCGACCATTGCCCCGAGAAATCTTGGGTGCACCGGACTCCGCGTAGGAGAGATGTTGTGGAACGCAGCCCAACTCAACACCCATAGATGGACCATCCCATACTAGGTGGAATCTGTGAAATCGCCGTGACCTGGAAGTCTTGGCTTTCAGCGAAGAAGCTAGGGTAAATAGCGCCAGCTAGAGGCCCTTACCCGCGGCTCTACACAAGAGTTGCTGATGACCCGATTGATTACAGATATCTGTCCTGTCATCTGTCATGTCAGTGTCAGTCAGTGAAGTGATTGGAAATTCGCTCGCTCAGTGTCGGTCGCTCACACTTTTCTTTATTTTGCGACTCACGCACCTTAGGTATACGTTTAGAGTGATTTCTAAATAGTTTCTGATTACTTAAAATCAGAATGAACGACCCGAACTCGTTCGGGTACCAGAACATGCCAGGCGTCGCGCCGGGTCCGCCGGCCCCGACGGCGCCCAACGCGAGCATGGTAAGTTGACCGTAGTTGAACGATGATAGCTGGTCCATTACGTAGTTAGTACCTTCGTAATGTAGGTTGAGATGTGGGGATGGTGCGCTCTAAGTGCGGGTTGGGTTGTGTTGTGTGCAGGCGCAGTACAAGTTCTCCCCGGAGGAGATGCGCGTGCTGCAGGAGTGCAACCGCGAGAGTTTCTTCCAGCGCTCGCTGCCGTTCAGCACGGCGCTCGGCCTGGCCGCCGGCGCCGCCGTGCAACAAGGTGAGTTACCTGCCTCTCATCTCTTCATTACTCATCCGCCTGTTCCTCGCAACTACGAGAGGAGGCTGCTGTCTCTTTTAATATTATACTGAACTCCTTGACCACAATGAAGCAGGGGCTTACTTTGGTCCTGTCTAACCAAGAATATCATTAATTATAGCATTTATGGTGTACAGAGCCGGCTTCGACATCGGGTCCTGACAAAATTCATTTATTCTTATTAATTAGGTACATCCATAGATTTAGTAAGCTTCATTAGTTTACCAACTGCTTCCACTACCTGATAGAATTTTTTATAAAAAAAGTGACTATTTGGTTCGGTCGGACCAACATGAAATACCTGCTTGATGATTTGTGAAATTGTTATTGTAAAATAACCATAAAATTCACTGGCTACATAATATTGTGCTTACCAATTTAATAACATTGACTCCTGATTACTCAGTGGATCAGCATTGCCATCCAGAGTGGCAGTGCCGCCAGGGACTTGGGGATACAATAGATTTATATCATTTCAACAGTCACTAAAATAAAATACTCCTCCATGGTTATTGGTATTCATACCTTTGGTTGTTGGGGGCTAGAACAGTATGTTTAGCGGAGCTATAGGTATGTTATTTGAACATTTTGAGCTGCTTGGAAACAGTTCGATCTGTTGAGCTGTGCGCCGAGCTAATAAAATAATAAATATTTTGGACATATCGCACACGGACAACTGATCCCAAACTAGGCATAGCCTTTACTATGGGTACCAGAGATTGATATACATAATAGATTTATATTTTTAACACCCAGACACAGAACAAACATCTGTGTTATTTACAAATGTTTGTCCAGTGCGTTAATCGAACCCGCAACCTCTAGCGCAGAAGACAGAGTTACTACCAACTGAGCTATGAGGCCAGTCAAGAGCTGTCTTCATAGACTTTAGTTTAGCAATAGCCCCAGATCATTCTGGGGCTATTGCTAAACTAAAAGCAGCTAAATGATTGCTTCTATCTGTTTTTGTATGCTACTATTGAATTGCGATCCAGCTGCAGTTACTGTAGGCACAGTTCATTTAACTGTTCTATTCTGCAAAAAAAAATATGCGTGCCTGTTTAATAATGTTACTACTTACTAAATACAAAATAATGTGAGCGGCTGCATTTCAGTTGTGGATCAATTTGTTTCAGTTTAAAGTTAACCATTCTTGGAACTGAATTAAACATTGTAAATTAGTAGTAATTTACAATGTTTAATTCAGTTCCAAGAATAAAGATATTAATAGAATATATTGGGAGATAGGTAATATTTAATTAATAAGGCTTAAGGGTTTTTAAAGGTCCACCTGAAAGGCAGTGTTTTGTCAATTGCAGGCTACTTGAAAGCGAACCCTCGCTTTGGCGCGTTCCCGAAGGTGACGTTGGCGGTGCTGGTGGGCTACTTTCTGGGCAAGCTGTCGTATCAGCAGGCGTGCGCCGACAAGCTGATGGCGCTGCCGGGCTCCTACATCGGACAGCTGCTGAGGGACCGACGCGATGGAAAGATTGGAGGGTATTGCTGGTTTCTAACCTATTTTTTCCGTTCTCCGTTGATGGGAACTAGATCGATGTTTCGATTTTCAACTTCTTTTACATCCAAATCAAAATATGAAAATCTTTCCTACTAATATTAAAAATGCCAAAGTTTGTGAGGATGTTTGGATGTTCCGAACGGCAGAAAGGATTTTGATGACATTTTGCACAGATATAGTAGTAGATATAATAGTCTGGAATTACATATAGGTTACTTTTTATCTTCATGCAAGCGAAGCCGACCATATCCAAATAAGTGAAACATTTAGACCAACTCGGACGATTGAATACTTATATGGAAAGTGCGTTTTTAGGCTCTGAATCATGTTTTGCGTAAGATTGTTGTGTCCCCCCCAGGGGTGCGATGCCCCAGAAGCAGTCGCCGACGGCGATGCTGGGCGCGACGGCCGGCGACATCTACTCGGACGCGGGGCCCGGCAGCGCGCTCGACCTCGACTCGGAGCGCGCGGGCCACGTCTTCAGCGAGGACCTCACCAGGCCCGACCCCGGCTCCAGCGGTATGTGCCTCCTCTGACCGGACGGCGACGCTCTTTGCTGACGATCGGACGACCAAACGACACAATCACATGCTTCTCTAACACCAAAATTGTATATTCAGATTTTGCGGCAGTTTCTACCTAATGTATAGTAGTTACCTCTACTACTGGGGCCTAATTCTTCTTATTCAATGGCTTCAAAATGGCAATGGTTCAATGGCAAAATGGCCACTTTTGACACTTTTGGTATTTTGCTATCGCAGTCGTTTATCAATGGCAGTCATTGTGTCACCAATTGACCAATGAAATCAAAGAAACAAAGGTGGCTACAATCGAAACTGAATAATAATGGTGCAATCATTATCATTTTCAAGTCATTGCATTAGTAGAATTGGGGGCCTGGTATGTGGCGTTATAACGACTCAACCGATTTAGTTGAAACTTGGAATCTAAAGAGTTCTTTACCTAGAATAGCATATAGGCTACTTTTATGTAAGTACGACACCTGGGCGCTCCTGAAACACCCATGCTCTTATGAGATCGGGTGATCAAAAGCACCCACTCACTCATATACCTACCTACGTGAACACACTTGCACCCGTGAACTCCTCATATTCCCATTCTCTTAGCAGACTAGTGATCGGGCGCACCCCCGACTACACAAGCGCACACACACTATGCTAACGATATGAGTATCATAATAAACTGTCGAGTGGGCGGAGTGAAGAAAGTGACAGCGCTACGTACTATAATTGAATGCGGAAAGAGATAGCAAGCGTTAGAAGGCGCTCGAAAGTAATCGACGTAAGCAACATATAAGAAAATATCGATTATCTTAAAAACTAAGTATTTGTTTAAAAAACGTGTCTTGGATTTAGTTACCCAATGCTATTGTCTAACACAATATTTAAAAAAAAGTTATTCATGATTGATAGTTTCTGAGTATTTTCGAAAAAACTGTTGCAGAGGACCGATCTTTAAAAAATAAATCTATCGAGAAAAGTTTTATAAATCGCGTTTCTGTCTTGGATTTAGGTCACGTTATCTTTGTCATAAAAATCTAAACTGTGCGTTTTGCGGTTATTGAGAAAAAACAGTTCAAAAATCATAAAACAATTTAACCCTCACCTTAAATAATGTTGATTGTAATTGTGTGCAGGTGGTGCGGGCGGGGCGGGCGGGGCGGAGGGCGGGGCGCGGCCGCCGCTCTCGTACGACGAGCTGCGCCGCAAGAACCGCGGCGAGCACGCCGACGCCAAGCAGGACCCCTACAGGTGATGCTCCCCGCCGCTGCCACTGCCATTGCCACTGCCACTGCCTGCGTCGCGTGGCCGATGACCTCGGTGGCGAAGCGGGCGAGTGCCCGTCACAAATATTTGCATTATCTGCAAATATTTGTTCCGGGGGTGCTATTGCGTAAGCAAAATGGCAATGATCATCATCATCATTTCAGCCGTACAACGTCCACTGCTGAACATGGCCTCCCCCACAGACAGAGCGAATTCCTATCACATGGGGGGATTTGCCCATACTCTCCACGCTGGGCATGCGGGTTGGCGAGCGCAGTTAGAGCTATCGTTGTTAAAATGAGGGACGCTGCTGCCCATCCCCTAGCTATGGAGGGGCCTATTCTTTAGCCGGGGCCACCACGGCCAACAAAAAAATGGCAATAAAATTTGAAATTTAACAAATATTTTAACAATTTTAGCGACATCTAAAACGTTTCATACTTGACAATGGTCAACTTCACGATCTTAAAATATTCCTGTTCGTTTTTGAAACCAATAATACCAACATCTGAAATGTCGCTATTATTGGTAAAATCATCCTCATAGTTGCGATCTTCATTCCCATTTTTATTACGCAATAGCATCCCAAGTCTAAGTGGTTTGGTACTATGGTGCTCATAGTTTATGATACCCAAGACACAAGTAATCCTAGTGCGGGATCGGAACCATGTTGTGCCAGTTGGTTTTTTTTTTAAATCCAATATCAAATAGTTAAGACATGCACATTGCACGTGGCGAAAGCCAATTTATGCGTTGATCTGTTGATTTCATAGTAAAACACTCTAATGCCTGCTTGCCGTGTCACTAATTCTTTCTTGGTCATTTTTCATCGAGGACAGTAAGCAGGTTGAGGTATGGTGGTTCTAAAAAGGGCTAATGTGCCTTGGTGAAAAAGTAAGTGTGCATACGAGCTGTCGTCTATGAAGTATTATTATCATTGAATTGCAAACGTATCAGTACTAATAATCGCGTATTTGTGCTTTGTTTCAATTTACACACTTCCTAAACAAAATCACAAAATTGAACGAACAGGGTCTCGTGGCTTCCAGTTTTCAGGTTCTAGGACATGTAGGTTTCCTCACGGTGGCGCGGTGTTTTAAAAATGAGTTCGGAAAAAGGGCGCAGATTATTCCGAACAAAAAATCTATTGGTGCAAGAAAAAATATTTGAACCTTTATTCTACCTTTTGACCAGAAGGCGAGGTCACTACCACCACTCCAACAGTGCTCTCCGGCTTAATAGCGAACTGAAATAAAATGTATCTACGTTTATGTTATGACAGACATGTGGCACAGTTGAAATAGGTTGCAGAACCGATTAATTGTTTATGTTATTTTTTCATAAAAATCAAACGATAATTTGTTATTTTAACACTTTTAAAGCCGAGTTTATCGCGCAGGTAATACCTACGTGCTATAGCGGCTTCCAGGGAGGAGGCGATGAACCGACGACGCGGACGCCGACAGCACAGTTGCCATGTAACGTTCATTATTAATTTAAAGTAGAGTACCTCGTACCGATAGCTCGTTGCAAACGCTATAGCACGTAGGTGCGCGTGTAGACAGACACCACTCTCACAGCCCATGAGATTACATTGTCGTTCTGGTTCTGAGTAGACGTTGTCATTTCTTACTGAACTTGCCTGTAGGTGCCGCTAGTGATGCTGAACTGGTAATTAATTCAACTCTTAAAGATGATGTTAACTTGTACTTAGATGTAGGGGCCTACTGCTCGGAAACGTTCCATAGAATACGAAATTTTAAATTCTTCGATGTTCGGAATGTCTTTACAGAGTGCGCCTGCTGGTCACTGGTCTAATACAGGATGACTAAGAAAGAATCAGTGAAACGACAGAAGCCAACAATGTGTTACTATGTAGTTTATGTAGGTGCTATTTTGTTTGATTTATGTCAAAATCTTTTTTCAGAGAATGCTGCGCAGAATCGTCATTAATGAATTATCATCATGGCTCTTGGGTCGGTCCACGCAACGATAACCGCATCCAATGAATGTGTTCATGTACTTTCAGAGTGGAGCCCTACTCCGGGCCCACGGTGCGGAGGCAGCCGGCGCTCCGCCCCTCCGCGCCGCCCGCCACCAACGCGTACGGTGACGTCATGGAGTAGCGGGCTGCTCGGGCGGATACACCACCAGAACTGTTTAGTGCAACGTCAATTACCCATTCAGTGATGTGTTGGAACAAAGTGGGACGTCAGTGAAACTAGTCAGAGTAGAGCCGCTGGGAGCGCAAGCCTCGCGAACCATCGCGCCAGATCTCAGCGCCGAACAAAGCGAAGTCTCTCAGTGCGATTTTGGAACTGATCTAAATATGCTGGCGAGCTTTGCAACTACCCATTACTTTGTGTAATGAAACCCGTTGTGAGCTTGTGCAATCATTTGGTGCATCATACCCACGTAGGTACTTAGACGCAATAACAATACTAAAAGTGGAATAAAGTTTAGTAGTTACCAACATCTGCGTTTCTCATTCAAATTCATATGACTAGACTGGCCACATACCTACTACAAAAAAAGCTCGCTTTATCCCCGCTTTATCTTGTATTTATACAATTTGTTGCATAGTTCAAAAACAAAAATGTTTTTCATGGAAATAAATGACGGGAGTGGATTGAGTCCGGAAGTTAATTTGACAAAATGAAACAGGTGTTTAGCGCTAAATAGCGTTTATGAGTACGATAATCTTTAAGCAGCGGTTTAAGCATGATAGCACTCACAGGCGGCTTGCTGTAAGTGCCAAAAACTTCTTTATGCTCTGCTCTGCTTGCACTGAACTTTGAACCTTATATATTAACGCATAAGATAAATATAATGATACGAATCCTTGAATCCTTCATTTACCGAACAGCTCACTCAAATCAAACGCGTAATGTACTGTTTTACACATTTATTTAATAAAATGCCTAAAAAGGCTATCATTTGTGTACCTAAGTCTATAAAGATACAATTAAATTGTACGAAAACAATATTATACCTACAATTATCCATGAATCATTTTTTTAAATGCTGAATTATGAATCAACATAATGTATTGGGTAATCATTTTAAATAATACCCCGAAATTGTTTTGGCGTCTACGGCGACGGTACTCTAGCCCGGAACCTTACCCTGGATACGGGGAGCCGCCAAGTCGTGTATGAGCCCAGTTGAAAATGTTTAGGTTTTCAATTCAATCGGGTCAAAGCGCCGTATGTACCTACTACAGAAGAAACTATTAGTTACCACAATAAATTAAGTCTATGTAATAAATAATAACAATGTATATCCTTCATCCTCAAACGTAATATTCAAATTAAAACTTTTATTGAACACCACATAACTTCGAATAGAAAGCAAAGTATAAAATGAGTAAGACACAATTAAAACTTAACAAACTTAAGGTATTAAAAAAAATGTACGATTTTATGAAATAGAATCGATTTTTTATAAAAATACCTAAATGAAACATTTCTTAACATTCACATGGTAACTAAAACAATTTTACATGTTCCATCTACTAGCTTAGTACCTAGTCAAATCGAACAAAAATAGATTTTTTCCTAACTTTGTACCAACTTTACTTCTATTTGTATTATTTCTATACAACTCAATTATAATTAATATGGAATAAATACTTAAATCGAAAAATATATGAATATAATAACATAGGTACCTTCATACCCATTTAATTATTGACTTTGAGAAGAACTCATAAAAAAAATCGTTCTTTCCTTGGTCCTGAAAAACGTGACAGTGGCTCGTTTTTTTGATGAGAAGTTGTATTTGTTTTACTCTGTTTTGCCTTGGTCGCAATGGACATAGTTTCACCAAAAACATATAGTAATTGGTCTCACCTAATTACTAAGATCTTTCAAGTGATCATTGAGGCTTATTAAGTGGCCGAATAAAAGGTACCTAGGGCAAAGTGTAGAATAAGCCCCTTTCGAATTACATATATACACATAAAACATTACTATATCGAAATTAATCATAAGGTTAAATAATAGTAGATTATATCTTGAATTATTTATAGATTTGACTATTGAGCGCTGAAAAAATACTAAATAAAATCGTAGAACTTATTATTAGGAAGACAGCTATTGCTAAGATTTCTATTTAGTTATGATTATGTCGGTACGGATGAGATGGCGGGGGTGGTGGGGCGGGGGGGGGGGGGGGGGGGGGGCTCAGGGCAGCGGCCACGGCAGGCCGGAGAAGTTGACGGGGCCGCCGAGGCCGGCGTCCGCCTCCAGCAGGCTCATGATGACCGCCATGGCCGCCTCGCCGTTGCCGTCGAGCGCGCCCGCCGCGCCCCCCGCGCCCCCCAGCAGCGGCGGCGGCGAGCCGGCGGCGGGGGCGGGGGCGGTGGGGGCGGCGGCGGCGGCGGCGGGGGGGGGCGCGCTCAGCGGCACGTTGTTGCGCACGCTGAACGCGCCCAGCTCCACGCCGAGGATGCTGTCCACCAGGGACGACTGCAATCATAACATTCACCCTCACATCAGCTCTTTCATTTCATTTATTCATGCTCCATGTACATAGTCAGCTAGCTTAGATCTTCTCACTCATCTTTTTTTTTTTATGTTATACGGAAGCAAACAGGCTTACGGCCCACCTGATGATAAGCGGTTACCGTCGCCTATTGACATCTGCAACACCTCGAGCATTGCTAATGCGTTGGGTGCCCTGGAGAAATCTTTTTGTATTTTTCTTAAAGCTCTTCATGTTGTAGGTTAGCGGGAAAACCTCGGAAGGAAGCTCATTCCACAATTTGCACGTATGGGGGAGAAAGGATCTCTTAAAGCGAGTGGTTCGAGATACGCACGTGTCGATGAGATGTGGATGAGCCTTATTCCGGTGACGCGAGGTCCGATGGTAGAACCTCGAATCTTCGTAGAATCTTCTGGTAGTACGCGAATAGCAACAATTTTAACTTGTTTACGTGCGAGTGCAAATCAACTGTTAACTTGACTAATCCATACTAATATTATCAATGCGAAAGTAACTCTGCTTGTTTGTTACCGGCTGACTAAACGGCTGAACGGATCGTAATGAAATTTGGCAAGGGATAGATTATATCCTGGGGAAGGACGTAGGTTATCTTTTGACTCAAAAAATAATGTTCAAGGGGGTAGTAGTAGTGACATGTGTGAGGCACGCACCGCGTTGAAGAGCGAGTCCTGCAGCAGCAGCGCGGGCGGGGAGAAGGCGGCGGAGTGCGGCCGGCGCAGCGCCTCCTCCGCGATGGCCGAGCCGATCTTGTGCGACTCCACCTGCGAGTCGATCAGCCGCTGCACCTCCGCGTCGCCGCCGCCGCCCTCTGCAACGTCACCACTCACTCACCACACGTTTCCCGTGTCACCACGTGACGCAACAACTCCTCAGCATGTACACACTTCTTACGTTTCGCCGTAGAATGTAGCGCTAACGCCGTGGATGTAGGCGCGTAAAACTACGGTCAATGTTATTACATAAACTATATTTTGCGTCTTGCTTGCTTGCTTGTCGTGTCACTGATTCTTTCTTGGTCATCCTGTATTAGTTCAGTAACCAGTGGTGAAATTGGGTAAGCATAATGGCAATGAAGTAACTCGTGACTTTAACAATCTTAGCAACATTCAAAACGTTCCAAACTTGACGAGGGAAAACTTCAAGATCAAAGCTTTTTCCTTTTCATGTTTTTGAAAACTTCAGATAATTGCGAACTTCATTACCATTACGCTTACGCAATAGCACAACCATACAGGTTGCGGTATGGCGGCCCTGAAAAGGGCCTATGACCGCCGGTTAGAGAATCAGTGTAGTGAAAAAATTAAAGTGCGCCTCATAAAGGCTTCTGATAAAATAATAAAGTAAAGCATTAAATAAAAAAATATCAAGTTTTTAGGTCGCAAGGGCAATAAATAACATGCGGTGAATATTATCTCGCAGACAATATGAATGGTCCTAGTCATACTAGGGGTGTTGAGAGCGAGCTTTTAAACATTAGAACATAGTTGGTTGATTGTTCACAAGAAACAGGCGTGCTCGCCCAGCTAGACTATTTCAAATAATCCCTGTGGAGTGGTGTAGTGGTGGCGTTGGGCGACAGGTGTGAACGTGGCGCTTTACCGCTGCTCCGAGGACAGCCGGGCCGCTGCGGCCCCGGCCGGCCGTCGCGGCCGCCCCGGCCGTCGCCCGCGCCGTCGCCGCCGTCGTCCCGGTCGTCCTTCACCGAGCCCTTGATGTCCGTCAGGTAGTCGCGCCATTCGTCGGCTGCGCGGATACAAGCCGTTAAGGTGTTTTGGAAATTTAAACACATACAAATAGACATTACTCGCGCCGGCGCCGGTGAAATAGCACGGCTGGGCGGTGTCGCTGACTATCGGAGGAGGAGCAGGAGCCGGGGTGGGGTGGGGCGGGGTGGGGTGGGTAAGGCGGGCGCTCACTCTGCTTGAAGGCCTCGTAGCTGAGCTGGACGTCGTCGGGCGCGCCGCCGCCGCCGGCCGCGTCCGCCACCACGCTGTTGTTGGCCACCAGGCACTCCACCTCCTTCGTCCACGGATTCCTGGAGCACACGGTTATACAACCTCTTAAAAAGATATCAAGGGTTCAGTCGTGGTGATGCTTGTCTGTCTCACTCAATCCGTTCCGTTGCTGGGTGAATAAATAACAAGCCAGCCAATACATAACAAGGCCAGGTGTTACCTTCCCTTCTTGGTTCACAACTTGAGTTTTTTTTCAGGGCCTCTTAGGCGAAATCGGAAACTGTGAGAGTAATCGAAGAGTGATGTTAGGAGATACGGGCTCGATTTAAAAAAAAATAAGATCTGCATAAAAAAGTTGTTTTTCTTTTTAGTTTTTCACATACAATTTTTTTATATATTTTTTTTTGCATTTCTGTGTTCTATGTTGTGTTGACTGGCCTCATAGCTCAGTTGGTAGTAACTCTGCCTTCTGCGCTAGAGGTCGCGGGTTCGATTCCCGCCCTGGACAAACATTTGTGACTAACACAGATGTTTGTTCTGTATCTGGGTGTTAAATATTTATCTATTATTTATATCAGGCTCTGGTACCCACAGTACAGTACAGGCTATGCCTAGTTTGGGATCAGATGACCGTGTGTAATATGTCCGGAATATGTATGTATGTATGATTGATAATAAATAAATAAACGTAGGATAACAATGTGTATAAAGTGGTTGGAACGCTTTCAAAACTGCAAATGTATAAATTAAACAATATTTATTTATAGAAGGTTTATTATTTCGATCGGACTATGTGCAAGCAAAACTATTAATTAGTAAAAAAATATCCTTCGGTAAAAAAATATTGTTTAATTTATAAACTCTTAATACACATAGTTATCATACATTTATTTATTTATTGACAAACAAAGAACACAAAAATGCAACTACATTTTCTGAAAAACTAAATAAATTTCAACTTTTTTTAATGCTGATCTTATTTTTTTCAAAATCGAGCCCGTTACTACATCACTTTTCGATTACTGTCACGGTTTCCGATTTCGCTTAAGTGGCCCTGAAAAAAAATTTAGCCTGTACATAGTTTTGTTGTTTTCCAGTCAGTCGACAGCTCAGTCAGAAATCCAGCCAATAAGTAGGTAGTAGGCACTCTGAAAGGGTAGGTACCTGAAGGGTTTGAAGTGCGTCTGGATGGTGGTGGTGGAGCCGTCCTTGCGGCGGAAGGCGTAGGGCGGCGTGAGCAGCGGGCCGCGGCGCAGCAGCGCCTGCTTGTGCGCGCGCGCCACCGCGCCCAGCTCCGGCCCGCCCACGTACTCGTACAGGCTGGTGCCCAGCAGCTCCTGCGGCAGGAAGCCCAGCGCCAGCGTCACCCTGCCGACCCGCCACACCATCCATATACCTCACATAGCAGAACATAACGCCAACCGAACGACGCAGGGAATGTTGCTTGATTATCGTGGCATCGATTCTTACTTGAGAGTCCTTTAGCGCACATTCACGAGCCATTAACATGTTGAAAATCGCCTAACGTTCAAAATAATGATTTGTCGTGAACATGTCCGGCAATGGGCTCCTTCAAGCCGATAATGTTAGGCCACAAACTCTGGTAAATAACTTTGGCATTCTTTTTACTGCCCCCACATTGACTTCGATATTTGCAAAGCAATATCCTAACTACTTCTGGAAGCATTCAGATGTTCTCACAAGGAGTACGAGACACAGGAAGGAAAAGACTGTACGTACCTCCTTGCCGGTTATAACTGGTAAAACGTAATGCTTATCATCATGCCATTACGATTTTCAATAAACTGCCAAAAGACTTCAAAAAATGGTTATTGGAGCAATCTTTTTATGATATTAATGAATTTCTTAATTACAAAATATGATAAGGTATAAATGACTGTTAAGTTTTTGACATAATGATTTTAGTGACGTTGTTGATTATTTAGTTTTTATTTATTATTTATTAGGTATACTTATTTGACAGATGAAATTTTGCACGCCTTACGCCGGAATACTGAAACGTCACTTAACTACTTGAGATGGTCTCAATTATTTGAACCGCCGCGCGCCGTTTTAGTTCAGAATTGTATACTTACTCAAACATCAATTAAATCACCACTTATTATAAGTGACGTTTCAGTATTCGGACGTTTAACGAGGCAGAATGTAACGGCCCCTTTAAATATGACTTTGTTAAGAACTATTGTATTATTATTTATCTACATTTCTGTAAATAAATAATTAGGATTAGTGGAGTAGGTGTGGTGTGGTGTGGTGCGGTTACCTCTGGTCGACGAAGAGGAACTTGCCGTCGATGGCGTGCCGCGAGACGTACTGCAGCAGGCGCGCGGCGGGCGCGGGCGCGGGCGCGGGCGCGGGCGGCGGCTCGGGCAGCGCGCGCCCCACCGCCACCAGGCACGACATCGTGCACTGCTCCTCGTCGCCCTCCGCCTCCGCGTCACCCGCCGTCCACGACTTCAGGTATCCTGACGCATCGAACCACGCGAGGTTAACATACTAGTAAAGCTGCACACCACCGGACGTCCCAACAACTTGCCCACCATTACCCCGAGAAATCTTTGTTGCACCGGACTCCACGTAGGAGAAAAGTTGTGGAACGGAGCCAAAGCAGTCCATCTCAAACTCCACAGATGGACCACCTAATACAACGGAGGCCTCTTTGAAATCCCCGTGACCTGGAAGTCTTGGCTTTCAGCGAAGAAGCTAGGGTAAATAGCGCCAGCTAGAGGCCTCAGCTCTACACAAGAGTTACTGGTGACCCGATTGATGCAGACTAGTACGCGTAATGTTTGTTTCGTTGATTTTGCTTAGCCATTAGTGTTTTTATACATCCGCCATCTTGGATTTCAAAATGGATATCATTATCGTAAACAGCGCCCCTGTATTACTCAAAAACGATAACCATATCCATTTTTAGATGACATTTACATTGGATTTAGAAATGGAAATGGATGTAAATTTTCGCTTTCTTATGGAGAAAGGTGTTTTTCACACACACATTCAAACATCGTCACAAACTTTTGCATTTATAGGTAAGAGACCCGAGAGCTGGCTCTTATTTGACCCAGCGAATTAGCATTGCCATCCAACGTGGCAATTCCGCCAGCGTCTTGAGGACGCTTCCGACTGGTAGTGATCTGGATCAGTTGAGCTATCTATAGATCGTGTGTAATGGTCTTTAGATGGCTCAACTGTTTCTTGTGTATTTTGTAAATATTAACTTGTATTAGTTTTAAGTTTCTTTCTGTAAATATAGGTAATATTAGTAGGATATTATAAAACATTATGACGAAAACAAATAAAAATAAATGAAACTCTTGATCCTTAAGGGAATAAGGTTCGTTCTAAGTTTGAAGTTCGAAGTACTGTAGGTATTTGTCCGTATGCAAGATGGTAGAGTGTGAAATTAAATTGACAAGTAGTTACTATTTTGAGGGTACATCAAAAACATTTGATTTAAGTACTTGTCGCTTCATTTTGGCTCGAGTCGGAGTCGATTCCTTTAGAGGCCTTTAGAATATTTGCCATCTACAAGAAGCTACAAGAAGTAGCTAATTGGCAGCGTACATTCGGCACACATCTTATAGAACAGACGCGCGTGAACGGCCTTTTCGTGTCTCCGCACCGGCCTGTCGCGTCCTTAGATAATGGTAGTATATTATGTAAGGTCTGTGATCGTTCCATCGAAGACCCACAATCTATGGAAACCTAAAAGTGCAGACATTCTCAGTGCAGACCAGAAAACGAATTTCGGACCAGTTCCATTGATGTCGTCAGATTAGTCGCGCCCCAAACAGCCTACTGAAATCCCGTACATCTCTGAATAAAGAATATACCTACTACGGTTCCAGAACATATGGACCTCAGTAGTTATTATTATTATTTATTTCGAGAATGTCCATATTAAAGTTCAAAATTAATACCTAATTAATTACATAAAATCACAACACATTACACAGAATTAAAAATGAAATCGATAAAAGTAATAAACAGTAGGTAAGCTTTGTGAATGAACATGATAGATTATCTGTGTTCACTTGTCTTTATTAGCTAAGAGGATATAAAGTAAGTTCATAGGTAATGATGACTTAGTTGAGTCAAAGCTTCTGAGCCTCGATCATCGTCGCCGAGTAGCCAGCCTATCGGTCTTTTATAGGATACATTTGGGAGAGTGTGCAATTGAACTCTTTGATTTAGTCCCCCCATCCCCATTCCATCATCGGACAACCAGACGCACGGACACGCGACATCCTTTCATGGTTGATATACCACCTTGCCGCACCAAGCGCTTTCCACTCTTAGGCTGTCCGCATTATAAAGGTAGCTTTATAATGCGGACAGCCAAAGAGTGGAACTCATTGACGGCGTCTGTGTTTCCGAATACCTATAATTTGGGTGTCTTCAAGACCAGAGTGAATAGGTTTCTTCTAGGCAAACGTGCTACACCGTAGACCACATCATTACTTAACATCAGGTGAGATTGTGGTCAAACGTTAACCTATTTTGTATTAAAAAAAAAAAAGTTACCTGTGCATTGCACCACGCAGTACTTCTTGTCGTTCTTCTTCCTGTGCTTGGTGGTGAGGTCGGCCTCCTCCTTGACGGCGGGGGGCGCGGGGTGCGGCGCGGGGGGCGGCTGCTTGCACTTGATGCGGCAGAAGAAGGAGCGCCGCGCGCCCGGGCAGAGCCGCTGCGCCCCCGCCACCACGTCTGACTTCACTGGCAACATGGCTGCGCATATAGCCGCATTTGAACACTCCCGCACCGCAAGTACGTAGCCACACCACCACCTATCTTTATTTACAATACAGAATTTCAAACGGAGCCGATTCAACCACTAACAATAAACACTCAAAAAATACTTTGAACCTCTACCTTTTCTACGCATCCTACTATCCTTAATCCTAGTAAACGCGAAAGTTTGTAAGTATGGATGGATGGATGGATGGATGTTTGTTACTCTTTTACGTAAAAACTACTGAATGAATTTTAATTAAACTTCACAATAATATAGCTTAAACATCAGAATAACACATAAGCTACAATTTATAAATATTATTGTGTGAATTGTCCAAAATATGACTACTCGAAAGCTACTCGAAATACTAATCCTGCGCAGACGAAGTCGCAGGCACCAGCTAGTTATTAGTAGAATTACAGCTAATATTATAAATGCTAATTTGGATGGATGGATATTTGTTACTCAATCACGCCAGAACGGGTAAACGGATCTGCATGAAATTTGGCACAAAGATAGATTATTATCTGGAATAACACATAGGCTATTACCCTCTTACATTTTTTTGCGCAACAGCAGCCGCAGGCGAATGCTAGTCTTAAATCAATTATTACAATGGACATTTTATGTCGATATCATCCACCGAACTACAGACCAACCTACACTCGATGTTCCACATCCTGTATAGTGTATAGTGTACACCCTACAACTGCTAAGCAACTAAATATTTGCCTCATACTGGCCTCATAGCTCAGTTGGTAGTAACTCTGTCTTCTGCGCTAGAGGTCGCGGGTTCGATTCCCGCACTGGACAAACATTTGTGTGATTAACGCAGATGTTTCTGTGTGTTAAATATTTATCTATTATGTATATCAATCTCTGGTACCCATAGTACAGGCTATGCCTAGTTTGGGATCAGTTGATCGCGTGTGATATGTCCGGAATATTTATTTATTTATTTCTAAATTCCGTGTTTTAGTAAAACCATGCAATGGAGTGTTAAAGTAATGATGGAGGGTGGGTACTCACATCGCGAGCTGCTTCTCGTATTGTAACATGATACGTATATATTGTCCACACCCGCACAACTTGTAATGGAGACGGATCAGAACGCTTCGCGCTTCACATTACATTTCGCTGAGCGAATGCTACGGTCAAACCCAACAACAAATTGTGTGGAAGTAAAGATGGAAGCGTCCTAGATGAGCAGAAATGACAATGAATCCCGGATGACACCTGAAAATATGCTGCGATGTGACATGTATCTGAACACAAGCGTAAGGAAGGAGGGATCAACACGTCAGTATGCAATACAAAGGAACTCAGCAGATGCTTACCTACGCAGATAGAAGATAATGAATGAATTTAATGAATACGTAGGTATTCAGGATGCTGGAGGTTTAAAGCTGCTTAGGGGTTTTAAGATGACATTATAACGAATGAACGAGGATGCGATGAATGTAACACCATCTGCCATTCTTTATGACTCTTTAGCGACATTGAGCTATTGCAAGGGGAAATTCATGAAAAGCTTATGAATAGCGTCCGCTAAGCGGGGCTGGTGCCTGGTGCTCACTAGATCACACTTACTCTTGGCATCAATAAGTCGCTCTCTCGGACTCAGGTCTGAGGATGAGAGCTGCTCCTTCACCTTGGCCACATCCTTGGGGTGCAGGATGTCGAACATACTCTGGCCGAGAAGTTCCCCCTATATAACAACGTTAGCTTATATTGACGGCCGGCGCCGGCGGTTTCAAAATGACTTTGTATCATAATAATATATGTAGCGACTTTTGTACAGTAAAGATTGCTTTATGAAGCCGCCCATTGTCACGCTTATTTTCTTACATATGTTTTGTGTATTTATCTTTCTTATGATGAGTAATAATGTTATTTTCTAATCTGTACTTCGTGTAGCAAAGATTTCAAGGTACACGTAAATGTAAGCACTGGATGGTATCTGGCACCTGCTATACAGTTATATAGAGCTAAGTGACAGCCGAAGAGCAGCTGAGATGTCTGAATAATCATATTAAATTGCCTTTCAATATTGGATATCACCGTGCATATTCATGTAAGTTTGTTTTCCCCGAACGTGCGTATTATTGAAATGTCCGCCACAAACTTACTTGATCATAGTGCAGCATAGTGCTGACCGAATGCGACACGTAGAGGAGCCGCCCTCGGTCGCAGCCCACTACAATGAGGAAGGAGTCACTTGCCGCCTGTAAGATCAGCCCGTTGAGCTCCCGCTCCGAGACGAAGGCGGGCCGCGGCCGGGCCGAGAGCGGACAGGCGGAGAGCGACCCCCTCACGGTGCGCAGGTGCTGCACCGCCATCCGCAGCACGGTCAGCTTGTCCAGCTTCCGGGCCATGGCCCCGCACATGGGGATCATGGCGCTCAGCTCGGTTATGTACGTGTTCATCTTGTCTCGTCTTCGCTTCTCGATCTCGCTATGGTTCTGCCTGTTGCGGACAACTCAATCAGAATTTTCTGTGGGACCTACGTAACGGAAGGAACTCGGGAGCGATCATAGCACATATCACACTCCATGTTCTTTTTATGCAGCGCTAAATGACATGCCCAGAGATCTTATCGGAGTAGATAGATGATTGGTACTAACTTCTTGTCTGGCATGGTGGTGCGCGAGGAGCGCGAATCATCGCAGCAGTCGTCATCGTACGCGCTGGCGGAGCCGCTGCAACAAGACCCACAGTCTTACATTGGGCACCACAGCCACGAATGTGTCGGTCTATCGACACATGCTTAAAAAAATCACGGGAAGAGTTCCTAGAGGGGGCTTTACTACTGCTGCTGATGATGATGATAACATCGAAGGTTACAAAATATTTTCCAAGTATTAAGTTCAGAGTTCTACTTACGTACCAGTAGCTATTATACAATCTGCGGTTCTACTTTGAAGTTAAACGAAAAGCGTGAAACGTCACGTGCATGTAATTAGGAGAGTTCTCTCTCCCGACCCGAACAATAGTTTCAGAACTCTTTTCCTAAACAAAATTGAAAAGATTTTTCTTTCATGTCATATCTAAACAAACATTAGAATTGAGGGCAAACACGATATGCAAAAGAAGTCGCTAATTAGGTATTAAAGAGAGCATTTTTCGCGGAGGGCGTACAAATTACCTGACATAACAGTTTTCAAAGAAGCTACAATGGCCACCTATAATAAGCACATTCATCGCAAAGGAATCTTTTGAAGTCGGCTGCCAACGGCTCCATCCACTCAAAGAGACTGACTTAACTGTGCCGGCGACCCGCGCCGACAAAGACCATTAGTTATTTTAGTACCTTACTAATACAGAGTTACGATCATTTTTCGATTTGACGGTACCTATTGGTCATATTGTAATAATAATAAATAATAAATAAATATTCCGGACATATTCACACGGTCAACTGGTCCCAAACTAGGCATAGCCTGTACTATGGGTACCAGAGACTGATATACATAATAGATCAATATTGAACACCCAGACACAGAACAAACATCTGTGTTAGTCACAAATGTTTGTCCAGCGCGGGAATCGAACCCGCGACCTCTAGCGTAGAAGGCAGGGTTACTACCAACTGAGCTATGAGGCCAGTAATGTAAATGATTACAGAATAGATCGGTCTCGAACCGGAGAGCTGGCGCTGGCTGCGACCCCGGCAACGCGCTAATTGGCACCGTCCCGCCGACGCCGGTCGCTCGACCCTTGCGCGTACAAACGGTATCAGGTGCTTTAAAGCTGGTAATAGCCATTACCAAAACTCTACGAAGGTTATGATTTCTTCAGATTGATGTAGCACTCATCATCACCATCATCCACAGCCCTACCTTGCCAACAATCAGGCCTAGGCCTTGCGCCACCCGCTTCACTCCATCACTTTACCTGTATTTAGTTAATTGTCACCTCAATTAAAATTACAGGGTGGCTCGATTTTTTGATGAGAAAAGTATTTATTTTATAGAAGCTATTCCAGAATTTTGTATTTTTGGTTATATAGTATATATAACAGCTCTGAGCGGCTAATAATTAAGTCAGTTGAACCTCCATTATTGATATGCACAAGTAGATTATAAAGCGAGGGGTCTGGTCTGGCTGCGGGCATAGCAACCGACGACGCGACGTTCGACCCTCTGCGCGGGGGAGATGGCACACACACGCAGGTTATTGATAATACCTACCTATGAGTTGGCGAGGCTTAGCCCAAACCGACGACGACAACTTACTTGTGTGTAGGTCGGCACCTAGGCCGGGTAGTTATTTGTATATTTTTAAAGCCTCATATTTATAGAAGTTTACCCAGTAACTACGACATTTTGTGATCGATAAACCCCCTTGAAATAAAAAAGCCCAGAAATGAAGAAGCAACTAACAGTGAACTGATCTGATGATGTCAGGAGCTATTCCACGGAAGTCCTCAGCAATCAACAATAAAATACCCGTGTTTGTATTGCGAATCGAGTATAAGCCAGCTAATCTGATGAAATCACCCCTTTGAAGCGTGCTTTGCCTAACTTGGTTGACCTGGAGCAACTAAACTACATAGGAGCTGAAACGAAATCCTTGGTAATGATATAGAGTTCTCGGGTAGGTACATACTAGGAGGAAGACTTCCGTTTGCGCGTGATGCTGGCTGGCGCCGGCGCCGGCGCGGTCCGCTCGGAGCCGGCGCACTGCACGTCGCTCATGTCGTAGTCTGCGCTGCGAACACCACACAATACACACCTACTGCATCAGGTCAGCCTACGAGCACATTATTATAACGAACCATTATAAAAACTTGCAAGGTCATACATCCCAAGTAAATCCGACAAAGCGGATAATTATACACGATGGGTAAGTACACAAATGCCACTTGGAGGGAAAGAACCGTAAATAACCACTACACCCAGCTCCGGAACAAATATTAGCAGATCATGCAAACATTTATGCCGCAGCGGATCCGCACCCCCGGCATTTTAGACGGGAACTCGGTCACTACACCACCGAGTTCGTCAGAAGGTACTTACAAGTGTGAGTTCTTCCTGTGGCGCGGGTCGAGGGGGTGCAGCGTGCCCTCGCCCGCCGCCGACGCCGCTGTCATCTCGTATGGCGGCGCCGCGCTCGAGTTGCTCCTGTCGAAGAAAACGCAATCAGATGAGTGCTAGCTTCTCAGAACTAACCTCTGACTCAATGGAGCCTTCTGAAAACTAAGTCTCATTCACGAGAAGTCCTACTGTTTCATCTGAAACGGTAAATAGTGCCGGTCGACAAGCCCTTAAATCTCTTTCAAGCGTTAATGAAGGCTGCAACACTCATCGGTTTTCCTACCATGAACGCATGTGGCTTGTTTATAAATAGCAGGCTCTATTTAGCCATGAATCTATTCACCGATGCCTCAGTTCGGGTTGCAATTACCAATGGCCTCGAGATTGTACCTAATTAAGTTTCCATACAAAAATTGTTGCTGACATTAACCTTGGGACTGCATTCACACTGTTGACTTTAGTATTTATTATAGCAGATATGAGCGAGATCAATCATAGCGTAGTGTAGCATTAAAATAAATATGTACCTAACCTATGTATCTTCAGTTCGGCCGGTTTCGGATGAACACTCTGAACTTAGCCGTGAGACCGCGACATTGACTTTATGCCACCACGTAAGATTGTGAATTCTTTTTGACACTAGTTGATGGTTACATAGTTTTAGAGTATGCTGTATACATTTTTATGAAATCTTTTAACGTGTTTTTTTTTTAATTTATATCACTACACATTTTAATAGGTATATGCGACTGTAAATGAACAGACGTTCTTAATCCTGCGGTGCCGAAATCTGTTTACGATTATTTTATCTCTAATCGAGAACTTCGGTGCTGTCAGCAACACGCCTTAGTTGCTACGCAAGCTTTGTTAATTTATTCTGTAAAATAGTCCCAAAACAAAATTCTCAACGAGGTCAAAAGAGCGATACTATTGTATTGATTCTGTAATTCTTTTTTGCACACAGAAACCTCCTCCATTTTGAATTCGGTTAAAAAGTCATGTACATAGGCGAGCTTAACCCTAACAAGAGTTTTCTTCCAGCAAACCTTTGGGACTTGAGAGATTTGATAATATAGGGAGATGCATCGTGTACAACAATATAAGAGAAAAAATAAATGAAGTGGAAAATACAATACAATTGATCAGTAATATAATAAAATACGATAAATCGATTTCGGCACTATAGTATTATAACGTGATCTAAAGTAAGGCAGTTAGGTAGCTACCAAGATATGCGTAAAGACGTCCTCGGCGAATATTCTGGCAAATTGAAAAGATGAATAATTTTGGTGTGGAGAGGAGAGCGCGCTCTCGGCTACGCTACGCACGTCGATCGCCGCGCGCGCTGCCTTGACATTGGCCGCTGAGCTGAATACGTTATTGTTGCCAATTTTCACAACTTCTAGCTAGATCTGGCCAAACTCTGTCCTAGGTAGGACAAGGTAGAACTTACTTTGTGGACCATTAGTTTATACCGACATTTATATTTATGAAGAAAATTCAGAAAACAATGGGTGGAAGAATCATCAGAACATTTATTTTCTCAAAACGATCAAGTTCATAGTAAAGAAATTAAGTCAAAGTTAAACATCAGCATTTATCAAAATCAACTTTTATTTAGCTATGAATTTTACTAGCATTGTAAGACATTTGAGTAACACTGAACATTAGGTAGGTACAGCTTGGAAAACAATCTAGCAACAAACTAAATTATTAAGGGCTATATACTATGCAGTTTGTGCTATGGTCGATAATTGTTTTGCTATTGTTTTGAATTATTTTGCTTATTGTTATCATTGAATTATGTGTTGTTAATATTAATGTTTGATGAGATGTAATGTTTTAAATAAATACTAAAATGCTTAAATTCATCATTCATTTTTATTAAAGTGAATGAATGAATTGATTTAACATGGGTAAAGATATATAATACATCAGCAGGGATATTGTTTTGAAGATCACTTGGTCAGAGCACGCCTAGAAAGCCCACACATGGATCCAGCCGCATTGGAAGATTAGCCTTCAGATTTGGTCATAGAACTAGTGGCAACATTATTGCACATTCGCGCACATAATGCATTTGTGTGAGACTTGTATATGTAATGACGTCAACATCATAACATGCATGAGCGCCACAAAAGGCCTTTGCCCACTACAACATATCATACCATGACCGTGCTATGAACGTATAAGATACGTAACGGACACGACTGTGCCCACTACAACGTATCATTATATTCTCGCCGTGAATTCGCCGCCGCCGTCGGAATGGTCATGGCACGCTACGGTGTTGGTCGGTGACGGCACTATCAAGTGGGCATTGTTTCACATTAATTTATACAAGAGTAATTTTTTGCATATGCCGATTCGTGTATGTTCATAGCTTGTTCCGTTTCAGTGGGTAATTTTTTTAATGCAGTCCATGAATTTCCTTGTTTTTCATTTTGACGGTTGTTGATATTTATACATACAACATATACGAAACAAGTGGAAAGCCCTGGTCTCTGCCTACCCCTCTGCGAAATAGCCGTAATTTTATGTGTGTATGTACATTGTACATACGAAACAAGTTTTCTGGTTTTGCAAAAAGGGCAAATAGATATCTAGACAAGGTTAACGAAGATACGTATTGCTTCTAGTACCTAAGTATCAGTTTATGTTGTTTATTTATTTAGGTTCGCCAACAGTTGATACACAAAGCATACATCTAACTTAAACTAACGGCCTTATTTTATGCGCACCACCTATTACAGGCAAACACCACATGCATAAAAGATTGTAAAAGAAAAAAGGAAATAAAAAAAATAGTTTCTAACCCAGTATCTAAAGAATAAAAACAGTTAGCAGAGCTGAGCCAATTTTTAGGAAAAAGATAAACTAATATAGCGAAGGATAGGTTTAGAAGTTATATTATGTAAAGCTAGTAAATGCTGTAGAGCGCGGCATCCAGGTTTCTGGGAAATGGTTGGTTCTGACCTGTCAGAAGGTAATCGCCACGGTCAAATTGAGTTACGATTACGTTCCGTTAGTCTGGAAAGAGCTTTGATTTTTGGAACATTCCATGGTGATCACTATTACCTATATTATTATAGCGATCAACATATAGGTAACCGTATACAATGACTGTCAGGACTTCCTCACTAACAATTCGACTAACTCAATTTCTTCTCTGAAAGTTGTTTGTATGTACATGGGGCTCCCTCTCCGTCACTCCGCTTTGTACTCACTTCTTTGTCACTCATTAACAAGATAAGACAGAGACTCGTGTTGGTGAAGTTCGCAGTAGCTCTTGCATGGATTTTCTTCAACCAATATTTAAAACTTAAACTATTGACAAAAGAGGAAATCGGTATTACCGAGTATAAGTATTAGCTAGTTCTGTTATCGGCAGCAGGCTAGCGTAACGAGGCGCGGGGAGGCGGGAGGTTCACATGATATCGGAAAAATCATAGAAACGAACATCATCATCAACATCAGCCTGAGGAAGTACTCTGCTAGACATGGTCTCACCCATTGGCCACCAAACGGTCTTGAGCATTCTTCATGCACCGACTTTCCGCAACCTTCACAATGTCGTTAGTCCATCGGGTCCATCGGTCGAGGGCCTTCCTACACTGCATCGTCCAGTTCGTGGTCGCCATTCGAGAAACTTCACTCCCCAACAATTGTCGGTTCTACTAGCTGTGTGGCCTGCCCACAACCACGTCAACTTGCGAATTCTGAGTGCTGTCAGTGACCACAGTTTTTCTACGGATTCCCTCGTTTCAGATTTTACCGCGTAGTGAAACTTCGAACATAGCCCTCTCCACAGCCCGCTGCGACAAACACAAAATAATAAAAACTCTAAAAACAAAACTCCTGAAAGGGGTTCAACTTGGTTCTTTGAAAGTTGTTTTGCGTGACGTATTTTGCAGAGTTTAGAAAAGTTTTTGTAAAAATAATACAGTAAATTTTATAAGCGCAAAAAAATATCAACGCTAACTTTTGAACGACTTCAAGCCTCACGTCATCAGGTCCCAAAAATATCTTTCCAGTAAACGAGTACAAGTTGTCAATGTATCATGCTGTTTCTCGATTCTATGATAATTATGAAAGTAGCAACTAGCTTAGATTAGAAGCATATAGGTAGGTACCTACTGGAAGCCAGCATATACCTACAATGAATAGTACCTATCAGGTTGAGTGAAGGAGGCTCGCCGGAGCCGGCGCCGGCAGCATCGGCAGGTTCAAGTGCAAGGCCGGCACTATCGCGGTTATGCAACGCGCCACGGAATACCAAGCAGAATGTACTGAATGCGCAGCCTGCGTAGTCACTCGCAACACATGGATTATTGTTTCAACAGCCCACAGAAGCTATTTAATGTAAAACAGTGGAACTATGCTTGGGTGAGACGAGATGCCAATTTTACATTACTTTGTTGGGTATTTAATTAGATTGTTTTGGTGGTGTCCTACTGCTCTTTCTTTGAATCGTCGTCAGTGGAATTTAGAGGGAAAATATTTAAATGTGGAGTGAAACGTGTGAAAACATATTAGCAACTAAGAATACCAGCGTTAGTTGCAAGTACATAATTAATTGGAATCATTAAAAACATCATCTACGTAGCAATGATCACGCACTGGGTAATGTATATAACATTGGCGTAGAAATAGTGTTACCACAGACATCCTGTTGAATAGTATCAGTTTTTGTAACACGCTTGTATTAGCTCCACTTAAATGTGTTTGTAACAAAATCTAAGATATCTTTCACTCAATTCTAGAGTAGTTTCCATTTGAAACTTTGTAAAAGTATGCAATTCCGATGACTACATTATTATGGTAAACAGCAAGCTGATCTGGTGATGGTAGTCAGGAGCTGTTCCGCGGAACCCACCACCTCAGAAAATAACAGTCGTTGAAGCGTGGTTTTTAGTTATTTGAACTATTTAGATTATAAGGTTAGTGTTCAATTTTCTGAACATGCAATTCATTTTCCGGCTTTCTCGTGTATTTTCTTAAGAACTACATCATCATTATCATCAGCCTGATGAAGTCCACTGCTGAACACAGGCCTCCCCAAGAAACAACACACAAAACTACATAGCTACATAGTATTCGCATTTTCAGAAATTGCAAATGCTTGAACCTGAGTAGGAAAGTTGTTATAAGGACAAATACTATTGTATTTTTCACATACATCATATTCAAATTTATTGGTTTCCACTGGCGACAGGAATATCTACATGATTCAATACAAATTATCGGTGTTCTAGAACATCGGAAAATCATTTTTTTTTTCAATAGGTACTTGGAATTGTCGACGTCACCAGCCATCACATCACAACTGATTTTGTGTAAAATTATTACAGAAATGAATAGAGGCCAGGTGTGCTTATGGCTAACGGCCGGTTCATACCTACAATATGAAGTAGGCACGGTATATTATTTTAGTTGTGTCGTTGTTGGTAGTCCGTAAGCTACGTGTAACTCGTGTAAGTGCACGCTCGATGTAGATAAGTCTCGTCTTCATGCATCGATTGCTTTATCGGCTGTACCTACCATTCGCTTTGGTTATTATTTAATTTATCTATTTCGACGTTTTTGTTTACGTTCTTGAAAAATGTAAGTCAACTTTGGTAGGTACTGACTTGAGCGATACAATAATTACGCTGGTATTGTGGTTCACGCTGAACTGTGTTCCCGCGACGATCTTATTAAATTTAAATATTATGTGGATGAGACAAACAGAATTTGCTTTTCTCGGGGTTTTTCATTAACCAGCCCATGGTTTTTGAGCTAGGTATGAACTATGGGGTGCAAAGGGGAGGTAACAAAATATCAGGTTATATGGCACTCCATATCATCCATATCGAAAGGCACATTAAACAAACACCTTAGGCAACGTTTACGGCCAAGAGGACAAAATATTTTTCATTCACATTCATTCATTTTCAGGCACATGTTTTCTTCTTCCACTCTCTTCTGTTAGCCGTCATCTCCGCACTCACTTCTTTCTTAATCATGTCATGTTTAGTACACTCCATCCATCTTTTCTTCGGCCTTTCTCTACTCTTATATCCATCCACATTCATACCAAACGTTCTTCTCGTTACATGACTTTCATCCCTTCTCATGACATGCCCATACCATGCTAACCTAATATTTCTCAACTTTTCCGTCACTGGCGCTACTTTCAAACTTACTCTGATGTACTCATTTCTTATTTTGTCCATTCTCGTCACTACACATCCATCTCAACATTCGCATCTCCGCCGCATGCACTCTTCTTTCATCCGTCCCTTTGGTAGCCCATCACTCAGATCCATACATTACGACATGCCTTACGATGATAAATATGTTTCATTCATCACACTTCACTTCACATCACTAGACATATTTCTTTAAATAAAACTCTGCACTCCTTTTATCAATATCTCAAAATCCATCCCACTTATTCAACAACCCCCGCTACTAGCGAATTCTATTTGTTTTATCATTTTAACTCGATGAGAGGACTGGTGGAGAGGTGCTAGTGGCCCCGCCTTCCGATCCACAGGTCGTGGATTCGAATCCCGGTCGTGCACTTAAACATCATCATCGTCATCATCAGCCTATAGAAGTCCACTGCTGGACATAGGCCTCCCACAAGTGCACTTAAACGGTGAAAGAAAACATCGTGAGTAAACCGGAATTTTTAGGTTAGAGCCTAAAAATTCGAAGAAATTTATTGTGACTTGTGCACGAAAGGAGGCCTCTAAGAGGCGTACTGTAATCCTTTCACTAGGTAGACTGATCTTTCACCGGCGTTCATACCTATACCGGGTCACTGACCTAATACAGGATGACCAAGAAAGAATCAGTGACACGACCAGCAAGCAATTTAATAGATTTTTTTTTTTTTATACAACTGAGGTGGCAAACAAGCATACGGCCCACCTGTTGGTAAGCGGCTACCGTAGCCTATGAGCGCTTGCAATACCAGAGGCATCACGCACGCGTTGCCGACCCCGAACCCCCCTCCCCCTAAAGAGCTCTGGCAACCTTACTCACCGCAGGAACCCAACACTATTTGAAACAAATAATGTTATTTGGCTGCGATCTTCTGTAAGGCGGAGGTACCTCCCCAGGCGGGCTGCTCCAATTTAGAACGAGAAAATCTCGCTATGCCCTACCTCCTCCAATTTAATAGAATAGAATAGAATATCATTTATATAATGAAGATTGGATCAACCATTCGAAAGTAACCTTCGGGCAACAAACATAATACCTATATAAATCGCCGATTCGAGAAAAATTAATTCTGCATTTGAAATCGCTCAGTATGAAAGTGGGCCACTTACTTAATAAAATGATGCCAGGTTGCCCGTCCGAGGATGCGGCGGCTCGGATATCCGTCGCATCTCATAAATGTTGCATTGAATAATGATGCATATTGCGCATTAGTAGTAGGTACCGTGGTTTATGGCGTGTATGAGCAATCTCTCGGTGACACGAGCTGAGTCACCCACCGCCAACAGTAGCGAGCTGCATTTCGAACCTATTGCAGCTGCAGATACTATGATCAGTGATCAATATACAAAGATGCATACCATCCCGAAAGAGCGAATTTTAATTGGAAATAAAGATGCCTATGGCCTATGCATGACTTTTGGAATTTCAACATTTCATGACGAATGAAAAACGATTTTTCCTTTAGTCTATATATTACATTATATACCTACATCATAATAAAACTGTATACACAGAGTGCTGTGGCCCCATCTCTGTCTGGCTGTCTTACTTATGGTCACGCTAGTTGACGAAACTACGCAGGTTGATCAAAGGTTAGTTCAGAAAGCTATTGAAAAATAATATTTTTCACATGACGGGAGTGAAACCGCGGGTATAACTAGTATTCTTTCAAAATCAAGGAATGAAATTTAGCAAATTTAAATAAACCCTACAGTTTGGTAATTAGAAGCCTATGTCACTTTTCGGCTCTAACTTCTCATGTAAAATCACATCGATCCCTTGTTCAGTGACTTCTGTCTCAAAAACTAATCTAAAAGGGGGTGAAATAGGGGTCGAAAATTCGCATGGGCAATCCATAATTCCTGATGATAGGAATCTGAAAATTCATATTTAGGCTTTTGGTAAGAAATAATACATGATTCAGCATTTTCGCAAAATCATACCTAAAAAGGGCGAAGTAGGGGATGAAAATTATTATAATTCCGGACGAAGTCGCGGGTAACAGCTAGTTTATAATATTATCAAGGACACGCATTGAAATTCACTCGCATCTATAGTCTATAGTGAATACATATCAGTGCAGCTGACTACATCATATTTTAGCATGAAATGTGACTAGTGACGCTTCGCTGAAGTAAACAGGTGAGGGTAGATCAGCACTGCCGGTGACAGCGCAATCATGCGCTCACGCCCGGCGGACGCGAGCAGCGGGGGGCGGCACGGGGGCGCGGGGGCGCGCGGCCAGCGGACGCACGGACAGACACGCTACACGTCCACGTGTCATGTGCCTTCACTCCCATTCTAATTATCTGTCAGAATGCATATTATTTTGCTACATCATATTAACATCATCATCAGCCTGTGGAAGTCCACTGCTGGACATAAGCGTTCCACGACAAATGATCTTGAGCTTTTTCCATCCACAGACTTCCCGCAACCTTCACAATGTCGTCGGTCCATCAGGTGGGGGGCCACATCTACATCAATACTAATCGCGAAAGGAGCCTCTAAGGAACGCAATTTAATTATTTCACTACACTGATTCTTTGTCATTATATTTGATTATAGAACCGACGACGGTCATTTGGTCTTTTCAGTGCCACCATACCTCAACCTGGTCACTGACCTAATAAAGGATGACCAAGAAAGAATCAGTGATACGACAAGCTAGCAAACAAACAATAACAGACAGCGGCTGATCAGTGAATTCTTTGGTGATAAGGTTAATTCCCACTGGTTTGTCTTTAGTGAGTTGTTCTAAGTTGTCATTGTTTCTACCATGTTTTTAAACGTGAAAACCTGTTAAGTATTGGCTATCTTTTTTAAACACTGGTGTTTACTTAGATAATTAAGCTGTTGGTTTTACAATAAATAAATAAAAAAAAACAATAGGCTCGCTTGATGTCAATTCACGCAGAGAATCAGAGCCTAATAGAAAAGCGACACCGACCGCCTGTAGGTATCAAATGTCGCATCCTCCTTGGCATCGCAAGCCGGAGATTAATAAAATAATGAGTGCCTGCAGCCACGGGCGCTTCTCGCCTCTCGCTGAGGGGTCTATCGATGGCTCAAGCAAGACCATCCAGCCATCCAGGACGATATATCACTGTTTACTTTAGATAACGAATAAATTTCAGCGCTTGCCACATCGGTTGGCTTTTTAGGGAGACTTCACACGTAACACAACCACACCACATCGCAGCGACAAAAGGTGGTCAAGCAGTCGTTACGTGTGAATAGTGTTGTAGCAGCTTTTTGCAGTTGCGTTATGGTACCGACAAAATGTCGATGTCGATGTCGATTTTGTGTGTGCAATGTGGCCGGCCGCTAGTTTACGGTGTGGTCAGGGACTGAATAACCGGAATATAACGGTACCTTTAAATAACGATATGACGTCATACCGATAAATTCCGGTTACCCGAATATTTCTCTTCTGATAAATATAACGGTACCGGAAAATCTGGCTTCGCAGTTCATTTCGGTTTATTTCGCTACCGGTACCTATAATCGAAATAAATAAAGGCCACCCCGCCACCGCGGCGGGACTGTCCTAGCGAACCAGCCGCGGCTCAAAATTTCGGTACCGAAATCTACCGGTATGAAATAACGGTACCGTAATGTTTTAACGGTACCAGTACCTATAACCTCTACCGCTTTCAGTCCCTGGGTGTGGTCGCTGGTGGTTGCGTTGTCGATGCGTTGTGGACGCGAATGACGGCAAAATTTTGTACGTGTTAATTGTTCTATTCTTTTTCAATACAAAATATGGTCCCGACCACGTGGTGTGGTTAAGCATCGATAACTATAATAGGGTGGGGCAAAATAATTTATTCCTTATTTTTATTTCTTAGGAAAACAAACAGTCATAAAAAAACTACTTAATAATCCTAAACTATAACTAAAGACCATTTAAAAGTTTCCGTAGATTGAAACTAATTAAAGCTTGCTTGTTTATGCATAAAATAATTCAAAAGAGAAAAAAAAAGAAGGCATGCCAAACCAGCGATTGGTGAGAAAGTGTTTTTTTTTTTTATTGGAGATGGTTAACGTTTGACCACCATCTCAATTTTTTCAAGTGAGATGTGGCCTAAGATGGAGCACGCTTTACCAGAAGGAACTTATTCACTCTAGATTTGAAGACTCCTAGATTGTACTCATCCGGGAAAACAGACGCTGGCAGATCGTTCCACTCTTTGCCAGTTCTTATAATAAAGGTGGAGCAGAAACGTTTGGTTCGACACTGTGGTATGTCGACCAGGTAAGGGTGGTAATTACCTGTGCGTCTGCTTGTCCGGTAGTGGAAGGTTTTCAACTTTAGATGTATTTGAGTCAAAAAGGTCAAGCTCAGGGATGTCAACTAGGTCGTTAAATGCAATTACTGCTCTGCTAAAGTAAGAATTTTGCCTGTAATTGGTGGAACTAAATGAACCTCTTCATTTATTGAGATCATGTACATGTGTAATATTTGTGACTGTTCCCAGCGTGTATAGTGTTATCGAAAGGTAATGAGAGTTGATTAAAGCCGATGTAACAGTTGGTATGCTTCATCGCGAAAACGCGGAAGCGAAGCGGCCTTGCCCCCGCCCCTCGCCCCTCACCCCCCCCCCCGCACTCTGTCTCCACTTGCATATCGGTGCAGTCAACATGCAAACACGACACTATATTTGCAGGCTGTTTTGTTATTTATTTTCAAACACCTAGGACAGACTTATTTTACATTTTATCGTATCCAATTATCAATGGACATGACTTGCAGTGGCCAATATGGAGATCCCTAAACCGACTCCGGTCCCAGGTTGGCCGCTGCAGAAAAAAACTGGCTAAATGGGGAATAATCGACTCGTCCAGAGTACAGTGCGAGTGCGGAGCCCCCGTACAGGACATGCGGCACCTGCTTTCCTGCCCACTGTGCACGACCACCTGCACTTGGGAGGATCTAAACGATGCAACAGATAGGGCCATTGAGGTTGCCACATACTGGTCGACTAGAGTTTGAGGGAGTCTTTGACTCGAGAAGAAGAAGATCAATTGGAAAGCTTATTCTTATTGGCTATGGAACCCTCGGCGCGTGAGTTTAAATCACACTTGATGAATTTAATTCCTCAAAATTGCTTGATTGACGATTAAGAATACTAGGGTCAGGTTTAAGATCATTTAAATGTTCTTCTTGACAAAGAATAAATATTGTCCTTGTCTTGCGTGCTTGGCTTGGGAATATCATCAGGTTTTTCATTCAAAAACATGTTTAGGAGATCACAAATCGGTCGGAAGACTTGTCTGTCGGTCTGTTTATATGTTCGGGTTAATATGACAGGCCTCATAGCTCAGTTGGTAGTAACTCTGCCTTCTGCGCTAGAGGTCGTGGGTTCGATTCCCGCACTGGACAAACATTTGTGATTTCTAAATTTTTACTTTTAAAAATATATATTGTAAGTTTGAAACAGAACAATAGCATAAATGCATCGCCTTTCACCTGTAAGTACAATAGTGCTTTTGAATTTGTTTAGAATTCATTTCCAATATAAATCATAGAACGTGTCTAAATGTTTCTACATAATAATATTACCTACCTACTAGAACGACCCACTTTTACAATTGTTTGAGATATATACTAATGTTCTCATATATTCAACTCACTGTCTGGAATAAATGAATTTAAACATAATACTGTTTCAGTGATTTCTAACATTTATTTTTTATAAAAGGTAAAAGATTTGTATCTTATAAAACTTAGACGAAAACAATCATTGTTTTCTACTACATTGTCTTTGCTTATTCATACCGTACACAATAGTTTTATATTAAGAAGCAACAATAGACTAAAAGCTAATTTGTTTATCGTTTTATCATATAGATAGAACCCACCCTTTTCGTTATCTCTCATTATGAGGGGAAGATCAAGGCTGCCGATGACTCGGGGGCTGAGTACTCAATCCTCCTGACACACGGAACGTATGGAGTGGAGGGTCAAGGTTAATCGTATGTAGCGTGGATCAAATGGAACCCCGTGGACTAACGATCAAATGGAAACAAAATTTTGAGAAAAAAGTATAGCCACCGCCATCGGTATTACCATCTGAGTTGATCATTCTACATGACGTATCATTTGTTGAATCGGTTCAATACTTCTGGCTGTCCGAGGTAACAAAGAAAAGTTGACTCATTGCCCGTAGTCCGGTTCAGTTGTCGGGTCAACCGGACAACGGAAAAAATATATCTTCCATAGTACAGTTGACCGGACTACGGAATATTTATTTTCTATCGTAGTCCGGTTGACCGGACCACGGAAGATCTAGTTTAAACTTTTTGTTGGTTTTACCTTTTTTTCAAGTTATTGTCAAGTCAAAGTGATTCATAATATATATGCCATCCCGAAAGGGGCTTATTCTACAGCCAATTTACATACATACGTAGCCTGTGAGAACTATAACCCTTCCTGTAGTGTATGCCTTACACCACGCTGGTTCCTAGCAGGGCAACTCCCTCGCTGTTATCATATCACATAACACATTTAATATCTCCCAGTGACTTCCCGCGCGCCTGCTCGTGCCGGCTTGACCACAGACTGACCGACTCCCAGAGAGTATGTATCCATCTCTCCATCTCAGGTGTCATCTGTTATCTGTCACTGTCAGTTGTCCCCCGGAGACAGCATAAGTTAAGGAATGCAGGTATCCTTAAATACTAGTCACTACACTTCCGTAATCGGGTGAAATTAGTTAGTAATTGGGGGTTAGTAAACAAGTATCATAAACGAACAGTAATAATATGTAATTACGTCATGTAACGGTGCCTTCTTAATGGGATTAGATTTTGTCTGGTTTCGTGTGACCTACTTTGCAGCTTGTTAATGTAACTGCGTGTATTTGTTACAATAAGAAAATATAGGTTTCCAATCCTGACTTACTGATATTTTCTTTTCTCTACTCATTTTCCATATATACACTTTTGTATTTAATGACTCATAAAAAAAAACTCTGAAAAATAGACATAAGTCAAAGCGAAATAGAAGACGATTTCGTAAAAACTTTATATAAATAAATATAATGAATGCCCGTATATACATCAAAATTTGATGTAAATACGCAAAAAAATATATATTTTTTAAAACTGATTATAATGATGTAACTAAACAAGAAACAAAGATAAACTCGCTGTTTCCACGATTAGCTCGCTAGTGTACGCTTCTATAACAAGGTCCCAAGTAATAAATCTTATTGCAAAATATCCTATAACTATTTAGATGACAGAAAAAGCTTGGCACTGAATATGCTCCATATCGATAGGAAACTAATAAAGTTTGTAAATTCAACGAAATTTTAAGACGTTCCAAAATAATCCATGCGATTTCAGTGAATAAATGAATGCAGAAGTTTACCCTGTAATTACGAAAGTGGGTTTAGACTAGGTAAAACTAAACTCTGGTTTTGTGACGTGTCATTTCATACATTTGACATTATGACGTAAAGAAAATGTATGAATCGACACGTCACAAAACCAAGGTTTAGTTAGACCTAGTTTAAACCACGTTTCGTAATTCGTAATTACAGCCTTAAAGTTTGACTTTTCTATGTGAAGGCTCTCCTCCGAAAATTGAGTTACTTTAAAACATTTTAATAACATTCCAGCTTGTTCTGTACTTGAATTTAAATGGGGCGGATGTGTAACCCAGACTTACTTTGTTTCCAACCTCTTTGGTCTAACCAGTATAGTATTATGTTATCTGTGGTCTAACTGACCTAACACTTTTCTTGTCGAAAGTGGCCTGATGTTGACGATGCAAATGTGGCAATTATTGCGGTGCAAATAGCGTCTGTACGATGTCTGTGTGAGTTGAGAAAATATAGCGCGAGACATAAATGTAATTCTTAATACGAGTAGAATGCCTGTACTGTGCTAATGAAGTGATTTGGGCGGATCGCGCGGTAGGCGGGCGGAGGCGTGACACCGCCTACTAAACACTAATGAATTTCTTCTGTGTATCAAGAAAGTAGTTTAACTATCAGAATAATAACTACTAACGCTCAAGCGCGAGTAGGGCTTGCGCCGCCTTGAGGCTTCCGTAGACAGACACGTAACACGGGTGCGGAAAATCAACATCTCAATACGAAATGAAGTACACGAGGAATTTATATGGATTTTCTTACTTAAAAACGCTATTTAGCGCTAAACAACTGGTTATGCCATTGCTTAAACAGCTGTCAAATTGAACAACCTATTACCGTTGTGTAGAATTTATGCATCAGACTTTGATACTGTGGTGTAAAAAAAAGAAGAAGATTTGATTATTATTTCTTATTTATGAATGCTCGAATCTCGCCAAACATACTTGTAAAATGGCATCGAATAACCCGAAGTCGAATATTGAAGCAGTGCGGCTTCGCCAGTCGCCATCGATCGCACCTACAATAAACTAATTAATATTACAATACAACAATTACGTGCACCCCTGCCCCCCCTCCCCCCACCCCCTTGGCACGAACCACCTGCTGCTTACTCTGCGCCACTACGCAGAAGAAGCTCTACAAAGTGCTGAATTTCGCAGGTAACTAAACTTAAAAGGCTATAGTACCTATATTCGAGCTTTGTAATTACAACTTAAATTGATATGAGCTTAGTTATTAAGTTGTACACACTTCAACTAATAATGAGAATATACACCAAGATATACTAGACAGGTATTTTGGCCGAAGATGGGTGTCATCGCAGTTCGAGCGAGACGTAGCAGATGGTGCCCACCACTAATCAGGCGGGTGACTGCTGATACATTATGCTGTCTTTTCATTGCAATTTCGATATCAAATATCCATCAAGCATACATATTTTCATCTTGACATTGTAACCCGATTTGCATAACCACTGCGATAACAATGTATTTGTGGACGATGTTCCTTGGGGAGCTATTGTGTTCACTTTAACCAACGAAGCAGCGCCGCCCCCCTATCAATCGGCCTTTTCATTTGAATTTATTACTGGCAACATTACACAGATACCTACCTAGTGGACCGTGGACGGCGACAGACAGTCTGCAGCTGACGCTAACCAATATTAGGGGAGTGCACACATTTTTAAAGCTTGTTTAGGCCATTCCTGGAAAAACTTGTTCCTCGGCGCCTCATGATATTTGTAATAAAGTTGTGATCGGAAATTGCTCGCTTGCGCCGCTTATGACGACTATGAGCAAAACGCAGTTCTTTCTTATAAAAGTATACCTACTATATCGAAAGGGGCTTATTAAATCAAAATAAAGAAAGAATATAATAGGAAAAAAAACAACAAAATATTCATTATATTTTTTTCAGTTTTTTTTACTTTTCATAACAGCTGTTTTTGAACTTTCTTCATCTCCACAATTCATTAGAATATTCATCATTTATTTCACCCTTAGCGTTATATTGCATAACATGTATGTCCAATTACAGTTATTTTCATAATACTAAACGTACGAGAAGTTTGACATCAACAGCCATTAATTGACATTAAACAGCCATTATGCAGTTTTATGGAATCGAACATTTTGGAAATTTAAATATGAGAACGAATATTTTACTCGTGGCCTAAAATTTCTCTTCAGAATTTCAATAAAACAGTTTAGAATTTTAATATATTTTACAGAATTAACCGTTCATCAGACAGACATATTTATTGGAAGGAACCCATAACTACTGTTAAGGAAATGTTATGATCTCAAGGATATCTATTAAAATATTTATACATCTAAATATTTCAATAAACATCACAAATTACAAAGACCGCTCTGTCTAAAGGGGTAAAGTCGGACGTATCAACAAATAGTGAGGGAAGCGAGTACGCACCTACATGTTCGCTAAAACCTTTGATATAACTCCCCTAAAGTAATTAAAAATGGAATCCATGCATTCACCAAACATTTTAATGAATCTGGCCTAACGAAGCTCTTATTAATTAGAAATGCATCCCTTGTACCTATTGTAGCAGGGTAAGTGAAGGACGGGGGCCAGCCAGTCTATATTGGGTTTAATTTTACCCTATAGACTAGAACTGGTATTAAATAGGTACCTACTCGCAAAATATTGGCCTCATACACAAGCTCAAAGTCGCGCTACGAGCTATGCAAAGGGCTATGCTCGGAGTTTCACTGCGTGATTAAATCCGCATTGAGGAAATCCGTAGAAATACCAAGGTTACCGACATAGCTTTCAGAAATAGCAAGTTGAAGTAGCAGTGGGCCGGCCATAAAGCTCGCAGAACCGACAACCGTTGGGGAATAAAAGTTCTGTAATGGCGCCCACGATTCGGGGGACGTAGTGTTGGAAGGCCGCCATGCGATATTGTTAAAGTTGCGGGAATTCGGTGGATGGAAAAGGCTAATAAGAATAAAGACCGTTCGTCATGGAATTCTATTTCAAGCAGTAAAATTTTACAGGCTGATGATGATGATGAGGTCGATCGGCGTAAACCCGTCGCCGACGACGACACACTTGGAATCGCACGTCATATTCATCGAAGGCGAAGCGAAGTTAGCGTTGAGTTCCACGTTTATTAAATAGACCTTGAATTGAAAAGACAAATGTAGAAAAAGGCTTCTCAGAAGGCAATTAGCAACATTGATTTCCAATTTCCAAATGCGAATGGGGGAAAATAGAGGCGGTAATTAAAAATCGCCAACTCCTAACAGGCCCCGCTGATGTTTCTAACTCGTTACAAGTTTTAGGCCGGCTTCAGAATTGACGAAATACGCAAAAAAATACGCAGGCCTTAAACAAGATTAATTTTGTTTGCCTTGTATCTATCTATCTATTCCATATTCTACATAATACACCAATATAATACAGCAATATACATTTATTATTTATTTATTATTAAACAGTCATCCCCAAAATTAAGTTACCTATTATCCAAAACTTGTTCAGGAGATGATAACAGGAGGACATCATAAATCTGGGATTCAACGAACCCATAATATCAATAATAATTTTGATCCGATTTAGTCCGTCCAGTGCAGAGATCTTAATTACATTTATGCATAGTTGCCTCCATTAATTGGAGAAACTACAAAGCGGAAGGTAAGAGCATATAGTCGTACATATAGGTCGACGGTATGCAGACATAATGTATGCTTATAAATAATACACCTGCCCTGACCAGCTACAGTTATAGCTGTCATACATGATGTATGACAGGCTCCCAATTTTTGTACTGCTCATTAACTAGATACATCCCTTTAATCCGCTTTAAGCGAGAGCCTAGGCTTAGTACGGCGCCGGCGGCACCTAAAGGGGAAGGTTTACGTTAATGTAACTACGTTTGATATCGTTATTGTTGATGCTGATTGCACCAGATTTATTTTTGTTCTTTCAAGCAACTTTGACGAATCGACCAAGAGGTTGTTAAGCAATAAGTCGTCCAAAAGGGGGTTTAAAAAATTCATATTGGTGTCATATTAAAAAAGCAATTTATTCCAAAATGATTTTAATATTTTTATCTACGCCATATGGTTTTTGGGATACAAAGAAAATAGTATAATTTAAAAAAACATTCTACGTAAGCTTAAGATTGGATTGTATGCTGAGGATGTTAGGGATGATATGTTGAGGTCGCTCACTCCATGTAGTCCATTGTATGATATTGACCGCATATATAATTTCGTCTAGTAAAAATACTATTTTAGGGGTAAATACATCAATATTCCCCAATTTTAGACTTTTTCCTTTATTTATGTCACAAAAGCTCTTAGCAATTCAAATTTAGAATTTTGAGAATTTGAGGAGAATAACTGGAAGTACCATAGAGATTTTTAATTTTTGCCATTACCATACAAAAATTAGACATTCACTGCAATATCTTTTTAATGCATTGAGCTAGAAACGTGATTTTATAGGGCACTATCACAAAGAGATCCTATAAGGGTTCCGTTTTTTTAAAATGAGGTACGGAACCCTAGAATGGGTATAAAGGGGTACGAACTTGTGTATGAGAAATCATATTCCTTGAGCATTTTCTATACAAATTATAAAAGTTTAATGTGTTTTTTCAACCGAGTTCAAAAAGGAGGAGGTTCTCAAGCCGGCTGTATTTTTTTATTTTTTTTGTGTGTATTTTACTCGTTATCTCCGCCAATACTAAACCGATTTTGATAATTCTTTCGCTGGTGTATAGAGTATGATCCCGGGGTGGTTCCATATTAATTTAATTCCCGAGGGATAGCTACTTTTCCCTTAAAACTTATAAAAACGTCATCATCTCTTGAAATCACGACTTGCCGATTTTTTTTTGTGGACGGTGGTATTGTTTAGTAATCCCCGCGACTTCGGTCGCTCGCTCCTAATTTTTATGTAAACTTTAACCTTAGGGGTTGTGTGTCAGGAATTCCTTTATGTGCACCCATACGTTACAACAGGAAGCTACCCTGCAAATTTCATACTCTTAGGACTTTTGGTTAGGCTCTGCGTTGATTGTTAAAGAGAATAAAATGATAAAATACCAATGATTTTTCCCTAACTACACCCAAAAGTGGTTGCATGCAATGGGATATTAGAGTTTGTATGAGAGGTTTTTAAAGCTTTTGGAAATTCGCTTGAAACTTGGCATAAATATTTTCAGTAAAAATTACCTACACACTATAATTAGTTACTGTTATAAAGATACAATTGGTAATTTACAAGTTTTGGTATGTATGTAGGTAGACAGGTGAAATGGTCGAGGGCTCAGCTACGCTGCTTTTCAGCCTCGCCATAAAATGTCTGCTGTCGTCACAGCAGGTTTGATCCTCGGAAGCCATCAGCCGCTATCAGGCGATGAATACCGATTCCCGTCAAAAGGGGTGTAATAAAGTATTAAAGTTTGAATAAAAACTTTTCAACGCGTTGTGCGACTTGCTAGGAACTTAGCATGCACATTAGATGTTTGTTCTGTGTATGGGTGCTAAATATCTATATCTATTAAGTATATCAGTCTCTGGTACCCATAGTACAGGCTATGCCTAGTTTGGGATCAGTTGACCGTGTGTGATAATGTCCGGAACATTTATTTTATTTTTATTTATTTACATTATTTAGTACATATTAGATGTTTTCCCAAACTAGCCCTTAAACGGGTGTAATGGGGTGTTAATGTGAAATGGGGTTGGGGAGGAAATTATTATCCTAGAATGGAATCCAGGGCTTTTTTATTTTATTTGACTGTAAAAATCTCAGAGTAGCTTTGATTGCCAAAAAATAACAATTTATATTATTCATGATGTTATTCTAAATATGGTTACATAAAAACTTACATCTGTTGCGGATGCCGGTGCACGGGATAGGGGTAATGCGGTGGCTGCGGCGGAGGCGGCTGCGGCGGCGGCGCAGGCTGCAGCTCATTCATGTGCAGGTACAGGTTGAAATCCGGCAAACTGTAGTCCCGCGACATCACCGAGTCGCACTCCGAAACACTTCTCAAACTATGAGCCTGCCGGCGCTGATCAGATAGTATTCTCAATATGAGCTGACACTCGCAGACATCAAGTTTCTTGAGCGTGCGTACCACAGATTCACGGACAGTCCGTTTCAGTAGTCGCAGAGTGAGCGCGTGTGTCGCCGCGCCGCCGGCTCGACTGCGACTGCCGGCGTCGGGCGCTGCAGGCCGCGCGGCGCCCAGCCACGGGAGCGCTCGCTGCCGACCGCTCAGCGCAGCAGCCTAACTTGAGCGCTTTCCTCCCCCCAAGTTTGCACCAAATTTAATAATGGCGGGAAGCAGCCCTTACCATGATGACGACATAATCCGAACGAATAATGCTCGAACGAAGCGAACAGGAAAACAGAACGAATGGTCGTCAAAATAGCTAATTGTCCAGTTATTACGAGTGGGTTTCCACTTCGTTTTCTGAAACTCTTTATTTGGCTAAATCCGGATCCTTTAAGATCCTTGGTTGGAATGTGTTGTAGGCTTCAGTTTTGGTGTATTCCTCGCGTGTCACGCACCGCTTGCTATTGTTAGTTGGGATTGTTGTCCGTTTGTTTATGATTTTGGTGTTCGTAGTAGCGCGGGCCCGCCCACCGGGCACGCCCAGCCCCGGGCCCCGCCTCTGTCGGAATTATTAGCTGTGTGAACTACTGCGCTAAACCACAATACCCCAAATTATCTATACAATTCACGACATGCAACTAATCAAAATGTTTCTGATATTTATAATTCTGTGCTAATCTAGTTGTTAATGACTGGGAACCAAAGCTTTGGTTAGAAAAAAGTAAGCAAAGATTAAGGTTCTTGCTAATCTTCAGCACTACATACTGACTACATAGGTATATTTTGTAGTAATAAATAAATAAGTAAATCAGATCTTAAGTATACCCGAGATGCGCGAATCGAACTATAGGAAAAATAGACGCGGGTATGATTGCCTAAAATACTAATAAAAAATTGCGTTATGTGTGTTCTTATCTTTTTGTCGTGTCACTGATTCTTACTTGGTAATCCTGTATTAGGTCAATGACCAGGTTGACCCTTTTTGAACCTGAAAAGACCCAATGACCGTCGATGAAAGAATCAGTGTAGCAGGCTCTTTTTGTGCAAATGTCTTAGAATTTTTAGGTTCTAATCCTAGAACCTAAAAATTCTAAGACATTTGCATCGTTACGAAACCGGCATGTCCATGCCGGTTTCGTCACGATGTTTTCCTTCACCTTGAGAGCACTAGAATAGCGCATATAAATTTTCCGAATTGAAAATCCATTGGTGTACGACAGGTTTCGAACCCACGACCTGTGGATCGGAAGGCGGGGTCACCCCTCCACCAGTGCTCTCATGAATCTGTTCTTATGAATTGAAGAAACAACCGCTTTATTACAAAAGCTTTTGCAAATACACTTTTGTTATTCATTCTGGTCCCTGAAGCTTTTAGAACTGTACAACATAATTATCTTTGCATAGGTAGAAACAATAATATCGGACAGACCAGAGCAGGCCAGGGGGAGGCTGTCACCGCCAGCCACGGACCACGCTTGTGCAGGGCGCAGGACGCAGGCACCGCAAATGATGGCAGTCATTTGTATTGTTTTATTTCGTATCAATTTTAGCGACATCTGAAGATTTTCAAAGATGAAAATAGGTAGAATATGACAATACTGTGACAATTGCCATTGTACTGTGTCAACTTGATTAAATCAGAGTATTTATGTCAAATGCAAACCATGAGGTAAAATATACTTACTTAGACTTACTTACACTTTGCATAGTTCTCCTTGCATGTCTCTGCAATTTATACAATGCTATGTCAGTTATAAAACGATTTAAAAAGATGCATACCTAAATTATGTTTCACAAACAAGTAGGTACTCGTACTAGGTACCTACTTATAGTTGAATTAATCATCCTGATGGATGACAGAACTTATACACACTGTATGAAAAATTAGGCCATTGATGTGATGATAGACTCATCACATGAATGACGTTCCTCGGTTTATGTTTTCTCTTTTAACCGACGACGGTTATCAATTCGGAGGCTGTGTTTTTTTTTATGTACTCCGATTACTACCTACGCTACGTAACTGCTGGTCCGATTTGGATGTTTTTTTTTGCTGTCATGTAGGGAAAAGTGCCGAGGTAGTCCCATATAAATATAATGAATGCGACATACTTAAGTAGTCTTTCATGCCACTTTAAAAAGCACCTATATCAACAGAGAGCACTGGTGGAGGGGTGGTAGTGGCCCCGCCTTCAAATCCACAGGTCGTGAGTTCGAAACCTGTCGTGCACCAATGGATTTTCCATTCGGAAAATTTATGTGCGCTATGCTAGTGCTCTCAAACGGTGAAGGAAAACATCGTGAGGAAACCGGCATGTCCTAGAACCTAAAAAATTCGAAGACATGTGACATGTGCACGAAAGGAGCCTCTAAGAGGCGCGCTTTAATCATTTCACTACACTGATTCTTTCATCGACGGTCATAGGCCCTTTTCAGGGCCACCATACCTCAACCTGGTCACTGATCAAAGACAGGATGACCAAGAAAAAACCAGTGACACGACAAGAAGAAGAACGCTAGATTTAAAAAAGCGATCTCTTCCAGACAACCTTAGGATGGAAAAAAATAACATTGGTCCAAACTCAAAAATATAAATAATTTACTATATTTGAGTTCTGAAACTAACTATTTAAAAATAAAATATTAGAATATGTCGGCAAATAAGCCGCATAATAGGTATTTATTATAATTGTCCTTAAACCAAAAGCATTTTATTTCGCATTTCTAAATGTAGTAGGTAAATTACCAATGTAATGTAAAACTGTGTCCGCACTCTGTGACACAGAAACGCGCAGTGACGTGCGCGTGGCCCTGACCCTGTCACACATGCACTAGGCAAGATATAACTCTCTGATGATTTGAAAAAGATTCGCATTCATTGTCGACTGGGCACCGATACATAACAACTGGAGTGTAACTGAACCAGCAATGTAAAGGTAGTGGGGAGGAAGTATCACGGTGATCGGTGATCTTGGTGTATGGCTTACACGTGCCGGGTTTCATCAGTAGGTAAACAAACAGTGGCTATGCAACGGAACGAATGCATCGCCTAATCCACTATGCGGTAATATTTGCAGTTCGCGTGGTGACGACGCGACGCTTACAGGTCGTATGTACCTTCATGGCGACTTATTGTCATTTGTATTGATCTCTTTTAGACAAACCATTGAATGCAACTACGTTCTTATTAGCTCTTTCGTATTATCACCTAAGGAAAATTTATGTGCGCTATACTAGTGCTCTCAAATGGTGAAGGAAAACATCGTGAGGAAACCGGCATGTCGTTGACCCTAAAAAATTCGAAGACAAGTGACAGTGCATGAAAGGAGCCTCTAAGAGGCGTACTCTAATCCTTCCACTACCGATTCTTTCATCGACGGCCATAGACCATTCTCAGGGACACCATACCTCAGACTGGTCACTGACCTAACACAGGATGGTCAAGAAAGAACCACTGACACGAGAAGCAAGCAAGTTCGAGGCTAACTAAGAGTTATTAAGACTTTTAAATGGTTTTTTTAGGACGTCTACTGATGTACATAGGCCTTAAGCGAGACTTAACATTCACGGAGCGACCTATATGTGCGGCCTGCGCCCAGCAACCAGGTCATCATTCCATCAAGTGGGGGCCGTCCTATGCACACACATCATGCAAAGTTTTTTATTACTTTCCAGTTCCAGAAAATCCGGGCTGTTTTGTGTTTAATACTCTTGAGTAATGCTAACATTCTTACAATCAAATAAATAACTTAAACGCAACTATGTTTTTGTTTTATTTTTTTTAATCATCCTATATTTTATTAAGTACCTATAAGCTTCCGCCCGCGGATTCGCTCGCGTTGTACCTACATAAAAAATTGACAACATGTTATTTTAGGTTAGGTTAGTATCAATTTAATTTTCAACGAAATCGGTTGAGCCTTTACGGCGTGATTGAACAACAAACATCCAAACATTTGAACATCCATACATCTTCACAAACTTGCGCATTTATAGTATTAGTAGGATAACAAGGCAACGAGGCGAAGATGAACCTACACACGAGATAGCACGGCATCCAATTATGAAGGCGCGACGTTCAGTTGGCTGGCACCCTTCCTTTGTGCTGTTGCGTCAAGAGCGCGCGACATCATTCGCTTTGTGTCGGTACATTGCTGCCTAACTGTAGTGTCAATTTTGTAAATTTATAAAAATGTATGAAATTTTCCTGGGTGAACACGTCTTGGCAGTCATTATTATGTGTATATCTAACGCCTGATGAAACCATAATTACCTCTACCTATACATTGACTATGTAAATACTTAACATGTAGGTACATAGTCAATGTATGCTATGTAGCGAACTCTGTATAAGCGGAAATTCCTAGTATTCCAAAGCGCAGTCTTTTATTTTCGTCGAGTGAAAAACAACAAAGTCAAAGTCAAAGTCAAAAGGCATTTATTTCAATAAAATCACTAGGATCACTTAGAAACGTCTTAGAAACTAGGTGAAGCTATGCCAGCCAACAACAAAGTACAAAGGATTATGAAAAGAAAGATAAGAAATTCATAGAATCCGTCCAAAATTGTATCTCAAATTGATCGGTTCATAGTTCGCAACACATATGGCGACCCTTCCTGAGCTAACATCCGCGGTAAGTGAGCAAGTTATATCGGAAAGTTTAAGTTATCATCGGAGGTTATTAAGCAAACATGATTGCTAAACTTTACGAGCCCCCGCAAGTTCCACCTCAGGGCATTCACAAATTATCATGATCTCCCCGCGACGGTTTGCGCACATTCTTCCAACTTGTCTGAGAAGTACCAATTAAGATTTTTAATAAGTTTTACTTCATAAAAAATAAGTTTATTTACCTCTTTTTAGTTTTTTTTCAATTGGTTTTAATGCTCTAAGATAGAAAAAAAGGCGCTTCTGTCTTTTGTTTCTGATGATGCGCCGGTCAGTTGTTTAAAACCATCGGCAACTTTTGTTTCTTTGATGTTTCGATGTTCAATAACGCGCTGAAACGATGACTGGCCTCATAGCTCAGTTGGTAGTAACTCTGCCTTCTGCGCTAGAGGTCGCGGGTTCGATCCCCGCACTGGACAAACATTTGTGTGATGAACACAGATGTTTGTTCTGTGTCTGGGTGTTAAATATATATCTATTATGTATATCAGTCTCTGGTACTCATAGTACAGGCTATGCCTAGTTTGGCATCAGTTGACCGTGTGAATATGTCCGGAATATTTATTTATTTTATTTATTTATCTATATATTCCAAGTTTCAACAAAATGGGTTGAGTCGTTACGGCGTGATTGAATAACAAACATCAAAACATCAGAACATCCTCACAAACTTTCGCATTTATAATATTAGTATTAGGATGATTAAGTACTCGTGTCGGTACCGGCCCTTAGAAAACATTACGTTGACCGAAATCCGAACCAAATTTTACTTTAAAATAATACAATATTTTTATTCTGCAAGATACGACCGGCCGCGGACATCTGTGTCATCGTTAGGTGATCATGCTCATCATTTACATACCGGAGGAGGTGAATAATGGCCCGAAACAAGAATTTTATGTTAATGGAGCTGTTGCCAGCGACCTTGGCAATTCTGTAAGAACTATTCAAGTGCGCATTCTTCGCGGTTCTTAATGAAAATGCTTGCAAGAACGGAAGTACCTATTATTATTATTTTACCTGAGACAGGGGAACTGCCCACCCGTAAGACTTACCACACAAATAATGTCCCTATCAAGTATCTTGGAATGCACTTGGATAGGAGATTTACGTGGAATATGCACATTAAAACAAAGAACGACAAGACGAGGACATATAAAAATTAAATAAAAAAGGATACTGTTAAGATATTAGTACGAATTTCTAGTCAGTTTCTGCATTGAGCATACAGAGCAAACCATCTCCGATGTTACCTGTTAACCTGATGTTACGCCTAGTCTGAATGCATCAATCAAAATAAACGTGGCGCGACGCTGCCGCTCTTACGTTGACCTACAATGCGTTAAAACGCAAAAGACACTATACGCTCGACGCACTAACGCTTCATCGGTTGAGTGTGAAAGGGCGAATGTTTTACTAAATATTTGTTTGTCATGGCGTTACGCGACGCATTTTCCGTCAAATATGAACTGACCCTTACTCATGGGAGTAGTAAAAAATTAACTTTTCGCCAACTCACACCATTATGACGAAAGGTGTCAAGTTGACGAACGACTCTTCTTTACATTGATCACTAAGGTTACCAATATATTTTTTTCATTCCTATTATTAATATATTATTTCCTCTGGCGCGTAAGGATTATCGGATTATCTAGAAAAATACACCGGACATATGACAACCGGTCAACAGATCCCAAACTAGGCATAGCCTGTACTGTGTATCTCTGGGTGCCAGAGACTGATATACGAGTAGGTACATAATATTTAACACCCAGTGAGAGTTTTAAATAGCTTACCTGATACGCGTATACTTGAAGCGTGTCATGAGGGGTCACGGCGGTGGTCCCGCTCCCTGCAGCTACCTGCCGACAGAATACGGCAACCTTATTAGGATTGTGGATGTATTGAATAGGTAGGTGGGATGGCTAAATTATGTGTTGGTTGATTATATCAGCTGTAAGTATCCTTACTGTACCAGAAATGTTTTTTTATGTTACACAATTAAAGGCTGAATCTTGAAAGTTAATTGATATTAGCAATGATGGTAAGTAGGTATATTCATAATAATTAGATCTTTAGGTCAAACAATGTTAAGTCCATACTAGTGCACATAGTAAACACAATTAGTGTTAGCTATGCTTTGCTAACTCAATATTTTTGCTGACCAAGCTTCTGAAATTAACCGGCTACTGCAAAAAAATATTCCTACTAACTTCCACCCATAGCTTCGCCCACAGATCAAAAGTAACCTATGTTCTGTGTAATTCATGCACCCAAATTAGGTAAGAAGTACCTAATGTATTTAGAAAATTTGTGAAAATCCATTCATCCATTATGTACGAGTGAGTGGTAACAATGAAACACACACACACTCTCAAATCAAAAAACAGGTATTAGTAAAGAGGACAAATTATTTATAGCATTTTAAATGAATAGTTCAAGGTAGCAATTTTGTAATTGCCTGTACATTAGATTAACATAATCCAAGAGAGCATAATTTTCTGAGATTGGCTGTACATAAAGAAATAAAAACCTACACTATAATATATTATATTATAATACTATAATATATTAGGTATGAAGAGAGTAGGTACCTAGATAATTTAGTGACATGGTGACATTGGTCTTGGTTGGGATGAAAAAAGAAACGCTTAGTCAGTACATTGTCTGATGCAGGAGAGAAGGAATGCATTAGTTCGGTCAAATTTTCGTACTCACTGGCCACTCGCAGCAGTACCAGGACTATTGCCAAAGACTTCCATTCCTTGATAAACAGCATGGAAACTTCACGAAGTTTTAGTTCTTTGAGATAGCCCACTTCGACTTCGGACAACGTATTACTGCAAAACTTCTAGGCACATCCTAAAGGACCTTTCCCGCACGATTCAATATGAATTGGAAGCACACTCAACAAGTATTGTTTTGTTTTCTAAAACTTGTGACATACAACTCTTGAAACTATTACGTAGCGCATAAGTTTAAAGTTCCTTCCTTCACTAAATTAGTTTGATCTGTGGTGAGTCTTCTACTTTACTTCAAAATAAATAAACAATACCTGTTATACTCTGTTTACGACAATACCAAAGTAGGTACGCACGCACGAGCCGTAGACCGAGAGTACGAGCGAGCGAGCAGCTGAACTTGATTGAACTATTCCTAGACCCTGTCTGTGGTGTGGTGGTCACACCGTTGTTCAACAATTTTCGACAGTCAATTATCCTGGGCCAGTCATGTTAACTCGATTAGCAAAAGGGTCAACTTCTCTTTTCAGTCTCTCAAGCGTCTCCAGAAGTTCTTACCTATTGAAACTAAAATAACTCTCGCCCAATCCCTCTTGTTACCTCTTCTTGACTATGCTGACGTCTGTTTCCTTGATGCCACGGAGGAACTCTTAAACAAACTGGAACGCCTCCAAAACTTGTGCATCCGCTATATTTTCGGATTGCGCAAGTTTGATCATGTTTCAGAATTCAGATCCCAATTAAAATGGCTTCCTATACGTCGCAGGCGTGATCTTCATGTTCTTACTTTTCTTTTTAACATTATCTCTAATCCTCTTTCTCCCTCTTACCTCCGTGAGCGCTTTGACTTCCTTATTCCGCGTGGTGAGCCTTGCAGAACCGCTATGTCCCTTCTGCTAAAAACTCCCCCTCATTCCTCAAGACGCTATAGCGGCTCGTTTTCTGTCCATGCTGTCAAGCTGTGGAATACCCTGCCTCATTCGATTCGCGCTAGTCCTTCAATAGACACTTTCAAGCGTAAAGTGAAAGAACACTATCTGTCCTTATAAGTTTGTTATATATATGTTCTGTATGTATTTATTTATTAAGTATATTTAAAATAATATATGTGATCTGGATCAGTTGAGCTATCTATAGATCGTTTGTAACGGTCTTTAGATGGCTCAACTGTTTCTTGTGTATTTTGTAAATATTAACTTGTATTAGTTTTAAGTTTCTTTGTGTAAATAAAAGCATTTGTATTTTATAGTATTGCATGTTTTGGTTTCTTTTATTTATTTATTTATTTTGTAAACTATATCTTTTATTTGTATATTTTTTTTTCCTTTTCATTGTTGTGCACATGTACCCACTACTTTTATCAGCTCTCTCTAGCCTCAAAGGTTTGCTGGAAGAAAACTCTTTGTAGGGTTAAGCTCGCCTTTGTACATGCCTGTATTTTTATGTTTTATATCTGTATGTTTTCTGTGTACAATAAAGAATTAAAGAATTAAAGATCTCTGTCTATGGTGAGGACTTTATACCTACCGTAGATAAAGTGTAACGTAGATACAGTCTACGATCCTACCCTAAGAACATTGCATACTCTGTACATAATCTACCATACTCTGCAAATAAGTCATTTGATTTGATGAATTTAGAGACTTGAAATAGCATCAGCCAAATCCATACACTGCTTTGTTTAATCTATGGTTTTGTTTGTAGTATCGGGAGAAAATAACGTACATCCCGTTATTGCCCAGCCTGATAATGCACGACACAATAATGTACAACCCTTTAATCAGCGACTCAGCGAGCGAAGTCCAGTCCAAAATAAAACGAAGCATAGGATTTTTCGCCGTACGTTATCAGCATTGAATAGCCTCATACACAACCCAATAATTCGAGGCCTGTAACTGATAAGGTCTATCTATTAAGTCACTTAGAACAACCGATCGAAATCTGTTTATCTTGTGATAAGTTTGAATAATGCTAGTGTGCCTATTTTCGAAGTTAAGGGTGAGTGATGTACAAAACTGTAACAATTATTGAGGAACAAAGCTATTGTCACATAATATGAAGATTTGGGAGAAGGTGATAGCGATAAGAATGAGAGAGGAGAGTGAAATAACACAGAGCCTGTTTGGGTTCATGCCGGGAGTAGGAAAGTCTGAGCTCTTTAGGGGGGGAGGGGCAGGCAACGCATTAGCAATGCTCCAGGTGTTGCTGATGTCAATAGGTAACCACTTATAAGTAAAGTACTTATAAGTAAAAGTAAAAAAGTAAAAAAAAGTGGACGCTAAATTTTTGCTCTGCAGCAACTTTGTTTTGTGAATATCTCACAGACGTGCGCACAAAAACTTGGTTATAAAGGTGTTCGTTGATCTAGAGAGAAACAAAGAAAATGTAATTAAAATAAACTTAAACATCAGTCATAATTCTCGCACACAAAATTATGTACGGTAGAGTAAACACAATCGTCCGGTACGAAGCTGGAGTTACCGACTAGTTCAATCAATGTGGCCGTAGGCTTGCTCCAAGGGTCGACTTTAAGCCCTCATCTGTTCCACCTGGTAATGGATGCCCCGATATCACATCACATTTGACTTGCTTTATAGCTCAGTTGGTTGCTAGTAACTCTGCCTTTTGCGCTAGAGGTCACGGGTTCGATTCCCGCACAAGACAAACATTTGTGTGATAAACACAGATGTTTGTTCTGTGTCTGGGTGGGTACCTATAGTACAGGCCCAGTTTGGGATCAGTTGACCGTGTGATATGTCCGGAATATTTATTTCCCTATAAATTTATATTGCCGAAGCGCGCCGGCGCCGCCGGAAACGCAGTGGTCACAAAATATCAGGCTTACTAATCGACTGTACTGTGTACGTTGTGTACTTGCTGAGTGTACTTTGTGTACATTATCAGGTCGTACATTATAGGGACTTTTGTTTGCGCCGGGATTTTATTTATCGCCCAAATAAACACAATACCTACCTAGCCGATTTGTTTAATAGAATGTGCGAGATGGATTTTTCTGAATAGAATAACCAGCTTAGTATATGTACCTAGTTGATCTTTAATCTGCTGTGGAGACAAAGTGGATGAGAGTTCGTCAAATGATGTGCTAAAGAAATCGTATGTAAAACTCTCGTTTTCTTCGATAAATGCCATCGCAATGTTGGTGCTAGTAGGTAATCTTCTGTAGCAAAAGCAGCAGCCAGCTGCTGCTGACCTGTCCATCGCTCGCACGGTGTTTGCTACTTTAAGAACTTATCGATTTTTGGCGAGCAGCCTGTTTGCGACCGGCGCTGTGCGCGGCTGCGTGTTGTATTGTAGAGTGACACGATTCATTTTGTAAGGGTACCTACCCGCATCGAGGCTCATAACGGGGCGTCCATATCGATAAATCGTTTGGTGAGACGACCTTGAAAATGAGTCCAACTAAAAAGAGAGCGCAGTGGGCGCTCTTGGAGTCCGACTTATACCTTCCCGGATGGAACCAAAAGCAACGTCATGATTTTTTAGAGGGGTTGAAAATCCATGGATTGAAGAAGCTTAAAAAGCTGACACGCCACGTCGGCACCAAGACCCAAGAAGAGGTTAGAATTGCCATGGAGCTGTACAAGAAGGAAGTCCGTAACCGCGAGCTCATGTACGACATGGAGCGGTATATCGAGGAGGCCGGCGTCACCAGCGAGGACTACAAGAGCTGGCTGTACTTCTACATGGCGTCGCAGTCGCACCGCGGCGCCGGTACTGGCGGCGACCGGCTTGACCAGGCGGCGCTCGAGGCCTTACTCGGCAAGAGTGCGCCGGCGCCGTGCCAGCGCCCGCACCCCACTTACGAGCTCACCTTCCCGGGCTGGCGCCGAGCTGAGATTAAGGATTTTCTAGCCACTATTGAGTTGTCTAGAGTGATCACCAATATCCCACAGCACATTCCTACCAAAACAGAACTTGAAATCACTGGAGCCACTGATGCTTACACCATCATATGTGATGCTAGGAACCATGCAATTGAGCATGGCCAGCGCATCCCTACTTTTGATGACCTCACGCCGGGTTACATCTATCTGCAATGCATTGTGGCAGCTCTGAATGACAATGAAAAGCTGAAGAAACTCAAGATTCCACCAAATGTTGATCCAAATATGGCCAGAGCTCAGTTTGTACTGAAGGAATGGCTAATGCCAGACATCGGTCCACTGCGGAATGGCTGGACCAAAGATGAAAAGTACTCTCTCATAGTAGCCATGGAAACATTTGGGTCATATGATCTATTGCGGATTCAATCACATTTCTCTTGGAAGACAAGGTCTGAATTGAAGTCAGCAATCAGTGCCATCAGAAAAGAAATTGAACTCAAGGAGGGATTTTACGAGAAATCAACTTGTGAAAGATACCTATCGCTGGCTAGTTGGGGCAGTACTTTGACTATGTGCAAAGAAAGCAAACATAAAATCGCAGCTGCGAAGCGGCTGATGTTTGCGCTGGAGGAGCTGCCGGAGCCACCCTCCAAGCTGCAGTTCATGCAGATGTACCGTCCGGACATGTCGGAGGACGAGATGACGAAGGCAGTGCTGAATCTGTGCATGCAGGATGCGCAGCGCAAAGGCGCGCGCCTTCTGCCGCTGCTGGAGGCGCTCGTCGCGGGTGAGGAGGCCGAACTGCTCCGCAAAGCTGCTGGCGCCACGCCTCACCGCCACTAGACTCTATCTAGACCACCTGACCTGCACTGGAGTCACTATTCATGAACAAACCTAGTGTTTAGAGATTTAGGTTATTATCAAGTGGTTAAGATTATTTTTCTCCTGATTTTGTTTTAGCAGTTTTATGTACCTACTTTAAGTTAAAATGTTTTTATTTTTATATAAAATTGTTTTGGGTATGAATCAAAGTATATTCGTTCAAAATGCCTAAAATCTAAATATATATTAATATATTGGTTAAAATACATAAGTTGATAATGTCTAAAGCTTGTTAACTATGAACTGAAGTGGTTATGCCAGTAAGATCTTTAGTAAAAGTATCCTAGAATTTGGCGGTAGGAATACATGGGTCAATAGTCACATTAGGTTGATACAATTGTTCACAGTTGGCATGGCTCTCGGATGACATTGTCAAGTAATTGAAGTTCCGTTTAAAAGTATGCACATTTTTTATTTACGTTGCAAAGTATGTAGTGCATGTGCAGTTATGATTTACGTTTTTGTGTAAAACAAAGAGGGAGGCGAGCGTGCATGTGTACATATTTTGGTTTTAGGCATTATGATCTTGTATATTTTTAGCATAAAACATTATTTTAACCGATTGGCATTTTGATTACAGGCATTCTTAACTTAGATATTTTGATTTAATCCTTGTTTTCTGGATAACTAACTGTTTTTCATTATTTTGTGAGAAGTGTGTTAAATATTATATTTTATGTACTTCTGCAAGTTTTTATATGACTTGTCATATTATAAAGTCTTACAAATATTTACATTCACGATTTGACAGTTCTCTAATGTCAAAATGCGTAATAATATTGTCACATAGTTAGTACTGAAACTGATCAGATCAATACATGATCAGCGAAATAATCAGTCTTTTATATTCTCTTAAATTAACTTCCTTTATGACCTATAATAATCATGGACTGGCCTCATAGCTTAGTAGGTCTACCACTATTAAATGTTCGTCAAAAAGTGGCAGCACCCTAACTGTGTTTAACGTGAATAGGTATGATTATTTGTTAGACTATAGTTTAATTAAGTATGGCTAGTGGAGCCCCGCGGCTTAGTCTGCGTGATGTGTTATATACATATAAATTTCAGAATTTTTCAGAACTCATTTTCAGAATGAGTTTCAAGAATTCCTTTCTTCCTATGCTACAACAGGAAGCTATCCTACAAATATGATACTCCTAGGAATTCTGGTTTAAGGCTGTGCATTGTCAGTCAGCCAGTACCATAATCTCAAATCTTGAGGATTTAATTATAGACCAATTACTGGGTCGATGCCTATAGTTTATAGTACCTAACTCAAGTATGTATGTGGAGTACCATTGCGTATCATGGACTTATTGAGTATATTAAAGTACCAACATTATTTGTGTGTTATGAGAACTTGTTTTACTATATACCTACCTACTCCAGATAAAAAAAACATCCTTCAGAGCTAAATGAGAAAAATCAAACAAAAAATATAACCAGAATTATTTCGCTAACAAGAGGCGGATCTTTACCAACTACGCCAGAATTCGAATGACGTTGGCTTGGAAAAATATTGGCCAGATGAAACACTTTTATTTATTACATCTATAGGGTACCTACTGTATTTTCACTTATAAGCCTCCATGATAGAAGGGACCGAGGTCTTAATGTGCCCTCCTATGCACGGAAACGCTCAGTTGTTACCAGTCACCCATCCATTTGGTGACTGCGCTAAACAACGACTAGACAGGCTATCCCATGAGCTCTTCTATGGAAATAGAGCTTGAATAACATGCATTATTTGATGCGCTACAGATTCAGTAGAATATGACTTACAGGGTTGTGGGATCGATATCCTTAAAGAAAATACAGTTTTACTAAACATTTTTATTAAACGTAGTTCAGTACCAATCACGAAAGAAAGTACATATGAATTAAACCTTGTTGCGTTGTTCTGATTTGGTAAATCTTGAAATTTGTTAAATACCCTATAACAAATTAAACTATAAAACTTAAAATTAAATGTAATATATACGAGTACATTATATCAGCGAGCGGCGCACGCCGGTAACACTTCAACTATCTATCCCTTAATTTAATCTAACGTATAGTAAATTCATTTATTTTTTTTACAACCATGAATGGTGCTATTAAATAAAAAATTAATAAAAAATCTAAACGCCTAGCACAAAGTTTATCAAAAACATATTATTTAATAAGACGTCGTTGTTAGTACATAATTATTTAAAGCTTGTTATAATAATAAGGTAATAAAACTAAGTATTATTAGATATTATTTTAGTTAAAATGAATAATAGCTACTTATTGTTATGAAATTAGTTTTGTTAGGAGTTGGTGGATCTCCGGAATGTGACAGAATGTTAACTATATCAATTGATCTACGATTAAAAGCCTCAACAATAAGTCACATAGTACCTACCTACCTAAATCGACGACGTAATTATGTTAGAAAAAAATGTGCATTTAACTTCTAATTCGATACAAAACAGAAGCTACACTAGTAGAAGGTACACTGTGCGTTCCAACAGTCTTTAAAATAATTTAGGCCCCATGGGGTTATGTAAAGACAATATTTCTTGTAGGATGTGTAAAGTGGTGGTTCGTAGAGCTCGCTAGCTCGACCGAATGCTCTACATCCTGGCAGCGGCGGCGGGCTCGTCCTCGCCCCTCGGAGCAGGCTTCATCACCGGTATCTACATGTACAAGTACAACTTAATGAGTTCAAAACAAACCTATAAACTGTTAGTCCGTTTACCCTCCTGTCTATCCCCACCGATTTCTTTCACTTCTTCTATATTATATTCAGATGTTTTAGGACAAACCATAGGTCACCAAATGCTTGCTTGTCGTGTCAGTGATTATTTCTTGGTCATCAGGTATGGTAGCCCTGAAAAGGGCCTATGACGGTGAAAGAATCAGTGTAGTGAAAGGATTAAAGTGCGCCTCTTAAGAGGCTCCTTTCGTGCACAACCAAAGGCTATAAGATCTCTTGTTGCTCGAATATTTTTTGTTCATCCCTTTTATAATAAGCACCTTAGGTTACGAACTGTCTGCGAGCTGGAGTTGACTGAAGTGACTTACCACGCAGCGCTGGTCGTTGAGGCGGGTGTCCTGCAGGTTCATCAGCGCCGTGATGAAGCTCTCGTCCGGCACGGGCCGGGCGCCGGAGGCGGCGGGGGCCGGCGTCGGCTCGGGCGCCGGCGCCGGCTGCCGGCGCGGCAGCTCCGTGCGCTGATCATCGATGCGCGATCCCTAATGCACACTTTGAAGTTATATCGCTAGTAATAGAAAGGATAACAAATAGAGTCTTAATATATACAGGGTGAGTTTTTTTTCAGGGCCACTTAGGCGAAATCGGAAACCGTGAGAGTAATCGAAAACTGATGTTAGTAGTTACGGGCTCGATTTTGAAAAAAATAAGATAATGAAATAAGTGTTTCAACATTTTTGCTAAATCATCCCTAAAGGGGCAAACCCCCTACGGTTAAAATTATGAGGTACTAGCTTTCATATAAATGCGGACGAAGTTGCTGTTATAAAAATAAGAATCAATGAAAAAGTTGAGAATCGATTGACTGACACTACGTGTCCACGTTATGTCAGTCAATCGATATATTTATATCCTGTTTGAACGTACAGTCTAACTAAACCATAGATTCAAGGTCTCGACCGCTGGTTGAAGAGATTTATGGCAAAGTTATTTCTAGATGCGTTACAAATTCATTGAAAACTCACCCAGTTCAAACGCTCCGCAGATGGCTTGCAACAAATACTTTTATTACAAAAACTTATTTGTAAAATCCTACTGCTCCTGTACGGGGTACGGTACAGTACGGGATCGTATGTGCAAGCTGTTAAGAGTGAGATGATAATTGATGTACAAGCTGAGACAAAGGTGTTTATTTATATAAAATCACAAGGATCCCCTTAAATATATCGCTGTCATAAGTGCCCTTGAAAAACACATAATGTGGGACAAAAGCAGGAAGAAGAAGAAGACAAGGATCCCCTTGAAACGTCTTAGAACTAGGTGAAGCTACGCCTGTTCCTCGCGACCAAGCCTAGAAGAGCGAAAGAGTTCAGTTACCTGTACTCTGGCCAGCAGCTCGATGAAGTCGCGCTCCGGCAGCGTGGAGGTGGTGCGGGCGGCGCGCGCGCCCGGCAGCGAGGCGGCGCCCGGCGCCGGCGCCGGCGGCTCACCCTTCTTCTGATGCTTGCCGGCCTTCTTCTTGGCCGGCGGGGCCAGCTCCGCGCGCTGCGAATCCATCCTGTTGGATTGCATGGAGCTGAGCAACTCCACAAACTCCTCATTCGAACTGGAACATAATTTATAATGCTTAAAAATAATGATACATTTTTGAGACGCACGAGACGCTCGCACGTGTCACGGCGTCAGCTTGTAAAGTCGCGGCCGGCCTAGTAAATAAACCAAAACTCCGTGTCAATTTATAGAAAAGTATCTCTTTTAAAGTTTTAGTCTTGTGATTGCATGTGAAAAATACATCTATAAAAACTTTTTTATACTACCTGCTCGTCAATGGCATATTATGTGTCATGCAAGCCTTTCCTAAAGTAAGTCATTACAGCCCTACGGTCTAGCCTGGTCATAATGTTGTACTGAATTTCATTATTTCCCATGGGACATAATGTGACTTGAATTTGGAATGCAACCCATGTAGTTGTGCTTGATCGAGGTTGGTTTCAAAAATGTTTGGGTACAATGAGATTTTATTCTAATTAGGCTGTATGTTACCATTTTCTTTGCACTGCCTACAAATTAAAAAAAGAAAACTTTTTTAGAAATTCATTTTCACCCACGCACGAAGAAGGATTTATTCGAATGTCGAACTGACTACTACAGAATAGACTACAAAAAAAGAAAAAAAGGCGCCAAGCGCTTAAACTGCTGTGCTGTTATCTACACCGAAATTCAGTTTCGATTCGATTAGACTTCTAAAAAATGTCAAGTGACGACGACAGTGATTTTGATTCGACTCCAGAATGCATACAATCTGAAGCCTATATATACTATACCAGATAGTTGGAAACTTACTTCCAGAAAAATCATTTCTTTCTACTTAACAGTCATTGTTTTCAATTGCCTCGTAGAAAGTATAAAAAGTAGAGTATGCATCGCAGGCTTAAATGTGTATTTGTCTTGGGCGATCTTGAACCCCTCGTATTCAGGATTCTTGCCTTAACCATAGAATCACTCGTTCTCGGGGATCAATATAGCGCCCGGGACATAATACACTACTTTAAGCCCTTGTTGCATTATCTACTATAATAATGTTCCAAACAGAACTAAGAGACTTCAATCTTGCAAGGCGAGACTCATCAGTTAGGTAGATATAATAAAACATTTTCCGATTAGCTATTTCATGACGATCTCATAGATGCTCGATTTGTGCAGAAGATTTTAGTTATACATGAGGCTGGCGATTTCCGCGAATGGGCCATCACGGGCCTTGCACAAGATGCGGTACTAAGCGGCCGGCGCGTCGCACGTGACGGTCGCGAGTCGCGTCGCGCGCCGCCCTCCAAAACGGTATTTGTAAGCGTTGAGAACGGTAAACCGCGTACATGTTCAGTAATTAAGGGGTTAAAGTTAAATTTGGCTCACACTCCGCCGTGGCACTTATGACAGCGATCATCATCTCCCTACCCTTATCCCACTTCATGTGGGGTCGGCACAACATGTTTTCCTCTTCCACTCCCATCTTATCAGCCGTCATATCAGTATTCACTCCTTTCTTACTCATGTCATCTTTCACACAGTCTATCCATCTTTTCTTTGGTCTACCTCTTCCCTTATATCCTTCCACATTCATATTTAACGCTCTTCTAGTCACATGACATTCTTCCCTCCGCATGACATGCCCATACCACGCTAACCTTTGCCTCTTCAACTTCTCAGTCACTGGCGCTACTTTCAAACTTCCTCTGATGTACTCATTCCGTATCTTGTCCATTCTAGTCACTCCACACATCCATCTCAACATTCTCATTTCCGCAGCATGCACTCTTCTTTCATCCGTATCCGCACTTATGACAGCGATATATTCCGAATTAAGCGAAAGTGATAAAATCGCGCCTTACATATCAAATAAAGACGGTCAAGTACGAGTACCACTTCGAATCCCGGACGTGCAACATTGTTCATGGTCAGAAAATAAAAATTCTAAGTGTAGGAATTGACAAACTCATATTTGGGGTCGCTCACGTAGTAATTGTATGACATTGAACGCAAATATAACTTTGTTTCCTAAAAAACTTCGAAATTCCTCAATTTCAGACTTTTCCCTTTAATTGTGTTACAAAAGCTCCTAGCATTCCAAATTTCAGAATTGTGAGGTAACTGGAAGTACCCTAGAAGTTTTTCATTTTAGCCATTTCCATACAAAAATTATACATTAATTGCCATATCTTTTTAATGCATTAAGCTAGAGCTTTGATTTTTATACGGCACCATAAGCCCATAGACCTTAATATGTGGTATAAATTTCAAGTTGATACCTTTAGCCGGTTCTGAGAAAAAGGATCTTGACAGACGGACAGACAGACAGTCAGACAGACGGACAACAAAGTGATCCTATAAGGGTTCCGTTTTTCCAAATGAGGTACGGAACCCTAAAAACTGTTTCTTTTACTAAATTATACAGAATAATTAACTGTTATACATTTTAAGATTCTGCGCAAAACCAAAGAAAGTGGCCTGTTCTCGTCTATCTAATCCTGTTTTTATATTTTTCGAAAAGTAGTATATAAGTATGATTGAAACTCACTCACTCACTCACTCAGTTGCACGTTGAATCAAAATAAATCGTATTTTATCCAGGACGTCCCTCAGGGTTAGTGCAATAATTGTTTTGTTTACAAAAACGTACCCGAAATCCTCGTTATCCTTCATGTTCGTTAGCACAGAACCCGCACTATATGTTACGAAACAGCAATTACGTCGCGACGCTGACGCCACGGTCCTATTCGTTTGTGACACAGTTCTGAAGTACGAAAATGCAGAAGAAACAAAACGACTTCGATCGTCTGTCTCCGTCCATTCAATGGCGAATTTCATAATGTGGCTTTGTTATCAGTTCGCGAACTATGAGGAATGACGTTGAATGACATTTCGCCAGAACATTTGGAAATAGGAAATTGTATTGAAACAAAACGAAATTGGATAAATACAACCCAAAACGAAATCCATCTTTTTCATCTTACTTTTTCTTTTAAGGGAGATAAGGCACAGCGAGATTTTATCTTTCTAAATTGGAGCAGCCCGCCTGGGGAGGTACCTCCGCCTTACAGAAGATCGCAGCCAAATAACATGATTTGTTTCAAATAGTGTTGTGTTCCTGCGGCGAGTATGGTTGCCAGAGCTCTTTAAGGGAAGGTGGGGTTCGGGGCCGGCAACGCGTGCGTGATGCCTCTGGTATTGCAAGCGTTCATAGGCTACGGTAACCACTTACAAACAGGTGGGCCGTAAGATTGTTTGCCCTCTTAGTTGTATAAAAAGAATGTATAATATAAGTATTTCCCGCGGCTTCTTTATTAACCCTGCCTTAGGACCAAATTAGAGGTGTTAACTGTTCAAGTAGTATTTTAACGTTTTTCGTCAGTATTTGTACGAGGCGGAGAGAGGCATTCGCTATCTGCGCTAATCCTCGCCGCAGATAGCCAGATGACGCGATAACGCAGAGGGTCTGATAACTCGCGTCGACATCTTATCGCGAGCCTCTCGACTGCCACTTCAACACGCTATGAGAGCGTTCAAACACAGCACGAGACGACCGCATGCGCCCATGCGACACACGCCACTCACGGTGAAGCAAATTTACGAATAAGATATTTTTTACAAAAACTGAAAACCGACATCAAATTCCTGAATATTTACAAGATTAATAGCAACCTCTTTTTTTTGTTATCAGCCTCTTTGCGCTTTGCTTTCCTACTGAGGATGACACCTGCCACCAACACTTTCGAACAAAAAACCAAAGTAAGTATGACATTCATTCATCATAAATAATAACTCGTATGGTACTGACTGACTGACAGACAATAAAACGTGGTGGTTTTATTCTCTTTGACAATCAACGCAGAGCCTAACCAAAAGTCCTAAGAGTAGGTATGAAATTTGCAGGGTTACTTCCTGTTGTAACGTATGGGTGCACCGAAAGGAATTCCCGACACACAACCCCTAAGGTTAAAGTTATGTAAAAATAGCAGCAACCGAACGAAGTCGCGGGGATAACCATACTATACCACAGTCAATAAAATCGGCAAGTCCTGATTTCAAGAGATGATGACGTTTTTTTAAGTTTTACGGGACGACGAAAGAGAGTTGAGACGGAAATAATATGGGACCACCCCGGGATCATACTCTATACACCAGCGAAAGAATTAACAAAATCGGTTTAGTATTGGAGGATATATCGAGTAACATACACAAAAATAAAAAATACAGCCGACTTGAGAACCTCCTCCTTTTTAAAGTCGGTTAAAAAAGCTCTGCTGACACACTGTCTTGTTTGTCAATGGAGTAATCCCGCCCAGAGTAGCGAGTCCGCATTTAAATTCACTTATAATAGCTTGCCGGTTTTTGTAGTTGCACTTTACGTGACACCGTACAAAAACTGAGTTCTCACTTTTCGACTGAGTGACTTATATCCCCATTGTTTTCGACCGTGAAAAGTGAAGAAGCTATCACTTTTGTATGGCGCCTACCTTCACGGTCGAAAAGTGATAAATGAGAACTCACTGACATCTAAGAATCAGAGTAGCGAGCCCACATTCAAATGAGCTTAGCAAATAGCTTGCCGATTTTTGTAGTCACTATACAAAAGCCGTAAGCTATTCACTTTTCACCACACACCAGTGACAAGTGAGTAACACACTAACATTATGGACTCGGGCCGCTGTCGTCGATCGGGATAGTGTCGTGTAAAAACGGTAACAGCCGTATGGAAAAACAGCTTGCAATGAATATTCAACTTTATTTCGTCGAGTTTAGATACAATAGTAAATTACACTAGATAACCGATGTATATCGGCGGCAGTATGATTTTGCTCAAGCGAAATCGATCTGTCACGCGCAGTATTCAAGTTTCAATTTCATGCGTTAGTGGCACAGACTCGTGCTGAGAAATATTTAAATTATAATCAGTACAACTATTCCCAAGTGAAAACTCATAAAATAAAAAACGCAATATACAGGTAAAGGTGCGGGTAGTGAGCAACGCTCGCCTCTCCATAATACTCCGTAGGTTATAAAATTGTACGATTTGATGCCAATAGCATGTACTAACGAAATGGTGAAATAAATATTAAATATGAGCCTCACTGGCAGATTTCCTATTTCATGCATTTAGTCCCAAGTGCGATCCTGTTTAAACTAAGCAAACTGGCATACATACCTTGCGATTTCGTCGCTGCTGGAACAGAGAAAAAAAACTATTGTTAGCAATTATTAGTCCAGTATTATATGAGGTTACATTAGTATTACTTATTAAGCTACCGCCCGCGCCTTTGCTCGACGCGGGAACAACGCCTACAGAAGAAGTAGCCTATATGCTATTTTAGCTAAATAATTATATTGTGAGCCGTGTTAGCTGTTTTCGTTCGCTGTCGGTGCCAGCCGAGTGGCGCCGAGCTGTGCTGTATAAAAGACGAAGCGAGCTTAAGGTATTAATTACTCAACTTATCTTCTTTTTTTGTCTGCCCGTTATCCAACTTGTAAGAAAAGTGTAAGTTTTCGGAATAAAAAGGCTTTATTATTATTATTATTATTATATCCAACTTGTATCTACCAGTGAAGACCTTTAAATGGCCTTAAGCCATATATTTAAGTTTCCAGAATGTTTTTCTCAGTACCGATGGTTTTCCAAAAATAAATAAATAAATTAAAAAAAAAAAAATTGCCTAAAAATGCGCTCGAAAAAAAAAAAAAGAGCGAGCCCTCTTTGCGCTTAGCTTTCGGACTGGTCGGACGTGTATTTCTTGTGCTAGGAACTTAGTTCTAGTAGTGATGTCATACTTAGGTTAAACTCTGTTGGTTAAATGTTCGAGTTAAAATCATTGTTAGAGTTAAATCTTAGATAGGTTGTCTGTTGTTATTTTTTTTAAGGAACTATGCGAGTAGTTTCCAATAATATACTCCAAGTTTCAACGAAATTGGTTGAGCCGTCACCGCGTGATTGAACAACAAACATCCAAACACCCTCACAAACTTTCCCATGTTGCTCACACGAGAGTGTCGAGAAGGCAATGAAGTAGGTGTACCTGCAGTGCTTGTTGCCGGTGGTGTGCGCGCGCTGCAGCTGGGCGGGCGGCGGCGGCGGCGGCTTGGGGCGGTTCTCCTTGCCGAGCGTGGCGCGCTGCTCGTCCAGCCGCGCGGACTGGCAGCGGCTCAGCAGCTCGAAGAACGACTCGGGGCTGTCCTCCGAGTCGGCCCGCGCCACCTCCTTCTTCTGCGAGACCTCCTCCGCTTTGCTCTTCGCGTCCGGCGTTATCTGACATTGCGATCGATAAATTAATATCCTATTGTTACACGCATAGCCCTGCCTGACCCTAACCTGCGTCGTGGATATCAGATACTATGGCTCGTATTCAGAGACACGACTCAAGCATAGATTTAATCACAGATCAGCTGAACTCTACTTAAGTATTAAATCTCTTCTCAAACATAGCTTTTATTCAAGAACGGTACTTAAACTACTCTCAGCTGAATCAAGTCTCAAATCTGTACTCAAATGTTCTCGTTTACATTTTGATTTATTTATAATTTCCGTTTTACGCAGAAATTCAAACAGCCAGGGTGGAAATAGAACAGAACTATAAAGTGAAGTATAAATATGCATCAAAGTACGTGTAACGGAACGAAAATGTCATTTGATTAATGTCTAATCAAATCTAAACTCAAGCACCGATTTCGTCTGATTGACGTTTCAGAATAAACATTTACTCAGGTGAACTGTGATCATTGAATCTATACATAAGTACTGTTCAAGAATTTGAATCTCGACTCAAATCGAGATTTAAGTACAGATCAACGCTTGAGTCTTGTCTCTGAATACGAGCCTACGAGTACCATAACATCCAGGTCCGCGACAAATATTTACTGATTATGTGTACATTTTGTCTCGCCTCGGGAATTATATGCAAATCTCTAGCGTCTAAACCGGACACTTGCCCGCCACGAAATCGTGGTCGTCGTAGGTAATGAATGACAGTTTTCAGTTAGAATAGCTTAAATAAATAAATAAATATTCCGGAAATATCACACACGGTCAGCTGATCCCAAACTAGGCATAGCCTGTACTAAATAAATAAATAAATTTTCCGGACATATCACACACGGTCAACTGATCCCAAACTAGGCATAACCTGTACTATGGGTACCAGAGACTGATATAAATAATAGATATATATTTAACACCCAGACATAGAACAAACATCTGTGTTAGTCACAAATGTTTGTCCAGTGCGGGAATTGACCCACGACCTCTAGCGCAGAAGGCAGAGTTACTACCACCTGAACTATGAGGCCTGTCTAGTTGATAGCTAGTCTTTAGCCTAGTTGATCCTATATAAAAATCTAGGTTGAAAGCCCATGCAGCTAATTGTTTCCGCATGCTTAATCGGATACCACATTGTGACGTCATCACATGGATGGTACGAGAGAAACGCACCCTTAATATTTCATTGTTCCCTAGATTTAGTATATAATGTTTTTTGTTTCCTAAATGAATTTTGTTAATATTTTTTTTTTGTCTGTGTCGCTTGGTTCCGTCCTAAAGTTGCAAATAAAATGGTTTTGTTTGTTTAGTCCCCGTGGAAGACTAGTGCGGAATGTGACCTGTATGAGAGACAGCTGCTCCATGCTCTGGCGGCGCACCCTGAGCGCGTTGAAGGGCGTCCGGGGGGAGTTGTCTTGCGGCGGGCTGGGCGGCGGCGGCGCCTCCTCCGCGGGCAGGCCCAGCACCTTGCGCAGGTCGCTCATGTTCATCTGCGCGGTGGCCACGCCGAGAACATCGCCCAGCTGGAATCAATCACTTACATATTCTACTTTTACTTACACTAACATATTTTAGAGGAGGAAGGGCACAGCCAGATTTTCTCGTTCTGAATTGGAGCAGCCTGCCTGGGGAGGTACCTCCGCCTTACAGAAGATCGCAGCCAAATAACATTATTTGTTTTCAAATAGTGTTGTGTTCCTGCGATGAGTAAGGTTGCCAGAGCTCTTTAGGGGGAGGGGGGTTCGTGGTCGGCAACGCGTGCGTGATGCCTCTGGTATTGCAAGCGCTCATAGGCTACGGTAACCGCTTACCAACAGGTGGGCCGTATGCCTGTTTGCCACCTCAGTAGTATAAAAGAAAAAAAAAAACTTTCTACGGTTTATATCGACACATGTGTATGTAAGTATGTATGTATATGTACATGTTGTTAGCCTTTTCAGACCAATAAATACACCAAGTATAATCACTTCTTATATTTCTCACTTTTTCACACAGTAATACAATTTAGTTCACTTCACTACTTGACGACTAAACGAAGACTGACTAAAATAATCCCAGCATGCAACTCGTTACCTTCTTGGGTAAAGCAGTATCAACTAGTGGTGCCACCTGTTGTCGGATGTTACGAACTTGCACTGCTTTACCCACAAAGCACAATTCACTTTTAATTTAATTACAATTACACTCTAAAAATCTAAAGCTAGTTTCTTAAATCACCATTTTATTAAAGAAAGATTATACCATATTGTATTCATCGAAATTATCATGCATTTAATTATTCCAATAACACGACTATTATCTTATCCTTACTTCCGACTCAATTAACTGACTTTATAGTTTTACATTCGGCCATCCGACTCTAACAACACGTCCCCGTGTTGACATTAGAGGGAAAAAAAACGTAATAACCTAGCTACTCTTTTATATCCCTGACAATTATAATAACCGTAGATATCTGCTCAAACAATTTCAATGTACCTATTCAGAATCCTTTACAATATCTAATCATTAATTAAGTATGTGACAAAGGCACTAAGTAACTACAAATTGAATACCTTAACAAACTTCGTCTCTACTTGGTAACTACATAACATGTAAAGGGTTGAGTCGTTTCCACCTACTTCTGTCAATCATGGCAACAGGCCGCTTCTGCACTGTGCCACGTCTCATTTGACCGAGGCTCCACGATCTCAACACACAACAATAATCAACGTCTTATTGCATGCTCTGCAAGTTAGGACAACTTCTGTCTGACAGGGGATGATCAAGACCATGGTTACAGGCTGCTTCTGCACTGACTCCCATAGAGACATCCCAGACAAGAAAACGTACAATTATTTTTTTTCTTTACACTCACAATATATAGTGTTCTCTATATATTTGTTCTGTATAGAATCGGACTCTACGCTACTAACAATCAATGGTTTCTTCATCGCTATTTGCACTGCTCGGATTCGAATCTACTTCAGACCTATGAAAGCTTAGCCACTGTTTCATTTTATCTACTGCAGCCACGGAACGATATTTGCGACCACCTTTACGAGTGATTGGTGTATCCTCGACCTGATACCTGTCGTTATCGAATACGGAAGTTACGCGATACGGACCTTGGTATTTGGGTACTAATTTGCGACTTTGACCTGATGACGGAACCTCTCTTTCAATACTCACTAAATCACCTACCTGAAACTTTTTAGCTTTGACCGTATTTTTATCATATTGTAGCTTTTGTTTTTCCTGATAACTGGCAATGTACTCATTAATCTTTTCGCGAATTTGATGAAGTGATTCGCTGCTAACACTATGATCTTGATCGAGTGATGTTTTTATTCTACTCTCGCCTGCTCCTATTAGAGAAGTGCCAAAAAGGGCTTCGGATGGGGTACGCCCGATACCTTTGTTGTGCGTGTTATTCAAACCCCACTGTACGTCAGCTATAAATAAGTCCCATTTTCTTTCATCTTGCCCTACGCATTTGGCTGTGAGTGAATCAAGTAATGTGCGATTATAACGCTCGACCTGTCCATTTGCGCGGGGTGTAGCTACAGCATTTAGAACATGCTTAACACCTAGCCCATCTAGGAAATCTTTGAACTTAGTACTTGTGAACGACGATCCCCTGTCCGAAACAATCCTCTTGGGCACCCCAAATATACTGTAATATTCTCTTAGCTTGTCGATAACAACTGATGTTTTCGTGCTTTTAACTGGCTTTAATATTATGAATTTAGTGTACGCATCAATTATTACCAACAAGTGAGTATTACCTTTTGAGCTTTTAACGAACGGACCTACATGATCAATATGCAACGTGGCAAATGGCGAATCAACTTTTGGGATAGGATGTAGTGGGACCTTTCTCTTTGACGTGGACTTGGTATAGGCACACTCGAGGCAAGATTCTACATACTTCTTGACGAAACGTCGCATTTTACTGAACCAATAAGTTTCCTTTACCTTAGCGAGTGTCTTATCAAAAGCAAAGTGACCTATATCATCGTGGCATTGCTTAAGAATCTGCCAACGTACGCCCTTCGGTACCACCCACTTCTCTCCTTCGTCAGTTAAGCGATATAATTTATCATTCCTAACGAGATAATTTTTGTTAGTGTCTATCACATTGGCGGACTCTGGATCTTGTAAAATGGACATTTTGCGCTGTATTTCGGAGTCTGCCTGTTGAACAGTACTCAACCAATCCCTATCATTAACCATCATCACATCAGCAACTTTATTGAAGTCTGAATTTAATTCATCAGTATGTGGCGGGTTACGACTCAAAGCGTCAACATAAGTCATAGATTTTCCAGGCCGATATTCGATCGAGAAGTTAAACTCCTGCATTGCAATCCACCACCTAGCAACCCTCGGAATGAGATCCTTTTTCAAGAACGTTGCTCTGAGCGAGTTACAGTCAGTAAAAACTTTGAATTCGATGCCTACCAAATATACACGGAATCGCTGTAGAGAGGCGATGAGAGCCAAAGTTTCAAGCTCATAGGCTGTCATGTGCTGTTCATCGACTGTCGTCTGTCTACTATAATATGCGACTGGCCTCAAGACATCATCCTTATTCCTTTGCATCAATATGCCTGCGATTCCTATTTTGCACGCATCTGTGTGTAATTCGGTCCTAGCATTTTGATCGTACAGAGCAAGAGTAGGCTTGCGTAACAGCTCGTCCTTTAACATTTTAAAGGATTTCACCTGCTCTGTGCTCCATAACCATTTTGCATCTTTTTTTAGAAGACTCGTCAATGGTTTCGCAATCACGGAAAAGTCTTTAACGAATCTTCGAAAGAAACTACACAAGCCAATGAACTGCCGAACACTATGCTGGTTAGTGGGCTCTGGAAAATCGCGTACTGCTTCTATTTTTCGGGATCCGGGTCTAATACCTTCCTTACTGAGTGCGAACCCCAAATAATCGACGGTTTTGCTAAAGAAATAGCATTTACTGAGCTTTAGTGTCAATCCTGCGTTCTGCAATAGCACCAGAACTTTCTGTAACTTATGCAGTCCTTCTTCAATTGTTTTAGATGGTATAATGATATCATCCATATATGCAGAAGCGATACCTTTCGCGTTCGCTAAAACTAAATTGATCATTCGCATAAAATTAGACGGGGCATTAGCCAAACCGAACGGCATCCTATTAAACTCAAACTGGCCGTCCGGCGTGACAAACGACGTTTTATAACGATCATTGTCTTTGATGGCAATCTGGTAGTATCCAGATGCTAAGTCGAGAGTAGTATAATACTCATAGCCTGCAAGATCGTCTAACTGATCATCTATCCTTGGCAATGGATAGTTTTCCCTAAAAGTTTTCCTATTCAGAGCCCTATAGTCTACGCACAACCTAACGTCACCTGTTTTCTTCTTAACGAGGACTATGGGGCTTGCATATGGTGATGTCGACGGTCTAACTATGTCACAGTCAATCAGTTCCTGAACCATCTCTCGGACCTTGCTCCGTTCACTGACTGGTAACCTATATGGCCTATACACAACCGGTTCATCGTCCTTTAAATTGATTGACATTTCCGCCACATTGGTTTTACCCAACTCTTGCAAGCTGAAAGCAAAACAATTCCGGTATTCATTGAGCAAGCTAGCTAAAGATTCAGTAGTCTTGTCGTCTAGACCTCCGTCAGATTGTATGTCGTCCGTTGTTATAGCTCCTTGCGATTCTAAAACGTCGACCCGCAGGACGTCACAATCACTGGCACTATCGAAAGCAGAATCAGTTCGACAACACCTTGCTATTTTGGTACCCTTGCTGATAAGAAACGGATGAGACGACAAACCTTTAATCAACGCAACCCCTGAGCCATCAACAACAGAAAATAACCCTTGAACCAGGTAATGTTCTTGACCTAACTTGAACCTATTGCTTCCCTCAATGTAAACGTCTCCGGTGTAACTTGGTTCAGTTCTAAACTCTACTAATGTGAGTCCATCAACTCTTGTATCTTCTGAGCAAACCAACTGCAGCTTTGATATACCTGGAGTCATAGTCGACCGAATGTGAAGAGAGACACTATCCTTTTCAACCACAATGTGCGACTGTTCGGTGAAAGACCTACCGACCAACAATGGCTCCTGTAATAAATGATCAGGTACAACGAGAAGATCTACGCGAGCTCTAGCATCATCAATTTGAATCTCAGCTGAACATTTTCCCAGTGGCTGGACGGAAGCGTTGCCGAACCCTCTCAAGGTTGGCAACGAAACTTCAGTTTCCCAACTGGCGCCAACATTTGAGACCTCAGAGACCTTGATAAGAGTTGCGGAACTACCAAAATCAATGAAGCATACTTTCGGAATACCATTAACGAGCGCCTGCTTATGGTACTTGGAAACACTGGAGTCGGTACCTGCCACTATCATGACAGATTTGGAAGAGTGATTATTGCCACTACCAACGTTATTCCTAGTTTCATTGCACTTGTCAGCCAAATGTCCGAACCGAGAGCATTTGTCACATTTGATAATGGGTTTTGTGCACTGTGATTTATAATGACCGTATTGTGAACAATTAAAGCATTGAATTGAACGCTCCTTCAAATCTTTATTTACCCCGTTCCTATCCACCTTCGTATCATTAGTGCGGATACGTTTTCTATCAATATTACCGTTATTTAAGTTGCTTACGTTTCGGGCACTTTTTAAATAAGGTAACAATTGATCTGGAGTATTGAAGCGAGCTGCCTCTGCACCCAAACGCACGCTACGATCTTCAATACCAAATATAATACAGTCAACTGCTTTCTTGCCTTCGATACCACAGCGATTCAGAAGCACCACTTTGTCATAGAAGTATTCCTCTAAGGAGTCGTTAAACTTTGCACGCTTTCCTAACATTGTTGTGAGTAATTGTCCAAAATTATCATCGCAAGGAAACGCTAGCTTTAATTTCTCTTGCCACTCTGGCCAAGAATACATAACGGTGGTTAGACCTTCGTACCATTTTTGTGCATGGCCCTTCAATTTCGGTAGAGCGAAATGTATCGTCTGTCTTTCGTTCCAGTTATAAATTACAGCGCATTCATTAACTTTATGAAGCCATATATTTATTGTTTGTTCTTTATGGGCAGGATCAAATTCAGGGATTGTGTCCCGGTAAGACAATTTATCGTTAACTGCGCTACTACCAATTGATTGTAGGGCCTGCACTAGTTGTGTTAAAGTTACATTATTAGTCAACGGAAGATCGGTACCTGATATCACAGTTCTGCCGGGAAGGTTCGTGGCTGGAACCGAGCCGCTGCTGCCTGGATCACGTGGTTCTTCACTGTTTGGGGGCTCAGCGAAGTCACCGCGATTGTTGGGCTGATTGACCAATCCTGACCTACTGTGATCACGGTGGTTGGCGTCTGCAGGGCTGCGCATACACTGGATGGTTGGGCTGCGTACCCGCCGGCCGGCTGGGCTGCGCGCTCGCCGGCTGGCTGGGCTGTGCGCCCGCCGGCTGGATGGGCTGCGCGCTCGCTGGCTGACGGGGCTGCGCACTCGCCGACTGGCTGGGCTGCGCGCCCACCGGCTGGCTGGGCTGCGCGCCCACCGGCTGGCTGGGCTGCGCGCCCGCCGGCTGGCTGGGCTGCGCGCGCGCCGGCCGGCTGGGCTGCGCGCCTGCCAGCCGGCTGGACTACGCGACTGCCGGCTGGATGGGCTGCGCGCTCGCCGGCTGGCTGGGCTGCGCACCTGCCGGCTGGCTGGGCTGCGCGCCCGCTGGCTGGCTGGGACGCTCGCTCGCTGGCTGGCTGGGCTGCGCACCCGCTGGCTGGCTGGGCTGCGTGACCGCTGGCTGGCTGGGATGCATGCCCGCTGGCTGGCTGGGCTGCGCACCTGCTGGCTGGTTGGGCTGAGCGCTCGCCGGCTGGCTAGGCGCAGCGTAGCCCTATCCAAGATAGGGCTGCGGGAGCGAGTGGTGGTATGCCTTGAGATGCTACGTGGCCGTCTTTCACGGTCACGTGAACGCCTTGTCGTAGACCCATTTTCGGAGTCCATTTCTGCAAATCACAAAAGAATCGCCACAGAAACTTGGAAATATAGGAAAACAATCTATTTCCTTAGTTTTAGCATAGTGAAAATGTCTTTAAAACAATTTCCGCATAAAATAAAAAAAAACGACTTAAGAGAAAAAAAAAACTAGGTACACTTTAAATAATCGTGGGCGAAGTAAAATAAGTAAACAACGGTTACTTACCAATCCAACTTCTGATTTGTTAGCCTTTTCAGACCAATAAATACACCAAGTATAATCACTTCTTATATTTCTCACTTTTTCACACAGTAATACAATTTAGTTCACTTCACTACTTGACGACTAAACGAAGACTGACTAAAATAATCCCAGCATGCAACTCGTTACCTTCTTGGGTAAAGCAGTATCAACTAGTGGTGCCACCTGTTGTCGGATGTTACGAACTTGCACTGCTTTACCCACAAAGCACAATTCACTTTTAATTTAATTACAATTACACTCTAAAAATCTAAAGCTAGTTTCTTAAATCACCATTTTATTAAAGAAAGATTATACCATATTGTATTCATCGAAATTATCATGCATTTAATTATTCCAATAACACGACTATTATCTTATCCTTACTTCCGACTCAATTAACTGACTTTATAGTTTTACAATGTGAACCGACTTTCTGTGATCACAGATCCATTGGGTAAGAGGTTGTGCTACGCTGTCTTTCGGTTGATAGTCGATATTTTTTTTTAACCTCTATTCCTTAGTGATTGTTGATGGGTCATTCCATGTAACAAGTGTTACAGGTCGTACACATTAACGTTGCTTTTGAACAATGTTTTTAAAAGAAAGCATATTTTATGGTTGCCCAACCACCCCTTACTCCACAGTTCCTTAAAATCGATCTTAATTTCAAATATTCTTCACCGGATTTCCTAAATTCTACTTTAAGTGTGTGTAACAAGTGTTACGTTTGACATGGAATGACCCTGATGTAAAGTTTGTTTATTTATTAACAGCCTTAACTCTCTCAAACATTGAAATTGTGAAGGTTACAGGAAGTCGGTGGATGAAAAAGGCTCAAGACCGTTCGTCATGGAACTCCTTGGTGGAGGCCTATGTCCAGCAGTGGAGTTCTGCAGGATGATGATAAAAAATAAATAAATATTCCGGACATATTCACACGGTCAACTGATCCCAAACTAGGCATAGCCTGTACTATGGGTACCAGAGACTGATAAACATAATATATATATATATATTTAACATCCAGACACAGAACAAACATCTGTGTTCATCACACAAATGTTTGTCCAGTGCGGGAATCGAACCCGCAACCTCTAGCGCAGAAGGCAGAGTTACTACCAACTGAGCTATGAGGCCAGTCACATGATGTTGAATGATGATGATGATCTCAAACATACACTATTTTAGTCACGTAAATATTCCAAGTAAAATCCAAATCAGTTCAGCGTTTACGGTATGATTAACATTATAAATAAAGTTCTCACAAGTTTTTATTCAAACATCATAAGGCGGCCACATCATAGCAGACTGACCTCATAGCTCAGTTGGTAGTAACTCTGCCTTCTGCGCTAGAGGTCGCGGGTTCGATTCCCGCACTGGACAAACATTTGTGACTAACACAACACATATGTTTGTTCTGTGTCTGGGTGTTAAATATATATCTGTTATGTACATCAGTCTCTGGTACCCATAGTACAGGCTATGTCTAGTTTGGGATCAGTTGACCGTGTGTGATATGTCCGGAATATTTATTTATTTATTTATCATGTCGGACTCACCTCTTTAGAAATGGTGAGATGTTCGGTCGCGTAATAGAGCGCCTTCTCATGGTTCCCAAGTGCTGCGTGCGCATTGCCGAGCGACCAGCAAGCGCGGCCCTCGCCCACTCTGCGAACAGACAGGCGCCACTCAAAACCATCTGTGTATTTCGTAATCATAACACAAAACAAGGACAAGTAATTCCAAAAATCAAATATTCGAACTATTTTAAACTTTTATGAGTAAATAATAGTTACTTTTTAAAAAAAAAATTATATATCTTCCAAAAATTTATTACATAGTCATTTATAGAAATAGCACTAAAAAACTTGTAGAACTAATGCTAAATGTAGTCTTCGGCTATAGGTAGGAGCTACGTAAATTTAGTAATAAGGATAGCAAAATACGTAAGTAGCCTCCTATGATAGAAAGTAATATTTGAGTTTAAACTTTATGTTTTTACGCGTAATGCTGTCGATTAAGTCAGTCGGCAGGTCGTTGATTAGTCGAGGAACAAGGTAGTCAGCTGTCCTCTCGCCGTACGCGTTGTTTGCGCGTTTGCACGTACGTACGTCGTAAGTACACCACGTTCACTACTTCAATGACCCAAATGTGGATCATATGACCCACATGCGGGACATTTTGGGGTTGAATGATACTTTCGTGACAGTTATTTGGGTCACTGCTCCTCAATAATAAAACGGGTTCTTCCTCTTTCTGTCGTGTCACTGATTCTTTCTTGGTCATCATGTATTAAGGTCAGCGATCAGGTTGACGTATGGTGGCCCTAATAGGAAATTATTTCATGGAGGTTACAGAAATTAGCTGGTAGGTATTGCTCTAATAGACTGAACCCATACGCTCAGCTGTAGGTACGGGCTCATGCTATTAGAGCACAAAAAATATTTGAGATACAATTTCGGAAATTCTTGGATAGTAAACGTGATCAAACCTCTTTGATGCAAAGATGAATTGGTGGAGGGCTTAAAAGCGCGATATTTCATCAAAATTCATTTCAAAATGTCCCTTACGTGTGCTGATGAAAGTGAATTTTGACATTTGGCACATGACAGAGGGCGATCCTACGCCCTCTGTAGCTCACTATATCGCAAGCCCCTAAAAGACCGACTCAAAATTTACTTTATTCAGTATAAGGATCGTTTTGAGATAAATTTCAGGTGACATATCTGTTGTGGTTATTTTTGATAAATAAATGAAGAAGAGGGTCACCTCGCGATGCGTTCTTGACGAGTGGGTGGGGGTGGGGGGTAAGGTACCTGTCGTGCAGCGCGCGCGCGTGCGCGAGGTGGCGCGCGTGGTACTGCTCGGCGGCGCGGTACTCGCGCAGCAGCGTGTACGTGTTGCCGAGCGAGTAGCACGCCTGCGCCTCCACCGCCGCGTCGCCCAGCTCCTCCGCCAGCGCGAGCGTGCGCCTGCGCAACAACGCATCGTACATGCACACACAGCACCAACCTCTCAAACCTACCTACGGCAACACGGGCCAAGGCTCTTGCTGTGCCGACATTTTTGCCAGCCTTATTTTTGTTTTACCATTTAGTTCAAAACCGTTGAATTTACAATGAAAAGGAAGTGGAAAAAGTCATCGGAAAGATTGTCGCCCTAGGCTCAAGCCTACTCAGCCTGCTGGTAAAACCGCCCACTGGGCTTTTGCAACATTCCTGTCTTATCGATGTTAACATTAAAAAGCCCAGCGCTAATTACTAAAATTTATATATAATTCGGTGAAAAGACAAAATGACAGACAAGGCGGTGGCCGCTTACCTCCAATACCTGTAGTTTTGGAGGCGAGCCGCCGCCGCCTATGGTATGATATCACAAACACGTTGTCGCATAGCAGGTAAGTACATATCCCTAATGACATCCCTTTCATATCTTTTCCGCACAAGAGAGCCTATTCAATCTAATTTTTTGGCTATGATGACTAAATGGTAAATCTAACCCCCTTATTCATAATCACTAACTTTTTCGGCTGGATAAAATTATGTTCTCCTCTTTCTTTCGTTTATTAGAAAAGATAGGATGAGAATTATCGAGCGATAAAGTTAGTGACTGTTTATGAATAAGACGGTAAAAAAGCTGCTAATTATAAGGTATCGACCAAAGTGAACGCAAGGGTGCAGATGATCACGCGATATTCAAGGCAACCGCAACAGCAACAGATATTATCTGAACTACTTATCACATAGGCATACACCATACTGATATCATAAATGCGAACGTTTGTGAAGATTTTGGATGTGTGTGGTTCAATCCCGCCGTAACGGCTCAGCGGAGATCGATGAAATTTGGAATAGATTTTATCTAGGTACCACGAGAGCGAAGCCACGGGCGGAAGCTTAGTTTTATATAAAACTTAGCAGGTTAAGATGAGCGGGGTTACTTGTTTGTTTGTATTTCGCCAAAGACACATTTCCAGACACATCCAGAGCTATCTCTGGATCTGCTGGAGCACAGCGAATTTATACCGAAGCCCCGCCAGCAGAGAAGTCTATTGTAGATAAAGTTTCTACTAGATCTTCTACATAAAACAAAGAATATTGCCCACATTACTATTACTGTATTCGATCCTGTAGCGAACGCGGTTACCTACCAAATCTGGATTCGAACCAGTTTAGTCTAAATACAATGTAAGTTTGTTAATTCGCAAGCGTGTCTAACTTCTGGTCTCCCTCAAAATTTAATATTTAATTTAAGATTTTAAATCAAAGAGATATAACATCTAATATTATCACAAACAATAGCTATTTATCACTGCATTTCGCAATTAAAGATGGAATTGATACATTATAGTTTAGAATTTTCAATTCTTCATAAACCCTAGTCAACAATGTTGCAAAGTTTGATTGATTATGGTACACAGATTTATCAAAAAATGACAGTATTACGAGAATGTAATCAACGATAGATAACTATTGGCGCAATTGGTACGGTCATCACTTCAGTGACAATATCATCTCTGCAAATTAAACTCCAGGCCCACTTTGTGGCTGATCATAATAAAAATTCATCATCTGAAAGTATTCCCGTTTGGATGTTTCTCTGACACTCTGTTTGCTCTGGCTGAACAACTGTTTGTTTTTGATGGTAAGCCTGGAATTCCAAATAGGCTAGTTTGGTCGTATACCTATGGAATGTTAGTCGCAAAATTCGAAAGAGCATGGTGTAAGTGTTACTTATAATTTAGCTAAGGGCGAGCAAGCATTTGCACTAAATTATTACAAACGCACAGCGTTCGGCTCCCCGGCCGGAACTGAAGAAGGGTGATCGTCGTCTCGCGGGTTATTTGTTCGTCACCCCGCTTTAGGTCGGCGATCAGATTTATGTTTGGTAGTTCTTGATAGAAACAAAAAGACTACAAAACTATTTGAAGCAAATAATGTAATTGGCTGCGATCTTCTGTAAGGCGGAGATACGTCCAATTTAAAGTGAGAAAATTACCTCGCATAAAATATATATATTTTAGTGGTGTTATAGGGTGTTGGGTGTTGTATGAAGTGGATGAACTAACTTGTAATGCTGAGCGGCGTTCTCGAACTGTCCGAGGAAGATGTGGGAGTTGGCGAGGTTGCTGTTGGCGCGCCGCTCGGCCGGCTTGTCGCCGAAGTCGCGCGCGATGCGCAGCCGCTCGGTGTGGTAGCGGATGGCGCGCGGGAACTCGCCCAGCAGGTAGCACGTGTTGCCGAGGTTGCCGCACGCGCGCCCCATGCCCGCCCGGTCCTCCACGCTGCGCATCAGCTCTAGGTTCTCCCTGCAACCGCACCAGCGACACGTTACCTACCAACTTCACCTGCGAACCGAACGTCGTCGGCTGCACACGAGTGCGCTTCTTGCTTGCTTGTCGGGTGAATTCATCTTTCTTGATCACCTGTATTAGGTCAGTGACCAGGTTGAGGTACGGTGGCCCTGAAAGGGCCTATGACCTTTGGTGAAAGAATCAGTGTCGAGTGCATCTTCTTAGAGACGCCTTTCGTGTTAAATGTATTCGATTTTTTAGGTTCTAAAACATGCCGGTTTCCTAACGATGTTTGAGAGCACTAGTATAGCGCACTTATATTTTACAAATGTAAAATCTATTGGTGCACGACCGGTATTCGAACCCACACCTGTGGATCGGATGGCAGCGCCACTACCTATATATTCCGGTACCATGGTACTCGTAGTTCCTGATACCCACGACACAGGGAAGGACTTTGTAGATGACAATTGGGTGTTTAAAAAAATATAACAATAGAAGCCAAAGATACATTTTATCTCTGTATTTATGTACTTTTTTAGTTATTTTTACTTTTATGTATATTTTCATGTTCTATTCATTTTATTACCTACCTATCTCTCCTGATCCTGTCCCATCCGCCTTAGAATTCGCGTACCAATTTCCATACCTGTTTCACTAATTTGTAAAAAATAAAAACTAAACTAATTAAAATTAAAATGGCAAATGCACAAGTCGTGCGAGCCACAAAAAAAAAAAAAACAATAGAAGCTCACTCGTAGTAAGCGACGGCCTGCAGCAGAGAGTCGCGCACCTCCTGCGGGAAGTGGCCCGGGTCGTTCTGGCCGAGGCGGCCCAGCTGCTTGCCCTGCGCGTGGTACACGTTGCCGAGGTTGTAGAGCGCCCGGCCCTCGCTCAGCCGGTCGCCGAGAGAGCGCGAGATCTCCAGGTGCCGCTTGCAGCACTGGATGGCCTCCGAGAACTTGCCCATCACCTTGAGGGTGTTGCCGAGGTTGCCGGAAGCTTTAGCCTCGCCGAGCTTGTCGTTCATTGTTCTGAAATAGGTGAGCTTAATAATGTTAGCCTTATTTCCGCCTAATACAGGTTAATTCCTAGTTCAGGCATCATGTAATTATTTATTTTAACCGTTAATTAGATTATAATCCGCAATGTAAATCTTAGCATTAAGGTAATGAATAAATATTTATTATTATTTATTTATTTAGCTTTTATTAATTTGCGTCCGGTGGACACCGGGGACGCCCAGGGAGGCGCCGGCATCAGCGAGCTGCTGGCTTTCCTGGAGGACATCGTGTGGCTACATCGTGTACTAGCAGTATCCACTCTGTCACGTTAAAAGGGCGGAACTTACTGGCGGCCTAGTTGCGGAAATCAGTCCACTCAATAAGTACCAACTAATTAGCCGTTCTCGACCTCACCTGCTGATGCCAGGATCGTGTCGAATAGGTGAACTACACGCATAGGTTATTGTTCATATTATTAGGTACAATCTGCGCACAATACATGCAACCACATTATAATACTACAGTGCTCTTGAACAGTGAAAGTAAACACATCGTTAGGAAATCGGCATGCATGAGGGTTGAGCCTATTAGAGCCCGAACTGAGAAATAAATTGGAACTCGATAATCGAACATCCAACGAAAATTATCCGATAATCATACACATAGAATAGCACATAGGCTACTTTTTACCTAGGTTCCAAGCGACCGAAGCCGCGGGCGGGCGCAAGCTACTATCCTATATAATATGTATTGTAGGTAAGCCTTCAGGATTAACAAAGTTGGAGTAAAAAGTTGCGGGCTGTCCGCTAGTGAGGGTACCTTGCTAGAGTGAGGTCGTGTTTGTGGTACTGCATGGCTTTATTGTAGTCCCCAAGGTAGAAGTATGCATTCCCCAGTTGGCTGTAGATGGCACTAAGGGTCCGTAGGTCATCTGTCCCGGCTTGGATGGCAGCCTGGAAGAACGCCACCCCGGCGCGACAGTCGCCGGCCTTGCACAGGCGTTCTCCCTCAAGCGCCAGCTCCAAGCACATGGAACCTCCATCACAACTCTATAATAGTAAAACAAAACTCAAACCCTTAAGTACTTACAATGCATATGATCTTATAAGAAATGTGATACCGCATAAATATTCTTTGGAGATTAACTTTATTTTGATGAAAATATATTAATATTAAACCTACTACTAAGATGTGTAACTAAAGACTATTCAACATGTTGTGCCTACTACAAGCACAAGGACGCCACTCTGCACGCGTTAGTCCTGAATAATAAAGTGGAATATCAATGAATTTACTTAAAAACAGGTCAGCTTTACATAAAATTTTTAGACGCCCACAATTTTTATCGTATACTATATTCCGAATGTGGCTTCGCTCGCGTGGGTCACAGATAAAAAGTAGCCTAATGTCACTATTCAGTTATTAACTATAAACCATGCAAAAAAAAAAAGTATGCTGAGTCATGCTGAGTGAAAAAAATCAGACAACTAGTATACTAATAGTTAAGAATGAATACAATGTTTTGTTTACTACAGAAGACTTTTTCCTATAATTTTATATTTGCAAGTAATGGGTAAAGCACAAGCTAATTCCCCATCACATCGCTAGGCATTAACCATCAAAGTGTCATGGTCCAAGTAACTCTATTAAACTACCGAACAAGGAAACTAGTTACTGCTGGGCTTATGTAGTCACTAGGTATGTATTTGTGAGTCACTTATTAGATTGTAAATATGTAATAGTTGTTTTGCGACCATTTGCCATTACATAAACACAATAACTAATGCAGTTGTAGTAATAGTTGCGAGGTGCGGTGATTTTGTAAGTTTGTATAAGACTCGAGCCAGTGAGTTTGTTTCAAGATTATACATGATTTTACAATAATCAGGAATACCAGAACCTATTGAGCAATTTAAACAACACTTTTCAATGATCCATTTGATGAAATTGTTCTTCAAGAATTATTAATATGGTCTGTAAAGAAATTCCCCTTGAAACAATACTCATTTGATTTGTTATAGTCCCAATTAAATATTCAAACAGATTTTTTTTATTTTTATTTATTTGACTGATGACATTATAAGGTAACATATACCTATATACAATCATTGTTTAAAATATGTTTATGTAAACCAATATAAAAACAGGTATGTATGTTAATAGCATAGTAGGTTGAGATAATTGGGTTGACCTAATTTTAGCTATGCACAAATAAACTGCAGAGGGTTATACACATACAAAACACACTGTCATACCTACAAAAGTTTTGTGAACTTTTTTGTGAACCTATTACAAGCAGTGTGCGTGAGCGCTCCCTAGGCGGATGTGAGTTGTGCCGTTGTATCCGTATTGGGACCCCACTGGCGTGACTCACGAGCGCATCGTCTCACCGCCGTCGCTTTACAAGGGAAGACTGTCCTATTACAACTAAAATTTAATTCGCTGACGTACTGTACGATGTCTTTGTGCGTAATTGCATACACTATATACAATTAGACTTTTGTAATCAATCTCACCTGGGCATCCGAGGAAAGATTCTCGGCGCTCGCACTCACAGACATCCTATGCTCAAAATTGAAAAGACGCAAGACGGAACTAAGAAACACTTTGGTTGGACGTATCAATAAGTTTGTATTTTCCTTGGGCGTGTACGGGGAGCGACGACGACGAGCGCTATTCAAGCCAAAAGTAGTACTCAGTGAAGTACTCTGTGATTCAAGCTGGCTAACTGGCACACACACACAACAGACACCACTTCACAGTCACACACGAACGGCTTTGTTTTTTTGACCAGTGAAATAATTCTAAACAATTCAATTTGATTGACAGTTGGCACTGTCAGTACTGACTGTCACAATAGAATTCACCTTCAACACGACAATGCTGCCAACAAAGGTTACAAATTACCTTTTTTTAAACTACTACTGGGTACATACTATCTTCCCTCTGGCACTCAGTACTAACGAACAGATAATAGTACATTATGGTATAAGTGTGTACTGTCCTCGGCTCTAATATAGAGCATAGACAATACTTAACAAGACACAAGTCAAGTCAAGAGACAAGTTGTGAATTTTTTTTCGCAATGACGATTGGCCATAGACTAAAAGAATGTTTTTTTTTTACATTTGCGCACGATCTTTTTTGTATCGAAACTTTTATAAGAACAAAGCAACTCAACGAATAAAATAAAATAACTCACGTTTGTGAATAAAAGCAATTAAAAAGTCACAGTTTGATTACCGGTATCATTATGTGCCTAATTGCGGTGAAATTAGAGCCACTTTATGAGCAAGTATGTTGAAAATATAATTACCCACCTCTTCTACTAGTACGTAGTTAGGTATGATCGCCCTGCACAGTTGAGTGGTCTATCTTCTCCATCGCCGTCGCCCCACCATCGTAGTACCTACCTAGGTACCTTATTATAATTATTCGATCTGTTTACTTACATAAAGTACCTATGCATTTTGTTTAAAATACTAAGCATGTAAATGTACATACATATGTTTATTATAGCCTCTGATTTGTAGAGGTGTAATAAGGGCTATAAAATTCAAGAGAAACAAGGTGAAATAAAATCGGTGGCAAGGCAACACCGAAAAGAATTGCCAGGTTAATCTACGACTAGAAATTTGGTAATTTATTTTACATCGCGGAGCTTGTCATTTTATTCCAATCAAATCTCAATCAAATCAAATTGTTTGTAATGATTATAAATTTATTAAATAATGATTAATTCGTTAGTATTGATAGTAAAAAATGTTCAACAGAAGCGCAGATTTTTGTGGTCAAGAAATTATATCTTGTAAATTAATTTCAAATCCTCGTGGAATTATTACAAGACAAAGTTATATTTGCGGTCAATATCATACAACTAACTACGTGAGCGACCGTAAAATATTAGTTTGAGACTTCATACATTTAAAGTTACTCTATGTCCCTAGTATCGCGCCCTGCTTTCGTACCACAGGCCAATAGGATGCTAACGCTTTTTCGTGCAACCTCAGAATACAGAAAAAAGACAGAAAGCACAGCACGCGTGAAACTTGTCACCACTAAAACTAATCCCATGAAGAGTAGTTTATGTCAGTTGGTCTGTGGACGACGAATCGTACGGAGTCACAAAAAAATTGAATTATGCCATAGTGTTCTGTTCCTACCTGAAAAAATTGGGCTGGGCGTGTTAAAAAAAAGATGGGATCACATTTTACATGTAATTAGCACATTTAGAGTTTGTAATCACTAAATAATGAATAATTGCTAAAATTCATACATTGAAAAAAGGTGTTGCAAACATAACCAAAATTTTCACCCAATTTTTTTTGTTATATTTGAGGGTAAAATTGTAGTTTGAATTTATTTTTCAAACTACACTTTCGGTTCCCCACTGATGAAATAAGAAGAGCGCAATGTACTAAAATCATACAAACGACGCGACCAGAGATTTGAAAACCATCATTTTGTTTGTTTTTGCAACAGTCTTTACATAATAATAATATATGTATTAATATATGTATTAATTATACCTTGTATTATTTATTTCAATTTCAAGCCCTGTCTCTCTGTCTGTCTTTTATAATAATGTATATTATAAATGATTAGCTAAGTAGGTAATACCTACTTATAATTGTCTAGCTAAGGTTTTTTATTACAAAAATCACTTTGTAAGGTTTGATAACCTAGGTGAAGCTGCGCCTGTTTTTTACGACGAAGTCTAGAATAATCTGAGTCGAATTATTGGAGATTATATTATGGGGCGGATTGCACTGCGGTTGAAACTAATTGCGCTGCATGTACCACACGTTGGCTATGCACAACAATTGTTTGGCGGCCTAAAGTGTTAAATCCGTTTAAGTAATTGGGTACCCAACATACAAAAATTACCCTAAAATTGGTACACCGTTTCCCAACTTGCATTATTAAAAAACTGCGCACGGGGGATGCGCAATGCTTTTTAACGACACATTAGCTCGTACAAATTTCATCGTACGTCATTTCTGTATTCTGAGCGTACAATCATGGGTATAAAAAAAACTTCACTTCAAAAAGAAGGTTGTCAAGTCACCTGTACTTTTTTTTTTTTTTTTTGCCTTTACCTTATTTTACTTCCTTTCTCCGCCAATAGTAAACCGTAATTGATGATTATTTCGCTGGTGTAAAGAGAATGATCCCGAGGGGTGGTCCCATATTAATTTAATTCTTGAAGGATTGCTACTTGTCCTGTAAAACTTAAATTTCAATTTGTAATGACGTTTTTTAAAATCTCCTCTCTTGAAATCACGATTTTTTTGGGGATTATTGGTAATCCCCGCGACTTCGTTCGCTTGCTGCTAATTTTATATAAACTTTTATTTTTTTTATCTTATATGGAGGCATGCTTACAGGCCCCCAATTCTACTAATTCAATGACTCGAAAATGATAATCGCATTATAATGATCATTCAGTTACGATTGTCGCCACCTTCGTTTCTTTGATTTTATTGGTCCATTGGTTCCACAATGACTGCCATTGAAACACGACTGTGATAGCAGAATACCTACCAAAAGTGTCAACAGTGGTCATTTTGCCATTGAACCATTGTCATTAGGAAGCCATTGAATTAGTAGAATTGGGCCCCAGCCCTCCTGATGGTAAGTGGTTACCGTCGCCTATTGACATCAGCAACACCGGAGCATTGCTAATAATAATTTTATATCTGTAGACATCCCCGAGCTTCCTACTCCACTAGATGTAAGGTAGCTCGAGGGATGGAGGGGTGCGCGGCAGGGAGGGGGGGGGGGGGGGCGACTCGTTCGTTAGCTATGCAAATAACGCGGCTGCGGGCGGCGGCATCGAGCTCGGTGATTAGGACCTTATTGAATACTTATTGCTTATTCGAGTTAATGGTAGGTACCTACCTATAGATAGGATGAAACTTCGTCCTAGGATGAAACAAAAAGTCTGCAATAGTAAAACAAAAATTGCATGTTTTATGTGCAACAGCTTTGTACATGGGAAGAAGCCTCTGCTACTCGCACTGCATCCTTCCACCACTTGGCACCCAGCGGTCTTCAACATACTTATGTAGGGCATTTGATTGCGACATCGACACGTGTCGCAGTAGTCTTTATATTTTTTGTAGTTATGTTAGTTTTAGGGTATATATTGATATGGAATGTAGAATAAGTTAAATAAGACCTGTAACTTTCATCATCATCATTTCAGAAGGATTGACACGAGGGACGCCGACAGACGTGAGAGCCATGTTCTGCCCATGTATTATACATATATTATATATATAGGTAGTATGTTATACATATAAGTAGTAGCTACGTTGTCTGCGATCTTTGGACATGAGGATGACATTACGGAGGTTTGAGACAGCAAGCATCCTACTAATAATATAAATGTGAAAGTTTGTAAGGGTGTTTGGACATAACGGCTCAACCGATTTCGATGAAACTTGGAATAGATAAAGTTATATGGGTACATAGAATAGCATATAGGGTACTTTTTATCTAGGTACCAAGTGATCAAAGCCGCGGGCACAAGCTGGTGATACTATAATAAAAAAAAACTTGCTTAGCTCTTGAGTCGGTAGGTATTATTATCTCCAGATTGGATCCTAGTACTACCGGGGAGAGTGTTCTCCGGTATGTGGAGGAAAGAGGCCGTCTTCAGATCAGTCCCGCTCCGGAATTCCTTGTACGTGGCCTGAAACGCCTGGAGTCGAGTAGGGCGACTAACTTCAAGTCCTACGTGCTCCAGGTAGCTGCCAAGTACAAAGAGGTGTTACTCGCACCCGACTTCTGGTCAGCTGGAGTGGTCTACCGTCGCTACAGGGAGGCGCACACGATCAAGAACGTCCCTGACTCTTGATGCGGTGTAGTTATTTAAGTTTAATATTATATATATGTTACTCTGTAAGGTATTTATTAATATGGGCCATGGAATGTAACACATTTTTGTGTAATGTGTCAAGTAGCCTGAAATAAAGATATTATTATTATTATTATATTATACCTACACAACAAGCTTTCGCCCATTTTTTGTTTAGTCGTGAAAAGTTACAAACAGGGAGACAGATATATAGAGCAATTTATAATCTAATATATTTCATGTCAGGTCTTGTACCTATAGGTAGAGCATAGCTAGAGCGAAGCTCGGCTCTCCGAGGTCTTTGATTGATGTATTGTAGAATCATGATAGAATATATACATACCTTACCTACTTCAAGACCCGAAAACAATAATATCTACATTTCTTTATGTAAACACGTCAAGCGTCGAGTTCACTCATCTCGATTACCGAAATCAAAATCGACAGATATCGATACGATGTTTTGTTGAAGCAACATCCTTCCTCTAAATCAAGTTTCAACCATATCACCATAAAATTACAGATGAACTTTCCTTGCAAACTCTTTCATACAACCTCCCAAGGCATCTATGCTAATTTGTAAGTTATGCGCTTTGTAATAGAATTGAAGATTCCTTGATGGGAGATAGAGGCGGAGTGACTTGCAGAGACGAGGCCCGGTGCAGCGGTGGTCTTCACATCACTACTATAATATTACCGACTGTTGTCGCATATTAGATCAGTGATTGCAGTCGATTACCTATAAAACAAGTTCTTTTTTGGTAATATTAAGCTTTGAAAGTAGCGCCAGTGACTGAGAAGTTGAAGAGCAAAAGGTTAGCGTGGTATGGGTATGTCATGCGGAGGGAAGAATGCCATATGACTAGAAGAGTGTTAATTATGAATGCGGAAGGATATAAGAGGAGAGGAAGACCAAAGAAAAGATGGATAGATTGTGTGAAAGACGACATGAGTAAGAAAGGAGTGAATACTGATTTGACGGCTGATAGAGGGGAGTGGAAGAGAAGAACATGTTGTGCCGACCCCACATGAAGTGGGATAAGGGCAGGGAGATGATGATGATGACCTACTCATAGCATACAAGATAGAAAGCTTTCGCAGACCCTCGTAGGGTGCTACACATTATAATTATCTAGGCAGAGCAGCAAGTAATTTCATTAATTTATCGTGACTAAGTTTGAGACGCGTTCATTTTCTTTATACTACCTACTATCAACTTTAGGTACATATCCAATCTAAAGGAACGATTGGAAATATAAAATACACACATGCGTAAAGAGGACTTTGGTTATCCTTTTGATTTAGTCATAGTCATAGTATTTATTGGCAACGAATTGGTTACAGGTCACAGAGAGCAGTAGATACACATTAGTATCTAGTCTTATACATATATTTTACTTAGGTACTAAAGTATCCATTAGCATACATTTATTATTAGTAATATTTCCTACTTATTAAAAGAGACATTTTTATCAATATATGGAGCCTGGGCCTGCACTGTGTACACTACTCTAAAATATGGCTAAGCAATAAAGTAAACGTATTTAATTGGTTATTTTATTTAAATTGACTTCGTTCTAAGGTACATTATGATTTTCTTCGACAAAGAGAGCAACTCACAGCACTACAAAAATATGGCGGATGGACGTGCGTGAAATGTAATTTTGACAACCTACATTTATCTGACAAAACAAAAACATCAAATCAAACAACATGACATGAAAAATATGTCAATGTCATGTCAAATGCCAATTATAAACCAACATGGCGGCCTTCAAATAGTGTTCACATAGTAAAAAACTTACCAGAAGAACTATTCTTGTACCATCGCATTTGTCTTCAAATTAATGAAATTGTATTTTTCATGTAATCTCCTATTTTTTCCTAATTTTTCTATGTAGTGTACATGGACCAGGCCCAGAATGAAACGGCTCCAATAAATAAATTAAACATTTTTTTTTGTGAAAGTTTGTAAGGATATTGGTTGTTTGGGGTTCAATCACGCCGTAACGACTCAATGGATTTCGCTTTACTTTTTCTTAGATCCCTATTCATATAAAAGTAAACTACCTATAGGTACATAGACGTAAACATGTTGACTGTGCTGTACCGACAGGATACAAATTACAGAATATTCTCACAAGCTTATCCATTGTCAAAAATCACTAGCCTCTTTGTAGTGAGCAAACTGAGCAATATCAAAAGAGCGGCCTGATTATGACTTCTGTCGAACAGAACTGATTCCTCGTGAATTAGCCGTCGGCATCGGCTCGGGCCGCGTGGGCCGCGTGGGCCGCGTGGGCCGCGTGTCGTGGTAGGTGGGTACAATCGCGAGCACGCGCGCGCGCGGCACACTCTCGTTTAGCTTCCTTCCTATATTTAACGAATTATAACCACGCCTCGACGGTTTCGGGGGTGCCACTGTTGTGACAATCGGTTTTGTTACTCTTTTATTGAAATAATCCGTGTTTTGTCGGTGACTGTACGCATGTATGGGTTCTATTATAAGGGCTGGGGGGTGCTAATAATCTGGCAGTGGCGTAGGTGAACAGCGGAGATGCATTTCGTTGAAAAATCTCACTGTTGACGACTGAGACTTGACTAAGTTGATCTATGATTACCCCAGTAAAGAATCGGCACACTATTTTTTTCGTAGTGTCAACCTTCATCATCAGCCTGATGAAGTCCACTGCTGAACAAAGGCCTCCCCCAAAGAGTGCCATGACGAACGGTCTTGAGCCTTCTCCATCCACCGACTTCCCGCAACCTTCACAATGTCGTCGGTCCATCGGGTGGAGGGCCTTCCAATACTGCGCCGTCCTGTTCGTGGTCGCCACTCGAGAACCTTTGTTCCCCAACGGTTGTCGGTTCTGCGAGCTATATGGCCGGCCGACTGCCACTTCAACCTTTTAATCACGATCACAATTTTATCACGCAGTGAAACTCCGAGCATAGCTCTCTCCATAGCCCGTTGGGCGACTTTGAGCTTGTGTATGAGGCCAATAGTTAGCGACCAAGTCTCAGTGCCATATGTCATCACTGGCAACACGCACTGATTGTAGACTTTCGTCTTGAGGCTCTGCGGTATCTGCGACGAGAAGATATGACGAAGTTTCCCAAACGCTGCCCATCCGAGTTGGATTCGTCGGTTGACCTCTTTGTCGAAGTTGGACCTACCTAGTTGAATCGTCTGACCCAAATAGACATAGTGGTCTACAACTTGAATAGTATCGTTCCCAACATTTACCGGCATGGGTGCGACATGAGCATTGGACATGATGTTTGCTTTGCTCATGTTTTAAGACCTACCTGTTGGGAGACGGTACTGAGGTCTCTGAGCATTGCGCCAAGGTCCTCCAGCGATTCTGCCATTATGACTATATCATCGGCGAATCGAAGGTGAGTGATGTATTCGCCATTGATGTTGATGCCTTGTCTTTCCCAGTGCAGAAGCTTAAAAGCATCCTCCAAGCATGCAGAGGTGAACAGTTTCGGAGATATTACGTCTCCCTGTCTCACCCCTTTTTGCAATTGGATAGGATTTGTGCTCTGTTCTTGGAGTCGGATAGACATGGTGGCCTTGCTGTACAAACACTTCAACACTTCGGTATACCGGTAGTCGATCTGGCACCGCTGTAGTGACTGTAACACTGCCCAGGTCTCGACTGAATCGAAGGCTTTTCTACGAAAAAGCCTTCGTCTTCAGTTTCGTCAACTGACTATGTCCAATAGACAGATCTCTTGCGAACACTTTAGATCCTTTATTACGCTCTATGGCGTGTCAACCTTCATGAAAAGTGAAATAATAAATACGGGGATGCTCTAACCAAACACTTCTCGCAGGATCTTTAGGACATCCAAACGGTTCAAAGTGCCGCCGTAGCAGTTAGTGCATCCCCGTATTTAGGGGAAGGTTGCGGGTACAAATCCCGTCGCAGTCGAAATTTTTATATATCATATATATCATAAAATATCTTAGTATTCCCTTAGTGGGGGTTATCACTATGAATGAATGGCTTTATTTAAACTTTTTTTTTTTACAATAAAAATAAATATAAACTTACTTTCCTTATTGTGGTGTACCAATACCTACCTACAGAAACTTCTATCTACTCGTTTTTATTGTATCAATCTCCTAAAATTGTGCAAACCTGTTCTAGGAATACAACACAGCATAACATTTGTTTGATTGTAGGTAGCAAGTTCAACTTCAAAGCTACAAATCTCCATAAGGGTGTAGGTAAAGGGATTTAGTTTTTTAGGGCCCGCATGTGGATGTTTGCCGCCAGGGGCCGGGGTGGTCGCACCCCGGGGGATCACTAATGAAGACTTTAAAGACGACAAATCATTCGCTTGTAGCTGCTTTATTCAATATTGTTACGATTGTCGTGGCTTTATTGTTCATCTTCCCTTATATAAGGAAAAATTGCGCTTAAAAAATTTACAACATACCTAGGTAATTGCATCTTTTGTATGGAAAATGCGACATTTTTATTAAGTGAAAATAACAAGGTGCCTGAAAAAAAATATAATTACATACCTTAGGACGTATCATATTCATTTCTAAGATATCGCCTCTCTCTGTTAGCATTGAATATTTTATTTTATACGACCGGGTTCGCACCCACCACATTCGGATCGAGTGTCGGAGAACCTCCCACGTTTAGTGGGAACGTTTTTTTAACAGACCGCAACTTCTACCTTTTGCGAACATGTTGGGTAGTACTAAAGTAGCTCAAGCCGAGGCCTACCCGGTGCCGGTGTGAGTCGCGGAATGTCGCGCGTCGAGGAGACAAGAAGGGCGCCATAAATCATACACAATTCTTCACGCATGTGAGTGGGCGTTTAACGCGACATTATACTTTTATTTAGGGTTCCATATCACATCTGGCAAAAAAGAGCCCTTACAGCATCTCTTTGCTGTCAAACTGTCTGTCTTTCTATCTGACCGTAAGCCAATGCCATCGTATCGATAGCCTGAAGTATCAAGTTCAAATTGATACCGAATAGTTGTTGTGAAGTCTTTGGCACAAGCGAAGCTTAAAAATCCAAAATCATCCAATTTCAAAGCACGTGTGGATACGTTATGAGACAAACTTTTATTTGCGGATTTCCTTTTATTATCTTTCAATATCATAGAGTGAAATACTAGGGTGACCGATAAAAGTTTTTCACTCAATATAACACTTGGAGATCTCGATTTTCCGACCCCGTGCCGTGCAATAGTACGGAAGCCTCAGGGCGCAACTCCTATTCGCACTTGACGGTCTTTATTTTTTCAAGTACCGGCGCACGCGCACGCTTCGTTACCAATAAGCATGATTTAGATCAGTGATATAATCTGTGGGATCCGCATGTTCTTAATAAATGTCTTCTGTCAAATAAACGCTCGGATTTATGTCAGAGGACGATATGCCACGGACTGGTAATGTACCCAGTCGGTACCAGGGGCAAGTACTGATCATCTGGTAGTGGGGTCGGAGCTGACAATTAGGTAATACCACCTCCATAATCGAGGGGATGGTGATGCTGATCATAATGAATGTACACAGGTCCGGACTGGGCCGGATGGGCCCGGGGCCCGAGACATGATATTGGTGGTTTGGTAGAAAAACAAAGGAAATTTTCGAAAATTTCTATTAATTGTATGAACGAACTATCTGATCTAGTTTACATTTTGGTCACAGGAGCTGGCACCTAGACTCCCCTATCCTACCTTCCGCCTGGCTTGCGGTAAGCCCGCAAGCCAGACCCGTGGAGGGCTCGTGCAGACTGGGGACCGGCTGGCAAACGCCACCTCGACTATCTGGCCAGTCCGACGCTGAATGTACATTCAGCTAGTATACTACAGTCGTTCAGCAATCAAACTGAATCACCGGTCAATCGTGAAGCAATCAAACGCAGGAGCAGCGCCGGAGGCTGCGCGGGCGCGGTGTTGAGTCGCCGCGCGATTTATTCTTGCGCGTATAAATAACCGCGGCCCGCGCCCGCCGCCGACAGATATATGGTGCCCAGTATTTATGGCTATTTGTTCACACGTACCTGCCTACGGCCAGGATGAGACACATTATTAATTCTAAGTTCCAATACAAATATTTTTGCCATACAATCTTGGAAGTGCTTTACCCTAATTAGCTGTATTGATGTAACTCTACTTTCCTGAAGCACATTTTGAAGTTGTTCACATATTTCGGTGACTTATTATTAAAAAAAAAAAAAAAAAAAAAAAAATATTCCGGACATATTCACACGGTCAACTGATCCCAAACTAGGCATAGCCTGTACTATGAGTACCAGAGACTGATAAACATAATAGATATATATTTAACACCCAGACACAGAACAAACATCTGTGTTCATCACACAAATGTTTGTCCAGTGCGGGGATCGAACCCGCGACCTCTAGCGCAGAAGGCAGAGTTACTACCAACTGAGCTATGAGGCCAGTCAAAATATTGTTTATATTCTTCGAACATTCGGTTGTGTCTCTAAGTTTCAGCATTGAAAAAGCATTTTGCAGCCATCACAGCTACACAATTGATTCCTCAGGGGACAAGTTGTAATGCAAGATATTCATCTTCAAAATGTATTGTTTAGCTAAAGATTTTTATCCTACACAAGCATACAAACTTGCGGCCATTCCCATATGTTATTAGAGCTTTTTAATCAGCTGCTCTGTCCATTAAAAATTTAGGTAGAGTTCTTCCATTTCACGATGACTTATCAAGGATAATAGGTACTAAATTGTCTTTGCTTGTATAAGAAAAGAAACCTTTTCTAAACTTTCAGACAAAAAGTTAAAAAGAAAAATGTGACTCATCGGTACCTACTAATTCCGCTCAAATATACCAACCTAGTAGAGTAATTGAAAAACGCGACGAAATTGAACTAAATCAAGAATCTTGATTGAGAACTTAGAGATTTCACAATACTCGGGAATTACCTATTTTTATATTTATATTCTATTTTTATAACTTAAAAAATTTACACACTCGTAACTGGTTTCAGACATTCATTAGAATGGAATACGCCAAAAAGAAAGACATGGCATAGCGTTATTATATGTATTGAATCGAAATAATATCAAAGGAATAAATTATTATTTTTAGGATACGCGGGCGAATGACAGCTGCGGGTGCGGGTTCGATTCCCGCTCATCAGCGCGGCCGGTGGCGCTCATTACACAGGTCTTGGTATTCAAATTTATTCAGATTGGCTTATTGGGTAGAGAGGGGCGGCTTCAAATTTTGCTAAAGCCGGATATTATTATGAACTAATTATTGAGTACACATCATCATCGTCATCAACCCGCAAATGTCCACTGCTGGACCTAAGTCTCTCCAAAGAGTGCCACGACAAACGGTCTTGAGCCTTTTCCATCCTCCGACTTCTAATGATAAATAATGTCTTCAGTCCATCGGTTGGGAGGCCTTCCTACACTGCGTTGTCCGGTTCATGTTGCATTTCTATCGGTCCTTAAAGTTGTATTTTCATCAAAAGCATTCCGTTCCGTAGAGAGAAAAGTCTCGAGCCTCGAAAGAGAGCTATCCTTGGTATCCTAACCCGGGTAGGTAATGTTAATATTTTCCACTACGCTCATACCTAAGTTATCTGTGCCTATACCCTATTTAGATACAAAAAGAAAATTAAAACTAATAAAAGTTAATATTTACAAAATACACAAGAGCTATCTAAAGACCGTTACTAACCCGAACCCTAAAAAAAAGCAAACTTTAAAATAATAACAAAAAAAAACAAATTAATAAATATATCGTGTATGGGATCAAATTAAAGGTACCTATTGGATGAGTGCCTACGTATTTAAAATTTAAATTAAAATAATGTATCTTTTGACTACTTCATCAGGCTGATGATGATGATGATGATGATCTTTTGACTAAGCTATAAATCATATCGGTTATAAATTCAAGCTTTTGCTTAGTCGGGTTTTAGTTTTTAAACCTTATTATCTTGTGCCCAATAAGGCCAGCAATTTGGAAACTCGCCCAAATTAGTGGCCTTTATTTAGTTGGGCCTCGCAAGTAACTTTCCTCAAGTTCGTTGGGTCCTTGTAACGAAGTGTTTTCAACTCGCGGGGCAGGTAATCTAATCTTCCCCCTCCACCCCCGGCCCCCATCAGCTGAAACTGTAGCGATCCCCGATGTTTATTCCAGTGTATCAGAGACGGGACGCGCCGACGCCGGACGTGACTGGGGACCGATGCCGGTGGATGATCCTACCTCTCTATCTCTGAAGCTACATGCACTAAAATAAAGTGAGAGTAGATGAGCTAGAGGAGGAATTCATAGTCGTCATCTTTATGTTCTTCTTCTTCCATATAAAGAGGTTTTAGCTAAATGTTCCGTAGGGACCTTTAGAGATGCTAAGAGATATTTCAAGCTCGTATCTGGAGAATTCTGAGGGAAACTAAAAAAAATATTTGTTAGTGCGAGGGAAGTGAAAAAACACTGTTCAGATTGCCAGGTAGCCGGACTGTTTTCATCTGTCCGTCTCAATCAGCCTCCAGAAAAAAAACCTGGAACCTTAACTCGTGATGCTTAAAATTTAATCACTTATATGACAGTACAGTACTAGATGACTTTTGTTACTCGATGAACTACACCTTCTATAGATAAGATACCTAGATTCAAAGTGATCCTAGTGATTTTATTGAAATAAATGCCTTTTGACTTTGACTTTGACTTGAGATTGCCTACTGCTACTTAGTTATTCAACTCACTGGTTGTACCAACTTCTCCTGCCTCAATAACTTATAACCTTACTTACAATATTGGGGTAATCTTTTATTGGCCTTATATCTATTACAAGTTTGTATTTGCCTAGATTTAAGTAAACGCTGTTGATTACCAATAAACAAATAAACAATTGATTTGATTCGTCGCACAATTTTAGAATAAAGTACATATAAACGTACTAATTTTGTGATTTACTTGTAATTTTTGAGGATTTGTGGTCATCAAAATACCGTAAACATCAATCTATTGCAGAACTACCTAATGATCACTCGTATTTGCAGAGAATACTAGGAACTCTACTGCACACTGAAAAATCATCTCTAAAGCTAAAGGAACAAAGTTGAAAATATTTATCGTACTATGGTCTCAGTTCCAATGTGAAAGTTGTACAAAGAGGCAGTGAAGTGTGCACACTGCACGTGTCATCAGTCTCTCACGCGAGTCGCTCGCTCGTCACTTGATTCAACAGTGTTGCCAGCTTCAACGGTCGCTCTGGAATTAATGCGCAAATTGCATCGCGTGCCGCTTGTTAAAGTGACTCCTGGTCGCTCACGTGGACAGATTATGTGTTGCTTTGATGTATTTTGTCGCTGGAAACCGCGATGTCGTGATGTTAGGGATACACAGCTAGATGTTTAAGACTCTTGCTTGCGTCCGTCTTTTTAATATTTTTTGTGGATACCTACCTACTCTAACACAGGAACGATGGAAATCCATGTACGCTTGCTCCCTAGACGGCTCCGTAGCGGAGTGCCCCAGGGACCTCCAATAAGAACAATAACACCCAAAACTACCAGTTACACACTAACAAGCCTCCCGGGACTCCTCCATCCACACTGATACATTACTTGGAGAATGAAGGTGTTGGAACTATTTCGTACGCAGATTTCAACTCTATCATCAAGGCGTAGAGTTTTCATTTGTATGCAGTGACGTGATGCGGGATGTTTATGACAGCTAAAATGTTGCAGCTTAGAATTTATAATAGATTCTATGGTTGCAGTTTTACTGGGTTGAAATTCTCTTTCTGCTGTACTTATGAGAATAGCCGCTGTGAATTTACACAGCGGCTATTTTCAAAGAAACTCTTTAAAAGTTCCTAAGTATGAGATACTTATGCCCAGTTCCTATACATTTACCTAAATATAAGTTAACGGAAGTCCGTAGGTAGAACAACATTCTGTCAAAAAAGCCACACATTTTTTTATATATTAACAATGTTGCTGTGGTAATCTAGGAACCCAGCGTTAGTGTTATTATATATAAAGAAAATAAAGCTTTTTATTCGGAGGTTAGGTACCTTTTATTCGCCAATCCTTATGCGTCATTTTATCACATCGCAAATATAACAGCAAATACATTTACTGAGCAAAAAATGGGGGTGTTTTCCAGGGTCAGAGAATGCGGGATGTTGCGGGGGTGTAATCGCATCGGCGGCCGGCGCGGCGCGGTCGGGTGCGCGCGCGCCCTAATCGCGTTGCAATAATAGTCTTAACGCGCACAAAGGACGATCCCATTCTTGCAACGCGCGATTTCATGCCAAATGTCGAATCTAAAGTCACTGGTAATGATATACAATTTGTTGGATTTCTTTATTTAAACCCTTTGTTGTAAAAATCCTATCCTACTATAAATGCAAAAGTTTGTGAGGACGTTTGGATGTTTAGATGTTTGAATGATTGTGGTTAAATAACGCCGCAACGGCTCAACCGATTTTGATGAAATGGATGGAATAGACAGAGTTCGCAAGCCGTTACGTTACGCATTACGTTACGCAAGCCACGTAAGTTATTGTATTAAATTATTAGTAACTGTTTAAAATTATAAACAGTACCTATTTTTTGAGAATTATGTATGTCTTAACTGTGTGTTAAGTGTTATTTTTAGTCACCTCTAGAAGGTCGTGACGTGACTACTATGGTCTCCGCTGAAAACCAGCGCTGGGTGCACACATCAGTGTGTATCCAGCACAATGCTGAGCGGAGGCCATGTTTTCCAAGAGCTCTGCTGCGCACTATATTTTTTATCATCTAGCATTTAATTTATTTTATTTTATTTTATGTGTAGTAGTTCTTAAGGGAAATAAAAATATTTCTTTCTTTCTAGTTACTTGCCTAGAATAGCATATAAAACTTTTATCTAGATTATGCAAGCGAAGCCGCTGGCGCAAACTAGTAACGATATATTATTTCTTCTCGTCGTGTCACTCATTATTTCTTGGTCATTCTATTAGGTATTAGGTCAGTGAGCAGGTTGAGGTATGGTGGCTTGAAAAGGGTCTATGACCGTTTATGAAAGAACCAGTGTGCCGAAAGTGCACCTCTTTTAGAGGCCCTTTTCGTGCCCATCTCACACGTATTCGATATTTTAGGTTCCAGAACAAGCACGTCTCACGAGGTTTTCATTCAACGTTATGATATTTTTCAACATATCCTAATATTTTCTTTAATTAATTTCCTTAATTTGATTATGTTAATTTGATAATTAACATCATCTAATTAACTTCTAAAGAAGATTCATAGATTTTTCTTTGTAGGCTTTGAGTTTGAGTTTATTTTAATTTTGGCGCAGGCTTGCCGTTCTGGATGGACAAAAATTGAGTTTAAAAGAGCAGTGTACCGAGAAATCGCGCAAACGCCAATTGAATTACCGACTCAGAAGAAACGCTTCGTTGAAAAATCCCTAATAAAATAAAGGGGACATGCCCGAGCGAGCTCAGCCCCTAGTAGAGCAGAATCGCAGCAGCGCAGTTTCATTAAACTAGACAAACACAAAAACGCGCAAGTTGGTAAGACCTCCTGAATATTTTAAATAAATTTACTCTTAAATTAAGATATAAGCTAATAATTAATCACTTCCTAACTACATTTTTCTTTAAACTTGCCAGGTCATGTACAAAACCTAGCTAGATAAAAATCTGACATACAGACTTAAAATCTAAGATATCGTAAAATTAAATAGCAAAAAATAGGCTCACGAATTTTATCCCCAAGCATAGAAGGCAACCTCTCAGATCTCCAGGCGATCAGATCCCTAAGAGAGGCACGTCCAAATAAGTAATCCGACATGGCAGGTTGCAAGCGCATTATCGCTTACAAGAATACTTATTGATTTTCTCAAGCTGTTTTCCTGCACCATTCTAAGCCCATTTAAAGCCCACTTATATTTTTCGAACAGAAATACTCATTGGTGCACGGCCATGTTCAAAACCCACAACATTCGAATCGAAATTCAGTGTACCTAGGCCAACATGTACAAATTTATTAGCTTGTATAATTATTATTACATATCAATTATGATAGTCATACGAAGTATGAGTTGAGTTACTGTTTATCTGCGTGCACCGCAACCCCTGGGTCTATGGTCCGAAGGGAGGTCGGGGCTAAACGTAGTTAATAGGCAGACAATAGGCACAAGCGTCTGTGGGCATTCTGCTTTTCGATACACCGTGATAGTGTCCAGTGACGCACAGAACTCTATCATATGACACTTTATCAAATTGCAATTATTTTGCTGAATGATTATGTAAGTATAATACAATGGTTTTTTCTATCCAAATCGGGAATCGGGACCACAAAGCGATCAACTTATTGAGTTTTAATGGTGGGATCAGCAAGTTTTTTTTATATATTATAAAACATACCAAAACTATAAATTAGGATACTATACCTAATAAATATGCATCTGATTTTCGTTAATTGTACTGGCAAGGTACAGTCATGTGTATTTATTAAGACTTTTCGCGGGAACTTGCAAAGTTATGTTGCGCCCTCAATTCATTTTACAAAACTTATGTACAAGTATGTATGAATGAGTAAGTGCGACCAAGGAAGACCAGCGCTTTGGTATGAACTGCTCTGCCCTAGCACATGCTGAGTGATGGCCATTTTTGTTACCTGATATGAGGTTGAATTTAATTTTTTGTAGTTTGTTATTTTAAGTCTGATTGTTTTGGTAACAAAATAAACGTTTTCTATTCTATTCTATTCTAGTAATAAATGAGTGAAGTTTGACTGAGTGACCTGCAGATCGAAAGTCGGCGGCCCACTAGGCCAACACGGCTACTAATTAGACTAATTATTAGAAATTAGATATTTTAAATTCAAAAATCAGTCATACCTACTTATCGTTACGCGCACCATCATCAGAGACAGTCACCTGCCGCGTCAGTATCACCACTTGATTGATATCTACCCTCCTTCAGTAGTAACAATACACCAATGCCAGAATGATATTCGCGGTTGCTGTGAATCTAAAAAGTAGAAAGCGCAGGTGGAAAGACAGGCATAGATGAATCATTCTGATTTGCGATTTAAATTAATAATTCGCAAACACATGTAATTTTAATTTTAAGGCATCACCGATTATTTTTGATCATTTGATGCATCTAGTGCGTGTTGCCAGTGATGACATGTGGCACTGAGACATGTTCACTAATAGGCCTCACACAAAAGCTCTAAGTCGCGCAACGGGCTATGGAGAGAGCTATGCTCGGAGTTTCATTGCGTGATAAGATTCGAAATGAGGAAATTCACCAAGATCACCGACATATCTCTTAGAATTAGCAAGTTGAAGTGGCAGGCAGGCCATATAGCTCGCAGAACCATTGGTAGAGTAGCGGGAACTCTTTGGGGGACGACTATGTCCAGCTGTGGACTAATTTAGCTGATAATGATCATTGCTAATATACACACTCAAATATCTTGATGAACTCGGAAAGGATCAGTATACAGGGTGAGTTTTTTATCAGGGCCACTTAGGCGAAATCGGAAACCGTGAGAGTAATCGAAAAGTGATGTTAGGAGTTAAGGGCTCGATTAAAAAAAAAACTGCATTAAAAAAAGTTGAAATTTATTTTTAGTTTTTCACTAAAATATATTTGTTTATGGTTTATTTTTGCATTTCTGTGTTCTATGTTTGATAATAAATAAATAAATGTAGTATAACAATGTGTATAAAGTTGTTGGAACACTTTCAAAACTGCAAATTTATAACTTAAACAATATTTATTTATCGAAGGTTTATTATTTCGGTCGGACTATGAGCAAGCAAAGCAATTAATTAGTAAAAAATAACCTTCATTAAATAAATATTGTTGAATTTAAAAAAATATAATTACATTTATTTATTTATTATCAAACAAAGAACCCAAAAATGAAAAAATATTTTTTTTCAGTAAACCTACATTTTCGGAAAAACTGTAAATAAATTTCAACTTTTTTTGATGCTGATCTTATTTTTATCAAAATCGAGCCCGTAACGCCTAACACCACTTTTCGATTACTCTCACGGTTGCCGATTCCGCCTAAGTGGCCCTGAAAAAAAACTCGCCCTGTATAATAGCGATCCGACGAAGTAACGTCGCCAGCCTTTTGAGCACACTGCCTATGGTGGGTCGATATGCTATTCTAGGATAATAACTTTATCTATTTCAAGTTTCAACGAAATCGGGTAAGCCGTTACGGCGTGATTGAACAACAAACATCCAAACATCCTCACAAACTTTCGCATTTATATTATGGTGTATAAATAAAGCTTGATCTTATCTAGCATTGATTCCGCGACTTTCTACAACAGCAAAACAATAAAGAAACTTAAAACTAATACAAGTTAATATTTACAAAATACATAAGAAACAGTTGAGCCATCTAAAGACCGTTACAAACGATCTATAGATAGCTCAACTGATCCAGATCACTACCAGTTGTAAGCGTCCCCAAGACGCTGGCGGAATTAAAAATGTTTTTTTTTTATGACGGGCCCTCTAGCTGGACTTTTTTGTTACTCTTATATACTAAGTTGTGGATAACGTTGTGGACTACATTATTAATAATTTGTTGCATATGAATTTATGTACCTACTACTCACTGTATCTTACATATATAATGTAGTTGTTTGTTGTTCCTAAATAAATAAATTGCCACGCTGGATGGCAATGCTAATGCGCTGGGCCAAATAAGAGCCAGTTCTCGGGTCACGCGTCGCTTCGATCAGACGTCCAAAAAAAAAAAATTGAATCGAGTATGTATCTACCTACGTATTATTTGTTGCAACAGCATCATTACAAGTAGCCAACTCAAACAAACAGTCCCCGCGCGGCAATAATTCCGACATTTCGTACAAACACACAAATTGAATCATCTGTATTTATTCGATGTTTGCGTAGAATGGAGCGCCTCCCTCCCCCCGGAGAGCGGAGGGTGGGTATTGATTTGGAGAACGTGACGGGAATTCTGAGGGATGCACAAATTATTCCTTTGATTCAACTGTTCTAGAGAACATGTGCTAACAGGATTGGTAAAATGATCGCAGGGAGCTTTTGCAGTGTCTCAAAAATGGCAGCTAGATGCCATTTTTAGGGTTCCGTACCTCATTTGCTATTTTTATACGGCACTAAAAGCTCACGGACCCTAATAGTTAGTATAAATTTCAAGTTAATACCTTTAGCCGTTTCTGAGATAAGGGTCTTGACAGACAGACAGACAGACGGACAACAAAGTGATCCTATAAGGTTTCCGTTTCTTCCAAACGAGGTACGGGACCCTATTAAGGTTATAAGAGTTACGTTTTGTTACAAATAAAGTAAAAAGTCTGAAATTGAGGAATTTTTAAGTTTTTGCCCCTAAAATTGGATAATTAAGAGATAAAAGTTATATTTGCTGTCAATGTACAATGAACAACGTAGGCGACCAAAAAATATAAGTGTGTCACTTCGCACACTTGGAATTATGTTTTTCTGACATGTAATGGTACGGAACCCTCAGGGCGTGATTTCTCGCAAATGTCCGTCTTTATTGGAAGTGGAACCGCAAAGCAAAACCATTTTGACCAAGGTCCATTTTTTTATGTTATACGGAGGCAAACAGGCTTACGGCCCACCTAATGGCAAGCGGTTACCGTCGCCTATTGACATCTGCAACACCTGGAGCATTGCTAATGCGTTGCGCGCCCTGCAAAAATCTTTTTGTATTTTTCTTGAAGCTCTTCATGTTGTAGGTTAGCGGGAAAACCTCGGAAGGAAGCTCATTCCACAACTTGCACGTATAGGAGAGAAAGGATCTCGTAAAGCTAGTGGATCGAGTTACCCACGTGTCAATGAGATGTGGATGAGCCTTATTCCGGTGACGCGAGGGCCGATGGTAGAACCTCGATGCGGGTATGAGGTCAAATAGTTCCTCAGAACACTCACCATTGTAAAGCCGATAGAGCACACAGAGCGAGCCAATATCTCGGCATTTAGGACCTGGTAGAGTTAAAGCTTTGCTCTACATTTATGTAACAAAAACATTACCTGATTGTCTGATCAGCCACGTTGTTTCGAAAAGCCCGAAATACTTTTATCTTGAAAAAGAAACGATCTCTCAAACAACATGGTAGAATCTGCGTTGTATGGTTTTTTTTTAAGTACCTATCTTTGTCCAAACATAACTTTTGTACAGTTATTTCGATGGGTCAATAGGTTGTACTCGTACAATCAAATCTTGCCATCATGCCATGATATACCGTGCCATCATCATTTAAAGAGTTATGCTTTGCAAATCGTATGGATATCAAGATTTTCGCTCGCTTCGCTTGCTCGATCAAATATTTAGGTAGCTACTTAAAATAAGCAAGGTATGAGGAGAGGAGTATCTCGCCATTGAAACGCGACATCCAAACCTGAATTCCAGCACCCTACCCACCTCCCCTCTGGGGGAGGGATGATTGCCTTCCTGCCTCCGTGTGTCCGGTCCGTGCATCCGTCCCGTGGCTCCGGACAATTCTATCATAACGATGATTGATGGACTACTGTAGGTTCTTGTGTGTTTTAAACAAGGTACCTGGCGGTTCAGTCGTTGCAACTAATACGTCCTGAAAATAGCGGTAAGGCTGCGCATTATAATAATAAATAATATTTCGGACATGTCACACACGGTCAACTCATCCCAAACTAGGCAAAGCCTGTACTATGGGTACCAGAGACTGATATACATAATAGATAAATATTTAACACCCAGACACAGAACAAACATCTGTATTCATCACACAAATGTTTGTCTTGTGCGGGAATCGAACCCGCAACCTGTAGCGCAGAAGGCAGAGTTACTACCAACTGAGCTATGAGGCCAGTCAAAATTATGTCTTATAGGGAGCTTAATTACGCATGCCAGCCATTTTTTCTTTGCATTCGGATTACAGATTGAATAATAAGTACATACTTTATCATTGATTGTTGAAATTCGAACCATCGCGAAATTTATTCCATTTGTGCTTACAAATTTTAAACGGTTTTCGACTTTGAATAATATAAAATACAAATAGAAAATTATTTACTGATCATAATTATAAAGACACAATTTAAATGTTTTTTTTTATTTTTTTTTATTTTAAACGGATGCAAACAGGCTTACCGCCTTCCTGATGGCAAGTGGTTACCGTCGCCTATTGACATCAGCAACACCTGGAGCATTGCTAATGCGTTACCTGCCGAACCCCTCCCCCCCTAAAGAGCTCTGGCAACCTTACTCATCGTAGGAACACAACACTATTTGAAACAAATAATGTTGGCTGCGATCTTCTGTAGGGCGGAGGTACCTCCCAGGCGGACTGCTCCAATTTAGAGCGTAAAAATCTCGCTGTGCCCTACCTCCTCCTAATCGTATGAAAATGAAGTATATATACTCGTAAAATGAACGCGTCCGCAATGACTCGCTTCCAGCGCTTTCCGATATCCGAGAGGAGCTTCCGGTGCTGACTCCTCTTTTAATTTAGCATTTCACATTTCAAAAGAGTTTTTTATGCTTTCCGATATGAACGGAAACGCCACCGGAAAGATCAGCGCGTCCCGCCATTTGCAATTCTAATTTACAATTTGAACCTTCCCTGGCGAATTGGGAGTCATTATTTTCAAATGTTTTGATTGTAACTAGTGGTTCGCCCCGAACTGAGATATCGCGATGTCGCATTATATTATACAAGGGACATTTTTGAAATAATTTGCAAATGGTATCGATGGTAAAATATAGCTAGTAAATCTTACGTAAACTTTTATAAAGTCATTGACTAATGGGAGCTCTCAGCTCACGCAGCACCGGAAGTTCCGCATTTATATCGGAGTAGATCGATTTTCCAAATACTTATATGTATTAGTCTAGTATATTGATATTTTTTACAAAAACTGAAAACCGACTTCAAATTCCAGAATATTTACAAGATTAATACCAACCTCCTTTTTTGTTATCAATCTCTTTGCGTTTTGCTTACCTACTGAGGATGACACCTGCCACCAAAACTTTCGAACAAAAAACCAAAGTAAGTATGACATTCATTAATCTTAAATAATAACTCTTAAGGTACTGACTGACTGACAGACAATAAAACGTGGTGGTTTTATTCTCTTTGACAATCAACGCAGAGCCTAACCAAAAGTCCTAAGAGTAGGTATGAAATTTCTGTTGTAACGTATGGGTGCACAGAAAGGAATACCCGACACACAACCCCTAAGGTTAAAGTTTATGTAAAAATAGCAGCAACCAAACGAAGTCGTGGGGATAACCATACCATACCACCCATACCACAGTGGACAAAAATTTTTTCGGCAAGTCGTGATTTCAAGAGATGATGACGTTTTTTACAGTTTTACGGGACAAGTAGCAATCCCTCAGAAATTCAATTAATATGGGACCACTCCGGGATCATACTCTATTCACCAGTGAAAGAATTATCAAAATCGGTTTAGTATTGGCGGAGATATCGAGTAACATACACACAAAAAAAAAACAGCCGACTTGAGAACCTCCTCCTTTTTGAAATTGGTTAAAATACAATTCGTTTTGGAATGCAAGGACAAAACTCTTTTAAGCAATCGTATGACACCCAACTATTTAACCCCAATATATCATAACAGCCCCGTTGCATATCCTTACTAGAACATTTTGACAGCACAAACTGTCCACCTATCTAATTCCAAATAGACCAGTAATGGTTCAAAAGTTATGGTCGAACAAACATAAAAACAATTCAACGCCAAGCCAGTGAAAATTCGACAAAATTACAGCTCGCTCTAAAAAAATCACGGAATGAACTAAGTTTTTTAAGACTACAAGTAGAAAACAGAGATTAGATCACCAACCGTAGGCGGTGTGAAGTTATCTTGTTGTAAATCTTTTTTTTTCGGTCGAATGTGTGAATCGATAATGCGTTCACTCGATCATCCGACGGTACCTATTGATGAGAGGGTTACTTTTGTTGTGTGTTGTGACCCCAAAATAGAGGCAGACTAGTCGAGTGTCAAATTATTGTAAATCCCCATTCGGGAGGAGTCGTTACGCACTCGACATAGAGCACACATTATCTAAAAGTACTCGTAGCACAATGTCTTGTCATTAGAAGTACTCGTAACAAGTAGCTTCTAAGAGTAGGTTATTTTTTGGAAGTAAGTAAGTTGCGATGCTGAGACTTGGTCGCTAACTATTGGCCTTATACACAAGATCAAAGTCGCCCAACGGGATATGGAGAGAGCTATGCTCGGAGTTTCGCTGCGTGATAAAATCCGAAATGAGGAAATCCGTAGTAGAACCAAGGTTACCGACATAGCTTTCAGAATTAGCAGGTTGAAGTGGCAGTGGGCCGGCCATATAGCTCGCAGAACCGACAACCGTTGGGGAACAAAGGTTCTCGAGTGGCGACCGCGACGGTCGGACGGACCGGACGACGCAGCGTTGGAAGGCCCCCCACCCGATGGACCGACGACATTATTAAGGTTGCGGGAAGTCGATGGATGGAAAAGGCTCATGACCGTTCGTCATGGAACTCTTTGGGGGAGGCCTATGTTCAGCAGTGGACTTCATCAGGCTGATGATGATGATGAAGTAAGTTGCGGTCCTTGCCAGTACTTGCTCATTTGGAGAAGGTTTTAAATTGAATTAGGGACACTCAAGCTGTACACGCGGGCTTAACATAAAGTTCGATAGGCATGACAAAAGAACCAGTGCAAGCCTTCAATCGTCTGCATGTCCGACAACACTCAAGGCTAGTATCATTTTTTGTTTGGGTATATATTGATACGCGCTCAAGATCGCTCTTATTACCTATTAATAATCTCACGCAATCTTCAGAATGATCTAATTTCAAGTCCCCATACAAAAATGGAAGATTTCCACGTTTTAAATTCGCGTTCAGTTTTGAGAGTGATCTATTAATATGGGCCTAAGTGTTTGAGCTGCACTTTTTTATTTAGTCTATTTCTTCCCACCGTTGGGCATAAGCCTCCCCAAATTCTATCACTTATAAACTGTGCCGTTTTTCCACCATTCCTTATCGAACATATGAAGTTTCTTCTGCCATAGCTTGCTCGGCGAGCCCAACGCGTCAAAATTGTTGTAATTAAATTTTCATGTATTTTAGCTCAAGAGATACTCGTGTATCTCATGAGCTATACATGGAAATAGTATTACCAAATGCAATTAAACTATTCAAAATATGATTTGCGTCACAGTGGAGCAGATCATAACCATGCTAAGTGTATAAACAGTGAATGGGCTCCCCGAGATCCCGCACTCGGCGCTCGCTGACAAGCGACGTGATTGCGCGCTGTCGTCAACCTCGCTAATCCCTGTCATTACGTGCTCCACACTCACATGTTACAGAAACGAGACGCTTTTTCGAAAAAAAACTAGTAACACGTCTATGAAAAATATCTCATAGTCAAAGGTTTTTATTTTAATAAAATCACTAGGATCACTTTGAAACGTCTTAGAAACTAGGTGAAGCTATGCCTGTTCCTCGCGACCAAGCCTAGAAGAATCAGGCAACAAACACGGCTTGGGGACTATCATTTTTTTCGATGATCCTTGTTTTTTTTTTCTAAAGAACTAATATCTATATCGTTGAGGTGTCTACGCCTCCTGACATCATGATACCAAATAGTAAAGTTTACCGTTTATTAGTTCTAGTTCGTAAAGTAACAAATGTTTGCGAGTTTACGTGTAACGTTGGTTTACGTGTTGTTGTCGTTAGGTGGTTGATGTGCAACTGACTGTAAATCCACGTTATAGCGTAAATGCTGACCCGCGGGAACATGTTGGTATTTTGTGAGGTTTGCATAAACCGCACACAGACCATGGTCCTCTTCTCTTTTAATGAATATAATTTAAAATAACCCAAACTGGAATATTCTATTGCAAGTGGTTGGGGAGTTATCTTCCGACTCCAGCGTTAGAGCGGTGTCGTAAACATCACAAAAAAAATCATTTTAACGACCTTTATTTAAAAAAAAAGGTCTTAATTTCCCTTTTTAACCGACTTCCAAAAGTAGGAGGTTCTCAAGTCGGCTGTTTTTTTTTATTTTTTTTTGTGTTTATGTTACTCGATATCTCCGCCAATAGTAACCCGATTTTGATGATTCTTTCGCTGGTGTATGGAGTATGATCCCGGGGTGGTCCCATTTTAATTTAATTCCTGAGGGATTGCAACTTGTCCCGTAAAACTTAAAAAACATCATCATCTCTTGAAATCACGACATGCCGATTTTTTTTTGTCGATTGTGTTATGGTATGGTAATCCCCGCGACTTCGTTCGGTTGCTGCTATTTTTACATAAATTTTAAACTTAGGGGTTGTGTGTCGGGAATTCCTTTCTGTGCACCCATACGTTACGCTACCCTGCAAATTTCATACTCTTAGGATTTTGGTTAGGCTCTGCGTTGATTTTCAAAGAGAATAAAACCACTACGTTTGATTGACAGTCAGTCAGTCAGTATCGTTACAGTTATTACTTATTAATGATGATGAATGGACGTCATCTTACTTTTGTTTTTTATTCGAAAGTGTTGGTGGCCAGTGTCATCCTCAGTAGTTAAGCAAAATTCCAAGAGTTTCATATTAAATCTTGTAAATATTCAGGAATTTGAAGTCGGTTTTTAGTTTTTGTAAAAAATATCTTATTTGTTTTCAAAAATATTTCACACTCAAGTACCTACATAAGCATGTTGCCAAAGATAATATAGGTTTTCTGCTCACTTTCACTGCGTCGACATCTATCTTGTCCTTGCCTTATATACTTCTCACACTACTTTTACCTACTACTACTTGTCTCTTCTTCTTCTTGTGCCTTTATAAAGCTTTTACGTAATTGACTGACTAACAATCAACGCTTGCTTGCCGTTTCAAATAAATAAATAATTTTCTTTTTTTGGTATCGTAGAATCAACAGATATATATCATACAGTGAAAACTAGTACGGAGGGCAGTCAATTGAATGCAGCTTTATCATAATTTGCAAATTTGTCTCGCGATAGGAAACTTGTTTGGATATAACTTTGTAATTTATGTACCTATATAGCTATTTATTTATGTAGCTAACTTGTAACATTTTGACTCCTCCCACTGTCTATAATTTTGTCTAGTTATAAGTAGTGGCAGATTTGCAAATGTGTACTTGTTTTTCTGAAAAAATAAAAAAAAAACCTATTATATACTAAGCTTACTGCCAATTACAGATTTTGCCTCTGTAACACAAAACACCCAATTTGTCACATAATACTCCCGACTCCACACTAGGATTCCCTGTGTCGTGGGTATCAGAAACTTGTCCCTCGGCGGGAATCAAACAAGCACCTCTTTCTTGCGTCTCAGCCGGGCACTCGCCTGCTAGGCCACCGAGGTAGGTGACTCAAACATTAGTATAAATAGTCTGACTACGTGCATGCCGAATTTCCTCCTTATCCATTGAGTGGTTACAGCGTGAGTGAGTAAAACATCTTCAAACAAACTTTTGCATTCATCAAATAGTAGGAAGTATGATAGGATAGAATAGGGTAATAGCGCTCCATTGCACCTTTTTGTGGTACTTTTAACAAACCCTCAAATAAATCTTCGATTGTTTTGTTGATGTTCTTTGACACATTTTTACACCCTCTTTTAGAAGTAGTTTTCAAAAAGTATAAGTGCCATTTTTATTTACAAGCTTTGGTTTATATATACCCCAAGTTAGAATTTTGCTTAGAGGTAGATTTCAAAAACAGATCGACTTTAGAGTAGGTATTCTAAGGGTTGATCTTTTTAATTTCCATTTTAATTTCTAAGAAGAGTCTCAGAGGCGCACTTTTATCCTTTCACTACACTGATTCTTTCACCGACGGTCATAGGCCCTTTTCAGGGCTACGATACCTCAACCTGGTCACTGACCAAGGTGACCAAGAAATAATCAGCGATCCAACAAGCAAGCACTGCAAGGACCTTCCAAATTCCAGGTTCAGTGGTTAGGCCACAGATTTGAAGAAGAAAGGGAAAGGATTTCTCCGTTTATTTGTTACAGAACCAATTATGTCACTTAATACATTGCGTGCTTGCACTGCGGCCGGCCCGCAATTAGTGTGCATATGTAGTGTTAGCTATTAATATACTAATTAATGTGCGTGTCTATTGGACGAAGACCGCAATTGGACAACTGCACGACCACTTGCCTCGGCGTTAGCGGTGAGATTACCCATGCCATTTGACCGCCACAGACTGCTTTACATAATTACTAGATAGTTTCCAAACAATGTCCCTACATCATCATCCTCATCAGCTACAGGACATCCAGTGCTAAACATCCAAATTTATGGCTCCCTGACCTAACGGCTCCCAGAAACCTTTATTAGGTCGTCTGTCCATCTAGTGGGGGGCCTTCCTACGCTAAGCTCTTCGGTGCGTGGTCTCCACTTTAGAATCTTTCTACCCCAACAGCCATCGGTTCTCCGAACTATGTGCCTGAACACTACTGAATGAGTAGTGTTCAGTTTATTATTTGTTTAAATGCGATGACAAAGACATTGGTCACATAAATAAATGGTTGTTTTGTGATGTGATAGATAAATTAGCGAGATATTTTAAATATTTTTGAAATGGCGGTTGAAATAGCAAATTACTAGAATTTAATTCTAAGCAATCAATCCAATCGTGCCGCCATGAATGGCTCAAAATAAACATTCGGGCACATTCAATGGCAATTTATCAAAATTTTCGATACCTATGAATAAAGTGTTGCTACAATCAATCGGCTCCAAGGACTTCGCAATCTAAACAATTAGCGCGATCGTGCAATTTGTATCGAGTAAACGGCTGAGGGCACATCGCGGCGTATCAGCCGCACATACTCCTCAATCAGATAGATAATTGATATCCTATACGTCACGCGAAAAGCCAGTTCGGATGTTACCATAGGCGCGTACCGATAATTCAGGCTGATGGTGGACGATGGTGCTCCTCGGCGTGGTGTGCAGCGAGCCGCCCACGGCCGCGAGGGGCGGGCCTCCGCGCGCCTCCGCCAATGGCCGCGCGCCCTCGTCCCCCAGGCCCGCCTTCCTCGTCTCACAAACTTAGTCAGAACGCTTCAGCCGACGAGAGTGGTCGTATGGTCGCGGACCGCGGCTCGACACAGGCCCGGCTACGGCTCCTGCGCGCGTTCGCATGTGCCGTTCTTGCATCCGATACAAATGTGTTCAGTTTGTGTGATCGACTGAAACAGCTGTCAAAGTGTTGGCCGTAAAGCTGGAGATGAAGGTGAGTCTTGTTCCTATTGAAGTCTGCGAAGAAGCCTGCAGTCTTTGCTATCCCTGGCAGACGTCCTGCTAGATGGCTTGATTTGGCTTTTCCCAGTGGGATAATGTTTATCAACAATTGAACTTTAGCATATTCATAATTCTTAATCTTTATCCTTCCCAGTAGTAACGGTCTTTAAATTAATTATTCTCATCATGAACCCCACTACTATACAATGATTAAGTTGCTTTTTAAATCAAGAGCACAAGGGGGTAGTTATCATAAGTGTCCATTGAGTTACATACCAAATCCAGTTAATTAATATATTTAGTTAGCATACATATATTCACATAAAAGGACATTATACGCAGGATATTAAACGCAATAATACTCACAAACCAATATTGTCCTACGCGCTACGTCATTGATTTAATTTCAGATACCTGTTTTGAATTTCCTACTGCAGGCTTTGATTTTACCTTCCTACTCTATTTTTATTTAAATCTAAACGTACCTAACTAGGCACCCTCAAAAAGAGGCTACGTTTTTTATTTGAATGCTCTGGATTGCCGCTCCTGTAAAGTGACTTCTTTAGAATTTATAAATAATTGGTAATATAAACTAACTCTCTGCAATAGTATAACTCTCTTTCCTACTACATATTACATAAGATTTTTTGGTAATAAGTAATTGACTAATGAATTAGATGGTTTATTTAAAAATCTCAGAGAAATTATTTTGGTATAAAAATATAGAACGAAATTCAACTTGCCTCGAAAATTGTCACAGTTCCGATACAAAAGAGTTGAACGAGCGCGCGTAGGCCTCGTAGCCCCCGCGTAGCCCGCTTACTGTTAATTAAACAATTTAAAATTTCAATAGCTTATTAAAATAATTCGTGAAGTAGGGAAACTACAATAAGGTAACAAAAACACATTGTTTACAGCATAAATTAAAAAGCACGTAGCTTATTGAAATCAAACGGGTGTTTGTCGCGTTCCTTTTTTATATTTTATTCCCGACGTTAAACAGCCGTTTAATTTAAATAAGCTATGTATACTGATCGAGAGAGTTTGAAAAATAAAGCACATATTTATAAAAGCCTTGATAACATATTATCGAGATAACGACTTGATAAGATAATAGTTATTTCATATGTATTATTACTTAATCAAGTTTCCTCGATACAGGCTAAGCCTAGTGAGGAAACTGACAGATATTTCTGCTTGTTTAAAATTGGTCTGTGAAATAAATTACTACTGTATTTAGTTTGTAATTTTGTACTTTATGTTCTGTAAAACCTTGTTTCACAGTAATAAACTATTTTTCATTGTCTCATAGCTCAGTTAGTAGTAACTCTGCCTTCTGCGCTAGAGGTCGCGGGTTTGATCCCCGCACTGGACAAACATTTGTGTGATAAACACAGATGTTTGTTCTGTGTCTGGGTGTTAAATATTTATCTATTATGTATATCAGTCTCTGGTACCCATAGTACAGGCTATGCCTAGTTTGGGATCAGTTGACCGTGTGAATATGTCCGGAATCTTTATTTATTTATGTTTTTTTTTCTCATATAAGGCAGGGTTACCAATACGTACCAAAAAAATGTTAAAAAACACTATTCAACTTACCTACCACACTATAACAAGCATGCTGACATAATAAATTAAAACCTCGTTGATAAAAAACAACGGTCCCGTAGACATTTATTGCTACATACAACTCTATGTCAGCTGGCCGAAAATCATGTTCTCCACTTCAAACTGTGAGATAATTAGATGCAACATTTTATTGATTTTAGAATTGAAAAAAAGACGTTGGAACAGCTGCTAAGTTGTTAACTGCCTCTAAACATTTTATACCTAACGAACTGCTAGAAGTATGCAAATACCTAAGTAAATCTACTTAGGTAATGATAGGCACCATGCCGTGTTTGTTGCCTGATTCTTCTAGGCTTGGTCGCGAGGAACAGTCATAGCTTCACCTAATTTCTAAGACGTTTCAAAGTGAAATATACTTAAAACTAATACATGTTAATATTTACAAAATACACAAGAAACAGTTGAGCCATCTAAATACCGTTACAAACGATCTATAGATAGCTCAACTGATCCAGATCACTACCAGTCGGTAGCGTCCCCAAGACGCTGGCGGAATTGAAATAAATGCTTTTTGACTTTGACTTTAGTTCTATTTTATGTACTATCTGACCTGCCCGCTTACCTACTTACCAAGTGCCAATTTAGGTAGCCCATGCAGGTGTCAAATGAACCTATGCAGCAATTAACTCCTAAACTTTGTAGGTAACTACATCGAGACATACCTACCTAGTACCTCCATACTAAGTAAGTAGTTTTTATCTAGGTAGAATTTTATTGGAGAAAGAAGTAAGGATTTCTGTAAAAAAGAAATGAGGTAGAGGAAAGGTGTTAACCATCCACCTGTGTCATCGCATAGTTAAGCCAGTTCATCACTTGATTTCACAAAGAAACATTACCAAAATTTTAATCGATCAAGCATTTTATGAGTTTAATTTTTTAAATTTATTTTATATCCCACACTAAAGGAATTCTATGGTATACAATACGAGCTTGCGCCTGCGGCTTCGCTCGCGTGGTACCTCTATCAAAATAGGTAAAGAACTCTATCTATTCCAAGTTTCAACGTGAACGGTAACGGCGTGATTGAACCACAAACATACAAACATCCAAGTTTCAAACATCCTCAGAAACTTTCGCATTTATAATATTAAGTACGATCATACTAATATTACATTTTATGAGTGTTTATAAAAATCGATGACACCTCTGTCAAGACCCAGCCTTCAGTATTTTAGGCATAACTTTCCGTAATGTCACGAGCTGTGCATGCATCACGGTGCACGAAGCCACGGCGCGACGGCGGCGGAGCGGGCTGGCGGCCGTCACCAAATCCGATTAGAGTGGAGTCGGGTGCTCGCGATAAATCCTTTCTGTCGTCGTCGATTCGTTACGTCCCGCTTTACCGAAGTTAACGCATGCGGAGAGATATGGCGGCGGTGGCTTTGGGACTAATATGTTATTTAGAGGCTCGCGGCGGCGTCCCGCGGCGCTGCCACCGGCTCAATGCGGATATTAATGGTCCGAATGTATCAGTTCCTCAGGACCTGGCGAACGTCTTCTTCGACATCGATCACTTGACGGGTTATCCACCGCTAGCCCGCGCGGTCACGGCCGCTTCCTTCACTGTCTCGAACGATGAGGCTCAGTTGTGAATCCGAATGATAGGTCGCCAACCCACTCCGCAAGTTTAGTGTGTCATACTACACTGCAATAGTGAGTTTGGTTGTTTTTCCAATGCCCGTCCAGTTGCATACGAGTAATGTGAGGAATAAAAGGAAAGTATAAACTAACAATAGATAATTTACACATAGAAAAAACAGACTGACTATGTGAATATTAAATAGCGTTCCCGACTTTGCTTAAGCCTGAACAGGTTGGAAGGAAATTATTAATCGGGTTCATCAAACACGTCTTAACTATTTCCCGAGTGTTAGATTTCGAATGAAACAAACTCTATCGAAATTTGTTCAGTAATTTTGGAGCACGATCTCTTCGATGATGAATGTGATAGCGGTAAACTCCACGTGATTATAAATTTATTTATAATCACGTGGAGTTTAGAGTTTAGTTTAGTCATAATGACGTTCCCCCAGATAATCCTGGCTCATCAACTTTTATAAAGGCCTAAAATTAATGATAAAATATATAATTAAAAAATCTTGTTTAAATTAATTTGTAATATTTTCTTGTATTAGTTTCATTTTCTTTCTTTCTAGATAAGTCTTAATTAGATAAAATAACGTTTAAAATGTATTTTTTTGCTTTGTAATCTGTTATCAAAGTAATGAAACATAAAATTATTTTCTTCCTTACCAAAGTTAGGTAGGTATGTAAGGTATAGAAGAAAATACATTTTTGGGCCCGCTTGCAAAACAAATTACGAAACTCGGTTACGTAGGCGCACTAAATTGATTTTAATTGGTTTAATCATACAAAACACAATATTGTTACCTCTCCATTGCAGTATTGGTAGAGGCCGCGCTGCGGTAGAGAACGCGCCTTTCCAAACATACCTCTAGCTAGAGTATTACGAAAGACGCCGTACGTTTTAGAAACTGGCAAAACGTTGATGGTTTATGGTACATGCCTAAAATAAAAATTGATTTGTTTTCAATAACTTTCTACATCTTATAACTATAAAATCTGAATATTTGAGTGATTGAGAATCAAATTAGCACCAAAATAGGAGAAACATGAGGGCTGTCTTGTTTATTATGTCGTAATTTTCAGTTTTAAATAGTTAATTACTTAGTATTATTTATTTCTAAAGAAGTTAATGTTTAGGGTTTCGTTTGTTAATTTATTATATTTAAAAACCCTTGCAGTGAGACTTCCGTCGGTCCAGCTAGGAATACCTGCGCAATGCATATTTTCAATACTTTAAATTAAAATATTTATGCAGGACGCATTCACATATATCTACAAAGATTAGATTAATTTCTGGTAACTAGCGGCTGCCCGCGGCTTTTTCCCGGATAAAAAGTTGGCCAGCTATCAATCACCATAATTTTTTTATTTAAATTAATTAATTCATTTATTCATGCAATGGTTACAAATAGACCGACAGATTTAATTTTGCATTTATAACATAAGAGTGAAGTATGATGTATTTTTTTAAAAATAGCACCATAGGACGGGAGAAGGACCAAAATATCAAAAAATTGTGTGTTGTGTATTCGAGGTTGTCGAGGGTCTCGAGATCGAGTTGTGTTGAATAAAACTTGGCTGAGATTTATTCAACACAATTATTATCGTTTATTTAATTATTTCCTCATGGGCGCCGGGAGGGGGTACCAGGGAGTGCACTTTCATGCCCATGGCTTTGAGAAAATTCACTATAATATACTTTTTAGCACTTTATTTACAGAAAGAAACTTAAAACTAATACAAGTTAATATTTACAAAATACACAAGAAACAGTTCAGCTATCTAAAGACCATTACAAATGATCTATAGATAGCTCAACTAATCCAGATCACTACCAGTTGGAAGCGTCCCCAAGACGCTGGCGGAATTGCCACGCTGGATGGCAATGCTAATTCGCTGGGCCAAATAAGAGCCAGCTCTCGGGCCACGCGTCGTTTCGATCAGACGCCCTGATATCTTTTTGAAAACCCGGAGGGCCCCATTTCCCCACGGACCCAGGGTCTCAACCCCAAAAGGCTGAAAGACGTAAGCCCTATCAAGACTAACATATTTGCGCCATTTGAGATCAACAAAAACAAGATGCAGAATGGACCCCCTTAAAAAACCTGCCCGCGCCCATGCCTGCCCCACTACTTTTTCATCATATTATAGGCATTAGAGGTTAGCTATTAAATCGTTTGTCAGTCCGGATGATAGAAATATAATTTGAATTTATAAAATCGTGACAAAATCAAAGGATTCTTAAAAGTGGGACAAAATGAATATCTTTTTATGCTACTGTGGTGTCATTGTGAATGGGTTAAGGCTGCGACGGAGTGACAGGCCGAGCGGGGAGGTCGGGGCGGGCGGGGGGCAGGCGGGCATGTTTATTCAATAAACAAGAGCGAAGGCTTCGGCGGGACGTGACGGCGACGCTTTGTGGAGCGATGACGAGGACGAACGACTCAGGCGGGGTCCGCGGGACGCGAACAAACCAAACATCACCCCAAAATATACAAACATTTTTATCGTTAGATACAGTACAGGTAATTAATGTAGATATGGCCTCATAGCTGGCCTCATAGCTCAGTTACTGGCTTCATAGCTCAGTTGGTAGTAACTCTGCCTTCTGCGCTTGAGGTCGTGGGTTCGATTCCCGCACTGGACAAACATTTGTGACTAACACATGTTTGTTCTGTGTCTGGGTGCTAAATATTTATCTATTATGTATATCAGTCTCTGGTACCCATAATACAGGCTATGCCTAGTTTGGGATCAGTTGACCGTGTGTGATATGTCCGGAATATTTATTTATTTATTATTTATATAAATAAAAAAAACAATACGTCCTTTAAGAAAAAAAAATATTACAAAAAACAAAATAGATCCTTGAAATATTTAAAATTAAAATTATTGTTATGCGCCGATGTATCTCAGAAAGTTAGCATAACTTTATTAAATCTGTTCGAGTGGTGGTTTTGATCTCGCCTTCCGATCCTAAGGTCGTGGGTTTATTTATGTGCGCTATATTATTACTCAAAAACGAAGACTAATATCGTGAGGAAATCAGGATTTCATGGATTCCTAGAACCTATAAATTTAAAGACATGTGCTGGAAAAGAACCTCTAGGTGGCGCACTTTAATCCTTTCACAACACTGGTTCTTTCATCAACTGTTTCTCGCCATTTTCAGAGCACCATGCCATTGTTAGTTATAAGACATAAAACTTACAATATTAAGTTCTGGAATCGCTGTGGCTTTGCAGGTATGAACAAACCTAACCTTCTAAGCTTACACTTCCACAACTGCATGTGATGATGATATGTATCCATAAAGATAAAGATACATTTATTTGCTTGAACATAATGTAAGTTAACAATGGTCATAAAATAAATAGTGTTTCAATTATGTTCTACCATAGTCGGCATGCAAAATTACAAATAAATGAATGTCAAAAATCGTATAACTAAAAAAAACTAAACTTTTATTATTGCATGTTTGAATGTATAACTCAAGCAAAGTGACCAAGCTGGGTTTAAAAAACAGTGACTCATGGGGACGATCTTAGACAGAAATGAGTACGGAACCCAGGCGGCGCGCGCGGCTCACCACGCCCCGCCGGTAATAAGCCGCCTGTCGACGAGATAGAAACTTCACTAATCAATTGTCCTCCTCTCAGCGATCGTCATAAGCAATATCACAATAAAAAATAATACGATATTATTGTAAAAGCAGAACGGTCGGAATTTGATTCTATTTTTTTGTTATGGAATGTCCTTTATCGAGCGTCTGTTGAAAGGTGCTAACGTTTCACGCAAACGATTGGCTGTGGCGAGTTCAATTAATGTTATTAACTTTTATTTTCAATTGGTACTTAATATTTAGTATGCAGATGTGCAATTTAGCAGAGGTATACCTACTTACAAACAAACGTCAAGAGGAATGCGTTGCATGTTCACCTTTTTGGTTATGGTAACTTGTTTTAATCCTTTGAAATCATCTTTGAAAATTAAAAGCATGGCATATTAAGTATGGAAATAAACAATCAGATGAAACGATCGCGATCGACAGGGACGCGCCTAAAGATCACTTCAAAAAAGTTTCGCTTCCAGAAACAAAAATCTACTAGGTAGTTCCTATCCGCTAATGGATCCTCATCATCTCAACAAAATGCAGACGCGCGCACCTCCCGCAATAAAAGGCTATGTTTATGTGCAGTACCTAGGCACAACCACAATCCACACAAGTAAAGCATACCTAAGAATAAGAATTCCTCACGTATTATATCTCTCTACGAAGCATCATCAGGAAGAATTGACTTGCTATGCACTGGAACCTGGAAACAAAATACCTTCTAATTTATTTAATTACAGCAAGACTAGAACAAAAGCCATAATTTGGATGTAAATCAAAGATTTCGGAGCCGAGCTACGCTAAAGTTTGACAAGTTCATTTTCCCGACGGCAAGCAGGCGGTGGCTTGATTTCATAAGATTAATGTAAATAAAAAGTGGTCTCTTTGTTTTCCGTTGTAAGCGTTGTTTGGACAGAGACAGATGGCGCGCCTCTCGCCTGTAAACATTTAACACCACGCAGTAATCGCGGCGCGTCATTAGTCACAAGCACCTCGATACAACAATATAGCGGGCTGATTAATAGCGGCTAGCGGCGCGGCGTGCTCTACGCTCCGCAACCACACGAGCCGCCGCGCGCCGCCGGCTGCTATATGACGCCCGTTATTTTGTGGAGATAGGGCAGCCGTCACTATCCACACTGTATCCATCCACCCTACTATCCTACTAATATGGTAAGACGCGAGTGAAGCCGCGGGCGGAAGCTAGTACATCCATAAAATGGTTTGTTACTTCATCACGACTAAATGACTGAACGGTTCGTAATGAAATTTGGCAAGGTGAAAGATTATATCCTGGGGAAGGACATAGGCTATCTTTTGTCTCAAATATAATCTTGAAATTTTGTATGGGCAATCCATAATTCCTCTATAAGGGATCTGATTATTGATGTTTAGCATTTTCGCAGAGTCATCCCTAAAGGGGATAGAGTAGGGAGTGAAAATTATTTTAAATGCGGATGAAGCTAGAACAGCTAGTCCATATAATTTGGTTGCAACGTGATTATCGCTAACTCGTATGTATCGGACGCCGCTAGCTCGGAAACCCTTGGATGTAGACTGGACAGACTCTTCTGGCCGTCCACCTATTAGATATTTCATGAAGCAGATGTGAGATGATGTGGGATATTGATTGCGCCCTCCATCTGCATCGATGTCGGACGCCAACTCTTTTTTAAATAAATCGGCTCAGCGCATATGAACCACACACAGTAAAGGGTTCCGAAGTTAGTTTCAAAGTGATCCTAGTGATTTTATTGAAATAAATGCCTTATGACTTTGACTTTGACTTTGAGTTCAGCTTGATCAAGTAATGACACTCCGCCATATAATTAGTTGCGTTTGCAAAAACAATTAGGAAGGTAAATAAATTTAGTATGGAACTTTTTTGAACCGACGACGGTACAGCAGACTACTGTCTATTTAGATGCTAGTAATTAATAAAGCCTACTTATCTGTCATATTTTTCTTGTAATTTCAGTATAAGTTAAGGTTTAAATTAATTTATTCCCATAAAGACAGTGAGTCCACACTACATGAGAACATTAGTATCATAAATAATTCTAAAAGCGGGTCCTTCTAGGTAGGTAGTTAAGTAATATGATGTAGTTTCTTTCTTATTAGCTAGGTAAGTACATAGTAGGTATAAGTTCACTATTTTGATCACCTTTCAGGTAGCGGTAGGAATAGTAGGGAAACTTTACTGACAAAAATAACCACTTCTACTCATAGATATTTTTTGAACGAATGTCTTTATCGAAAAAGTATTCGTAATACCTACCTCCTAATATTTCCTCAGATGGACATGATAAAACTATATTAAGGGTCCCTAGTCGGACTTTGGAACCCTAAAAGGTATTTTGATTGTTCGTGGTTTACGCGTCAAACATAATATTTCATTTCAGACGCGCTCCGATTTGAATGATCCGTTTTTTTAGCCACATTGTTGCATTATAAAGTGGATATCTAGGCGGATGGTGGATGTTTTCGATGATACTTGAAGGTCAGGTCACGGAATAAGTATGTTGGCGTCGCCATATGCGCGTGCGTCGTCGTCGGCGCGGCGCGGCGGGCGACCGCGCTCGCTCGATGCACTCATGAATCATCTTCACAAATATGTTGACGACTTTGGCATACCTTTAAAAATTCAAGACGAAAGAACTTAAGTTTTGTTTTGTCTTGTTGTATCAGTATTATCAGTAGGTAGGTACCTACCTATCACTTATATTATAGATAGGTATTATATTGATAATATTGTATTTTATGAACGGACGTACACAAGATTGCATAGAGAACCAAACGTTTCTGCTCCACCTTTATTATAAGCACTGGCAAAGAGTGGAACGATCTGCCAGCGTCTGTTTTCCCGGACGAGTACAATCTAGGAGTCTTCAAATCATGAGTGAATAAGTTCCTTCTGGTAAAGCGTGCTCCATCTTAGGCCACATCTCACTTGCAAAAGTGAGCTGGTGGTCAAACGCCTAACCACCTCCAATAAAAAAAAAAAAATAAGTCAGCCTGATACAGAAATAAGCGGGTAATAGCTAGGTGGTTATAGGTTAGAATATGCTAAAGGTGCGATTTTTAAGTTGTGTTCGTGTTTAAGGTAAACTCGAACACGCTAATACTAATCAGCCAAATTGCGGTGACACCTACCCATACGTACTTACGTAACATTTTAGTGCCTAGGTACTTTAACGTTCATGATAGTTCATAGTTTTTAATTGAACCTACCTATACCTAGGTAAGCAATTACTTAAAGCTAGGTATTACGATATGGCAACAATATGGTAGGTATGTGAAAAAGGCCCAACACATATAAATAACGCAGAAGCGTAATCGTCTCGTCGCGTGAGTTTGATAAAAAGCGCGCGATCCGATGCAGGATTATTTCGAGTTAACGCTTTCGGTGAGGCTTTATGCAGCATGATAAATACGGCCGGGTTCTCAGTATTTAAGCAACAATAACACGAGGGCCTTCTCATTGTTGCGGGTTGATTTAGCACCCGAGCGGCTGATGGGCCTTTATTGGAGCGAGCACGCTCGCGCGCCTCCACCGTATTTGTAAGATCATTGTCGATTTCTAAAACGTGGAAAAACTATCGATTATGTGGTTTCCTTCCTTGGTTCTGGATGGTTCCGGCGGGTGCGGCGCGGGTGCGGCGCGGGTGCGGCGCGGGCGCGGCGCGGGCGCGGCGGCGGCGCGGGCGAGTGGCGGCTAACGCGCGATTACACGCGCGGTGGCGTAGCAATCGGTAATTGTGGCGCTTGTTTTTTCCAAAAGCGGTAATGTCGGCAATAAATAGGCCCCGGCGCGGCGAGCCCGGTTTGCTTACAAATCAATAATAAACTTCAGCTGCGGGTTTATTACACATCCCATACATACCTATAAATAAGTACGTAACTATGCATAATCTGTCAGTGGGTATAAACCCGAGGTCTACGGCCGATCGATTATTTGAACTCATCGATTGAGTGCCTTATTTATGGCGACCGAGCTTGTTTTAAATGATTAAAAATTTTATGATGTTCTCATGGTTCGACTTGAAATATAGAAAAACGAATGAAATGGTTTATGCGTTTCCATCAGCGGATAGCGGCCGCAGCCGGTGCCTCTCATCCGACATAAACTGCTCAATATTTCAAAGTAAAACTCGATACGTTTTAATGGTCTCTCTCTACATTACTTTACAACGTTTTAAGCAGGAATAAAACATATTGGCGCATTCGAGTTAATTGAGCGTAAGTAATTATAAAAATTACTTGTTCAAGATATTTTATACTGCACTTAACATTAATTTTATTATGGGTACTCAGTTATTTTTAGATTAAAGACAATGCCGGTACTCAAACATGACCGACTTCTATAGAGTGATGACCTAGAATTAGAATTATACTTACCTATGTCTCTGGAAATGGGAGAGGCCTACGCCAAGGAGGCGACTACTAATGAACTCTTAGGAAGTTAAGAAGTCGAATTTAGAGATGTAAATTTAGATATAAGTAGTTAGTAGAAATAAAGGCTCATTTTATTTTATTTTATTATTTATTTTGATGTCTCTGATAATACCTAACTACCACACTAATGTTTAGTTACCTGATGGCAGCAGATTTTGTTAACATTCGAACACACTGGTTGCCACAAACTGTTACCGAGTCGAGTGAAAGCTCGGAGCTGGACGCTGTCGGAACATCTATCGGTCACCGTTTTTCATTAATTTCTTCAATCGCATTAATAACCATTTTAACTGTTAAATAACAACATTTTTCATTATAAGAAGTTATTATTACATGAAACCCGTATATTTGAAGTTGCTTACAAATGCCTCCGGCGCACAATGGAAGCCATACATCATGTCTCCGGCAGTGCTGCGCGGGCACATTTAGGGCGCATTCTCGACCTTACGGGCCGGACATAAAGTGGATCCGTGAAGCATTCGGTTCGCGGTCATGACAGTATCATGAGTCCCACAAGTGGGTGACGCGGTTACAGGCCAGTCTTTGCTGGTGCGGGTGTAATCCTCTGGTAAGTGGTCATTCTGTGAGGATTACCTGCATCCTCCTGTTATTTATCAATCGGTGTGTATCGCCTTGCACCGCGTCGGCCGCGCCCGCTACAAACTTGCAATCTAATTCGAAAAGTAGGCACCATTAAATCCAAAAGGTTTTAAACAAACCTATAAAACCAGCTGTTAAAAGATGATCGACTGGGGAACAAACATAATAAGTTTTTGTTTATTAAAAAATCACTCGACATCATAAAATCGACGGCAAAAAATATGGCGAGTCTGGTTTTGGTGCCGGCGATTTATGGCAGAACCTCTGACCGCGCGTCCGTCCGGCCGTCGCGTCGCCTCCGCTATGCTATGCAGGCTTTACGACCTCACAGTTATACTAGCTAATATATTATGTATTCAAATGGGTAATATAATATATGTATCGAGCTATAGGTAGGTAGGTACATTATACAAGTTTTCGTTGAGATAAATAGCGTACCAAGTGAATACAACTCTTACAAAGGCGGTCTAGCGCCCATTCATCGGTGCTCAATGTTATTTAATTTCTGAGATTAGCATTAAACAGGCATACAGACAAAGTATACAATTAGTATATATCAGGGAATAATCATGGGCTCGACTTGGAGGTTAATAAAGCAGTAACTTGGAGGAATGTGGGTCATCTTCACAAAAGTGTGTGAAACGCAAACTTAGGTATTTTCAGACACTTCCACTGACGTCTATGTTATCAAATCGCCTGTTCCAATCAATCAAACTCGAGCTCTAGATATTCAATAATAGACTGTAATTTACAATGGCTTCTGGTGTATTTGCTCGAAGTGAATGGCACTTGTGTAAATGGTTTCAGAGCGGCAAGGTGCCTTCAATGGGCGCTCAGCGCGGCGCGCTCGGCAAACACCCGGGCAAACACTAGAGGCTCTGTTCTTGGCTACAAGTTCGGTTTCGCGTACTGAATCGGCGCTCTTCAAAGACTACTAGACAGACAATGATCATATGTGGCATTATAGAATAGAATAGAATATGTATTTATATCTCTCAACAAAGGTTAACAGTAATGGATGGGATACAGCAGAATATAAGTATTGTAGGTAGTTAAGTTAACCTGTTAAACGAACCGGGCGACGCAGTGTTGGAAGGCCCCCCACCCGATGGACCGACGACATTGTGAAGGTTGCGGGAAGTCGGTGGATGGAGAAGGCTCAAGACCGTTCGTCATGGAACTCTTTGGGGGAGGCCTATGTCCAGCAGTGGACTTCTACAGGCTGATGATGATGATGATGATGATGAAGTTAACCTGTTTTGTGTGAGACCGGTGCCTGAAATAGGTTTAAAAAACCTGTGCTACAGGACACCGGGCCCCATGCCGCTGGTCAACTTAGGTACCAAACGATGTAATATAACTAACATTATGTCCCCAATGTCACGAGCCATCCGGTTCGTTAATGTTTTTTCTGAGAACAATGTTGATGTTTTTTTTCCACAACCTGCCGAAACTCATGCAGATAGCACAGGCGGTTTTGGAAAATGTGGAGTAGGTAAAAATTAAATATTATGTTTAAATTTATATGTTTAGATCTGACTGATTTCTATTCCTTGCTTATAACATCGCTTTGGCTTTGCTGTTATGGTGTTATAATTATAAATAAATAAATAATAATAATTATGTCTTAACTGTGCTAGGCTATTTTTATATGGCTATTATCCATGCTTGTATGTATTTATTCCCTTAGAATCATTTGTGTATTTTGTAATTGGTATGTGCTTTATCTACTTGCTGTTCATAAACTCATGATTTAATCGATATAGTTTGTGTTTAAATCCCGTCGACAGACGGTTCTGTTCATTAATATTATCCTTAGAGTCGGTTTGGTTACACTCAGCAATGAGCCAAGAGCTATACCTGACGATTGCATAGTTCTCTAAGGATTATTTCACACTACACCACGTGGTCGGGCGCATAGTATTTTGAATTGAAAATAAATACTACAATTTAAACGTCCCACATTTGCCGTCACTATCGACCGCTACCGACCACATCGCGACCACAACGCAACGACAACGCAAACTAGCAGCCGGCCACATTGCACATACAACCACATCGACATTTTGTCGGTACCACAAACGCAACTTGCAAAAAGCGGCAGAAACACTATTCACACATTTTTTTTTAAATGTTATACGGAGGCAAACAGGCTTACGGTCCACCTGATAATAAGTGGTTACCGTCACCTATTGACATCAGCAACACCTGGAGCATTGCTAATGCGTTGCCTGCCGAACCCCTCCCCCCCTAAAGAGCTGTTACTGTTAAGACATAACGACTGTTTGGCCACCTTTTTTCTCGCTGCGATGTGGTGTGGTTGTGACTTGTGGTACTTACGTGTGAATTCTCCCTCTAAACAACCAATTAAGCGATCAACATGACACGTGCATCACCGACACATTTATAGTGCAAGAGCGGGCGGCAGGTTCGTTATAAAGAGAAACGATATGCAACGGAGTAACTCCTAAAATTCTCACAAATCTCAATGATATTGTGCAATCGAACAGTTTATTATTGCTCGATCTCTCAATATAGCAGCTATCATAACATATTAAGTAATAAACAGTCTATAAACACGAGGGCATGGCGGCGCGGCGGCGCGGCCGATGAGGAGGGCTAATTACAAACAATTAGGCGGTTATTGCCACCCTCGCCCCCCCCGGCACCGGCACCGGCGCAAGCCATCCTCGTTATTAACCTATTTATTGCATATTGGAAAAGAAAACGATACGACCTGCTATCGAACCCAGTGCCCAGCGTCGGGGCTCGGGATCAAATGATGGACAGATGATATGAGCTTTTCACAATAAAACAAATAAAAATAAAAAGGTTTTATTTCAGACAATGCTAGTCCATATGTTAACTACAAGATACACAAAGTCAAAGTCAAAGTCAAAAGGCATTTATTTCAATAAAATCACTAGGATCACTTTGAAACGTCTTAGAAACTAGGTGAAGCTATGCCTGTTCCTCGCGACCAAGCCTAGAAGTATCACAACAAACAATCAATACTCACAATGATTGCTTTTTACAAATATCATCATCAGCGATCAAATATTATATGGTGTATGCTCTTTCGATGCTCTGACCAATTTTAGAACTGTTTAGGCAGATATTTTCAGCTTTATGAACGAGTAATGGCGGCCACGGAACACCGTGTAGGTATCGTTTGCGATATTGTGAGCAACTATGGAGATGGGCGTTCAGTTCCCAGACAATTATACAATTATCTGAAAGCGTGGAGTACGCGATAGACAGTCTGCTCGAATCGCTGCAGTCGTCGGAGTCGGCTAGACAGACGTCATTTATTGGGCCTATACTGAGATTATCGCCGTGGACAATCGCCGCATCGTTTTTGCAGGCAATTGTACCTATGTGCATTCTATGTTTTTCCCGTTATGACGCTGGCTATTTGTGTAACTTATGTTACTACTAGCTTAAGCACGGCTTTGACCGCGTTGTATCTATGAATATAAAAAATAGCCTATGCGCTATTCCAGACTGTAATCTATATCTGTGCCAAATTTCCCCAAGATCCGTTCAGCCATCCATACATCCAAATTTATAGTAATTAGTAGTAAGATTAGTGAGGTCTCGTTATGGTGCTTCCTGACATCATTATTTTGGTTAGTTTGTGTTAGTTTTACCGAAACACAACGACTACACGACTTCTTTATATACGACTTAAAAAAAAAAGGAATGTTATTAATTCGGCGATTACGTATTTTTTTAATGTACTTCGTAACGCCTGTTCCGATTTGGTTGATGGTGGTTCCTTTAATATGAGTTTTGTATTTCCATGGCCCTTGAAAATCATCACTTGACTTCAAGATTTACCGATTTTTATGAGGATTATTTGTTGATTTGAACTACTAACAGATTAGGAGGAAGTATGTACAAGTCGCCTGACACATTGACTGACACGTTAGTTATATCAGTTCTCGAGCAACTAGTGGAGTTGGCAGCTTCGACAAAAAAAAAGTTAATGATTTTGTTACAATTTCGAACAAAAAACATTTTGAACTGTACCTTCCTAAGTACTCATAAATACTCAATATAATACTAGTATAGGTAATTGAACAAATTTCTCGAACTTGAAGTCGGTTTCTGTTTAGTTTTACAACGCAATTATTACGTAAAATACCTACTTCTTTATTACTCATCACTTAAAAAAATGCGCGCTTTACAAAGTGCTCATATTTATTCACCGCTTAGTCATAGAGATTACTAAGTCTTTATCAATTAATTTAAGATCTACCAAGTTCAAATATTCAAAATATAATTATTTTTTCCAAAAGCTCTTATAGGCGCCTTAGCCTGCCGAGTTATATTTATTTAAAAATAAACTGTATCGTGTGTAAGCTAAACTGTGTTTAGATATACATATAATACTTCTATATATGTATAATACTTCTGTACAAATTGTATGTTCAATAAAGACCTTTTAAAACAAACACCTACTTCTTTACGTTTCAGCAAACATGCGTTTAAATCTGATAATGTTTTCTGTAAATATATATCCTTGAAATGTCATTTAGAATTCGTTTCAAAATGATCTTTCAGCTGAGTAAGGTTGCCAGAGCTCTTTAGGAGGAGGGGTTCGGGCTCGGTAACGCGTGCGTGATGCCTCTGGTATTGCAAGCGCTCATAGGTTACGGTAACCACTTACCAACAGGTGGGCCGTATGCTTGTTTGCCACCATAATTGTATAAAAAAAACTTGATATTTCCTTATTGGTTCCTTACCTATATTCCCTCTTGCTTTATCCGTCAAATACGGATGATACACAAAATATATTAACAAAAATACAAAATATAGTTTGGTTCGCCGTAAATAACAATTTCGTGACAGCAGTCAGCACACGCGCTTCGGCAAAGTAACGGCTTCGCGTCAACGCGCGCCCCGCCGCCACGCCGCGCCGCCGCGCCGCCTCGCGCCTGGACGAGTAGATGCGTATCAAACACGATGTTTTCTCTAATCTCTAATTAAATAATTCTGTATAAATTACACTTTGTATTCTAATATACATATTTAGGTATTTTACAAGTTCGGTTGGTCTGCAGGCCGCATTAACTGTCTAATAACTCAGCCGGTAATAGGAGCGGCTCTCCTTGTGCCAACTATTAATACTATTCACATTTTACGATAATGCCCGATGCCCAACAACTCTTATTGACGTATAAATTCCGAGGTTTTTTCGGCCGAAGGCGCCAGTTGGTTCTTTATTAATAATGCCATGCTAGCTCTGTTTCGGGTTCAATTAACGACCGCGTAGTAACTGTTGTATGCACTGCGGGTAGGGATGCCATTGCCACTTCCGGCTAACTAGCCACAACTTCAGATTCTGATTTTTATGAAAATTTTACAAGAGACCTTAGAAAATTACAAGTTATCTGTCTAAAATTGTAAATGTCAGAACTTATGTTGGTACTTACAATGATCGAATACCTAAGTAGGTAAGTAGAGGCTGTAGCAGTTTGAGTTAAGGACCCGTTTCATCAGTCTATGGAGCCTGGGCCTGCACTGTGTACACTACTCTAAAATATTGCTAAGCAATAAAGTAAACGTATTTAATTGGTTATTTTATTTAAATTGACTTCGTTCTAAGGTACATTATGATTTTCTTCGACAAAGAGAGCAACACACAGCGCTACAAAAACATGGCGGATGGACGTGCGTGAAATGTCATTTTGACAACTTACATTTATCTATGTCATTTTGACAACCTACATTTATCTGTTGACATGTTTTTGTTTAACTTCGTTGTTTTGTCTAAATACTGTGTTGTTTAACATCCATTCATCTAACGCGTCCTTACACTCCACAAAGCGAAGTGTAATGTAAAATACTTAGTTGCGTTAGTTTAAGTTATTTTCTGAAATATCTACGTCTGATCGTACGTCATATAAGAACTACAGAAGATTTAGCTTGATCGTGACGACGCCGCGCAGACGCCAGCGGCGTCATCACATCTATCATCACTGAAAGAAGATACTCGATGCCCTGACGTACACACAAAAACATCAAATCAAACAACATGACGTGAAAAATATGTCAATGTCATGTCAAACGTCAATTATAAACCAACATGGCGGCCTTCAAATAGTGTTCACATAGTCAAAAACTTACCAGAAGAACTTGTCTTGTACCATCGCATTTGTCTTCAAATTAATGAAACTGTATTTTTCTTGTAATCTCCTATTTTTTCCTAATTTTCCTATGTAGTGTACATGGACCAGGCCCAGAATGAAACGACTCCTTTAGTAATAAATGGGTAGGTGAGATTCTGTAAAGCATGATGAACAATGTTATTAGTGAGGTCATTAGGTACTCTTTTGTGTCAATCGCGCTGTTAGTCCAACTTGCTGAGACGGTTCATCTGTGTCCGACTATTAGCATCCCTCCCTCCCTCCCTAGTGGCGAGAGCCGACGATGGTGCCTGCGATTCGACACCGACGATCACGGCGCTAGCACCACGTATTCTGTGGCTCGACTAGTAAATTAATCGGACCTTTTAATATTCATAGCGTTATCAAACAAAATTTTAAACTAATTAAAAGTTGCTTCGATTGGTGCCGGTGTGGAACGCCGCGCGCCGGCGCCGGCGCAGCCGCGGGCGCGATCCGGCGCGCCGGCGCCGCCGCCGGCCCGGAAGCGGGGCGGGGGCGATTTGTTTGCGTAAGTTGTGCGGCAGGAATCTGGCTGCGCTACCAATCATTAATAATACACGAGCATTCATTGTCATTTTGAGTTAACGCCTTTGGTCTTACAGCAGCGGTGCAGTTGCTTTCCAAAAACAAACAAAAAATCATTAAGTTCTATAAGAATCCTGTCAGCCGATTGCGTGTGCGATCAAACGGCAACCGATGTGTTGTTGATCATCATCAACAACCTGTAGAAGTCCACTGCTGGACATAGGCCTCCCCCAAAGAGTTCCACGACGAACGGTCTTGAGCCCTTTCCATCCACCGACTTCCCGCAACGTTTACAATTTCATCGGTCCATCGGGTGGGGGGCCTTCCAACACTGCGTCGCCCGGTTCGTGGTCGCCATTCGAGAACCTTTACTCCCCAACGGTTATCGGTTCTGCGAGCTATATTGTTATTTATATATAACTATATAATATAGCTATATAATTATTTATCAAAATGATCCTGTACCTCTACTAAACAAAGTAAATTTTGAGTTAGACATTTTGGGGATCCGATAAACCTCAAAGATTATCGCAAGCACCTAAAAGTCAAACTCAAAATTAAAATTATTCAGAAGACGGAATATCAACTATAATTTTGAACAAAAAATACATCTTTATTTTGAACTATTAGGCATATGAAAACTAAGTACTACCACATAATAAAATTATGCCATAGTGATATTTAAATAATTAAAAAAATATTTTGATTAGTATTCTCCTTCGATCAAATGATCGAAGGTATTCTCAATCACATATTTTGACTGGCCTCATAGCTCAGTTAGTAGTAACTTTGCCTTCTGCGCTAGAGGTCGCGGGTTCGATCCCCGCACTGGACAAACACTTGCGTGATAAACACAGATGTTTGTTCTGTGGCTGGGTGTTAAATATTGATCTATTATATATATATATATATATATATATATATATATATATTTATTATATATATATCAGTCTCTGGTACCCATAGTACAGGCTATGCCTAGTTTGGGATCAGATGACCGTGTGAATATGTCCGGAATATTTATATATAGATATTGTTTTTTAATACAACGACATCAATTACTTAAACCTATACAACGTGAGCTCCCATTCGGTAACGTTTGAATGACTTCGTAGTTCAAGTAAGATTGGTAAATTAATGAGAACACTGTGCGATTTTCAAAGTTTGTCCAATCTGCACCAACTTTTAGCCTGAGCTTTAAGCAGACATAGCAAAGTCTGAGTTCGAGACGAGAACTGACCCATTGTGGCGGATGTTTCACACATTCTTGAATAATATTTTTTTAGCGGCGGGTACCGAGCCCCGCTTCATAGCAAACAAACTAAGAAACAAAATGAATTTCGTATCCCTACTAACTTACTTACTTAGGCATTTTTGCCACAGAGAGTACACGAACGTCTAGTCTAGGACATGCAGATGGTCACTAGTGATGTACCACCCATGATCTTTCATATGGAACCTGTCGACGATCCATGCAAATTTTCAAAATTCTAATTAATGTACAACCCGTAAATAATTTAGTTATTTTACTAGTGGAAAACGCATGACTTCGTTCGCGTGAAGTTATTTCATAAAATTTCAACGCCTTGTGCCCCTATAGGGGTGCAGTATACCCATGGAATTTTGTAAATTTCTTTTTCTTATTGTAATTTCAGGTTTGCTTCGTCCAATTTCAATGAAAAAAGTAGTTCCGAGTTTGTGGGGATATTTGGATGTTTATGGTTCAATCACGCCGTAACAGCTTAACCGATTTCGTTGAAACTTGGATTATTACAGTTCCATACCTAGAATAGCATATTGGCTACTTACCACTCAAGCGAAGCCGCGGACGCAAGCTAGTACTTTATAAAATCAACTTCCATTGTCGATCTTATCCCAACGTGCTCAAGTAGGTGCAATCTTGTCATCGACATCAGCTCCTCCCTAGCGCGGCCGCCACAGCGGGGCGCTGCCGGCTCGTGCTGGCCGCCTACACCTGCCTACAACTGCCCACCACATTGTCTACACTATACCTACTCCGCCATTGTTACACACACAAAGAACGCAAATGTAAGCCTATTGTCGGATTTTTTCGAGCAATTATAGATTAATTTATTGACACTTCTGGTAGGCAAATGTTGGCAGGATCACGGATACCAAGCATTTATGCTTGGTATCATTATTGCGGTGTTTACACCGCAACTGTAGTCAATGCAAGTCAAATTGATTTCTTATTAACTCGCAGACAAATCCATCGGATCAATTCGTTTTGCTGAAATGATGTGGCCCCGGTGTCTAGTCTGAGTGTTTCTGCCAAACCCGGGTAGATAAATAAATAAATAACACCCAACAGTCACATACATAGTCCTGACCCTACAACAGGACTCCATGTGTCGTGGGTATCAGAAACTTCGAGTACCATGGTACCACAACACCCAGACCCGGAACAAATATTAACAGATCATGCAATCATTTGTCCCGAAGCGGGAATTGACTTTAATGACTGTCCTCCTGACTGCCTAGTCCGAGTGTTTCTGCTAAACCCGAGTAGATACGAATGAACTTGTGAATCTGTCGGTGCTCATTAAACCTCGGCTCCCGTGACACGGGAAGTCCATTTGCGGTGCCTACGCACGGCCGCGTGTTGCACTGATTTATTCATCACACATGACTACACATACATTACCATACACTTACTGAAGCGTTGGCTTCTTAACAACCGGCCAACATCATACACTCGCCGCAGAAAATGTGGCCGAATTCTAAAAATAAATAGTTTAGGTAGAATAGAAAGGTTTTAGTCTAATTTGTCAATAAATGAGTTTATTAGCATAATATAAAGCGCGAACGCGAATGTAAACAAAGCATCAACCAGATAACTAACGATTTACAAATCTGAATCGGTGTTTTCTGGCGTCCAGAGCTAAGCAGACTCAACTCGTTATTGGGTCGTGAAAATGCAAAATTATGTAAGTTTGTTAAAAAAGGATTTTCATAAAATTTGGGACAGGGCTAGCATGAATCCTAGGCTAGTCCTAGTGCAGGGACCTCTAGTAACTTGTTTTTGCTATTGTTAACTTTTTGGTAAATAAAATTTGTATTTGTATCCTGGGAAAGAATATACTTAGGTAAGCTACTTTTTACCCCGGTAGCACGCGAGCTCCCCGGCGGCGGCTTATGTTTGTACAGTTGTCAAATTAAAAAGGTATCTTTCACTGATACCTTTTCTTGAAAACTTCTGTAGCGCACGCAAACATGTACTATAAGATTACTCGTACATTTTCAAAATTGCCCATCGCCCCAGTGACGTCATAGTGCAAATCGCTCACTCACACACACGCCGTGGGTCACGTCACGTGCGCTCGCCACGCCCAGGCCCGCCCCGCTGTCGACAATCACTACCACGCGAGCCCTACCTTAATCGACTGTTATCTTTAAAGCCGACGGCTTATGGTTGATTGTAGCGTGGCTGGAGTGTAGCACGGTATGGTGTTCAAGTGTCAAGTATTTGCGCTCGAAATTCCAAAGAATTTGTTATGTGGGGTCAAACGTTCGAGGCTTCAGAATAGAGGTAATATATTACCTACTTGCAACAATGGGTTTCGTAACCGCTGTGTTGCTATCAAAAGTTTTATGGCGTTTTGTCGATTATTACTTGTAGATGTTTATCGCGGTTACGGATGTTAATATGTAGGGAGTAGCCTTTCTATTTTGAGTGCAACTCCCTAATGTATCAAGCCTACTATCTGTAGTCAGCTGCTTAGGGGGTGATGTTTTAAGCACTGGTAGAGTGGTGGTAGTGGCCCCGTCTTCCGATCTACATGTTGTGGGTTCGAATCCTGGTCGTGCACAGGGATTCAACATGGATATTTCTTTAGAAAAATGTATGTGCGCACTAGTCAACTCAAACGGCGAAGAAAAACATCATTAGGAAACCGGCATGTCCTAGAACTTAAAAATTAAATACATGTGCTGATGTGCACGAAAGGAGCCTCTTAGAGGCGCACTTTCATTACACTGATTTTTTCACCAGTAATAGGCCCTTTTTCGGGTCACCATACCTCAACGGACGCGGACCTAATACGGGATGACCAACAAAGAATCAGAGACACGACAAGCAAGCAAGCAAGTCGCTAAATATTATTCACTTCACTCACACGGACATCAGTCTAATTTTCTTTTTTGTTTTCCCTTAAAATTTCATTCACTGCGATAAAGAATACAAGCCTTTTTCAATGACAACGTTTTAAGAATTCTATAAGTCCTTAAGTTGTTTACCTTTCTTACGAATTTCCAGGAATCACGACTATTAGGAGATCTAGAGATGATGGTTAGTAGAGATAAGCTGCATCCACATTTGCATGCACCGGGATGTAGTGCGGACGGACGTCGCGGAGGTGTATGGCATGGTATGGCATGACGGATGGTGCGACCCCCGTCACGCGTGAAGCCCCGTGAATGGCTGAATGGTGTGAAGCGAGGCCCCGCTGGGCCATTCTGGCATTGTGCGCCGAGAGCCGCGCCGAGCCTCGCTGACGTGCACACATCATTTATTCCCGATTTTTTGTCAGGCAGTTGGTTTTAACTTTTGATTTCACAAAAAAATACAAGGAAATCGAGAAACCCTTCACGAAAACAAATATCGTAAGTTCTTGCGTTCAAAGTTGTTACAAATATTTTGAATAAATCGCGTCCGATTTCCGCATGATTTCTTCCGGCATCGAAAATTGTTTCCTCCTTGAATACGAAACGAGGCACTGAAGGCCCTGCCTTGGCCCCCGTGGCCGCGGCTCGGAGGGAGCTCGTTTGCGGCCATTGTGAGCCTGACGTGACGTGCTTACCTACTGTTCCAAATATAGCGAAACATAAATAGACTCCAGTACTCATTTATTTTATTCCAGTTCGACGGACGAACGTCTCGAAGCATGTACGAGCACCACAATGAACGCATGCGGCGATCGATTACAATTACAAACCTCAAAACACATTCCACAAAATATTTGAATAGCCGCGCGCCCAGCGCAGACACCCACCCACGGAACTTAATCTCCCAAATACATTTATCATGTTCGGTCGATAAAAATGCCATTGAGATCAGCCGAGCACAATGAGTGAGCAGCCCATAGGTACGTACCTGATGCGAGGCCGAAAGTCAATTATATTCAAATATAAATCGGATTTGCAAACGTAAGTCCGTGACAATGGCGTAGGCGCCTCATGCCAGCCTGCAGCGAGACAATGTGCGGGACAAAGCTGTCGCGATCACGCCCGTCCCGCTGTCCTGTCACATGTCTCCCGAGCGAGCCAGATTCCGCCATTATGTTTTATATTGTGGATTATGGAGTCAGCTTTGCGGTCTATTATTCAAACATTTGTGTTTGCTATTGTGCTAGGAGCCCCCCTATGAGCTTCCGTTTATAGCTTTTGGTGAAAAGGTAAGAATGTATGTTTATCAGTATTTTAAAAGTTTTTTAAGGTCCAGAAGTTTGGGAAGTAACCTAACGCAGTTTGCCATGACCTCTGTCCTTCCGTACCAGTACCTTCGGAAACCACTTCACTGTTGGCGCTCTGACACGAGCTTGGACAATTTATTTGGGGTACAGTCGTCACCGCAGGACCTTCCGGAACTGAAATATCAAACGACAGGCAAGAGTGAGCTTGTGGGTAGAGCTTTGCTGAGGGACATAACCTCATCAGAACAAAAAAGCGATGACGGCCATAATTGCAGCTGAAGCGATTCTAAGTCGCTTTTTAGGAAACTTTGGGACTTTAGGAAACATTTAACAACAAACTTCCAAACATTCTCACAAACTTTCGCATTTTTATTATTAGTAGGAAGTAGGATTTGATTAGAAGTAGTTAGGAAAATATAAAAAATAGTATGTTATGACCACGTTCATTTGAATAAGTTATGCAAACTTGTCACGTCGACGGCGAGCCCTCGTCCCGTCGGCGTGCCGGCGCCGGCGGCGCGTCCCGGCCCCGGCCCGTCCCGCGCCACGCCCGCCGCATCAACGGCACAATGTGCGTTTTGCGATGCTTCTCATGTCACTCCACGCTATTCAGCGACGACAAAAGCTTTGTACACAGTCATTGGATATCGATGACTTTTGGGTCCGATGATACTTTATGAACTTTATTGTGTAACTAGCAGAAGCCAGCGACTTCGTCCGCGTGAAGTTTGTTCAATTTTTTCCCCTGTTTTGTGTTTCTACTTTTCTTATGGTGTACAATGAAGTTGTATTTTATTGTTTCTGTTAAACTAAGTTCTGAGTTATTGAATACGATTTATTATAAAAATGTTTGCATCCTTTTTCACTCTCTTAGGAGTTAACTTTCAAAAATTCGTTTCTTAGTGCCAGATGATTCTTAGTGGAAGATACCAAGTTTCATGCTCCTAGGACGGTGTAGGCTGTGTGTTGTTTGTCAGTCATTCAGTAACGTAAAAGTTTTATATGGATTTGCACATTTGAACGTTTTCATCAAAAGATGCTACAGGTATTTTATGTTCGATTTAATCCGGATTGCGTCAGTCACCAGAGCCAAGCACAAGCTAATTGTGAAATCGTGGTTATCGAAACGTCGTCTTAAAATGTAATTAATTGTAACACAAATACATAGATGTCACGCTACGTCAAGCCTCCTACAAACAACGTTTACAATAAAGAGCTAACCTCTCAAAACGGGATTAATTTCCATAATTACCACAAAATGCAGAACAAACAAACCCTTCTAATGTCGCGTTAAATACAATCCAACGACGTCATCTGCGTTACAAAAAACGTCAAAAAAAGGAGATCACCACAAAGCGGCCCCCAGGGATCCATTGTCAGAGTACGAAAGTTACGTTAAGATTCTGATAGTTGCATTGTTCAGTGTCCCCAGAGGTAGCCGAGGCTGAGACATGGGACATATGTGCGGCGGCGCTAGGCGGCCGCTATTATCGCCACGCTACGTTTATTGCTATGAATTTGTAGTTTTATTTGTTGTGGGGTTGGCTGGTGAGCCGTTCCTAAACGTTAATGTTATTTGGCATTGTTGGTGGTGATCGGCGCCGGCTGCAAGTACATCACAACTGGAGGGTGTGAAGCGTGAGTTATGAACCCGCGAGCTGGAGGGGGCACTATGTTAATTGCCTGACAATTCTCTACGCCATTTTAACGGTTAAGAGTGGAGTTATTTTGAACTGTTGGATGTTGACAGGAAAGTTTACAAGACGATCATAAAGCCTGTCGTAATGTATGGATCTGAGTTGATCCTCTACCAAAGGGCTAAAGGAGCAGAAGGACGGATGAAAGAGTACAGGCGGAGTTATGGATGTATGGAGTGACGAGAATCGTCAAAATAAGGAAGACATCGGAGGAAGTTTGAAGGTAGCGCCAGTGATTGAAAAGTTGAGAAGTTAGCATGGTATGGGCATATCAGGTGGAGGGATGAAAGTCATGTAACGAGAAGAGCTTACGATATGAATGTGGATGGTTATAAGAGTAGAGTAAGGCCAAATAAGAGATGGATGGTCTGTAATAGAAATGATATGAGTAAGAAAGAAGTGAGTTCGGAGATGACTGCTAACAGAAGAGAGTGGAAGGTAGAAGAATACATCTTGTTCCGACACCACATAATGTCTGGAAGGAAGATGATGATGATGATGAATGTTAACTCTTGTATTTTGAATTTGGCACTGACTGACTGACTGACAATTAACGCACAGCATACATTCCAGAAGTCAAACTCAACCCCCGCCAACTCAACATCACGCCGCTAAAGTAACGGGGGCACCCACTGGTATTTTTTTTTTTTTATCTAACAGAGTTGGAAAACAAGCTAACGGCCCACCTGATGGTAAGCGGTTACCGTAGCCTAAGTGCTTGCAATACCAGAGGAATCACGCACGCGTTGCTGAACCCGAAGAGCTCTGGCAACCTTACTCACCGCAGGAACACAACACTATTTGAAACAAATAATGGTATTTGGCTGCGATCTTCTGTAAGGCGGAGGTACCTCCCCAGGCGGGCTGCTCCAACTCAGAACGAGATAATCTCGCTGTGCCCTACCTCCTCCAGGTAAAATATAAAATATAATTTCCTTAGATTCATAACGATGATTTCCGAAAAATCAAATCAAAAACAGTCGGATAAGATCACAAGGGGATGGTAATTCCATTTGATTCCTACAACGCAAGTATGAATGGATTTTGTGGACGTCAGCAATCGCGACCCCAGCAATTACGTGGAATTAGAACGCAGTGCGCACTGCTCAGCCTGTCATTACGGCGGGCGCTCACTCACTGCACGGTCTAATAAAGCGGCTCCCGAATACATAAGTTACGTGTACAGTACCTAAAACTATATAAAACTGAAGAAAAAATCTGTAGGTAGCTATTATACGCGCGCTATTGATGACCACTCTAGCGTAGTAAATAGCTACAACTCATCACCACCATCATAATTTCAGCTGTAGGACGTCCGCTGCTGGACATGGTCTCTGCCACTGATTTCCAGAGCGAATTTCTATAATGTGGGGGAATTCGCCCTTTTCTATCATGTTGGGGAAGGCCAAAGAAAATATGGATGGACTGTATTAAAGATGACATGAGTAAGAATGAAGCGCTGGACGGCTAACAGAAGAGAGTGGAAGAAGAAAACATGTGCCGACCCCACATAGAGTGGGACAAGGGCAGGAAGAAGAACCAGAACTTCATACTGAACGCATTTGTTCTTACAACCATAACTATTTAGATGGAGAGAGCTAACCTAACACGTTCTGACTTCGGATGCCTTCAATGAAAGAAAGAATGAAAAACTATTTATTCGTCCCATAAGCACAAAAGGCAGTTCACTTTACAGGCATAGACAATTTGCAGAAAAGAATATAATATTTTAATACGCACCTACCCAGGCAACATACAAACTATTGAGAAAATAAATAAAAATAATATCAATAGTAGACAAAAATCAGACAAAGAGATAAGTAGTTGCCAGGGATAGGTTGATGCGTGCGGTCCGTCTGACTTAGCCTTATATAATAAGTGATCCTGCTTACTTGATAATTGGACATTATTCGCGCGAAGGATAATTTGAAGCCACGGGTGCCCCTGGGCCGCGGGAGGCTATCATTAGGGATGGGCGGGCGGATCCGGGACACTACTCTCACTGATTACCGGCACGCGCTCATAATGAAACCCGATCCTAAATAGTAATCGTGAACATTCAATGACGGGGAAATACCTTCAATTTTTTTTTTATACAACTGAAGTGGCAAAAATCTTACGGCCCACCTGCTAAGTGGTCATAGCCTATGAGCGCTTGCAATACCAGAGGCATCACGCACGCGTTGTCGACCCTTCCCCCTAAAGAGCTCTGGCAACCTTACTCACCATAGCACACAACACTATTTGAAACAAATAATGTTATTTGACTGCAATCTTCTGTAGCGCGGAGGTACCTCTCAGACGAGCTGCTCCATTTTAGAGCGTTAAAATCACGCTGTGCCTACCTCGCATAAAATATGATGAACAAGTCCCTATCAAAGATCAGGGTTTTTTGTGCTTGTTGCGTTTAGGCCTTTAGGTACCTACTACAAGATATCATACCGTGCTTATGAACGTTTCATACGTAACGGACTCGGCCAGACACTATTTTGCCCACTACAACGTATCATGGTGGGCAAAGGCTTCAAACCGTCAAAAGACCAAAGTGCTGAATAGAAACTCAGTTATAAGTTTCAGAGAAATGCCGATTATCTAATTTTGCAAATCAGTGTTTAGATTCTTTGATTTAAAAGTTATCATGGTGATTGCGAAATAAACGCCCTTTGGCTTAGGAAAGCAAACTGTTGAATTTTTGTTGAGATCAATGGTTCAGATCGCTACAGAATGCATGATGGCGATGAATGATTTGATGGCGTAAAATTTAATAATTTTCTGTAATTCGTTTTCAAGGGATTGCTACAAACGAATAAAGTTAAAAATAAAAATAAACTATTTCATAAACCTAAACCCACTGCGACTTCAAACAAGCAAACAATATTTTGTAAGATACATAAATTACAGTGGTCCTATTTTTGTCTCCACCTGCCAAAATCAAAATTGCAATTATTGTTTAGGTAGGTAGGTACTTCTGCCGAAGTCGAGTTATAGTTTACTATGATTTTCCTGTTCATCTAACCCAAAAATTGGCTGTAGTTAGCCAATTTTTGGGATTTCTCCCATTTGGACAACATCCCAAATAATACAACATGGCTAGATTGTAATATTTGGGATGTTATATATCACTATCGACTGGTAGTGATCTTGATCAGTTGAGCTATCTATAGATCGTTTGTAACGGTCTTTAGATGGCTCAACGGTTTCTTGTGTATTTTGTAAAAATGTTATAATTAGTTTACACATAATAATGTGCTCTAATAATACAATAAACAAAATAAAGAACTCGCTTGCTATGTGAAATGTGTTTTCAAAAACCCGCATGCAAGCTGCCCTCTCTGTAAATATGAAGAACTAGGAATCGGCGTTAGTCGCGGGCTGAGCATACTGTAAAGTTGATTACTACACGAATCAAAGCCGTCATCGTCGGGGTGTTTATGCAACGTTTATTGGATTACACCTCTCCCCCCTCCCCCGCCCGCCCTTCTTCCGGCAATCGAATCACCACCCCCGTGTCTAAATTGTACAATTGCACATGTTGCGACAATAATACAATTTATAATTTTGTTGTGTGTGCAACAATTACGGTGCTTTACAGTCGCTAATCAGGTTATTCGCTGTGGAGTAAACAAACAGAAGCAAACGTTGCTAATACACTAACTATGTATACTAGCTGACGCTCGTGACTTTGCTTTAGTGGTACCTACCTGAATAAAATGCAACTAGTTAACACGACCGCTCTACTGCACAACATCCGTCATCATCATCAGACCGTGGTTCTCCTCTGCGATTAAACACTTCTTGAATAGGTACATAAATTAAATGAAAACGATATTTCTGTTGAAAGTCCATCATCAGACTCTCAAACATATGACATCCGACCGAAGGCATCGTTAACATCACAATCAAACAACACGACCTTTAAAACGACACCAACCTTAAGATTATGGGTCTAATTTTGATCTTAGGACTCAAGAACTAAGGCGTGTCACTAGCTTTTACTGCGTTAAAATAAATTAATCAGATTAAAACATAACGTTTTATTTTTGAGTTATTCCCGCTCGTCCCTACTTTTCATCCACTAAGCCACGAAGGATTTTTTTTGCCCGTTGGTCTCCTCTTAAATTGGCAATCTAAGAAAAGGTTTCAAAAAACTTCGGAATTTGTTCACTCCATTTCATAAGTATAGGTACTACACATTATAATTCCCTGTTTGTAATTGGTATCAGAAACTAGTAGAATCCAGCACGCACCTCGACCGTCACGCAACGTAGGTCGCCAATGGTCATATAGCGGTTTGGTGCATTATGGCCGCTAAATTACGGCCTCGCCGCTTCTTCAACTGGGCCTTAACCCAAAGGCCCAACGCTGAATCCCACAACCCAAGTACATCAGGCGCGGATGATTTGAGGACCTGGAACATTGCTGTGTTGCAGAAGTGGTGATATTGTCATAGGAATGTTGATGATGAACAATTGTTGTCTTTCCAGACGGAGCACCGCACGTGCTGCGCGTGCGGCGAGCCCATCGCCGACCGCTTCCTGCTGGAGGTGGGGGGCAGCGCCTGGCACACCGCCTGCCTGCGCTGCTGCGTGTGCGCCGTGCAGCTAGACCGGCACCCTTCCTGCTTCCTACGCGACCGCCAGGTCTATTGCAAGCAGGACTATGCCAAGTGAGTACTTACATAACAAACGAACTAGAGCAGTTACCTAGTATGTGGGTATGGGATATAAGCATACGTGTATAATGTGTAGTGGTATAATGAAACAAAGCTATTGAGCTCCGCAGAATAATTGATTTCGTCATAGGTAAAGCGAAAATTAATAAAACTGTTTATGAACGAGAGAAACTTGTAATTCTCTTACAATACCCTGCTTGCGTCCAATTAACCTTACGCATTAGAAATATACATAGTCATCCTTATTGGAGTCGGAAGATGAACCTGCGGGGAGGCGCAGGCGCAGGCGCAGGGGGGTAGGAAGGAATGCGCGAGGAATGCGCCGAGTAGGCGGTCCGCGGGCCGCACCACAGCGCGCGCAGCAGTCAGTTCCCGACCCCTGACCCGCGCTGTGTGGCTGGGCTGCGGTGATGATGCACTATCGACACCATTCGTCAGCCCGTCCGTCCGTTCGTCTGTCGGCCTGTTTGTAAAGTATCATTGCGCTTGGAATCGATACATGCTTTGTTTCGAACTTTTTATCGACGGATACAGATTTCGGATTGTTATCGAGCACGTTGGTGATGAATCATTTTCATAAGGGGTTTGGAATAGCATGCAGATTGCCCTTGAAATAGAAGCGTTACCTAAAATTGATATCATCATGTCTTCACTAGCCACCGAAGAAAAGAACTTCACTTAACATGACTCGATCTTAACCTTCGGAATATTCAACCGTACCGCACCGATGTTCGAAAACACCATCATTACCATAATACTACCGCTGGAGTAAAGGCAACAGGTGCGTGAGAACTCACTACTATCATCAAAAGAAAAAAGTGAGGCCGAAGTCCCTACGAGTGGTTTTATTGAAAATCAGTGGGTCGAGTGTGGCCCAACAAAGCGGAATGCTAGCACCGGCCGCGTGACTTGCACCGACGATTTCATTTGTCATTTATTTTGATTGTGATAACTGGAGGAACCATATATTTTAATCGGTGACGTGCAGACCTCGATACGGACATGGGTCGTGCGGCAGGGTGGTCCCAGGCCAGCGACGGTACCTATGCTGTAAAAGTCTTTTCAAAAATGTACAGACGTCCAGTAACATGAGCATGACTGTTTAAAATCAAATCGAAAGTCAATTACCTAGCTATTGTTTCATTGAAATCGGTTGGATACAAAGATCGAACAATATCTAAACGTATGTTTCACGTTATTTGCAACAGCAGCCATCTTACGGACATTTCTTTATGTATTGCTGGGTTGCACCTATCTCGAGCTACTCTAGCGAATAACAATAACTAGCGCTTATATACATATAAGATAACGGTGATGATAACACACTAGGACTGATTGCTTGTTGTGTCACTGATTCTTTCTTGGTCATCCTGTATTAGGTCAGTGACCAGGTTAAGTTATGGTGACCGTAAAAGGTCCTATGACCGCCATGAGCGATTGAGTAGTGTGAAGGTTTAACGTGCGCCTCTCAGAAGGTCCTTTAGTGCACATGACTTCGAATTTTTAGGTTCTAACACATGATGGATTCCTCACGATGTTTTCCTACACCGTTTGAGAGCACTAGTACACCGCAAATAAATTATGCGAATGGAAAATCAATTCAAACATTGAGACGATCATGTCTCAATGTTTGAGCTTCTGTGAGATGAATGTGTGAGAGTTGTGTTATTATTTTTGTTGCTGTTTTTAACTTTGTTTTATTTTATTTATTATTTTAATCTATTTCAATTCTCATTTATATACATATTACAATTATTTTTCTGACATACCTTTTTGTGCTCTTGACATCTAACTATTATTTTCTATTTTGTGTTATTTAATATCTTAATTTATAATTTTCAAATTGTTAATGTAGGTACCTATAATGTTAAGTATAATAATTAGTGTAATTGGTCATGTAGCCGTGCTAATTATAATAATAATAATTGGTGAACGACTGGGATTCAGCCAGCGACCTGTGGATTGGATGGCGGGGCCACTGCCGCCTCTCCACCAGTTCTCTCTACTTCTACTTCCTATTATTACCGTCACCGAGCAAGCACACGAGTACCATGGTACCACAATACAATACTCAGTTCCGGAACTAATATTTGCAGTTCATACAAACATCTGTTCCGCCGCGGGGATGCAAACCCGCAGATACTGCGTCTCATCCGAGCACTCGTCGGCTTCGCTATCGAGGTCGTATGGCGACTGTATTTGAATACACAATTTATAGTAAAGACTAACCAAAGTGTGTAAAAGAGGTGTCATTGATTGCGCCACACACAACCTTCGCCAAAACTAGTCGCGTACTTCTGCCTCGTACAACGTGACTCAAACTATGTATACAATCCCAAAACGGGTTTATTCTATCAACAAAAAGAAAGAATATTAGCAGAAAAAAACAAAAATTCCAAATGTGATTTTCGCGAATTTCAAATTAGCTGTTTTGGTATTTTTATTATCTCTATTAGTAACTATTACACGTAATAGAAGTTCGACATAAAGATGACTACCAAAAACAGCTGAAGAATTGATTTGACCCAAAGCAGCAGAGTTTTTTTAATGAAAAATCAGAATTTCCTAAAGCCGTAGAACAAAATACACTGCCAATTGGCTGTAGAATAAATATGAATATGAATGAATGAAAGATTTATTTTCCTTACAAACTACTACACAATAAAATAAAATAAAATGCTAAATGATAAAAATATTGTGCGCAGCAGAGCTCGTGGAAAACATGGCCTCCGCTCAGCATTGTGCTGGATACACACTGATGTGTGCACCCAGTGTGCGCGCCGGTTTTCTGAAGAGTATGCCCCTTTCGGGATAGCATACTTATAATGAATCATGTATACAAGCCCAACAAGGTCACTTATGTCAAGCGCCTGTCTACCCGAGTGGTTACAGTTGTGGATACGTGTCATTATTGGACCTTGCCTTGACATTAGGTGTCCATCACCCTTTACTTATTGTGAAATCTTTTGTTGGTTTACGGAGTTCTTTGAACAGTTGAAAAAAAATAGAGTTCAAATAATGGCCCCACATTATAGTACTTGATACTCTCGAATTTCAATGAAAATAAAAAACGAGCCTTGATTCTCCTGCGGTTTTTTGAAGAACCGTACACTCGTCAAGTTGTATGAAACTATCCGAGATATCTGTTATAATTTATATTGTTATATATAAAGAACTTGTTAGGAGTACCGGAGGAGAAGATACTGAAGATACGACTGTTAGTCAAAACAAATCAAATTAAAAGTTGTTTATTTCAATAAAATCACTAGGATCACTTTGAAACGTCTTAGAAACTAGGTGAAGCTAGGCCTGTTCCTCGCGACTAAGCCTACAAAAATCAGGCAACATACACGGCTTGGTGCCTAATTTCTATTTTCTATTATCCTTTTTCACAAAATGGAATGTAGAGCTTCAGTGTAGTGACGATCAAAACTAGGTGAGGCCAAAATAAAAGTAATCAGTTATATACAAAAGCATATAAAAATGAGAAAACATTACTAATGGTGAGCTTCAGCAAATGTTCTAAGGGCAGCACTGACTACACTCGTTGAAAGTGTTATTAATGCATTCAAGACAATTGGGTTGTCTGATACTCACAACAAAGAGAAGACCTCGTTAGTTCTTAGTCTGGCGCTGGCGCCTTCAGCAGATAGTACGTCCCTAAAAAGCGCTCCCGCGGGCATCTCGTTAAACTGAAATGTCACAGTATTATAATTTGTTTGTTTGTTTGTTGTGCATAACGAGTGGTGCAGCGCTCAGGCCGTACAGAACAGCCGGTGTACTCCATTCAAGTGCAAGAATGACTCGAGGAAAATATATTTAAGGATTAACAATTCCAATTCAACAGGGTCGAGATCATTATTGTTCTAATTATATATGTTCGTATATTCATAATTATTATAATGCGATTTTTTTTTAAATTCAGCCAATGTAGTTCTGTTAAATGTAGGTAATTTTTTTAAACGGTTCTGGAACCGCGCGTATAGCGTCATAACAATTTTTTCCTACTTGTTTTTTTATAGCTATAAGTATCATTGCCGTGGTGGCCCCGGCTTTAGAATAGGCCCCTCCATTTATATCCGTGGATGTGGTAGGAGGCGACTATCGGAAACAAAGCTAGGAGATGGGCAGCAGTGTTCCTTATCAACAACAAGAGCTTGATCTGTGCTCGCCAACCCGCTGCGCAGCTTGGCGAGTATGGGCAAATCCCCCCAAAAGGATTGTTTCTGGTAGTCTATGGGGGAGGCTTATGTTCAGCAGTGGACGTCCTGCATCTGAAATGATGATGATAAGTATCATTCTTTACGCTGAGGTCACCGCTACTCTGAGCAGTGGTAATCAGCCGAGTTTTACTGTTCTTGTACTGAGCCGGCCAGTTCTGGACTGTGGCTAGTCGTAAATTGTACCTCGCCGTCGGCGCTGAGGAGATTGCTCTCCGAGTACCTATCAGACGATCAAACCCGTTGTTTATTTAACGCCCTCCGAATAAACATGCAGGCTGATGAAATGAATAAGCCCTTCTTGCATATAAGTAATCTGTGGTGCAACTTGGAAGATTCATTACACCGTTTGTTTCTGCCGGAAGCTGGCACTTGTGGTAGACGGAAGCTAATGGGTGTGTACAGGTGTTTTGGTTGTTGTAAACCTTCTCGGAAGAGAATGATGACTTACTTTAAACGAGCTACGGTGGGGTGTTTTGCTTTGTATTTCAGTAACCGTAGTAGAGGTACATGTGAAAAATGCATACAAAAATTCATTCATTGCATATTAATTTTCGCGTGCTTGGTCCCTTTAGCTTTTAAAATAAATAATCCTCCGATTACGCAAGCCCGAAGCGGAATAACTAAGACTTATCAAGCCGTTAAGTGATTCGGCAACAAGCGGCAACATCAGGTGGCAAGCCCCGTGTTAAGCGGCGCCAGTAAGTAGTGCCTTTAATTGAAACCTCTGTCGCGTTATCTATCCCCATTCACATAATGATCTCAGGCTCATATCCGAAACTCGCAAATCAAGCGAGCACGCGAGCCCCTCCCACGCGCCGCGCCGCCGCGCCGCAAATGCGCACACCGTGTATATGTAAATGTACCTTGTCTTCCGAGGGTTTAATTAATCTCTAGCGCATAAATAAGCGAACCTTAGATCGATTCGGAATAATAAACAATAGCTATCGATTTTGTTTTACTGTCTACTGTCCGGCACTATTGAGAGGAGCGAAGCTCAGACCTCGATTCGAAAGCTCAATTTGCTGTCTATATGGAAAACTAAACTGATATACTCGTATAGATAAGATCAGGTGACGAATTTTACTTTGGTATTTGGGCGTTTGGCGCGCTACGTCCGTCGTCTTCTCAGTGCCATATAAAGAATTTGTTTGACCCATGTGTATGATGACGTACGGCACAGATTCTCTCACTGTGGCCCTCACAAGAAAGCTGCGGGCTCACCGTGCTATGACGGAGAGGGCGGGCTATGCTGCCGCTATATATCTGTACGAGATCGAATCAAAAATGAGGAGATCTGTAGACAAACTAAGTAACGGACATGACCCATGATGATGAGAAAACTATTTCAATTACGCAATACCATTTAAAAGTTTTTGAGTGTAGAATAAGCCACTTTTGGGAAAGCATACTATGAATATATTATGAATCAACTTGTATGTCCTCACGGTACCTGCCATGAAGGGCCTTTCCCTCAGTCAGTACTCATCCAGCAATTCCTAGTAGTCCTACGCAAAGCACGCAAGCAAATACGCACTAATATAAGTTTGTAGGTAGTGCTCGAGTTTAGCATTAAATTCTATTGTACTTACTTACTCGTAATTAACAATTCCCTCTTGGCTGTAGCCGTGTTCACTAACAGAATGTTTTGCACCAACGAGGCCCACTCCACGTATAAAAGCTCTAAATTAAACCTGAATGTGAAATGGAAAAGCAGAATGTCCACTGCGGCGCTGCTGGCTGGAAATGCAGTTCATGAAGCTGCTGCCAGCCAAGATGCCGTGTGCCATCTCTGTAGGGACTTACTGGTGTAACTTTATTGATTTAGTGGCTATGACCCTCGAAACGGGGTAGGTTATAAAAAATTATGTATGCGCTTAATCAGTTATCGATAATCATAAAATGTTGTTATTAGTCGTGCATTGTGCCGGCGCTGCGCTGTTCGCCCGCGGCCCTCGTTACCAGCAGGCTCGCGTTGGTGTTGCATCTAAAACAAATACTTAACTTAAATCATATCGTTGGTATTGAAATGTGGGGGAGGCAAGCAATCAATGAGGGAGGATTTATGAGAGCCTGGGGCGCGGGCTGCCCCGGCCCTCAGCCGGGCCTCCCCTGGACTCCCTCACTTGAATGATAACCACAAGTCTTCTGATTCCTCCAATCAAATAACTACTTAATTAATAAAACTTGATAAAAGTTATACTTATACTTTAAGCCTTGTAACAAAACTATACGGACCCGCGGACCACCTAATGCAACACCCCTCTCTCGTCCTGGCTTGTTACTTCCCCCGGCGTGACATCTTCATTACCGGCAAGTGTTAAAACTTGTTAATCTGTCAGTCATTAATTATGCGAGAGTAGTTAAGTGATTCGGGCGACAAAATGTTAATAAGAGATGATAAGAGGAAGCGAGAGTGCCCGGTAGCAGCCGCTGTCGAATGCAAATCGAGCGGTTTGGTTCACACATTATACAAAAGCAGCCGGTTTATTGGTAAATAATAATTTAGTGAACTATCATACGACGTTTTTCAACACACTTGAGAATAAAATAATCGGCGATCGGCCATAGACTAAAAGAATGAGTTTTTTTTCAACTATTGCGCACGATCTTTTTTGTATCGAAACTTTTTTAAGAACAAAGCAACTCAACCAATAAAATAAAATAACTCACGTTTTTTAATAATGCAATGAAAAAGTCACAGTTTGATTACAGTACCATTATGTGCTTAATTGCGGTGAAATTAGAGCCACTTTATGAGCAAGTGTGTTGAAAAGTAATTTATAAAACTATGTTGTATCTTTTTACGCTGCAGCAACACCGTCAAGTAGGTATTCTTCATAAAATGAGAAAAGGGTGGAAGATGAGTAGCCAATATTGGCTTTAGACTAGAGAGTAGGCGTAGGTAGAGACCAGGAGTTCTCTGACCCCTGAGCACGGACTCCCATCGACGGGACACCACGGCACGTGGCGCTGACTACCTTCATCGTGCAGGGATAACTAAATTGTCACAAAAAGACGGAAAGGTTTTTTTTTATTTTTTTTTAATTTTTTATAAGTACCCTTTTACAGCTTCCGTTTTTTCTGTAAGGTAGAGAGAGATTTATTTTTTTTGTCGGACGTTTCACACAAGGTCACCTGTTCCCAAACTAGGCATAGCCTGTACTATGGGTACCAGAGACTGATATACATATTAGATAAATATACAACACAGAACAAACATCTGTGTTAATCACAAAAGTTTGTCCAGTGCGGGAATTGAACCCGCAACCTCTAGCGCAGAAGGCAGGGTTACTACCAACTGAGCTATGAGGCCAGTCAAAGAAGAAAGAGCAAGAAAAAAGAGCTATGAGGTTTTGTAAATATCAATGAAGCTTAGGCCACACTTAGTTAGCTTCACCTAGTTTCTAAGAAGTTTCAAAGTGATCCTAGTGATTTTATTGAAATAAACGCCTTTTGACTTTGACTTTGTTAATTTACTATAAAATTATTGAAACTCCCATATCCCTTAAAAAGTCGATGCTTTTTGAAACGATTGCCCCTTTGGGTGTTTATTCACTCACTAGGTTACGGCTTCGCTCACGTGGTACCTAGATAAAAAGTAGCCTATATGCAGAATTTTATCTATTCCAAGTTTTATCGAAATCGGTTGAGCCATTATGGCGTGATCTACAAACATCCCAACAAACTTTCAATATTTAAAACAAAGTCGGATTAGTTACACCATTTATAACTCTTGTTCTTGCAAGCTTGTTTATAGTATTAGTAGGATAGTGATGCTTTGCCTTGTGTTCTTTAAATATCACACAGGGAGAGACTGTGAAACTTTGTGTAAGACCGTTATGGCTATTTTGCGAGGTTCCGAGCAATTCTGGGTCATTATCAAACCCCGGCACACGACACGCCACTACCCGCGTGAACATATTATTCATTTATTGGACGCCTGCGGTAATGTAATTACAATGCTGAGCCTTTAATCTTGTGATGAATTACTTCTCAAAGGCAGCTCAAGAAATACCTGCTTATTGGTAACCTGTAGCTACCTACCGAACATTCCAAACATTTATTTATGTTGATGTTCAGGCGTTATTTCTCACTGGAGAAAAAATACGGAACGTATGCCTATACCATGAACTTCTAGGGTTTTATTTTAGGTAAGGTGACAGTTACTATCTACATTCGATTTTGACCAAAAATGTGAAAATATACAGTGCTGTCAGTTCTATATACATCTGAAAGGCAATTAGATGTCATGGTAATTGTAAATTCCTAGTAGCCACCACGTAGTGTATTATATAGTCTTTGGTAGCCACCACCACAGAGTAACTTTTAATATGGCCACCACTTCCCCGAATAGATATGATCTACAATTCTGCTTCATAACTGTTTTTCCTGGTAGTTCATAATAGACTATTCGTTTTTAATAAGAAATATGTAGGTAATGTTTTAAGAGAATACTTGTAAATAAAAGCAGCGTATAGGTAGACTCAATTCATTACTAAAACTCCAGGACAGCTAATTATCTAGGCTACATGTGCGTCTGCGTCGCGGGCAGTGACTGCGACAGTAATCACTTCACACCGTTTACATGGAAACCAGCCTGCTCTGCGCCCCTGCCGGCACACCTACAGTTATCAACATCTGAGGCCCGAGGCAGTAATGTTCGTGAGCACTTGCCACCGGTATGTGATAAGTGAAAAGCTTACCGCTCAGCAGGCGCATTCTGTAAACAAATTTCGAACCTCCAAGAGCTGAATCCGCGTGAAGTATTCTGTAGAACTCGAAAACGCCTGTGGCGCTTCACTGACGTGGCTTTTAAAGTGAGTTCTGTCAGTGTGTGAAGTGGAGTTCTAGTTTTAACAGGATAGCTTAGCAGTACCAGGTCAGTGGTGAAAAGGGAATAGCCCGTTTTTGTCTGATGTCACGTAAAGCAGGGGCGCGGACAAAAACCGGCAAGATATTCACCACTCGCCAGTGACAAGTGAGTCACTATTTGGTACCACTAAGTATCTATGTTTAAGTTGTCTACGAAAACGAACGACGTCAACCTCTACGGTATCTCCTTTTACCTATATATTGTATGTACCTATGGTCACCTAATTTCTAATCCCAGATAAATTTTTATTTTTATTTAATTCATTTATTTCGGTTGTTCACCATAATTGTTAGTACATTTATCTACCTATAAACTATGTTAGTAACCATAAAAACAGATTTCAAATTATTCATGTCACATATTATCAGAAAACATTCAACAAATTATTATTGCAAAAATAAATTAAATTTACTTAATATTGAAAATTCTAACTAGATTAATATAAGCATGTAAATGTCAATATAATATTCAAGAATTCTAATTGTTTAAGGAAAGTCCAGAAATAATATTGTACTTTTAGACATGTCAAAGGATTAATAAAATGAATTGAATTGAATTGATTGATAATTTAATTTTAAATATCTTATATATAAAATTAAATATCGAATATCGGGAATGGCCCTCTCACAAGTTAGTTGCTGCTGGTAAGTGCCGTAACCTGCTTCCTGCGTGAGGACGACCATAAAGCCTCGTGTACACGGATAGCTATTACATAATTATTTTATTAATTTATTCATTGGCTCAGCGATAGATGCACCGCGAACACAGCTCCCGTATTGCATGCTCTTACTAGATATTAAGTCTGGTAGGTTTTGATGAAACATGGTTTTATCGTGTCGACCTGCTGTGGCCTATCTGGAAGTCGTTGAACAGACTTCGCACGCAGGTGGGCCGCTGCAGATACAGTATGTGTCAATGGGGGTTTAGGGACTCGAGCCTAGCCCAGTGTGACTGTGGTGCTCCAGTTCAGTCCATGCCACACTTGCTGGAGTGTCCCCTGTGCCCGAATACCTGTACGAGAGAGGACCTCAACGCAGCCACGGATAGGGCGATTGAGGTGGCCTATTACTCTAAATTCATTTAAAATGTGTGAAGCATCGACACGAAAAGAAGAAGAATCGTGTCCATCCTACTGCCCACTAATGTTTGTATAAATGCGAAAGTTTGTGAAGATGCTTGTTATTCTTTCACGCCGCAACCACTGAACGGATTGGAATTAAATTTTATGTGTTTCTAGTACCTATTAAGCCTGAAATAAATGAAATAATAATAAAAGCCGCTGGCAGAAGCTAATTCTGAAATAAATGTATGCATTCCGTGATAATTCCACAGATATGAGTTTCCTGTGAAATCAACACATATTATTACGTACAATATTAAAAACTGTCAATACCCTACAGGAGCCTACAGGCTTGTTTCATTTCCTTAGCGAGTTAGTTTTTTCCTACGAGAACGGCTTCAAGCTTCGTTCACTGTACAATATTAATTTCGTTGTTCGAACGGACATGTAGGGTAACCGTGCAAGAGAAATAACAAGATATGTTTTTATAACCTTGCAAGGCTTTCCTACATGGCATATGCGATTGTTTTTCCTTGTTTGTTTTGTTTCTTTGTTTATCTAACGCTTTGTATGAAATGTAAGTACATATTCAGGTAATTAAGAAAAGAAAAGGGTCTCTAAAAATGGACACCCATAACTGTTATTTATTTAATTATAATATATATATTTTATAACCTGACAGTGTCTACCCTTTGGTGACTCATACTAGTAGGTACTTTATGCACGAGTACATATGAGTGACCAAACTAGGAACCTTTACTGTTAATTATTGTTCATAGAAATAACTGTAATTAAATTCAGCGCGGTGTTTTACAAAAATGCCGCGCCCAATATGCTAATGAAATGGCCAAGAACCTAAAGTGGTTTAATTTTAGCCTATTGTTTTGCGCACATACACCTATCATTTGAATAATTAACACGAGTAGAACCCATTTGCATACACTAATGTTCTAGAGTGTTCAGTAATTGTATGCTTCAATTACAGTATGGTTTCCAAAACTTTGTAAAACCACATTATACCTAAATGTCTTGATGATGGGTAAATTACATTTTTGAGACAGTAATAAACAACCTACAGTTTCAGATCTAGTCCTGACCCCACACTAAAATCCCTGAATCGTGGGTATTGGAAACTAAGAACCACAACACCTAGACCCGGTGTCAAATGTTTTCAGATCATGCAAACATTTATTCGGCCGTGTACATCGAACTCGCGCCCTTGCGCCTCAACTGGCCACTCGCCCGCCACGCCAGCGAGGTCGACAGTATTGATCAAACAGTTTGAAATGCCCTTTCACAATGGTTGCTATGCTAATCTCCGTCTGATCGAGGCCTCCCTCCACAGAAGCTTCGGTGCGAAATGCTCGAAGTGCTGCCGAGGCATTTCCTCCTCGGACTGGGTGCGCAAGGCGCGGGAGCAGGTGTACCACCTGGCGTGCTTCGCGTGCGACGCGTGCGGCCGCCAGCTGTCCACTGGCGAGCAGTTCGCGCTGCATGAGGACCGGGTGCTCTGCAAGCCGCACTATCTAGAGACGCTCGATGGAGGCAGCATCTCATCTGATGGTAAATATCTTTTAATATTAGAAAGGGGTGGGTCCATTGCCATGTAACGCCGTTATTTTCTCCTCCAGAGTTAACTCCAATTATTCTCTTTATCTTAGACGTATATGCTGTAAAGGCCAACTCAAAGTGTCAAATTTTGGGCCTTAAGCCCAGCTTGCGGTGCACCATGAAGTTATACTGGCTAATTGACCACTTCTACTTAAAATAGTTAATTTATTTATAAAATCAGCCAAACCATTGAACGAATTCAGTTGCTCAAAACTTGTACCTACTAAAATGTATACTCTAGACGGGTGCGACTCCGAAGGCTACCACAAGAGCAAGGCGAAGCGGGTGCGGACCACCTTTACGGAGGAGCAGCTGCAGGTGCTACAGGCGAACTTCCAGCTGGACTCGAACCCGGACGGGCAGGACCTGGAGCGCATCGCACAGGTGACCGGCCTCAGCAAGCGCGTCACGCAGGTCTGGTTCCAGAACAGCCGCGCGCGCCAGAAGAAGCACCAGCACACGGGCAAGGGCAAGCAGAACCAATGTTAGTATGCAACTCGCACCACACCTGACACTGCTGCCAGGTTTGTTCGCAACTGGCAGGACTATACCGAAAGCTTGAATAATAATAGGGAAACTTATTCAAACATTTTATATTTTCACGATCAATGTGTTGGCCTTTCTGCTGAAACAAAGCAGGCGAATTGCGTCGCGAATTTTCTATATAAGTATTTTCTGATGTAGCTGACTTTGTCAAGCGAGCTAAGCGAATTTCGCCAAGCCTCGCTATGATGTACAGTTCAGAAACCTGTCCCGTCTTGTCTGCAGTGATGTCCAGGGACGACGCGGTGGGGTTCGGCCGCCCCATTAACCTGCACCTCACCTACTCGTTCCAGAACAAGCCGCCCTTCGTGCCCATAGGTAAGATTTGTACGTACCAACTTACGCACGCAACTGTGCCATAAATGCAGCATGAACTCGCTTAGCGTTTGGAACGCACGATAAATAAATGTAATTTATCAAAAAGACCCAAGTATCGTACCTACCTTAAACCCTATTTTTTTCCGTTTTCAGATGGAACATCATTCACGGACTCCTCGATGGATGAACTGTCGGAAGACTCTTCAATCCATTGCATGCAGAGCGAGGTGTGAGCCACTTCTCGAACCTCTTGTGAAACTTTCTGCAAAACAACAGTTTCCTCAGCCCAAAACGTTGTTTACTGACAAAACTTGCCAATATGTCTGCGCTGGTCCTTTGCTGGCTCTTTCCCAGCAAGTGCCTGTAACACATCGACGTCAAAATGAACTTTTCGTTATCTTTAAGACCTAATAGTTATGATCTGTTAAGCTAGAGCTAGACTAGCGGGAATTATTTATTGTTTATGGTGATACTTAAGTTTTGTTGAAACCGACTTGCCTTCTAGACTTCACATAATGTGCACATTACGGGCATGTAACTTTACCCCACAGACAGACAAAACTTAATCTATGTCTGTGGTTACCCTGCTGAGTATCTTCATATTGATATGAATACTAGGTATATCATATTAATATGATTTCATTTAAGTACTCTCCCGTTTTGCAGATAAATATTTGTATAAATATATTATCAAACCCAGTAACAATAGGCATTGTATCGAATAAACTTTTACAAATGCTTATCAAATATAAGAGGATTCACTATAACTGTAAGTATGTATGTAATAATTATGTAAACTAGAGGATTTATAAAGATTATGCAGATCTCGCAAATTGTGGCTTCTTAAAACCTTAAGCCTCGTGGCCCGTGAGGGAGGGCGTTAGGCGTTATCAAGTACTTCATAATGTAGGCACGCCAATTTTATAAGCTCAAATCAAAAGCACTATAGACAATATCTTAATAATAATATATCTCTTGTTAAATCTATGGACTGAGATTGTCTGAAATAAAACCTTTTTATTTATTTATATTACTACCTTGTTAGTAACAAAAATGTTATATTTAGCACGTCAATGAACAACTGTAACAACAAGCAGCGCAAGTAGCACTAACCTACTGTTATCCTAGTGCATTGTAATATAGAAATCCCTGTAATTAATATTATTGTAAATGCATAGTTATTCTATTTATGATCGTAGTTAAGCATTTTTATAGCACATCTCGTCATTTAAATCTTGTATTTTAGTAAACAAAGTACTAGGTACTTTAATTTGTACAAACTAATGAATATATTACTTATGTTGGTTATACCGTTGTTTCATTGAGACTAAAAATAATCTATAAACTATATGATTTACACTGCGTAGGAGCGACGAGCTACTATAGACTGAACTACCTATATTATTCTAGGTTAGGTAGATAGGTACAAATATCAAAGGCATTTTTTTTTATAAATAATATGTAATTTATCTTATGAAATATACACGCCGTACCGAGTTAATACTAGACCTTGGGGTAAAATTACATCATTAAAGTTGTTTCTATTATATAATATCAACATTATTTAATAGGAGTTGTTGATAAAATTGCACACAAACTGCATAAAATTTTACTAATTATACCTAATTACTGGAGTTTTTAACATACAGTTAATAAATCTTACAAATACCTTACTATTTAACGCACCTTATCCATCCTAATAACATCAGAAGTGTACCTACAGTTCAATGTATTCAAAATATTTATACTATAACATTCGCTATAGTATAAATATTATGAATCACCATATATTTATATCTAAACGTCATAACGTGAACGTACAATCCGAAAAGGTATAGCTCTAAAGTAGCTTTGTTAGAGCTTCCATACAAAAGACTTTAACGCGCTCCCCACCATTTTGCTTGAAACGTTCTAGGCATGGCATTAGTTAGTCGTTAATATTTTTACCCCTCAAAACATCAAAGAAAGAAGTCAAATTTGATTTTCTTTTCTAATTCTCATCAAAACTCCACTCACGACGATGAAAGCTTCGAGAGCCTATCTCAATTTTCTAAGACTATAGTCTCAAGATAAATTGATTGTCCATTGATTATCAATCGATTCTAAACTAATTTTAAAATTATTTTACTAGCTATTAGTATGAATTACACGCAATACGAACAGTGAAAAAAAAAGGTGTATTTGTAATTATTTTAAACAATGCACTGGATTAGCGAATAGTAAAGAGTCCAACAGTGGACAGAATTTCTGGAGATTTCTGTAAAAAAACCATAGTGGGTTTGCTTGGTAACTAAGATATGCCTACATAATTATCTATATTTTGCTCATGGCATTCAGGAGCAGTTCCATCTCCTGGTGCACGCCTCGCAACAGGTCCGTCATCTGGCGCGGAGAGTCCAAGATGTCGATGCTTTGGGTGTAGGGATTGTAGCGGACGGCGAAGCCTCGGGGGATAGTTTGGGCAAATTTACTGTAATATAAATAATGCAGTTCGTAAGTTTGTGTCTTGTGGATCCTGAAAAACTAGTAAAAACCCGATTAAATAAGTTATATATGTATGTATATGATTGCATATGTAGATAACTCACATCATCTTCTCCTTAGCATCTTCAAAGCTGTTTGCCACGAAGTAAACGGGCTGGTACTCCGTGATGGGATACTTGGTGACGCCCGTTGTTTCAGGGTCGAACTCCCTCAGCTCAGGCTGGTCCGTCAGGCAGTATTGCAGCTCACCGAATGATGAGAGCAGGCCAGCTCCGAATGCCTTCAGCTGATCCTCTTGCCGGCAGAGACCGAACTCCACTGTGAACCAGAAGCACTGAAATACAAATTGAAAAGAGGTTAATTCCATTGGATCACTAGGTATTTGTAAAGTAGCATCTACGCTATGCTATGTTATCTCACTAAGCAGTTGAACTGCAACTGGAAAGCTCAAGATTACGTCGGTTAATGACGTAATAAAATGCGACTATTTTAGTGTCGTGCTTACCGTGGCCAGTTTTTCAATGTAATCATCAGGCGCTCCGAGTGAAGCTAATCCAATCTCCTGTGAGAACTGCGCAAAGGCCGGGTCTGCGAAGAGAGGAGCGTGGCCCAGCAGCTCGTGGCAGACGTCCGGTTCGGGCGTGTAGAGCGGCCGCGAGTGGTGGCGGATGTACTGCGTGCTGTGGAACACTCGGAACGCGAGCCCGGCCAGAAAGTCTCGCGAAGACAGGAGGCCGGCCACGGGCCGGAGAGTGAAGCCTGTACAGTCTGAAATCAGAGAAATTGACAGATCAGACATTGTTTAATAGTCGCCTTTATCTGTCAGTCAAGGAAAAATTAAACAGAACTTTACCTTTTAGGAAGTTAGAAACGTCCTCCAACTGTGGTATATTGTCCTCCCTGTAGCCACAATTCTCAATCAGCAGCGGGAACACGTGGTTATGCTCCTTGCACGCATGTGAAGGGTATAGCTCTATTAGCTTCTTGAAGATGACTCCCCAGGTCGCGGTTTCCTCCTTCGAGTAATCCACATGGGGCAGCGGCTCTCCGTGCTTGTAGTTAAAGGCGATGTCGGCAAAGTACTTCCGGCGAGCCCGGTATACGGGGTCGGTAAATCCTGGGTGGTCGGAGTCCAATTCGGCTCCGTATGAGAGGATCTGGTTTGCAAAGCGGTCCAGGTCGCGGATACGACGCGGGAACCAAGGAACAGCAGCTGGATGAAAGATCATAAAATTTTTAAACACGGTGGAGAATAGATAAAAGATGCAACATCCACCATAGGACAGAATAGAGGGGTAGCGAGTCAATGTGATTTTGGTGACTTACATCTATTATCCTTGTAATTCCTCGAAATAATGTTCAAATATCCAACGTTCTTCTTCAGTTCGTCGAGAGCGCCTCCAAAGTCACCAGCTCCATGTAGACATTCCACCATGAACTCGTAACCAGGTCGCCTAGCCGAGGAGCGCGACTCGATGTGGGCGAGGTTCACTCCGTGGGAGGAGAAGATGCTGAGGTACCGGCCCAAGCAACCAGCTTCATCGGGGTGCTCCGGGGAGAAGAGCAGCCAGGTAGACTTGCTGGAGTCACGACCTTCCTTGATGTAGTTGCCACCTTGCATCAGCTTTGGCTGAAACATTTTAAGATTGTATTTATAAGATTTCATAAACAATTTTTTTTTAGGTTAGGTGGTCATGTCAAGTTGTGCCTACCAGTGCTGTGTTCGCCTATATTTGGCTATTGTATCAGTGTATATAGCTTAGATACTAATGAATGTTTGTTACTGTGCTGTTGGTGATCATTGTAATAAATAAATAATATAATAATTAAATAAAGATTGTGTGTAGTTCATATTTTCTACCAACATTTTTACTTCAATCAAGGCCTTCATGAACCACACCTTTGAGACAATTATTTTGCACACTTTCCGCCTCCTATCTTGAGGGCAACGACTTTCGGAGCTCTAACAAATGGATATGATAAGAGAAAGCTTGAACAAAGATGTATTAGGTACTGTTCATACGTCATCACATCAGTTACCATTCATGCGGTGCTATCATTGGGCGGGTCATCAGTTATCAGGAGATGGGTATGAACCCGGTCGATCGCGTCTTGCATCACAGTGTTCCGTTATGTTGGGCTTGTTAGTGCAAATTCTGTTTATAGTATTGCTGATAGTCTTGTACATAATAAACATGCGATTGACAACACTTGAACTGATGAAACTTAGCTAACTTATCTATAACTATAACTTTATTACTAATCACTCTATAACTAAATACAAAAATGAGTTGCTTAAAAAACATTGACACTTTACTCGCTAATTGTAAGTAACTACATTAATTTTTTCATTTATGAATAGGAAGCTTTAAAGGTTTTTATTTCAATAAAATCACTAGGATCACTTTGAAACGTCTTAAAAACTAGGTGCCAATACTTAGGGTATTTTTAGTCGCTTATATGTTTTAACTCCACTCACACTCATATATAGTAGTCTGTCAAATGGCAACGGTTCTATACTGGTACCACAACACCCAAACCCAGAACAAATATTTGCAGATCATGCGAACCTTTGTCCCGCAGCAGAAATCGAGCCCGCGCCCCTTGCGTCTTAGACAGACACTCGTCCGCTACGCCACCGAGGTCAAATTTGTTTTTTATTATTTCTTCTCTGGATAATAATGGCAATAGGCACTAGTTTTTAATCATCATCAGCCTGAGGAAGTACACTGCGGGACATAGACCTCCCAAAGAGTGCCACGACGAACGGTCTTCCGCCTACTCAATCACCAACTTCCCGCAAACATCACGTTTTCATCGGTCCATCGGATGGAAGGCCCTACAACACTGCGTCATCCGGTGCGTGGTCGCCATTCGAGAACCTGCACTCCTGAACGGACTTGACATGGCGGAATCGCTGGCGGACCTTGGCGCAATGCTCAGGGACCCCAATACTGTCTCGCAACAGGTGGGTCTTTAAATGAAGATGGATAGGACAAATATCAGGTCCATTGCCCATGTCGCACCCATGCTAGTACTCATATTAGGAACGATACCGTTCAAGTTGTAAACCACTGGAAATATTTGTTTACAAAGTGAGGGATATAGCGTCTAACTAAATACACTACTCTTTCTCACTTTTGTTTTCGCAACATAGTTAAAAAGAACCTTCGCCATTTTCATATTCCCTGACTTTCTAATGAGTACCTACTTGCCGCATTCTCTGAACAAAAACAAAATAAGAGCTTCTGATAGTAAAATGAATAAATAAATAACACCCAACAGTATCATACATAGTCCTGACCCCACACCCCACACAATGATTCCCTGTGTCGTGAGTATCAGAAACTACGAGTACCATGGTACCCGGAACAAATATTTGCAGAAAGAGAACAAACTAAAAAAATACAAGAAAGCACTTTTGCTAAGCTACAAATATTCATACAATTTCTTAGATTATAACTAAAATATATTAGAAGATAAAAGCACTTACCTTGTCAGGGGGCGAGCCTGAGACCGGCACCTCTGCAGTCTGCCTCTGGATGTCCATGTTCTCTTCTCTTCTAGCAGCACAAAAGTAAGCTCCCTTCTCTGTTCACACACGTCGACTTATGGTAAGCAGTGCGTGTTAACAAACGCGGCCGGCGCGGGCGCGGGTTTTATGTAGAGCACGTGACGGCCCAGCCGTCAAACTAAGTTCGAATGGATGTGGCATATTGTTATAAGTTAGGGCATTATATAATATTTGCCTACTTTATACAATCTTATTTCCATGATAAATACGTTGAATTTCAATGGTAGCTACATGCATGCATACTACATTTGGTATTCTACACACTCTTACACCGGTAATACAAGCAAGCAAACCGGTCTCACATTATTTCCATGTAAATTTGACGAATTGCATATTTATTTGCCGTCTTTTTGAAACCCTCACAACGATATATATTATAAGGTGATTCATATTATTTATGCTATCCCGAAAGGGGCATATTCTACACCCAATTGACAATAAAGTTTGTTCTACGACTTTTGGAAATTCGTAATTTTCATTTATAAAACTCTATGCAAAAATCAGCTGTTTTGGGGTCAAATCAGTTCAAACTCAATGAATCAGCTGTTTTATCTTGATGCCGAAGTTCTTGTAAGTTTAGTAATCCTATCCTACTAATATTATAAACGTGAAAGTTTGTAAGTATGGATGGATGGATGTTTGTTACTCTTTCACGTAAAAACTACTGAATGGATTTTTATAAAACTTCACAATAATATAGCTTATACATTAGAATAACACATAGGCTACAATTTATAAAGATATTGTGTGAATTGACCAAAATATGACGAATAGTGTCAAGTAAGTATATATACTAATCCTGCGCAGACGAAGTCGCGGGCACCAGCTAGTTAGTTATATATATTATATATATTAGTTATATATAGCTAGTTCGCAGCCAAATAACATTATTTGTTTTCAAATAGTGTTGTGTTCCTGCGATGAGTAAGGTTGCCAGAGCTCTTTAGGGGGAGGGGGGTTCGGGGTCGGCAACAATACAATACAATAACTTTATTTCAGGCAACAATAGAATAAAAAACAGATGGAATTTTTCTTATACTACGACCCATATAGATATATACCTTAAAGACTAACATACATAATAATAAACACAATTAATTGCCACGTAGAAACTGCAACGTGGCAACGCGTGCGTGATGCCTCTGGTATTGCAAGCGCTCATAGGATACGGTAACCGCTTACCAACAGGTGGGCCGTATGCCTGTTTGCCACCTCAGTAGTATAAAAAAAAAAAAAAAAAAAACCTAAATGTGCTAATTTAAGAAAGTTAATAAAAAAAAAGACAAACAATTAATATATTGATGTTTTTTCCGCTAATATTTTTTTTTTGTTGATAGAGTAAACTCTTTTTCGGGATGGTATACATTTATGAATCACCTTGTATGCACCTACCTACGACCCAGCTGTATCATGTCTTGTCGATATCCGACACATTGCCTTTAATTTGTGATTTTAGATAATTGTATACCTGAGCACAGTAATATTACCACATCTGAAGAGTTGTTCGAAAAAACGTTGCATGCAATGTGCTCTCGAGTTGCGTTGGACTAGCAGCGGCTACTCAATGAAGGTCGGGCAGCTTTTTGCGAATTATAATAATAGCTAAACCTGTCCTCCAAAACGTGCTCTCAAAATGTACATAAACAAATAACAAGGATATTGGTGCAAAAAAACATAATTATCATCTCCTTTATCCCACATCATGCCCCAAAATATATTCTTCTTCCATTTCCAAATCATTTTTTCTGTTTTTATTCCCTAACTTTCTCAAATTAGGACTTTTTAGGACTTTGTTGGCAACAAACTTATACCGTATAAGCCCCTTTTGGGATGATTCATGTATGTACTTAGCGTAGAAAATAGCTTTGGCCAAAAAGGCCCCTAAGTATATCAGCATCGATGACGGATAATAAATAATGAACATGCTAGGAGGTTATTTGTTTTAGATGTCTGTCTACAACAAAGACGCACTTTATTAGTAAGTCGTATTCCGTCGACTTCGTTCGCGTGACGTAATTTTTCTACAAACTTCAACCCCCGTTGCACCCATATAGGGTTTTAGTTTCAGAATTTATTTTTTAGGGCACCTCTACACTACAGCAGAAACTGCCCTCCAACTTTCGTACTCTGGTTTAGGCTGCGTTGATAGTCAGTCAGTCATTCAGTACCGTTAAAGTTTTATACTTACCTATTGGTTATTATGGCTAGGTATTTCAACATGACAGGAAAATCCTATTTAATTATTCCATTTACCTAAGTACCTACTTAAATAATTGAACCGGTTATCTCTGTGCGCGTGCATTGCGAACTAAACAACGTAGATAGCTAAACTAATCGAATCATACGTAACTGCTTTGCCTATACAAGGTAGGTAACTACGGCAAAGGGCCTATCGATTATCTAATTGTACCTAACTATGAGCTTCCCGTCAGTAAATTACTATATCTAATTATTAAGCTATTTACTTCGCGTCGTGTACAGTTATCGGCTCCATAAAGATCAGTAAGCCGCAAAAGTTTACTTAATCGCCTCGAGGAACCTTACTCATCTAGCTATAGGTTGATCCTGTTCATCCGAAGTATTCTGGTTATCAGACACTGGAGTATGGTCTCCAGTTGCATCTCAACTAAACCTCTCAACCAATTTGTTTCATACTGCAATTACGACCGCAATTATTTATTTATTTATTGTCTTTGGTACTGGAGAGGAAGGTAGGTATTTCATACAAAAGAGGTGGAATGCATTTTTTTTAAAAGTTTCAAATTTTATTACTTTTAATTACTAATTAATTTAAAAATAATAAAGAGTTTATCTATCTATCTATCGAATTACTTACTGGAAGCTCGGACCTACTTTATCTTTGGTTTAGTAAAAAAAAATACATTTGTCATAGACAAATAAGCTATAATGTTAAAACATATAGTGGTCAAGTCACCGTCAAGACGAGAAGTAAAATGAAGAAGAAAGATAAAAATAACTACGAAGAAATATAAACGTAAGACTTGGCGGTAAGGTCTAGATGCCATAGCCAGCCTGAAAGGGAAAAAACTTCAAAAAAATTAAAACGTAATATTTATAAACTCATTGTTACAATGCGTCAAAATCTTGCTGTCATTTTTTAACATCAACAAAATGCAAACCCCATGGTTTTATTAATTTGGTTTTATTCTCTTTGGGAAACCGAAGTTCTTAAAACTTTAATAGCAGTTTAGTGTAAATCCGAAGATGGTGCAGCTGAAACAAGTGTCCATCCGCTTGAAGTCCATCAAGAACATCCAGAAAATCACCAAAACCATGAAGATGGTCTCCGCCAGCAAGTGAAGCACTTACCTGTTACCATAGTCTATTTTGTCACTTCGAAAACAAATAACGCCACTTCGTCTATAGTTAAAATAAATAAATAAACTACTCCCCACAGTCACATACATAGTTCTGACCCCACACTAGGATTCCCTGTGTCGTGAGTATCAGAAACTACGAGTACCATGGTACCACAACATCCAGACCCGCAACAAATATCTGCAGATCATGCAAACATTTGTCCCGAAGCGGGAATCGAACCTTTGCGTCTCAGACGGGCATTCGCCCGCTGCGCCATTGAGCCGTTTCGGAAGAATACTCTGAAAGTGCGGTCTACAACACACAACCATATGTACTGTAGTGACATAATGAGGAAATCCCTAGAACCAAAGAAACCGACATAGCTCTCAGAATTAGCAATTTGAAGTTCAACCGTTTGGGAGTAATGGTTCTGGAGTCCCCCCACCCGATGGACCGACGACATTGTGAAAGTTGAGGGAAGTCGATGGATGGCAAAGGCTCAAGAGCATTCGTCGTGGAACTCTTTGGTAGAGGCCTAAGTCCAGCAGTGGAATTCTACAAGCTCATGATGATGATGATGATGATGTAGTGACATAAAGTGACAATGTTGGTGTCCCACGGCTACGTTCAGAGTGCTGTTCCGAAACCGAAGGCCCGAGTCCTCAATGGTCGGTAGTTACTCACTAGTCACTGGTAAGTGGTGAAAAGTGAATAGCTTGCCGGTTTTTGTACTTTACGTTTTACGTGACACCATACAAAAACGGTACTCTATTCGCTTTTCACTGCTCACATGTAAGTAACTCACGAACATTACGGACTCGGGTCTTGGCTGACTGTACATATCTATACTAATGTACAGTCACCTGTAGTTAGTACCTATACATTTAAATTTTCATTAAAACAAGAAATATAGATAGATGCACAACCAAAACTAGAAAATTAAGTATTTAACCATCAACTTGTGACATTTTCAACTTATCTGTGTACCGAACATCTTTATAATATGTTTTGTGAAATCACTATGAAAATTATGAAATAATTACATCTAAGTGCAGGCGACTGTACCAGCTGTACCTACCTACAGTCATGGTTTGGAACGTTGTAATGGGAAAAGGGCTTATGGACTATTTAGGTACCCACACACTGGTTTGCCAATGCATGCTTTTGTCCATTGTACCGTATAGATTCACAAAAGCGGAGCGCGAGCTGCAGGCCGCGCGGCCCTTCGGCTACGGGCCGCGCAAGTTCTACGAGTCGTCGCACCTGGTGAAGGGCCTCGTGGACGTGGACCCCAAGAAGGGCAAGGAGCCCCCGCCCGCCACGCCCGAGCCGGCGCCGGCGCCCGCTGACAAGCCCGAGGATAAGGAAGCGGATAAAAAGATCAAGAGAATCTATATTGCTGTGACTTCAGATAGAGGTAACAACATCGACATTGACACCATCTTAATAATCGTTTCATCATCATCATCATCAGCCTGATGAAGTCCACTGCTGAACATAGGCCCCCCCTAAAGAGTGCCACGACGATCGGCCTTCTCCATCCACCGACTTCCCGCAACCTTCACAATGTCGTCGGTCCATCGGTTGGGAGGCCTTCCAACACTACGTCGTCCTGTTCGTGGTTGCCACTGGAGAACCTTTGTTCCCCAACGGTTGTCGGTTCTGCAAGCCGGCCGGCCCACTGCCAGTTCAACCTGCTAATTCTGAAAGCTATACCTTGGTTCTTCTACGGATTTCCTCATTTCGGATTTCCTCATCACGCAGCGAAACTCAGAGCATAGCTCTCTCCATAGCCCGTTGGGCGAATAATCGTTTATACTCAAAATATTTCTGATGGCTTGGAAGTCTTTTGAAATATAGAGATACTAAGCCAGCTTTAAGGGGCTCAAATTCCCCTTAAGATATTTTTTGCCCTGTGCTTGAACTTTTCTGTTTGTCTTATAAGTAGTTGCTTTTTATTTTTATGTTGGCTATTATTGAGCACATGGCCGCTGAGTATAAATAGACCTGTCAACATTTTGCTTTATAATCGCAATATTTTCTTGTATCGAGAGTCAATGTCGTGAAAATACGAGCATAAGTATTCAGGATAGCGATAAGGCCTACGTGCGTGAGTCCGCGGCAGTTCGGCGATACCGCGCTCTGACTATCTCGGGTCACGGCGCGGGGTGCCTCCTCACCCTCGCCAATTCAAAGTGCTCATCAAATTTAAGCGCGCCACCATGTCAGCCTAACATATAAAAAAGGAAAAAAATGGCTCTCAAAAATATTGCTCACAACTTATCCCCAAGCATCAACTATCCTTGCTTGTGACTAACACAGATGTTTGTTCTGTGTCTGGGTGTTAATATATATCTATAATGTATATCAGTCTCTGATACCCATAGTACAGGCTATGCCTAGTTTGGGATCAGTTGACCGTGTGTGATATGTCCGGAATATTTATTTATTTATTATTTAAGCATGATCAAACCTCTCAGACCTCAGCTGATCTGATCCCCAAGATTTGTAAGGGTAATCAGAGGCATGACAACATTTGACAAACATTTTGGCCCTTGTCCACATTTTGCAGTATTCCAAACGTGACAGGCTATAAGCCCATCGCCGCTTGGAAAAATACTAACTGGTTTCCACGCAATGTTTTGCTTCACCCAATGCTACATCAATTTAATCCAACCAATATTTATCAACTTGCGATAGTCTTAGTGATGATATTGAGCAAAATATTTTTGCGAAAAAAAAAATGGCGACGTCGCTCGCGAAACACTGCTTTCTATAGAAATTTTTCGTTGTATTTCGCCTCGCATGACCCTTTCCGAATATGCTATATCGAGCTCCCAAAAAGACCATTCTATACTCCTATGATTCTTAGTCACTATAATCCTAATTACTGCGCCAAAGGCCAAATTATTATGTTTGTCTTTACCTACCTACCTACCTACTTATTTGACTATAGTCTTGTATACTGATCGCGATCAGTATACAAGTTTGAAAAATACTACCTACCAACTTATTATCTGAACATAGCACAATAATTTTATTTGAAAACAGTTTTGTTGTACCTATAAAAATGTGTTGTTAAAAACGTAATCAATCACAGAGTTATCGTATATTTTCATGACTATGCATTATTTGTTTACCATACGTGATAAGCTTATTAAAAACTTTTATTGTTGATGTCAGTCCATTACTTTTAATCGTGGACAAAATTATCTCAGTAGGCAAGGTATGTAGCACGTAGAGTATTCTCAAATACTAAATACACAACGGTAACGCCGTCTATCTATGCGACTGAAGGCACATGAACAGACTAGACTGATAAAGCTAGGCATTTTGTAAAAAAGCTCTCCCTTTTGTTTGTTCTATTCGGGAAATCCAATTAATACAGTAAAATGAATAAAGGAACCGTCGAGGGTTTGTAGTAAGCAACTCTATTTTTTAAAACCTTAATCCTTCAGTCATCAAGAAAATATGTCTGACAAGAGGTTAAATACAAAAAAAATATATAACGTCTACTGCTAAACATAGCCCATTTCTAGATCTAGATCGGCTCCCAGCAACCTTTATTAGGTCATCTTTCCATTTAGTAGGGGCCCGCTCTACGCTGCGCTCTTCTGTGCACGGTCTCCACTCTAGAACCTTTCCGATTTGATAAGGCGGCAGTTTAGGCACTTGCTATAGGTATAATTTAGCGACGGTTTTTCCCATACGTAAGTAATTGTATCACTCGCAATAAACGGTCAATTTTCATCATCATAACCAACACAAATCGTCCTCAAGGGCACTGCGCAACATTTGCGTGTTACTTATTAGATAACAAATTGTTTGTGTCCAACATATAACATTGATAATTGAATTGGTGGATACCGACGGCTTTGTGCTGGAGTAAGCCATATAATGGCTTCGCTGCGGTGCGATGCCGCCATGCCAAGAGTGATTCCCATAATGGGCATCTTGGGAGACACCTACATCATACATAGGTTGATTATGATGAGGCGGTATAAAGGCCCGTAGCGTCGCTGTTGTCGGTTTTCATAGACACACAGAAGGCTCGCAGTATTAGATATATAAAAGGGTGGGCGTCTGATTAGAGTCCATTATTTTTAAATATCTTTGAGGCTAAGCTGGACTGAGGATAACAGGGCTAGTGTGTTGCAGGCCTCTGCGGCGGCGTGCACAGCGGCGTGGCGCGGCGCATCCGGCGCGAGATGGCGGCGCGCAGCGCGGAGGGACCCACGCACAAGCTCGTCTGCATCGGCGACAAGTCGCGCACCATGCTGCGCCGCGCCTACGCCGCCAGCATGCTCGTCAGCGTCAAAGATGTGAGTGCCATACCAACTCTGATATTTTTGATCTTACCTACCTACTCACTATATACCTACACACACTGACGGCTGTCAAATTGGGTTCTTTTTTTCTTTGTTTATGTTGTCGGAAAATGTGAGCGCGCTAATTTATCAACAGTAGCGTCCTGCACCCTTCTGCCAAGGGACCAGAGTCATACCGTCAGGTCGCTTACCATCATCACGTAGCAGACCATTATAATGAATATGTTTCCAGATCGGTCGCATAGCACCGGTGTTCGCAGACGCGTCCGTCATGGCTGCTGCTATCACCGACTCCGGCTACACGTACGACATCGGCGAGATATACTACAACAAGTACTTCACGGCCGTCAAGTACGAGATGTCGATCATACCCTTCTTCAACAAGTTCCGGATCGAGGTACCTATCCTACGTACCCACCTCATCATCTTCATCAAAAAGCGTTCGGAGTTAGAACATAGGTAGGCGCTGCTTGTTGCCACTATTTGGAACCTGTGTGACTGTCATTCCAGCAAATTAACTTAGGATGTTAGTCTGGAGAGATTTTCCAGACTGAAATTGTGCGCCCATACTGAAGGAATAATAGTTTAGGTAACATCTGACTCTATATTTATGTGCTTCTATATGTATATAGAGTCAGAAGTTATCCTTTTCTTCGTTTAGTTTGTGTCTCTATATTTGTGTGCAGTGCCTATTATATGTATCAGTCTACAATTATGAGGGTACAGATTTCTTAGCCTTTATTTGCGAGCCTCTCTACATATTTTTTTAACCACAGGCGGCGCCGAACATGAACGCTTTTGACGATGTAGATGAAGACCAGCTGGAGTGCTACGCCGAGTGGACGCTGGCGGCGCTCATCTACTACGCACTGAAGGTAAGCCATAGGAAGGAGTAGGGGAGTAGAAGCGCGAACTTCATTCGCTGTATTTCATATTTTGAAGCAAAAAGTCAGAGATCTTTTTTTTATTTAATTGTCTTTAGCCCATTACTCACTTCCCCATTTTTTTGCAACATAACTCTCGTCACCGACTTGCGCTGAGTTATGTGAAGCAGCCTTAAATTCACCTAGTTCTCGTGACATTTCAAAGTGCATGGTCATTGAAATCACATCTTTTAATATTGCTTCTACTTGTATTCGATGACGGCAGACCTAAAGACGCTGGGTTAAATGTGTTGTGTAGGAGGGCGCAGCATCAGAGCAATCGGCCCGTATGGCCGCCATGGACAACGCGACCAAGAACGCAGCGGAAATGATCCGCAAACTGACGCTTCTGTTCAACCGCACGCGGCAGGCCGTCATCACGCGCGAGCTCATCGAGATCATATCCGGAGCCGCGGCGCTCAAGTAGCTCACCCGGCACAGCTCAGCTGGCCGCACCTATCTATAGAACTGCTGTTTGAGCTAGTCTCATGCATTAGAGCATGATTTCACTAGTCAAACAGTTCGCAAAACTGTCCGCTGAAAACCAAAGCGTATTGTGAACTTCTTGCAACCTACTTACTTACTTAGCATTAGTTAGATGCAATTAGTTGCAAACTATTTGCGTAGTGGCTCTTCGTCGTTCCGATAATCTTGATTTCAGTTAGCGTTGTTGGTTCAGAATGAAATTCAAGAAAGTGAATATAGAATCATAAGCTGTTATATCATAGGAGCGATCTTTTCGTAGCATTAAACAATTCTGATCAGTTTTGGGTGTATTTTGCTTCGTTTGATCTCAGTTCGAAAGCAATCACATGAGGTGAGACACCAAAATACGCTTCTGGCAATCATCGTTCCGTAAAGGTAGGGGTTCTTAGCTACGTATGAACGCAACGAATACATGCAAGGGGCAACACAGAAGCATTGGAATATAGCGCACTGCATATTTTCAACACTAAGACACATTGCGTGTATGCGTTCATTCATACCATGCGCACCAAGGAACCCCCTACCCTTAGTAAGTTAAATCTATTTAGTTAGTTAGTACCAAGATCAAACTAATATTTAGTTGAAAAAAAAAACGTTTAATTTATACATATTTTAATCGAAAAATAATTCATTTACAATAACATTATCTACAGTCTATCCTATAATTCACGTAGATTGCACAGCACTCGTGTAGGAACTTGATGTTGGGGCCTTGTGACTAACATTTTGTATGAAAACGTTGCATGATATCGAGGCTAAGTCACAGAATAAATAACAGTGCAAGTTCTCGAGTAGATGCGTCTTCACCATTCATGTGCCAAAAATTTGGTCTGAACTATGAATCCTTACACATAATCTCTTCTAGCCCCGTGGGAAGGCGTGTTTGACAATAAAATCAAACTAAAACTTTATTGACTTGATTTGCCCAACAAATTGGTTTCAAACTGATCAAATATTTGATCAGTTTGAAACCAATGATTTAATATAAAATCCTAAGTACATTTACTACTTTATACTTATAATTTGCAGAGTGCCGAGTCTAGGGTTGTACCGACCGGAACCGGAAAAGCGACAGTGCGTAGCGGCGCTGCTGCTACGCACTGTCTACGCGCGTGCTCATTCTATATAGACCTTACATAAAAAGAAACAATATTACCAAAGCATCTTTTCATCTGCTTTTAAAAAAATATATATTTGTTTTTTCAGGGTTTTATAAATCAGCTGCTTTTGGCCTTGGTAGTAAGGGTGGTACCAACTTTACAAGTAATGATTATTAAGAAATATTGCTACCTACAAACAGCTGAATAATTGATGATATTTCATAGTGTTTTTTCAGTGTACTAAACTAATTGCCTATTGGATTTAGAATAAGCCCCATTCGGCATACTATAAGGTAAGCTGTAGACCGGCAGCAATAGTAATGTTGAGTAGATGAGCGGCTCAGTGCGACTCCTCGAGGTACTTGTCGTAAGCGGCCTGGTCCATGAGCGCCCGCAGCTCCCCCGCACTGGCCAGCCTCACGCGGAACAGCCAGCCCTGCTGGTAGCACGACTTGTTGATCAGCCCCGGGGACGACTCCACGGCTACGTTTTTCTCTATCACCTGCAAGTGGTCTGTGTCACCAAGAGCTACGTTGGGTTGGGTAACTAGTGTAGTGACTTAGTACATTAGTACCTGGTAGAGTAGGTGGCTAGCGAGCGAACCCACAGGGAAGATGCACTATATTTTTAACCCCATTTCATTATAGGGCGTTTTAAGACTCCTACGGAAAGGTACGGAGCCTTTATGGTGAGTTTGTTGTCTTCTGTCGTTCGCACTTGTGTCTCTAGGCAACTGGCACTTCTATTCTATACTGGTGTAGTGGTGGTAGTTGCCCCACCTTCCGATCCACAGGTCGTGGGTTATAATCCTGGTCGGTCACCAATGGAGTAAACTGGCATGTTCTTAACACCTAATATTCTAAGGCTCGTATTCAGAGACACGACTCAAGCATAGATTTAATCACAGATCAGCTGAACTCTATTTAAGTATTGAATCTCTTCTCAAACATAACTTTTATTCAAGAACGGTACTTAAACTACTCTCCGCTGAATCGAGTCTCAAATCTGTACTCAAATGTTCTCGTTTACATTTTGATTTTTATTATAATTTTCGATCCGTTTTACGCAGAAATTCAAACAGCCAGAGTGGAAATAGAACAGAACTATAAAGTGAAGTATAAATATGCATCAAAGTACGTGTAACGGAACGAAAATTTCTATTGATTAATGTCAAATCAAATCTAAACTCAAGCACCGATTTCGTCTGATTGACGTTTCAGAATAAGTATTTACTCAGGTGAACTGTGATCATTGAATCTATACATAAGTACTGTTCAAGAATTAGAATCTCGACTCAAATGCTTGAGTCTTGTCTCTGAATACGAGCCTAAGACACGTGATATGTGCACGAAAGGAGCCTTTAAGAGGCGCGCACCTTAATCCTTTCACTACACTGATTCCTTCACCGACGGTCATAGGCCGTTTTCAGGCCTACAATACTTCAACCTGGTCAATGACCAAGAAAGAAACAGTGACACGACAAGCAAGTTTCGACTTCAAAAGATGTCACCACGGAACTATAGTGACTTATCCTCATTACCTTGGCGTGTGGCGATTTCCTTACCGTGCCTGAGACGGGTGTGTACACTTCTCCTGCCGCTTTGACGCTCTCGAGCGCTCCACATTCGTCTCCCACCGCCAGCTTTGTGTCCACTTCCGGTAGCTGCGCGAACACCACTTCTCCTAATGCGTCCTGGAATTATATCACCTGGTCACTGACCTAATACGGGGTGACCAAGAAAGATTCAGCAGCTCGACAAGCAAGCAAGCATCACACTTGAGCACTCGTTGAGTTGCTACGACCTCGGTGGCGATTCGGGCGAGTGCCAGTCTGAGACGCAAGGGGTGCGTGTTCGATTCCCGTTCGATAATGATGGAAAAGGATTTCCCCTAAAAGCAGCCTCACCTGTGCGAAGCTGGATATGCCGACTGTGCCAATGTTGTCGTTTACAGACACCCACTCGTGCTTCTTTGTGTAATAACGATCTGAAATCAATACAATTTACCTATTATAATCATTACAAACTTAAAAATAAATACTATTCTATTTTAGCTTTAACCTACATTTTAAAACAAAAAAGCGCCTTCTTTTTAACGCACTTCCATAAGGAGGAGGTTCTCAAGTCGGCTTTTTATGCTATTACGGCTGTATAAAAAGTAATAACATAAAATAATAAAAAATAACAGTTTTTTCGCCGAACTTATTTATATTCTTATTGTGTTTTTATCACATTTATAATTATGAAATGTTGGAGAAGTTTGACATCAAGGTTGCTGTCTAAAATTGCTGAATAATGGAGTGATTTTGCAATGTTTTTTCAATGAAAAATGCCGAATTTTCAAAAGTCGAAGAACAAACTTTCTTGTCTATTGGGTTTAGAATAAGCCCCTCATCTTGATGCACTCACTTGGTAACGAAACCCTAATAAACAACTTTTCGAAAAAAAAACAAGCACCAAAATCCAAAACATAAGCACAAAAATATTAGATTCGAAAACTGCAGTCCCAGCACACTTAACTATTCCGAGGCTCTAATATTATAATTTGAATGTGACGTAGTCATTTTTTCCTGCAATGACATTGAGCTTTACGTTTTCGTATGCAATTTGGCTTTGGTTCCCGGATCTCATTATCGTTAATCAGTTGTCAAGCAATTACCTAATACTTTAAGATAATAGGTGGGTAGGTAATAAAAGTTTCGTAACAGTAGCTATGTGTATGTTAGTAAACACGCTGATAGCTCTAGGTACTACGAGTGTTGCGTCAGATGACGATCTCACTGTCGTTATGCATGCTCGCGAACACTGACAGTACCTAATACTCCCTATTTCTATTTTCTATTTTCAGCCTTTTTATCCCACTGCTGGGCAAAGGCCTCCCCCCCATTCCCTCCAGTCTTCACGATCCTGTGCAATGTCAACCCAGTCCATTAGAAATCGTTCCAGCTCATCCTGCCATCTACGTGACCTAAGACTCCCAGCAGCCTTTATTATTTGCTTTACTGTTAATCCACACTATTACAATGTGATTCATAATTATGTATGCTATCCTGAAACGGGCATATTCTAGACCCAATGTGCAATCAATTTTGATCTTGGATTTTTTTTAAATTCCACTTTCATTGAAAAATCTTTTGTTTGTAAATTACTGGGTTGGTTTAGGAAAAAAGAACATTAAGAAAAATCTAAAGGAATAGGCGAATAAACTAAAAAATAATAATTGTTAAAGTTGTATTAGAATTGACTGTTTGTATTACTCTACCTACGATGTTTACTGGGTCATCTAGTAATAAATAAAATACCAGTAACGCTTCCGTCAAATCTCTTTTAAAACGTCTAAATCACAAAGAAATTTTTACAAAATGCCTGAAATACCTACACTATGATTGAATACTAATGCTAGAAAAAAAATCTACTTCGAAATTAAATTATTCAAGTTATGGTCTAATGTTACGTAAGTCCGGTGACGACCTCACTACTATACGTTTTATAAAGGTACCTAAAATAGCAAGTAGAAGCCGTTATCTTCATCGTGCTTGACCCCTGGCCATGGCACATCTGATGTGGGACTAAATCACTACAACAACCCGATACAAATGGAGGAGGGACATCGTGCGGAACGACGGTGAACGGACCCTATCAACAGGAGCATATTTTTTGAGTTTGACATTGTTTGCCGCACATGAATGATTTTTCAATGGTTGGTAATGAACTTACTTTTATACTCTGTGCTGTACATAACCCGCCTACAGCAGTGGGTGCTGACTCCACTCCTCGTGCCTCTGGAGACGGATCTCAAAATACAGCTAAGCACCATTGCGATCTGTCCTGGAATTCGGAAATAAAAGCTCTGCCAATACCAAAATTGTGTTCACCAGGTAATTTGATGCAGATCTATTGTACCTTTGACTTGTACAAACTTACCCTTTACTTGGAATCAAAAGAGATATCATCGTCATCGCCAGCCTGCAGAACACGATATTTGGATCACAAGAGTCAAGTATTTCTTGAAAAATAGCGCTATTTTTCAGTTACAACTATGGCACTTCAACCATATTTTGTAGTTTGAAGAGGCTAACATTCGCTATTTGCAGAAATGTGAGCAGTAGCAATAAAAATCTACTTAGGTACCTACGTCTTATAGGTACCTACTACGAGTATGTCTAACCTTATAATTTAAGGTACAGTCGCCTACACTGCACTTACCTAAATGATGCCACAAACCTCATAACATAGAGATGTTAGGTACCTACACAGCGAAATCGAAAATAGCACAAGTGGATGTTTTGGTTTGCATTTTGAGTTTCTGTTGTATTTATCATTATGCTAAGAACTGTGGCATAATTTTAAAATGCATACATCTAAGAGACAGTACCTACTATATTAATACGGGAAAACATATGGGCTCACCTCACAATAACTGGCTAGTTATCAACTGATAACGGAGACGTTTGAACTACGACGCGCGTGGCTGGACAGTGAGGAGCGATCTCGTGTGTACGATGTGTACGAGTAAGCTATTATCTCACTACCCAGATGGTCTGGACCTCAAGATACAAACGTCTTGCGTGGGGACCATAATGGTACAACCTTTTTACCTCGATTTTGCCGTGAAAGCTTAATTTAATTTTGTACCAAAAATATCATATGCCCAAGATTTTTTAATTTTGGGTAGCATTATTGGGTATTTAGCCCGCCTGGGGAGGTACCTCCGCCTTACAGAAGATCGCAGCCAAATAACATTATTTGTTTCAAATAGTGTTGTGTTCCTGCGGTGAGTAAGGTTGCCAGAGCTCTTTAGGGGGGAAGGGGGTTCGGGGTCGGCAACGCGTGCGTGATGCCTCTGGTATTGCAAGCGCTCATAGGCTACGGTAACCGCTTACCATCAGGTGGGCCGTTAGCTTGTTTGCCACCTCTGTTGTATAAAAAAAAAAAAAAAAAAAAAAAAATTGAAGACCGTAAGTCGTACTATCAACTTTGCAATTTTGTTTATGCTGTTTCTGCTTCTTCCTGTCGTGTCACTGATTCCTTCTTGGTCATCTTGTATTAGGTCAGTGACGGCCTATGACCGTCAATGAAAGAATCAGTGTAGTGAAAGGATTAAAGTGCGCCTCTTAGAGGCTTCTTTCGTGCTCATGTCACGTTTAGGCGGTGACTATGTTGACAGTTGAGACTGTTCAAATTCAGATTTTAGGTTCAAGTACGTGTAAAATAGTGCTGACACGCTCGTATAGGTAAGACGTCACGGTAGGGCCCTATAATAATGTTTTTATCAATGGCCCAGCGATAAAATAATGTTATTGGTTGCTGATAAGCTATAAAGTGGGTTCGCTGGGGGTCGGGTCGTGTTGGTTGCCCTTGCTGATTACCGGCGCGGCACGGCACTGCGCCGCCGGTGTCATCATTCATTCACGAGCTAATCTTCTGAGGGACAACTGGCTGTATACAGTTTGTAGTTCTTATTTCAATGAAATAAATACATTTTAAAATATTACTCGATACTTCATCATCATCATTTCAGCCGTACGACGTCCACTGCTGAACATGGCCTCCCCCACAGACAGATCCTATCATGTGGGGGGGATTTGCCCATACTCACCACGCTGGGCATGCGGGATGGCGAGCGCAGTTAGAGCTATCGTTGTTAAAATGAGGGACGCTGCTGCCCATCCCCTAGCTTTTTTCCCTAAGTCGCCTCTTACGACATCCGCGGATAGGTAGTTATGGAGGTGCCTATTCTTCAGCCAGGGCCACCACGGCCACAATTAACCCTATGTTTATATATATATTACTGGCCTCATAGCTCAGTAGTAACTCTGCCTTCTGCGCTAGAGATCGCGGGTTCGATCCCCGCACTGGACAAACATTTGTGTGATAAACAGATGTTTGTTCGGTGTCTGGGTGATAAATAGTTGTCTATTATGTCATAAGAGGTATGACATCCGCGTATAGGTAGATATGGAGGGGCCTATTCTTTAGCCGGGCCACCACGGCATACTTACTTACTGATGTATAAGGTTGCTACAAACTAATTTATTTTATATTCTCTAGCGATGTGGGGGATTTCCGGAATCTGTTTTTCCTGAAATCCCCCACGAGGCTGCTCTATTTGATTTAGGGGAAAACAGGAAAAAAATCCTGAATTCCCCCACGTGGGGGCAGGGCATAGGGGATTTCCGGAATGATCAAAAAAAATCAATGTAAACATAAAAATAAATATTAATAATCTTATATATTTATTACAGACATAAAGAAACATGCATTTAAAAATATTTAATTATTAAACCTGGTAAAAAAGCAAGATATGGCCTTTAGGTACCCCTTGTCTCTCGAGTGCAAGAACAGTACCTACCACTCGAGGCCGTACTCTTTTGTTTCTACCTAAATTAAGTTATTACTGACATTAGCATAAAACAAATATTAGTAAGCAATTTAATCTATTATGATATTTATCTTTAGATTAATTCTAAATATAAAATGCTAAGGTTGTCTTTTGACAAGAACTTATTTAAGCAATGCTTACGTCGTCTGTCGGACAATTATGACTAAAATATCGAAGATATGCGATGACAGCCGCCATATTATGCCGAAAATAACTAGTTATTAAAGTTATTACAAAGTATCTACATAACATTAAAAATAACAACAAAAGAAAATCAAAATACAAAAATAAGCAGGGTTGCTCTCTCATCTCTTTATTAGATGCAAGTATTTCTACAGAAAATATAATGCAACACCCAGATACAATTACTTGCAAAATAATATTCTCTCTTAAAATACTTGTAAATACTTTACATAGGTATCATGGAAAGTACTCTACGGCGGAGGTCTTTCGTTCAGAAGTAGAGTCCTACGTCTGAAATAGTGATGGATGGGGAATGACTGAGAAACGAAACGCCGTATTGTCGGTTTTAGTAAAAGTCTTAGTAAAATCTGAATGTTTGTTGCGAGCGAGCAACTTGCATCGTACGCAGCCTGCAGCTCCTACAAATAGCAGGGAGTGGCCTGCGAGGTGCTGAAGATGGCGGTGAGCGCCGCCCAGGTGGCGCCGATGCCGCCCGCCGCACCCAGGAATATCACCTCGTAACAAATTATCTTCATCCAGCTGGGGGTCTCTCTGCAACACGAAATACTCCATCAACTGTTAGGTCGGATCGGTACGGGACTGAGCGTCGCGTGTGGGCACTGATGTGTGCGGATAGGCCATAAACAAGTGGAGCCTTTATTTCTGCTGCTATGTTGGTTGCTGTATCTGTTGTAAATTACAGTTCAATTTACGTAGGAGCAACATCGCAAAAGTAAGATCGCAGCCAAATATTATTATGTGTTTTAAATAGTGTTGTGTTCCTGCGGTGAGTAAGGTTGCCGGAGCTCTTTAGGGGGGGGGGGGGGGAGGGGATTCGGGGTCGGCAACGCGTGCGTGATACCTCTGGTATTGCAAACGCTTATACGGTAACCGCTTACCAACAGGTGGGCCGTATGCTTGCTTGCCAACATAGTTGTATAAAAAATAAAGTAATTACCTAATATATATGGAAGAAAACTCTTTTTAGGGTTAAGCTCGCCTTTGTACATACCTTTCTTTTTAATTTTTGTATCTGTATTTTTCTTGTGTACAATAAAGAATAAAAGAATATATATCGACTGGCCTCATAGCTCAGTTGGTAGTAACTCTGCCTTCTGCGCTAGATCGCGGGTACGGTTCCCGCACTGGACAAACATTTGTGACTAACACAGATGTTTGTTCTGTGTCTGGGTGTTAAATATATATCTATGATGTATATACTATGGTACCCATAGTACAGGCTATGCCTAGTTTGGGATCAGTTGACCGTGTGTGATAATGTCCAGAATATTTATTTATTTATATATATATTAAATAAGTAAATAACACCCAACAGTCACATGCATGGTCCTGACCCCACACTAGGATTCCCTGTGCCGTGGGTATCAGAAACTACGAGTACCATGGTTGTAGAATAAGTCCAGTTCGGCTTACAATTTATATTTCCGAACTTCCTGTAACTGTAGGTTGTTGGTATCATACGATATGGATCGAAACCACCTATAAGGATGCATATAATATTGAATGGTTGAACCATATGGAATGCTCACATGGGCGTCTGGCCTTCGCGCGGCGTCTGGTTGACCAGGCTCAGGTAGCAGAGGGACGGCAGCACGAAGGTGAGGAGCGCCACGCTGCTGCCGCCCACCAGCGACAGGATGGTGTAGAAGCGCGGGATGCTCTCGCCGATGAACAGTACGCCCGCCATCACGGACAGACGGACCGCCATGCGGTACGCGTTTGACTCTGAATTATACAATAGATCAGACAGCGATATAATAGGTATCTAAACTCTAGTTTTTAATCTCGGGATATTCAAAGCACCCGCCCCGAGACCCCAGGTGAAAATTTAGTTCTGACTATTAGTTCACCCAACATTCACAATAACTTTGTTCCCGAGAATTTTACTAATACTGCGACTTTATGTATGGCTTCCTCGTGTTTAAATGGCTTCTTGAACTTTTTAAGGGGTCGGCAACGCGTGCGTGATCCCTCTGGTATTGCAAGCGTTCATAGACTACGGTGACCACTTACCAACAGGTGGGCCTGTTTGGCCCAAACGGGCCCACCTGTTGGGAAGTGGTAAATATGCCTTTAAAAACATTTAGCCTCAATCGAATCTATCAAATCGTATGATTTTGCAAAAACTTAGCTCTAGGTATTAGTACCTATGCGGTAGCAGTTTCAACTCCTTATTTGGTAAAATTAAACAAAGCACCAGTTAAGATAGGCGCAGTTAACAAGAGCCAAGGTTTAGGGCGGACACTCACCAGGAGGCACATTGTACAGCTCCTCCATCTCTTGGCAGACAGGGTTGATGAGGATGATGAACGCGAACACGAGGTGCACAGTCATCAGCACGTTGCCCACGAGGGTGAGGGGGGTGGCGGCGAGGGACGCTGACACGTTGGACGCAACCGCGTCGCCGTACACCGCGTAGCCGCCGGCCGCGATCGGCAGGTACAGCAACAAGATTGCTGCAATAAACGTTTCCCATGAAAAGCTGAACTTGAGCTTTTCCTCTACGGTTTCTCACGACGGGGCATAGTAATATGGCATGGCAGCTTCACTTCATAAGGACACAGTCTAAATCAAACGTTTTTCTGGCATGGAAAGAAGAAAGAAAGAAAGAAAATACATTTATTTTGGACACAAACACAGCACAAACTAATTAGAAAAGACACTACAGGTTATAAAGAGGTGGGTGAGTCACAAACAAAAGTACATAGGAAGCAACAAAACTAGGGTAACTAATTTGAAGGATTTTTTTAAAACTACCATGTCGTACCAACGTTAGTCGTTGTTGGTCGCGAGGAACAGGCGTAGCTTCACCTAGTTTCTAAGACGTTTCAAAGCGACCCTAGTGAATTTATTGAAATAAACGCCTTTTAACTTTGACTTTGTTATGAACATAATTTTTCAGGGATCAAATAATTTGTTCCCCGTTTATTTCGGCATAGTTTAGTCCGTCATCATGACGCATGAAACTATGCTTAATTAACGAGTTCAAATCGGGGTAAATATCCCGTCCCGGTAGGTTGTCCGGCATTGATGTGGTCTACGTCTCGATGAGTAGGTCTACATGTCTATAAGTATCCTAGGTAGCATGCTCAAGCGTCGGTAGTAACCTCACCAATAAAGCTGTAGTGCAGACTCTTGCTGAAGTGGCTCTTGTCGGCCATGTCGTTCTGGATGGTGGGGAAGGTGGAGGCGCCTCCGAACGCGAACATTATAATGCCGAACGCCAGGAAAAAGTCCTGGAAACAAAATTCTGTGGTAAATCATTATGATCTGTGCTGGGACCTCACCTGCGGTATGTGACGAAGAAATCTATGAAAGTAATTGCCGGTATCCTTTATAAGTTAAACCTGGGTAGGTACAATATTATAACGGGGTATTTTTTTTTTTTGTTTATATGTATGGGGTAATCTCTAGAACTACTGAAACAATCCTAAAAAACACTATGAAATAGAAAGCTACACTTCCCTGTATAACATAAGACTATATTTTGTTTTGATAAAAATAACTTTTCAGTGACAACTTCGCGCTAATTTAGTCCGTGGCTTTACCGCAGAATAATTGATAGTATCAACCGAGATTTTAGTTAGAGCCTATTTTGGGCATTGTCATTGAGGGCAAACTTAAATAACATCAAAGGAAGTACCTTCATAACAGAAATAAAGACGGTCAAGTGCGAGACGGGTTCGTGCCCTAAGCCTTCTGTTACACGAAACACGGGGTCGGAAAATCAAGAACTCAAGTGTACGAAGTGACAAGATTCAAGGTATACTTACAAGCGTGTACAGTCAGCATCAAAAGTAGCTGATGATCAGACATGTCTCAAAACTCCTGATTGAAAATATTTTACTTTAGGAGTTTCTTCCCAATATTCCAAAGTCACAAAGTCTCTGATCCTACTATTTCCAGAAGTAAATGATAAAACATCTTTTCTGAGTTCATGAATGTCTGAAACTCCATATGTATCTTTATACTGATGATAAAATGCAGTTCGAATGAAATCACGGCTTCAGAAGTAGCTGATGCTAAATTATTTCTTATATACGTGAATATCTATACTTTTCAACATTTGTCGAAATAAAGTCGTGGGCTCAAAATTAACTGATGCAAAATTGTTTCATAAATACGTGAATATCTTTACTTTTCAACATTTGGCGAAATAAAGTCGTGGGCTTAAATTAACTGACGCAAAATTGTTTCATAAATACGTGAATATCTTTACTTTTCAACATTTGGCGAAATAAAGTCGAACTAGGAAACTTTTGAACTAAGAAATTATCATGAACTTATGGGGTTAGTGTCATCATCTCAATTGTGGTACATTTTACAGTCACCTATTAAAGGTCACCTTGTTATGCTATCACTTTTTGATACAAACTTCAATCACTAGTTTTGACAATCTAAATTTGATCATCAACTTCTGATGCTGACTGTACAAGGATACTTGAACACGCGGACGGAGTTGCGGGCGGGTCACAGCAACATAAGCAAATGCAAACAATTTGTCACCGCCACAGAGGCCGTAGAACCCAGCGTTCAATGCATACCTGGAAGCCGTGGATGCCCCAGCGGAACACGAAAGGCCGGATGTCGTTCATCATCTCGATGAAGTAGAGCAGGCAGGCCAGCACCGCGGAGCCGAACGCGATCACCCCGGTCCACCTGGAACACACCCACGGCACGAACCCTCATCAAAACCGAGAATGCACCTTCATGATAGATGATTTTTTTTTTTTTTTTATACCACTGAGGTGGCAATCAAGCTTACAGCCCACCTGTTGGTAAGCGGTTACTGTAGCCTATGAGCGCTTGCAATACCAGAGGCATCACGCACGCGTTGCCGACCCCGAACCCCCTCCCCCCCTAAAGAGCTCTGGCAACCTTACTCATCGCAGGAACACAACCCTATTTGAAACAAATAATGTTATTTGGTTGCGATCTTCTGTAAGGCGGAGGTACCTCCCCAGGCGGGCTGCTCCAATTCAGAACGAGAAAATCTCGCTGTGCCCTACCTCCTCCTAATAATGGTGATAGCTAGGCCATCTACGAAGCATCATCATCATCAGCCTTAGGATGTCTGCTGAACACCTCACTCACGGATTTCCAGAGCGAATCCTACCAATATTATAAATGCGAATGTATGTTTGGATGTTTGTTGTTCACATCTTCAAACGTGGATATTTAGAAATCGCTAACATCCGTTACTCATTTATTGTTATAAGAAATATATTAGCATCAATAAGTGCATAATCAAAAACATAATAAGAGAGCACTGGTGGAGGGGTGGTAGTGGCCCCGCCTTCCGATCCACAGGTCGTGAGTTCGAAACCTGTCGTGCACCAATGGATTTTCCATTCGGAAAATTTATGTGCGCTATGCTAGTGCTCTCAAACGGTGAAGGAAAACATCGTGAGGAAACCGGCATGTCCTAGAACCTAAAAAATTCGAAGACGTGTGACATGTGCACGAAAGGAGCCTCTAAGAGGCGCACTTTAATCATTTCACTACACTGATTCTTTCATCGACGGTCATAGGCCCTTTTCAGGGCCACCATACCTCAACCTGGTCACTGATCAAAGACAGGATGACGAAGAAAAAACCAGTGACACGACAAGAAGAAGAAGTGCATAATTTTTTTTTATACATACTCAAACCCTCTATGTGGTGTTCCCCAGACAAATAAACGGTCAGCAAGTGAGAGACAGAGTCTAGAGTTTGACTGGAGACTTATCACCAAGCGGAGTTCCGTTACGAAACTAAATGTATAATGTAAGCACTCACTTGAAGTCTTTAGGCGTCCCGAAGAACATGAGCGGCGTCATGGCGCCGACGACGACGAGGTACCAGCTGCAGATGGTGACGGTGGGCAGCAGCGCCAGCAGCAGCTGCCCGATGATCTGCGACGCCAGCAGCAGGTACACCACGGACGCGCCGAACAACGTAAACAGTATCGCCATGGATACCACCACGCTGGAAGGAGCATTAACTAAAGCTGATGGTCATGCGTCTGGCTGGTGAAACCCCTTCCTAACTGAATCGTAACCAATGCCACAGTTATGGGCATCATAGTCACAATTTTATGGGGTCATAGTTGTCTCAGCGAAAACATAATATGTAGGTACAATTTTCTCGATATAAATGTCTCAAAGTGTCTCATTTTCCGGACATTAAACTGGATTTCAAAAATGGTGCCGATTATTGGGCTAAAAATTAGTTAAAAACATTGACCAAAAACTGATACAGAGATTGTTCTTGGGTTTTTATTGTGTGATAAGATAAGTGAAGTTTATTATTAATGATATTTTAGAATTGCGCTGACACACTCGAATGGCAATAAAACGTCACGGCAGGGCCCTCTGGCCGGTATTTCAAAATGCAGGGGTCCTATTAAGGCATATTACTTTTGAATAGGAGATAACTGACTGCGGTAGCCTTCACTAAGCGTGATCGGATACGCTATTGGCCAATTTGTTTATCTATGTACCGGAAGTTTAGTTCGCGTGTGCAGGCTTTTTGTTCTTTACCTCCAAGTGCGACCAAGGGTCTGGTCCGCTATAATGGCATAGGGGTTGCGTTTCTTGGTCCTCATGGCGGGGTCACGGTCTTCGATGATGGACCAGCAGTCGCCGAGCCGCTTGCCGCTGAACGCCGCCACAGCGCACATCAGCACTATCAGCGGAACCCCGAGCCATCCTGACAACAAACACAAACTCAATTTATATTATGTACGTACTGAAAATTATACATTTTCTTTATGTATTTGTTGCCTGATTCTTCTAGGCTTGGTCGCGAGGAATAGGCACAGCTTCACCTAGTTTCTAAGACGTTTCCAACTGACCCTAGCTATTTTATTGAAATAAATGGCCTTTTGACTTTGATTTTTGACTTTCATTCAAGAAATGGGATTCTGAACAATAACGACTTAAAAAAAATGATTTTTCATAATATACATGTACACTATCCCGAAAGGTGCTTATTCTACACCCAATTGACTTTTGGTAATTCAACATTTTTCATTGAAAAACCTGTTTAAGCTATTTTGGGGTCAAACTCAAATCAGTTCATTATTCAACTGTTATAGGTAGTAATCTTGATGTCGAACTTCATGCAAGTTTAATAAATACCTATAAGGATGATAAAATGACCAAAAACAGCGAAATTTACAAATTAATATTTAGTTTTTTCCGCGCTAGCATTCTTTCTTTTTTTATTGATAGAATAAGCCCCTTTTGGGATTGCGTACATATTATGCATCACCTTGTACTGTCCTAATTTTAACATTAATTGGTATAAAAATTCATTCACACGATTTTGAAAAAAAAAATGCTCAAACATTCGCTCTAACGTTACAAGTTGTGATTTGCATTTATGAATAAAAATCTGGCACCGAACCAACAAAATGGTGTGAGATTTGAAGAAAAAAAGGTAACCTATTTCATTTCCACCCGGTTTGATCAGGATTTAGTCTAGCAGGTATTAACTAAGTTGGAAAGCATTTCAATTAATTAAACGAATAACGTGATATAGTATTGAAAGAATGTGTTAAGTATCTTACGATCAGAGTGTAAAAAGTAGCCAAAGCCAATTAGGTAATTATGCTAATGCACATTTTAGTTTGTATCTTCATTCATTTGCTAACATTGTTTCTCTCGAATTCAAATACAGAGGGAGATTATCAATACGGTGGATAGCTTAATCATCATCATCATGCCCCGGTATCAGCTCCTATCTTTTCTGCGCCTCTCCTCTGTGTTTGCGTCCTTGTCCATTAAAAAAAAATATTATTTACTAGCTGACCCGCCCGCAACTTCGTCTGCGTGTTGACGTATGTTCCTTGACTCTTGTCACTCACTTATTAGACTTGAGATCTTGATGTTCCGACCTCATGTTACGTGTGCACGGAAGCCTCAGAGCGCGAGCACAACTCGCACTTGACCATTTTAAAAATTGATTTACTCCTAAAGATGACCTCTTAAAACTCGGTAAATACTATTAATTATTCTGTAGTAAGACCACGGACTAAATTGCGCGCAGTTGTCGCAGATTAGATAATATATACTTAGGACCTAAAACTTTATTTACACAAAGAAACTTAAAACTAATACAAGTTAATATTTACAAAATACACAAGAGACAGTTGAGCCATCTAAAGTCCGTTACAAACGATCTATAGATAGCTCAACTGATCCAGATCACTACCAGTCGGAAGCGTCCCCAAGACGCTGGCGGAATTGCCACGCTGGATGGCAATGCTAATGCGCTGGGCCAAATAAGACTTAGGACCTAAGTAAGCCAAGCGGCGATTTTTCAATTAACAAATATTGTATCGGATTTAAGTTATTTTCATAATAATAAAATAAGCTATGTAACACAGGGATAGTGTAACTTTCTATAAGTTCCAGCAGAGCTCCCTACAACAGACATATGCGTTGCCCTTAAAGAAAACCACAGCAGCTGACCACCAGAATGACCACAACGCTGTAAATTGATAGAATGTCAGTTTCAATTCCCTCAAAGTTAAGATTCTCTTGTACCTTATCTATATTCCTTGAGTCGTTTCGAAATCAAAGTAAAATGAAACAAGTTTCCAAACTTGTTTCTAGCGCGTAGGTACTTACCTACCTACACGTACCTACCGACTCGCACTGACTATTATAATTTTAGTCAACTGATTCACGAACACGAGACGACGTGGAACCTACATGGAATGTAGTGGATGTCAGACTTCAATAGTTCTTCCTCTATTGCGTAGGAAATGACTCCGAGGTGGTCCCAAATGTATTTATTAGTAGTCTTAAACTTCACTTTTAAAATTTTCGCGATGTTTTTTCCATATAATTTTTAGTAATTCTTTTAAATGAAAAGTTGTTAATTAGATACTATACTTGTCCGGAGAGTACATACGAGTAGTTCCATTTAATTTTGGAACAGATTTGATTACGATTTTTGGATAAACCTTTATCTAAAATCCTGCTAATATTATATATATGCGAAAGTTTGTGAGGATGTTTATATGTTTGTTGTTCACAACCAATTTCGTTGAAACTTGGAATGTATAGAGTTCGTTACCTAGAATAGCATATCAGCTACATGTAACATGCGAGCGAAATCGCGGGCGGAATCTAGTTAACTATAAGAAGACTTTTTTTTTATAAGAAATAAATAGCTTCTAGCTCTAGCTTCCGGTGGCTTCGCTCGCGTGTTACCCGACTGAATATATACCACTTTTCAGCTCTTTAACAATATCCATACAAAAAAACAAGTCGATGTGTTGCTTCGTTGCTCCTTGGATGAAGGACAAACCAAACAACGAACCAACACACATTCGCATTTATAAAATTAGGATTATGAATTAATTTTGTTTCACAGACCAAAAGGAAGAAAAAGCAAACTCTGTGGCTCCAGCCATCAATCCAATAACTATTTATCAGAATTATTTTATTGGTTTGTTTGTGACCAATGTGACCATACATAGATGCCAAATGGTAACAGTGATTCTATCCGTTTTTGTGTTGCTTTTTGTGGTAACCTTATTATTTTATCAATCGTGATCAAGGACGATCATTAAAATATCTTACCACCGAGACTTAAAGAACAATCTTATGTGCTATTGCACAATAGTTATTCAAAAGCCGAGTTATTTTGATCGTAGAGTCATCATTTGATATACCTACTATTAAATTACTTATATGTCTATAAGAAATCCTATACCTATAGTGAGACTAAGCTTACGGTACGGAGACGGTATTATATATTTTCTACTAGCTTCCGCCCGCGGCTTCGCACACGTGGTACCTACGAGGATAAAAAGTAGCTCTTGCGCTATTCCAGACTATAATATATCACTGTGCCAAATAAATAATAATAAATAATAAATATTCCAGACATATCACACACGGTCAACTGATCCCAAACTAGGCATAGCCTGTACTATGGGTATCAGAGACTGATATACATAATAGATACATATTTAACACCCAGATACAGAACAAACATCTGTGTTAGTCACAAATGTTTGTCCAGTGCGGCAATGAACCCGCGACCTCTAGCGCAGAAGGTAGAGTTACTACCAACTGAGCTATGAGGCCAGTCTAGATTCAATCAATTAAAATTTCATCTAGATCCGTGCAGCCATCCATCCGTCCATTCATCTATCCAAACTATCGCATTTATATTATGAGTAGGATAGTAAAAAACATAATACATAAGATATTCTTTACTAAAACCAAAAACCGACTTCAAATTCCTGAATATTTACAAGATTAATATCAACTTCTTTTTAACCGACTTCCAAAAGGAGGAGGTTCTCCTTTTATCCCATATGATCCCTTTGGTCCCATAATTATAATTAATATGGGACCACCCCGGGATCATACTATATACATTAGCGAAAGAATTATAAAAATCGGTTTAGGATTGGCGGAGATATCGAGTAACATACACACAAAAAAAAAACCGACTTGAAAACCGCCTCCTTTTTGTAGTCGGTTAAAGAATGACGAGTTAAGAAAATGTAAATAAAAATGTATTGATAGATATATTTTCGTGGATGCCCTGTGTTTGAGGTCAATGACCAGGTTACCGAATTAATAGAAAAGTAAATAAAAAAAAGTTAAGAGGTCCAAGCTAGACGAAGACGACGCATTAGTAGACTCTACCCTGATTGTGTTTATCGAGATATGAATATTTTATGCATAAAATATTCGAAAGGTGCACTTTAGATTTCAGGTTTAGTAAAGGTCATACTGATAGAGAGCAGGTAGTATGCGCTATTCCAAATTTTAAGCTATAAAAATAAATATAAGGACGTACTAAATCAAAGATTATCTTGATTCTAGAAAAGTGGACTCCTGTAAACCAGTATTTAGGGTTCCTTAATCTATTGGGAACCCTCATAGTTTTGCCAAATCCATCTGTCAGACCTAGTCAGCCATTTTGCTCGCAGAGTATCAGCGCTATCATGTGGGAATGGTACATTTATACATCACGGTGGCGCCGACTGAACTATATATTACATAAAATATGGAGAAAAATGTTTCATAAATATAGCTCTTTGGGCTTTATGCGCGTGTCGGACCACGCACAGTGAAGGCTTCCGAAATCAGTTCGGCTTTTTATCTCCTATATACGAGTTTACACGTCATCTAGTTATTATTGGTAGAGGCAATTACTTAACTAATGATTTAGTATGAAGCTTTTTTGAACCGATATCTACTATTAAATAATGAGGCATGTAATGAGCATGTTAATCTTGTCTTTTGCCTGAAAAAGGTGAATCATATACTCATAGGTAGTCTCTTTTGGCATAGATATTGATTCCCGGCTCCCTAATAACGAAACTTCACAGAGAATATATGGTTTTTAAGTTTTGCTAAATCTTACGATTTGATTGGGTAAGTTACTTCGGTAAATCAGTTTGTTTAAGTGCAACAAGTGCTCATGGCTTGAGGCAATGGCCAGCTGAAGCCTTAGAAGGAGTCATGTTACCATTAATGAGATCTCATTTTATTCAGTTTTAGATACGAGTAAGTGTGAAATATGCTATTTTCTTTGCTTAGCCACCAAAATAATCCAAGGTCTGTAAATGTAAGTGAATCATAGAAGAGAGTTAATTATGATTTAGTATTCTAGGTTGCAGCAGCGTTATCGTGCGTTATCAAGCATATATTTGGTTCACTTGTTATATTACGAAACTTTCTGTTGAAGATGCATATTTGAAGATAACGCGATATTTGAATAAATGTGAGATTTATCAACAATAGGAGTCTCTGTGGTCGATTATAATGGTCAAGCTCTTCATTAAATGCTTTCAGTCTAGGTATTTAAAATTAACAACAATAAAATCTCCAGCCACTATCGGAACTCAAACGAATTCAATAGAGCACACACCATTGGCGAAAAAACAGCTGAATAAAATCGCACTTTCGCAAAATTCGCTTTAAGTAGGTACGAAAACCAAGTAACAATTTCACACGTTTAATGAAAGTGTAATTTCATGAAAACGCTGTAAAAATAGTATTTACATACATAATATCACGCCTATTTACCAGAGATACGGCTTTCCACTTGCTTCGATCCTGCTGACCTCTTTTGCTATATTCACTCTTATAGTAATAATAGTTCACAACCCGCAAAAACATTCGCTTCAAGGCTTATCGAAAAATACCAAAAAAAATCGACTCCATCTGGCTTGACGTCAACAGGTGGTGATTACCTAATGCTTCTGGCAATCAGGTAGAGCAGGCCTTTGTTGGTGAAAGTGTCTACATACCAGTCTTGACGAGAGCCCGCGGTAGCGCCAACACGCCGCTGCCGGCCATCTCTCCAGCCACCAGCAGAGCCGCCTGCTTCATGGAGAGGCCGCCGCCGGAGCTGCCGTTCTTGTCGGGGCTCCCATCTCCGCTTACATCCTGTCGCAACGAATCATTGTAGGCACCCTCGAAATCTAAGACTTCTATTGCATGACAATATTTGCAACAATATTTGTTGTGTTGTAGCATCTAATCGTAGTTTCTATTCATCATCATCATCATCAACAACCTGTAGAAGTCCACTGCTGGACATAGGCCTCCCCCAAAGAGCTCCACGACGAACGGTCTTGAGCCCCTTCCATCCACAGACCTCCCGCAACCTTTACAATGTCATCGGTCCATCGGGTGGGGGGCCTTCCAACACTGCGTCGCCCGGTTCGTGGTCGCCATTCGAGAACCTTTACTCCCCAACGGTTATCGGTTCTGCGAGCTATATGGCCTGCCCACTGCCACTTCAACTTGCTAATTCTGAGAGCTATGTCGGTGACCTTCGTTCTTCTACTAGTTTCTATTGCATGACAATATTTGCAACAATATTTGTTGTGTTGTAGCATCTAATCATAGTTTCTGACACCTATGTGGGTATCTCTGATGCAACACAGGGGATCCTAGCGCGGGGTCAGAACTATGTATGTGACTGTTATTAATTTATTTATGCATAGCAGAGATGAAGAGAGCTGTTTATATGTAAAAGAAGAAGAAATCACCTCTAATTTTTTTGAGTATGAATTATGCGTGTAATCGCGTCTATGGTGTATCTAGCGTAAGTGCACAGGCCCACAGACGAATGCAATCAATCAGTAACTTTACTGTTCTAATTGTATGCCCTATGCCCTACTTGTACTGCGGCTGGGCATCGAATAAAGTTTAGCTGGAAATAATTTCCCTGTTGTGGTCTGAGTCGGTATTCACTCGTCAAGTTTAGATATTTTATACGAAGAAAGAAGTAACAACGGAATTTTCCTGTGTGTTTTTAAGGTTTTTATAATTTATCTATTGGTTAAAAAAATAAGAAACGGAGGCCTAATTTATCCAGTCTGGTGTATTCCGTTAAATACAGACCCAAAAAATTACAATAGAAGACATATTTTTACCGACTTCAAAAAGTAGGAGGTTCTCAAGTCGTGTCCTTTTTGTATGTTACTCGATATCTCCGCCAATAATAAACCGATTTTGATAATTCTTTCGCTGGTATATAGAGCATGATCCCGAGGTGGTCCCATATCATTCAATTCAATTTAATTCCTGAGGGATTGCTACTTGTTACGTAAAACTTAAAAAACATCATCATATCTTGACACGACTTGCCGATTTTTTTTTGTCGACGTTGGTATGGTATTTTTACATAAACTTTAACCTTAGGGGTTGTGAGTCGGGAATTCATTTCTGTGCACCCATACGTTACAACAGGTAGCTGCAAATTTCTCTTAGGATTTTGGTTAGGCTCTGCGTTGATTTTCAAAGAGAATAAAACCACTACGTTTGATTGACAGTCAGTCAGTCAGTACCATAAGAGTTATTATTGATGACTAGCTTCCACCCGCGGCTTTGCTCGCGTGGTACCTACATAAAAAGTAGCCTATATGCCATTCTAGGTAAAGAACTCTTTATATTCCAAGTTTCATCGAAATCGGTTGAGCCTTTACGGCGTGATTGAATAAAAAACATCCAAACTTCTAAACATCATCACAAACTTTCGCATTTATAATAATAAAATTGATGATGAATGGATGTCATACTTTTGTGTTTTATTCGAAAGTGTAAGCCAGTGTCATCCTCAGTAGGTAAGCAAAACGCAAAGAGGTTGATAACAAAAAAGAGGTTGATTGAATTAATCTTGTAAATATTCAGGAATTTGAAGTTGTTTTTAGTTTTTGTAAAAAATATCTTATCTTACATGCAGTAGGTGTGTTTATGAATTAATATAAAATAGTGTTTAAGAATTTTAATGTTTTATAATCAGCATTCATACATTATTCATAAAAAAACGAGAATTTTATGTTGAAGGTGGTGCTGTGGTCCAGCTAGTTTAGACAGTTGTATCTTAATCTTGTATCTTAAGATTATTAAAACAGAGGTAAAAATTGCTTGTATCAATCAAATTTTTTTGGTCTAAAAGTATGTCATTGATTTCAGGAAGTCAAAACTAAGAGGCTCTACTATTTTTTTTGTTTTTCATTTATGTAAATTATTCTAATATAGTCTCAAATTAGTGCATACTTTTTGAAAGGCCAGGGTTTGCAATCTATGATTTAGCCATTAGTAGGCTCTCTATATCCGTATTCTGAAACCGAAACGAGATATATACATGTATTTTTGTCTTTTAACAAAACTTGAGTCGGTGTATTATCAAAATACGGCCCAAAACTTCAAGGGTTGATTCATCATAAATAGCCTATAACCTAAGGGGTTTTAAGTCTTAATAATAAAGGGTGCTAATTTGATTTACTAATTCCAGTGGATAAGTATTTTAAGCTCACAAAATCCACTCCCACCAGTGTAGTCTTAATCACGCTATATTTTTACAATAAGACAGTTAATAAAGGCGACCGACTGTCACTCATATTTGCAATAATTGCATAAATAATTACTTACTAGGTACGAGTATGATCAATATACCTAGGTACCATCCATAACAATTACACTAAAACCACGATAAAGTTAAACCTTTAAAACTACCGATAAAATAACTCTAAAGAAACTGGATCTTGGCTTAGTACTCGTGTGTGAAGGCACACTTACATTTTTCTCAGCGATGAGAGGGGTGCTCTCTGTGACCGGCTTAGAGCCGCTCGACTTGGCGTCTAGACCTTTCTTCGACATGCTGCTTCTTAAACAAACACAATAAATTAGATTATTAAGGTAGCGACGACACCCACACTAAAAGCACAATAAAAAATACCGCGCTAGAACTGGTTCTGTTATAGGGTCTCAGGTATATAATTACAACACTATCCGCGAGTAGGTAATACGAGACTTCTTTGGTCGATCCACTTGTTCGGTTCGTTACGAGATATAGGACCGAATCGATCTTAGGTTTTATTAGTGTTTCCTGCCGGTAAATTGGTAAAGTACTGTCTTCAACTTACGTTCGGTTGAATAGGCGCGAGCGTCCGTCCGCGGCTGGCTTCGATTCCAAACTAGCGCGGCTCGTCCGGTTACCGCTAGAAACTGGTATGCGGTGAATGCGCGGTACATTGCTGGCTAAGTACCTACCGATACCGAGTCGACACTAGAAGCAGCAGTGTGCGCGTTATTTAACTAATGCGAGTTTTAAATAAATGGATACAGTTAATGATGTAGTCCATTTCATGGTCATGATCAATGGCGTTAGAAAACTATAAAAAAGTAGATACAGGTTCTGCCCTTGAACTTTTGAGGTTTGAAATTCTACTTATATACATTTTTACCCATCCGTGGGGTAACATAACCACGTATGGACAAGTATTCAGTAGGTGTACCTTTAGGCTTAGATACTATAAATGAAAAGTAAAACTCAGTGCATACTACTGTAGACACGCTACTAAATCTAAAAGAGTTTTTAGAATTGTTGTCTGTTTGTCTGTGCGTTTCAACTAAGTATGATCGCCGACAAATAACGAAACAATAACAAACAACCTCGGAACCCTTAACAATCTCTTCGACACACTGAGGCATCGCAGGATAGTTTATGAACTAAACTATAAATCTCAATTGCTACGCATAACGTCGCACTACTTGGATTAAGGTAAATCCTTCCAAACATCATTTTTTTATTATATTTAATTAGGATTTTCCCTGCCAATAATTTACCACCGATTTCCCACATAGATTTCGCCACCACCATAAAAAAAATTGAGTTCCGTTACTAATTGGTTACAGTTACGGAACCAGCGGCGCGTGTTTTTAACTCACACTTGGCATTTTGTTTTTATAGGTGATTGATGGCAGCTATTGTGCCTTCGGAACTATGTATTATTATCGAACCGCCCCACGTCACAACTTCCTAACACCACCACCTCAAGAGATACCAGAATAAATTATACGTCGACATCATTTTTACCTTTATTTATTTTTCAGTTACGTTACATGTATTCTACAATGGTTAAATAGGCCTTATATAATAAAGATAATAACTTATAATAACTTATAATACGTTATATAATTATAGTAATATACTTATAGTAAGAAACTACTTGCTGATATATAGGCGCCATCTTTAAAGCATGGCAAAGGAGTGCGTACTTTTTTAAATTATATACATTCGGCAAATGATAATAATATATCATACATATAATAAGCCAGTACCTACATCATAGTTCAATATTTACATAAATGTGACCGCTCGTGTCGCAGACTAAGAGGTGCTTGTTCCAATCCCCCGCGCATCGTCTAATCCCCAACGCCACCACTATCACCGTTATCGCCATGGGCCACTTCAACGCTTTAACCCAGTGATTTGACAAAAGTCATCAAATTTAGATTTTTTCCTTTGACCATAAAATACCGTTTTACAACTCCGAAAGTCCCTGTACGCTTGCGTGGAGACCTTTTAGACCTCAAAATCTTAAAATTAAATAATAAAGCTCGGTAACTAGGCTCGAGTGTCTCACACTCGTAGCTAATGATATTGGTCCAACGCGAGCTACTGCTGGACGAAGTCGTAGCGAACACTCAAATGTGGTGGCTCCGACTCCTCAGCACCATGGTGGTGGTGGGGGCCTCGGCCGGGCGGACTCTCTTGGCTTGCTTGTTCTTTTGAGTAGAGGCGGGTTGCTTGCGCTTCGCTCCTTTGATAGAGCCCGAGTGTAGAGGCGGCTCGGCCGCAGCGGCGGACGGTGTTGTCTCTCCGGCGGCGGGTGGGATTTGTTTAGACGGGTCGGACACAGAAGGCTCAGCAGCGGCAGCGGCTTTTTGATCCTTGGTTTGACCTTCAGCTGGGCTAAAGGCTTTAGGGACTGTCTCAAAGCCCTCGGTAGATTGGACTTTCTTAGATCGCTTAATTTTTTTTGAAGCTAGTTGCGTACTGGCCCTCTTATGTTTCTGTTTTTTCAAGCTTGACTTTTTAGGCTGGTCGGCAGTGAGCCTGGTAGCGGCAGCGCCGCTACCAGGCTTTGGCGTTGGCTTTTCAGCCAGAGTGATGACCACTGAAAGTGGCACATCGTCGTCGGACAGAGTCTCCTCCATATTCGGATGATTTTCATCAGCTGGGGTGACTTCGGCACTGATTGGCTTTATGTTCTCCGATGGGATGACTTCTTCAGAAAGTAAGTCATTCTCACCAGCCAAGGTTTCTTCATCTTCTCCAGCCTCTTTCATCTGGGCCGGGGTTTTTTCCACAGCACCAGCCTCTTTCTCCAAGGCTGGGGTTTTCTTGACAGCACCAGCCTCTTTTTTTAGGGATGAGGTTTCCTCTACAGTACCAGCCTCATTCTCGAGGTTTAGAGTTTCCTTCACAGCATCGGCCTCTACCTTTAGTGCTGAGGCTTCTTGCACAGCATCGAACTGTTTCTCCAGGGTTGGGGTTTCGTTTACAGCAACAGTCTCAGTCTCCAACGACAGGGCTACCTCCACAACATCGACCTCTTTCTCCAAGGTTGTGGTTTTTAAAACAGTGCCAGACTCTTTTTCCAACGCAAGGGCTTCCTCCTTGGCATCGATCTTTTCCTCCAGGGCTGAGGTTTCCTCAACAGCACTTCCTTCTTTCGCCAGAGCTTGGGCTTCCTCATCTACAAAAGCACCTTCCTTCACGGTTTTCTCTATAGCACCAGCCACTTTCTCTAGGGCTGCAGTCTTCTTCACAGCACCGGACACTTTGTCAAGAACTGGGGCTTTCTCCACAGCTCCAGTCTCTTTCTCCAGAATTGAGGTCTCCTTGGTACTATCAGCCTCTTTATCCAGAGCTGGGATTTCCTCCACAGCATCAGCATCTTTCTGCAAAGCACTGGACTCTTTTTCCATGGCTGGTTTTTTCTGCTGAGGTCCAACCTCTTTCTCTAGAGCTGGGGTGTCCTTGGCAGCATCAGCCTCTTTATCCAGAGCTGGGATTTCCTCCACAGCATCAGCATCTTTCTGCAAAGCACTGGACTCTTTTTCCATGGCTGGTTTTTTCTGCTGAGTTCCAACCTCTTTCTCTAGAGCTGGGGTGTCCTTGGCAGCATCAGCCTCTTTATCCAGAGCTGGGATTTCCTCCACAGCATCAGCATCTTTCTGCAAAGCACTGGAATCTCTTTCCAGGGCTGGTTTTTTCTGCTGAGTTCCAACCTCTTTTTCCAGAGCTGGGATGTCCTTGGCAGCATCAGCCTCTTTATCCAGAGCTGGGATTTCCTCCACAGCATCAGCTTTTTTCTGCAAAGCACTGGACTCTTTTTCCATGACTGGTTTTTTCTGCTGAGTTCCAACCTCTTTCTCCAGAGCTGGGGTGTCCTTGGCAGCATCAGCCTCTTTATCCAGATCTGGGATTTTCTGCACAGCATCAGCGTCTTTCTGCAAAGCACTGGACTCTTTTTCCATGACTGGTTTTTTCTCCTGAGTTCCAACCTCTTTCTCTAGAGCTGGGGTGTCCTTGGCAGCATCAGCCTCTTTATCCAGATCTGGGATTTCCTGCCCAGCATCAGCGTCTTTCTGCAAAGCACTGGACTCTTTTTCCATGACTGGTTTTTTCTGCTGAGTTCCAACCTCTTTCTCTAGAGCTGGGGTGTCCTTGGCAGCATCAGCCTCTTTATCCAGATCTGGGATTTCCTGCACAGCATCAGCGTCTTTCTGCAAAGCACTGGACTCTTTTTCCATGACTGGTTTTTTCTGCTGATTTCCAACCTCTTTCTCTAGATCTGGGATGTCCTTGGCAGCATCAGCCTCTTTATCCAGATCTGGGATTTCCTGCACAGCATCAGCGTCTTTCTGCAAAGCACTGGACTCTTTTTCCATGACTGGTTTTTTCTGCTGAGTTCCAACCTCTTCTTCTAGAGCTGGGGTGTCCTTGGCAGCATCAGCCTCTTTATCCAGAGCTGGGATTTCCTCCACAGCATCAGCATCTTTCTGCAAAGCATTGGACTCTCTTTCCATGGCTGGTTTTTTCTGCTGAGTTCCAGCCTCTTTCTCCAGAGCTGGGGTGTCCTTGGCAGCATCAGACTCTTTATCCAGATCTGGGATTTCCTGCACAGCATCAGCGTCTTTCTGCAAAGCACTGGACTCTTTTTCCATGACTGGTTTTTTCTGCTGAGTTCCAACCTCTTTCTCTAGAGCTGGGGTGTCCTTGGCAGCATCATCCTCTTTATCCAGAGCTGGGATTTCCTCCACAGCATCAGCGTCTTTCTGTAAAGCACTGGACTCTTTTTCCATGGCTGGTTTTTTCTGCAGAGTTCCAGCCTCTTTTTCCAGAGCTGGGGTATCCTTGGCAGCAACAGCCTCTTTATCCACAGGATTGGCCAATTTCTCCAAGACGGGGACTTCCTTTACAGAACCGTTCCTTTTTTCTTTGACCGCGGTGACTTCGACTCTAGCTGGCTTTTTCTCGTCGACCGGATGGATGACTAGTGGAACTGGCGCATCGACTGCATCGGAGGCTGCTGCGGCAAACTCGGGCTCCTGCAATGCTGCCCCTGTGCTGCCTGCAGTCTGTCAAAAAAACACACGCAATCAACCTAATGGCCCAATATCACGTTCGGTTCAGCCCACTCAGGAAAATACTCTTGTATATTACAAATAAACGTGGTACTGATCATCGCCCAACTTAGGGAAACACAGGCAAATATATTCTATATTTTCCCATTAGTAGTAGAGTTAGCAGGTTAATATAAATGTGTGCGTTAATACCTGGGAGTCGTGTATCTCGAGTCTGGCGAAGGAATCGGCGGTGGTATTGGAATTATTCTCCGTGCCCGGCGCTGAGCCAGCCTCAGAGGACAGCCTCAGCGGAGGCACCGCCTCGTCTGTAGACAACAACACCAATGCAATGTTTGGCTCACTCAGCCGCCACTCGCGAGACACACTCAGCATGGCACGAAAGGAGCATCTAAGAGTCGCACTTTATGATCCTTTATTACAGTTTCACTTAATGAGTTATTTCAACAACGGTCATCGGCCTTCTCAGGGCTACCATACCTCAACCTGGCTGACCTGCATAATGAAAGAACCAATGAAACGGAAATCTAGCAATCTTGTCATCTTTCTTCATTGCATCTCATCAAATGGAAAACTATTATTCTGAATACGTATATGTACTAAGAGTGTCTTCAAGAGCAGAGTGACTAGGTATATTCTAGAGAAACGCGCTGCACCGTCGACCGCATCATCATTTAACATCAGGTGAGATTGCGGTCAAACGTTTGACTGCCTGTTAAACGTATAAAAAATTATAACAAACTTTCGCATTTATGGTAATAATATAAGGAGCATTCGGCATCAGGCTCACATATAGGCGCGGCATGCAGCGTTACCTGCCGCTGGCGCTGCTCCCAGCAGAGCGGCCAGTATGTCGGCGGAGCGGCAGGCAGCGGCCGGCGGCAGCGGCGTCGGGCCCGCGCTCAACGGCTCCTCGAAGAACGTTGGCTGTTGATCAATGTACGTACACTACATCATGGAGCTTTCGCAAACAAATATTTACTTCTAGCTTTCGCCCGCGGCTTCCATCGTGTGGTACATACAAAAAAAGTAGCTTATATGCTATTCTATGTAAAGAACTCTATTCCAAGTTTCATCGAAATCAGTTGAGGTGTGACAATCGCGTGATTGAAACATCTAAACATCCTCACAAACTTTCGCATTTATAATAATAGTAGTCTAATGTCTTTAATGATAACGGAGCAAATATGAATGCGTTATCAAGAATCTTACATCAATCCACATCATTCTGCCGCCTCGGCAGAATTGTGCACGGGTAAGGTCCTCTGGCTTGCGTATCTAGCCCTAGCTTCAACTCTAAAAACAACTTCCTATGTATATGTAGGTCATTGGCTTTCACTTATTTATTGCACTTGTTTTTAGGGTTCAGTACCTCATTTGGAAAAACATAACCCTTATAGGATCACTTTGTTGTCCGTCTGTCTGTCTGTCTGTCCGTCTGTCAAGACCCTTTTACTCAGAAACGGCTCAAGGTATCAACTTGAAATGTATACCACTGTCTGTGGGCTTCTGGTGCCGTATAAAAATCAAAGCTCTAGCTTAATGCATTAAAAAGATATGGCAATGAATGTATAATTTTTGTATGGAAATGGCTAAAATGAAAAACCTCTAGAGTACTTCTACTTACTTAGCTTTTGTAACACAATTAAAGGGAAAAGTCTGAAATTGAGGAATTTCGAAGTTTTTAGGAAACTAAGTCATATTTGCGGTCAATTTCATACAATTACTACGTAAGCGACCGCAAATATAAGTTTGTTAATTCCTACACTTAGAATTTTTATTTTCTGACCATGACCACTGGTGCACGACCGGTATTCGAACCCACGACCAATGGTACGGAACCCTGAGGGCGCGAGTTCTCGCACTTGACCGTCTTTATTTAAGATCAAAATTCAAATGTCCTTCCTTGGATACTTCTTTTTTATAGAAAACTTAAATATGTAACCCGCTTATACCTAATCCCTCGGTGACAATCTATTCGAGGGGGGGTAAATTGAAAAACAGCGCTGCATGCAATGCATGCAGCAAATGCTGAATTTACTCCCTTTGCCTTTTTATTATTATTTTTTTGTGTATCCTGCTCTTTTTCTAATATTTGTTCTTTTTAAAGGTAATAAATGAATATTATTTATTTTATTTTTTTATCGCGATTTTTTAATGGTAGAATCGCATAAATTATAAAAATGAAAAAGACTCACCTCAAAAGCCAATTTCGGCAAGTTTGTTATGTAGCAAGTGTGTGGTTCACCTTCCCCACCTGAAAATTTACATGATATTAATTCATGCCAAAGAAAACAACATCCAAAGTTGGTTGCACCAAAGGTAATGGTTAAGGTTGGAGGAGGTAGGGCACAGCGAGACTTTCTCGTTCTCAATTGGAGCAGCCCGTCTGGGGAGGTACCTCCGCCTTACAGATTCCTGCGATGAGTAAGGTTGCTAGAGCTCTTTAGGGGGGGGGAAGGGTAGAGGGGATTCGGGGTCGGCAACGCGTGCGTGATACCTCTGGTATTGCAAACGCTTATAGGCTACGGTAACCGCTTACCAACAGGTGGACTGTATGCTTGTTTGCCACCTTAGATGATAAAAAAAATAAAAAAAAAGTAACAGTGAGCCGGACAAGTTAAGCTCTGTCACACAGCTGCTACTAGATTTAGTGTGAAATTATTTGTATACATACGTAGAGATCTCTCAAGTCAAAAAATGCACGCCCCCCCCCCCCCCCCCCCCCCCAATGTAATTATTTTAATGTGTGAAAGGAGATATTTACTGCAACACTTTATTTGTGTGTGTGCAGCGATTTCACTGTAGAACTGAAGAAGCAATGACATTGACCACGTTGTTCACATGTTTTGAATATGTGTGTAAAATATTAGAGGGGCGTGCCTTTTTAGAATGAAAGATCACTATGTGTATGCCATGTTGAATGCTCGACAGAGGCAAGGTTAACGCGCGGCTCAGTGAAGCCAGGTTATCGTATAGATAGAGTTACCGTACCTCCCGGGTAGAGCTGGACGGCGTGAGCGCGCGGCCGCGAGGGGCCAGGCTGCTCCGCGGCCGGCTCCGCCCCCGTGGCGCGGTGCTCAGGCTGCGGGGGGGGAGCGCTGCCTGCGGGGGGGACGTCATCGGCCGGAGGCGATGCGGCTGCCGCCTCCGAGCCTAAAGGCGGCTCCTGCAGAGTGTATCCTCCTTGTCCCAGCTCGAACAACTCCGACTGTAATGATGACGATGGATCACCAAAGGAAATTTTTGTAGTAATCGGTTTCTAATGAAACAATATTTTACTGAATTTTTCCATTAGAAACCGATTACAGTACAATGTACAAGTTAGTATGGATGGTACTTCAGCCTGAAGTGATGTGATATGCTATAAAAGTGTGTTACCTGAAGTGTCGCACCATTTTCAGAATATTCCACCGACGGCGGGTCTGACGGAAGCTGAGCACCCTCTAAAAATACAACACGAGGTGATGAAAAAATTCTAAAGAGAAAGAAGAATAAGCATATTTGGACTTTTATTGAAAATAGTATATTTGGCGAGGGTAGAACCATACTGATCCAAGTGTCATTTTTTCAATAATGGAGATTTTTGCAGTATGGGCACGGATTTTTAATTTTTTTCATGCCACACTGATCCAAGTTCAGAAAACATCATATTCTGTTAGGGAGCCTTAATTTCCCACTTTAGCATTAGTCTTACTTTCAAATATTTAACATGCCATACTAATCCAAGTGACAATCCGTACTTGGTACGGTTTTGTACGTACGCCTCAGGCATGGATGGATCTCGTGCGTTGTTGTCGAAAGCATAAGCCATTCATAGTTCGAGACATGGCTGACAAGTTTCTCGACTTTGTAACGCTAACAACTCAATATAAAGACTACCATACTGTTTTTGGAGAAGGTGCGAAGATATCACAAGTTTGTACCGCCGGTTCATCATCCGTTCTACCTATCAATTCCGCATATACCTAGAAGAGGTAGGGGCGAGGAGTCTCAGGACGATGAAAACACACTACCTTCCATGTTTGGGGCTGATTAAGCTTCATTTACTTCTTTAAGTTCTATTTCTCATAAGGTTTTCTATGTTAGTCAACTTGAATTTGATTAAATATTTTGTGCCAAAGTGATCCAAGTGCTTTTTTTTTTGCATAAACTACTATTTTGCTTCTCATAATGAAAAATATTGTCATGAAATTTTTTTTTTATCATTTTGAACATTTTAGCCATCATTTTATTGAAGAATAAACCAAAACAGATCACCTGTATTTTTAAAATAAGATCAGACGCGTTTCTTTCATTTTCTCAAAAGGATGAAAACGATACATGGATCAGTATGGTTCTACCCTCGCCATTTGTATGGGAAAAGCGTTGGCTACGCAATCTTTATATCCGGAACCGACAGCTCCGAAACACTAAAGTGCTTATTGACTGAAGACAATCCGCGACACCCCGCACCTACCAGGCGCAGATACGCGGATGACACCGGAAATATGTTTCAAAAGTTTGAAATCTCGATTGAGTGAATTTATTGATATTCTTATTTTGTAGCCTATATGTTTGGATGTTTGTTGTTCAATCGCGCCGTAGCGGCTCAACCGATTTCGTTGAAACTTGGTATATAAAGATTTCTTTACCTAGAATAGCATATAGGCTTGTTTTTACGTAGGTACGCTAAGCTAGTATACTGATGAAAAAAAATGTGTTGAAATGAAAGGAAAATAGTAATAGTACCTTCGAACCGTATCAGGTTGAAGCCCAGCTCGAGCTCATGGTACATGGCGAGAGGGTCGAGCGCCGGCGGCGGCGCCGCGGGCTCGTCTACGGGCGGCGGCGGGCCCGCCTCCTGCGGCGGCTGGCCGATGGCGGCGAGCGCTCGCTCCAGCGCGAACTCGCCCTGAGGAACACGCACCCATTACCACTACGACCCATCGTCAACCCACACTACCCAAAAGTATGTATACAGCGCCGGTAACAAACTATCGTATCTTCGTTAAATTAGCCCGGCATTACGTGAAGTCACAATTGGCAAGTGAGATGTATACTTAGTTTTGGGAACGTGCCTACGTAGGCTAGGCTACAGCGCGTAGCAGGCTGACACTAATGAAACCTAGGCACAGTCTGAGCTCCAAGCAGGCGTGAGTAGCTGCAACAAGCGCGTAATCGCTCTCGGCACGCGATACAATGCCGTACATGAAGTGCCGAGACGGTGCATGTTGCTATGTCAACTTTCATCGTTAACAATTCATGGTTATTTATTAGTAAATGAATGGACTTGCAAGCTTTTTTCTATAAAAAAATTATATGAACTGTGGATAAGTGATGTCAAAAGCTTGTATTAAGGAACCAACAACCTGAATACTATTAAAACGCAGTTAAAATTTGTGATTGCAAAATAATTACTAAACATCTAGCGGGTCTCGTAGAGAATTGTTAGATTTTAAATGTAAAATATATAAACAAATTGATACTCAACATCTGCTTCGAGGGAGGGTCTCCTCAGTTCTGGGCTGTAAAAGAACACTTGTGAATGTAAAAACCAAAATAAAAATAAAATAAAACGTTAAAACTCAAAGAACTTAAGTGTTGAAGTAGAATGACACATGTGTTTTGTGAAGTACCTCATCGGTGTAGTCGTAGGTGTGTGCGGAGTGTGCTGGTGCGCTGGAGGGGCACTGGAGCAGCTGGGCTGCGGCCGCTTCGCTGCGGTACGAGAAGGCGGGCCGAGTGCGCGGCCGCCCTTCGCTGGACTGTCCGACATTTTCCAACACAGGCTCTGCTTCAGGCTGCTGTGCATATTCAAAACCAGCTGCGCCCACAGGATTCACTTCAGCATCATCTCTGGAGCTAAATGCCAAATGTGTGGTTTCCACCTCTGGCGCCGTATCTGTCAACGGCTGTGTGAGCTCAGTGAGAGCATCTGCGCGTGGTTCGATCGGAACAGCCGGGCTCTCTGCACTACCGGTCGATTGCAGTGGAATGGTCACTGTGGTTGATGGTTCTTGTTTCTCCTAGAAATAAATACAAAACATTACATTTATATACGACTAGGCCACTTTCAGGCCGCCGGCACTAGCATACTTCATATCAGGTGAAAGAATCATAATAAATAACTGATGTACTGGGTAGCATCCCTACCTTCTGACTTAAAGTTTTTATTTCATAATTTTGGAGGCATTACTATTATGTTTTGCATTTGAATTCATGTTAAAGTATCATTAAAAATAAAATAACCAAGCCATGTGAAGCTTGCTGGTATTTTTCAGGCTTGGTCGGGAAAAACAGGCGTAAATTCGACTCAATGTAAGACGTTTCAAAATGATCCTTGATTTCAATTAATTATTAATTATTTCAAAATTTCATGATTCAGACAATGGCTATAGTACCAATAGGGTTCTTATTCAGGCTTTGGAACATTGAAAGCAAGTTTGTTGAACTGGCTTTTTATTATTTAACTATTTAATATTTATTTTATAATAGAATGAAACAATATCAAACAAAAATACCATTTGTATTTGAGCTGTGAGCTCGCCACCTATGGTGCCACTGCCGTTATTGATGTGCCCCTCACCAGCGTGCTTGTCTTCTTGCACGGACGCTGGTGTCGACATCCTCAATGAATGCTGTGCTGTGATACACCTGCTAACACACCTAACAATACATAACAAATTGAAATATGATTTCTAATAATTACAAGCACCCAACTGTGGCTTCCCACACTTGGTCATATGCAGCCAATACCTATTGCTGTTTCAGATCAAGAAAATGAAAATATATTTATTTGCAACAACATTACAAAATACAGAAACAGAATTTAAAATAAAAAAAGAGAGTAAAGATAGTAAAACATTACAAAACAATGATTGACTGACTGCCCTATCATAACCCATTGAGAACTGCATCATCATCAGATAGATCATAGATCTTATCAGTCTTGCTGATAGTGGAACTTAATACTATTGATAGTCAATAGTATTGCATGCACTAATAACATTTCATAGAAACAATTTGCTTGGATCTTTTTCATGTCATTGATTCTTTCTTGGTCATCCTGCATCATGGCCAGCGAGAGGGTAGAGGTATCATCATCTCCCTGCCTTTATCCCTGAGGTATGGTGGCCCTGAAAAGGGCCAAAGGCCATTGGTGAAAGAACCAGTGTGGATCAATACGCCTCTTAGAGCACCAGAAATTTTAACTAATAAAACCTAAATAAGTGTTTTAGGAAATGCTTCCATACAATGTTTTCCTTCAATATTTGAGAGCACAGTCTTTATGGTAAACATATTTTTTTAAATTAAAATAACTATTCAGCCAGTTTGTTATGCCTATTTACTACTGAATAGATCTACTATCAACATGGCTAGAAAAATCTACACTGGATAGGCTAGGCACCCATATATTCTTGCAATACAAAATGACCTGCTCAGGTAAGTAGGTCCTTTTTATACCAAATCAGTCAAGTACTTGGTACAATTCATAAATAAAAATAAATAACACCCAACAGTCACATACATAGTCCTGACCCCACACCAGGAATCCCTGTGCTGTGGGTATCAGAAACTGCAAGTACCATGAGGAGCTGTCATAATTAATGAAACATTAAAAATTATGGATTTAAGGGACAATAAATTACAATCCTGTAATTTATTGTCCTGTAAAATTTTGTGGACTGTGTTTGCAGGGTTTATTATCAGTAAGCAGGCAAAAGTGCATAAAATATGCAAGTGCAATTTTTCTTGCAAGCAGACATTTTGAATTCCACTTGGTGTAAATTGCAGTAACAAGTCAATCATAAAAATAAGCCGTTTTATGGGTCTTCTTTCGATCTCTATCTCAATTTTTAGGGGTATTTTACTTCCTTTTATCCAAATTGATCTATAATTACTTCTAGATAACTTACTTTTGTATCTCGATGTTCCTTGAGTTTCGAAGGTTTATCCAGGTCTCACTCAGATCCAGGTATAAAACTAAATCTCAGTTAGGTTTTGATCTCTTTGATAGGTAAATTAAATTTTATCACCACTTATTGCAACTTCCCGAATTTTCCATTTAGGTTTATTCTATGCATCGGAGGTTTCAACTTTACTTGCACTGTAAAATGTAAGTAAATTGTAAATTATGGATCGGATATCGGAAAATTCGGAAACAAGATAGCAAACACAGACAGATTATGAAGATACTACGTAGCAAACTTGCACAGACTAGTAGGAAGATACTATGTATCAAACTTGACTTCAAATCAATCAATCAATCCGGGTCGTCCACAAGCACTCTTGGGAGCTGTAGGTAAGGGCCTCGGGCTCGTATGGCCTATCGCCCTGGCATCTACTCGCGAGTACTACGATCCCCGGGTCTCTGGGATTAGCCTCTTGGTGCCTTCCTGGCTTGCAGGCGGCTCTATTTTAGGCTTTTCGTAAGCCAAGTCAGTGGCATAGGTTGCCACTTCTCGGCACGAGGTTGGAGTTCTTGCTTTATTTTTTTCTTCCTCATTCGTCAAAATCATTGACTTCAAATCAATGATTGACGAATGAATGAACTTTTGATTAATTGACATTTCGTTTAGCTGACAGTGACAGTCTGTCATAAGGCGCTCGGGTATCGTGTACGTCAGAGCAGCAGGAACACTGACATTAGACGAGACCTTCTGGACTTCTGACCATGCCATCATTTAGTGATTGGATTGAATTTAGGGATTGAATTTGTCATTTATTTGTACCTATTTGTCAAAATTTGTACCGCTGTAGTTTAAGATATTTTGCGAATTAACAGTTTCCTGCTGGCTTGACGTCAACGCAGCAGGAACAACTCTGTACCGGGTAAACCTCTGCACATCAGATTAAACTAAGTATACCATCATTTAGTGCCTGATTTGTCATGTCTACCTACCATTTGTCATCAATTTTGGTTCAGTAGAAGCGAAGCAGTAAACTGTTGATTCGCAAAATATCATAAACTACAGCGGTACAAATTCTGACAAAAAGGTACAATTATATACACACCGGCACAATTAGCGGAACAGAAAAAAAAGTGAGACTATGATATAATAACGCATATATTTGTCGAAAATGTAATTAGACAGAAATAACAAATTGATTAACATCTTTTAACAACGATTTTGAAAAGTCTTCGTCATTTTTTATTGAAAAATAAAGAAATTTAAAATAAGTGAAGTTTTTAGATGATTATGAACCATCACAAAAAATAAAAAAAAAGTAAGCATTAAATGATTTAACAATAAAATTTAAGCAAAATTAATAACGAGTGTTTCCCCCTCTTGCTCTGATTACGGTTTCCATTCGTCTGGGCATGCTACAGATTATGTTTTTATGTCATATTATGTTATCGATGATTTCTTGAGGCAACCGCTCCCACTCCTCAAGTAATGCGTTTCCAAGTTCATTCAGATTGTTGGGGGGTGGCATTCTGGATTTAACCCTTCTTTTTAGCAAGTCCCAGAAATGCTCTATCGGATTCATATCGGGCGAATTTGCTGGCCACTGCATCACCGGTATACCTACGTGGCTCAGATATGCCTGTACCGATTGTGCACTATGAGCACGAGCATTATCTTGCATTAGAATAAAGTCGTCACCAATAAATGGGGCAAATGGTACAACATGTTCTTCTAAAATGTCTCTGATGTATCGATCTGCTGTCATGGTCCCTCCTGTGACTATCACTAACTCCGTGCGAGCTCCCAAACCATAATCGAGCCGCCACCATAAGCCACTGTGTGTTCAAAATTAGACTGTATGTGGCGTTCTCCTTTGCGTCTCCATATTCGCTGTCTCCCATCAATCTGTTTTAAAAGAACTCTGCACTTATCAGTAAAGAGAACCTGCTGCCATTCGTTCAAATCCCAATGACGTCTCTCAAGTTTTGGGCCTTTGGCAAGTATATACGACCCTAAACCAACTTCTTCAAATCTCCTGCGAACTGTACGCTCACTTACTCGTACTCCTCGAACGTCTTCCAGTTCATTTCGAGCTTGTACAGCCGGTGTGTATATAACAAATTCATCACTAAATGATGGCATGGTCAGGAGTCCAGAAGCTCTTGCCTAATGTCGGTGTTCCTGCTGCGCTGACGTACACATAAAAAATGAAAAAAGAAATGAAAATGACATCCATAGTATCTTCATAGTCTGTGATGATGACATCCATAATCCATTCCATTGTTTTGTCAAACGAACGAAATAATTGGTGAACGAAATGAGATTTTGCTGCAAGTTCGCTTGATTTTATGAATTTTAAGAGTTTGTTTTCATATTCATTTTAGTTTCTTTCAGCGTATTGTTTTGCTTTTCATGTGAAGAAAATATAAACCAGTCTTCATATAATTCGGTACAAAGCTGTCGTTGAATTGTAAGGCGAAAAGGTAAAAATCATTGAATGATCTAATCTACCGTTTTGCGGTACTTATGTTAGACGCTGAAAAATAAATGTTTTATATGGTTTTAGGAGTTTTTGAATAAGTGCACTAAACTGAAGATTTGTAAAGCGCTGCCGCTGAGCCTCTCATCATTTTCTAACATAACCTACTACCGTTTTACTATTTGTGTAGGTACATTGATCACCACAGCAAGTAATCTGTGGTTCATGTAATTTTCACATAGATACAGGCCTATATTTATTTATTAGCTTTCCTTCTAACTAAAACCAAAAGCGGTAATTTCAAGAAGTTTGGTTAACCTACTTCAATTCAACCCAGGGGAATGATCCAAGGATGCTTATAATTTAATTGTGGATCAATGGCATTCCTTCTAGAAAAAGTCATCATTAACCATCCTTGAAGGACAGGGATGGATAATGATGACATTTTCTCACTTCATATGGGGTTGGCACAACATGTTTTTCTCTTTCACTTACATCTGTTAGCTGTCATGTCAGTATTCACTGCTTTCTTTAAAACTGTTGCTAATCTTAAGCTGCAATCTCAGATTACAGAATACAAACCAAAAAGGATGGCACTCGTGAAACGTCACCACTAAAACTACTCTCATTGAGAGTAGTTTGTGTCAGTCAGTTGGCGGATGCCGAACCGTCCGGAGTCACAAAAAAATAAAACTATGCCATCGTGTGCTGTTCCAACATGAAAAAAAAAACTGGGCGTGTTAAAAATAAAGATGGGATCACATTTCATATCTAAGTAGCACATTTAGAGTTCGTAATCACAAATTATTTACTAAATTGTAATGTTCATACATTGATTACATTGAAAAAAAATGTTGCCAGCTTGGAATGCCGTCCTCCATCTCAGCCATTTCATACACATCGCCAATATTGCATGCGTCCGTTCTCAATCTTATTTCCTTTATTCAAATAATTGGTTTAGGTGATCATGCATAGAATTATTGGAGATAGATGGGACGCAATTGACTGCGGTTTTTACTGTTAAAAAGGTATTGGGCTGCAAAACTAATTGCGATGCATGTAACACGTTTGCTATGCACCGCAGTGGTTTGGCGGCCTATTGTGTAGTAATCCGTATTAGTAATGGAGTACCCAACATATAAACATTACCCCAAAATTAGAATTAGGTAAGAGCAACCAAGATACCACAGGCTCTACGACGCAAATCATATGAGGAAAGACTACTCGCATTACGCCTTACTACTCTTGAAGATAGACGCCTTCGCGGAGACCTCATCGAAACTTTTAAAATTATAACCAACAAGTACAATCTGCCAGATATTAAAGATATCTTCATAAGGAAAGATGATCAAAGACCTTCTCGTGGCCATCAACTTAAGCTAGCTCGTGCTCCTGCTAACCTACTTGCTGCGTACCACTTTTTTAGCAACAGAGTAGTCCACAACTGGAACATGTTACCGGAAGATGTTGTTTCTGCTACTTCTGTCAATGCATTCAAAAACAAGCTCGACAACTGGCTACGAATCAATAAATCAGTGCTCAAAAAAGTGAACCAGACATGACAATAGACTTTCAATTTCGACACTGTGAGATGTAGACACATCAGCGGAAGCTGCTCGTCTATAATCAAATAAATAAATAAAAAATAAAAAAAATAAATAAATAAATAACCGTTTCCCAACCTGCAACATTACATAGACGGGAGATGCGCAAGGCTTTTTAGTGACACATTAGCTCGTACAAATTACATCGTACGCCATTTCTGGGTTGTTCTGTATTCTGAGGCTTCAATATCCCTGACATTGGTCAGAGACAAAGGCTATTTTGTTAGTCAAAAATATCAATATTGGTAAATCAAGTCGATTGGCTGTTTTATCATGCGCAGTAATTTTAGTCAGTCCCAGAGAGCTAAAAAAAAAGTTGTATACTTATTTAAGTCACAAAAAATGTATATATTATCTCTAAGTCCATATTAATTATAATATAATTATAATCTTTACTAAAAATATTCATTCAATCATCTGCGAAATTTCATAAAGATAAAATGTACCCTATACAGTATAATTTTGTTTATGCAACCAAATAACATGCTGTAAAGGGTACATTTTATCTTTATTTTTATGAGATAATGAACAATTAACTACAGAGAAATGAGTCTATCTGTGGCTGGCTTGCGCTATGTAGTATTGTTATTTATTAATTTATTACTAGCTTATGCCCGTGGCCTTGCTCGCGTGATACCTACATAAAAAGTAGCCTATATGCTATTTGAGGTAAGAGAGAAGTGAGGCAAGATAGAACTCTATCTATCCAAGTTAAATCAAAATGGGTTGAGCCGTTATGCATAATTGAACCACAAACCACAAATTGGTATAAGTAGTGGTAGATTTGCAAATCTATACTTGTTTTCTGAATAAATAAATAAATAAACATTCAAACATTCTCACAATATATTGAATTTATTATATGAGTAGGATAGGATTATTATGGTCAAGTGTGATTAAGATTCACACCCTGAAGCTTCTGTACACACGTAACACAAGAAATCTAAGTCTCATGTTATAAAGTAACAAGAGTCAAGGTAGGAATGACCTTATTTGAACATGCAGACGAAGTCACCGGCCGGTCAGCTAGTTTGTTTATTGCAGTTAGTGAAATTATAAATATTGTACAATAGGTTTCAGCTTGTATTATGTTTGTCTAATTACTATTATTAATATTGATGATTAACAAAACAGTAATTACCAAGAGAACATCAGCCTGTTGGTCAGACAACATTGTCAGCATGGTAGAAAGACTGAGGATGAATCTAGCATATCATTGGAGAGAGTGGTATATTATAGAGGTGGCCTATTACCCAGAAGTGCGTGCAAAAGGATAGATGGATTGAAGCTCATTTTAAGCTCTGCTGTGACACTAAATGCATTTAATTGAGAGAGAAGATTCATGCATCCAGCTAGCAAACCCAATAAGTCCTATCCTGTTTATGATTGGATTATCGTTTTTTACTTTAATTTCATCATTGTTATCTGTGATATCACTGCGACTGTACATATATTTGATCTGCATTTGGTTATAGTTTATAGCCTCACTTAAAATTTGATGCGACCACATTTCACAATATCCTGCCTGCCTAACCCCTGCCCTCCTCAATGCGAACTGTTTTTTGTCTGTACTTGTGCATGCTTTTGCAGCATGGCTTGTAAAAACTTTTAAAAGTAGTCATTAATTCAATTTGAAATTTAACTATGTAGTAAATGTGTTGTTTAAAAATGTCTAAAAGAATCAGCTGTGTTCTGTTCTAGGGGTACCATAAAAATGGAAGCTGCAATAACAATGTAATGTGAGGTAAGACACTATATTGTTAAGAACTTCGAATTATGTGCCGTTGTTTTTAAAAATATCTTAGAATCCAAATTTTACAATTCTCTAGTGGTTGTTTCCGATGACAATACATTATGGTGACAGAGTGCGAATCCGATGATGGAGTTAGAACACCTCACCTCAACAAATAATAATCATATAAGCGTGTTTTTTAGTTTTGACTAAACTATTTAAATATTATTATTCTTCATAGTTTGATTTCCTGTTACATATGAATTCAACTATTGGTTCAATTTAATTTCCTGTTTTGAAGCATACATTGTTCATCACTCATTAGGAATTTACAAAACAAAGTGTTCAAAGAGATCATTTGTAACACTGCAAAATATTATAAACATAACATGAACAATGCATTAATAAAATTTAAAAAATGTTATTCACAAGTGTTTAATGGTGTTACAGTGACTAGAGCAGTGTTGAAGCAACTTTGCATAATGATAACTTCAGAGGAGACAGATTCTCAGAGCACAGCTCCATCAGAAGGTCATCCTGAGGATGCCTCAGGTAAAAGTTTCAGCTTATATTTATTACTGGCTTGCGCCAGGGGCTTCGTTCGTTTCCCACCTAAATCAAAAATAGCCCATAATTAAGTTTTTCTAGGTAATGAACTACCTATTTCAAGTTTCATCGAAATCGGTTGAGCCGTTATGGCGTATACACAAACATCCAATTATGAGGATGTTTGGATGTTTGTGTTTGGTTGCTTGTAAGTTGTTTTTAGTCAGTGAGTTACAACAGACTCCACTTGCATTTGGACGCGATAAACCGTATACTTCCTACATCAATTGTTAAAAAACGATGACGATACGGAAAAAAGATATATAAGTAAATGGACTGAAAAATGTATGTTGATAAAGATGCGATAAGGATATTAAAACCGACAACCGTTGGGGAGTACAGGTTATCGAATGGCGACCACGAACCTGGCGACGCAGTGTTGGAAGGCGCTCCACCACATGGACCGACGACATTGTGGAGGTTGCGGAAAGTCGGTGGATGAAATAGGCTCAAGACCGTTCGTCATGGACATGGTTCGTCTTTGGGGGAAGCCTATGTCCAGCAGTGGACTTCTACGGGCTGATGATGATGATGATGAAGGATATTGAAATTATTCTATTTGTACTTACTACTAAAAAGAAAAGCTGCATGCTGCGGAAACGTTGAGATAGATGTGTGGTAGCGCCAGTGACTCAGAAGTTGAGGAGCAATAGGTTAGAGTGGTATGGGCATGTCATGCGGAGGGAAGAATGTCATGAGACTAGAAGAATAGTAAATATGAATGTTTAAGGAATAAGGGAAGGTAGACCAAAGAAAAGATGGATGGATGGTGTGAAAGATGATATTAGTAAGAAAGGAGTGAATACTGACATGCCGGCTGATGGAGGTGACCCACATGAAGTGTGATTAGGGCAGGGTGATGATGACTTACTACAAAAATGTATGATACAGGAACAGAAGAGGCTCCATCGTCGATGGTCTCCTCGGAGGCGGAGTCGGAAGTGAGCGCGGTGTCGGAGGCTCCCCGCGACGACCACCCCTCGGCTGACGTCACTGAGCCAACGCACACCGTCACAGACAAAACACCGCAGATCTCTGACTGGAAGACCATCGGCAGCTGCGTCTCTTCGTTTGTCTCCACTAGAGGTACTATTCTACATCTACAAGGTTCAATTCGTGAACTTTGAGCTTAAAAACTTATGGTGGTCACTTACATACTGGCACTATTTTTCAGCCTTTTTGCTTTTTATTAGTCAAAATATAAACTCCAAATGAAATTCGAATCCGAAATATCAATACACAGGGTGTTATAAAATAACTCCCGAACACTGAATGTTCATGTAACTTTTCTGAATTAGCACGCTGAAGTGGGCAGATCATCGAAGGTCAGCATATGTTTCGCAAAACGGTCCCGTTAGACACAAACTAGAAAACGGCGCAGTATAAGCCCATAGGGTTTACCATGTCGTCTAACTTCCGTTCTATTTCTCGCGATCGTGGCCCGTACCATCAATGTCACGGTCGCTGGAAGCTACGCGACGTCGAAACTTTAGCATGCGACCTAGTTTGGTGTATAGGTATATATTGATTTACGATATGATTTTCAAAAGTAAATATTGTAGGTTCAATGCTGCCATGGGGCTCCCACAAGGGTCCCGTTGTGCCACCTCCTGACTCAGACCTTCGTCCCGGAGAGTACGTGATGAGGCTTCTCTTTACGGAGTTCACGGTGCAGGCCGAACGCAAGATGGAAGCCGTCATGGCTGAGCCTCCGGTAAGCAGCTGAATCTTTAACTATTTTTGGTTCTGCCGTTATTTGACTACGCATATACTACTAAGTTAGGCCATAAGCACACATCTGTAACGATCAATCCAAAACTGTGAATGAGTATGAACATCCCAGTTTCAAAAAATTGCTAAAACTGCCGATAAATCTATTGCCATCTCTTTTTATTGACTCAAAAGTGATAGTTGGTTGTTTATAAAGTGACTGACAGCGTAATAAACAACGCTTGACGACCTCGGTGGCGTAGCGGGTGAGTCCCCGTCTGAGACGCAAGGAATGCGAGTTAGATTTCCGTCGCGGGACAATCGTTGTTCCGGGTCTGGGTGTTGTGGTACCATGGTAGTCGTAGTTTCTGATACCCACGACACAGGGAATCCTAGTGTGGGGTCAGGACTGTGTATGTGCCTGTTGGGTGTTATACAAACTCTAATAAAACAGGAGAAGCCGTTGAACAAAACGCTCCAGCGCGGCGAAGACCCTCAGCTGGACCAGATCCTGTGCGCGTTCGGCACCGTCGCCGAGCACTGCCTGCCGTCGCTGCTGCGCGCGCTGTTCGGCTGGCTGGAGCGCCAGATGGCCGACTCGCCGCAGCTGAGCGAGCAGGCCAAGAAGCCGCACCAGGACCTCAGGAATAAGAGGTAACCTTAACCACACCTACGTACGAACCGACTTCAATACAAAACCTACTTGATAACTTTACTTCTGATTCTTCTAGGTTTGGCCGCGAGGAACAGGCGTAGCTTATCTAGTTTCTAAGATGCATCAAAGTATGCCTAGGTTTTATTGAATATTTTTTGTCCATCGCTGATTCTGCTATTTTATGTCATAATTGTCGTAATTGTAAATTCTCACCTGAGGCACGAAGGTCCAGCTGACACCTTTTCACCCTCGCCTTGAAGAGACCTATATTTTAGTATAGGAGAGATAGAAGACGGCTGTGTGGCTGTTGTAAATCCGTTAAGCCATTCATTATCATCATGGGCTTGGTTACCTTCAATGGCTATTTTATAGTAGGTTCGTCTATTTGTATTTTTCATGGCCCTTGCTATGACACATGAATCATGGTACATATAACCACACAGCTGTATTCCCGGTAGATTTCATAATAGGAAATATATATACAAGTTGCTACATTCCGATCCAGATGAAATATGTATTTTCTTGATTGTAGCATAATCTACATAGTGTCCGGCAGCGGCGCCGGGCCGGAGACTGTGGAACGGAGCTGCGAGGAGCTTCAAGCCGAGAGGAGAGATCTGGCGGTGGAGTTTCTATTCTGCCTGGCTCTTATCGAGGTCTTGAAGCAGCTGCCCTTCCACCCGGGCCACGAGGACCTGGTGCAGTACATTGAGAATGTGGCTTTCAAGCGGTTCAACTATAAGGAAGGGTGGGTTCATTCATTGTTCATTCATTCACTGGTGTCTGTTCATTGACCTAAAGCAGCCAAGAAATAATGGCGGCCATCAATCATGATGATATAAATTGACTATGATGTCAAACTTTTAGGTTACAATCGAACCCGAACGCTGCGAACGTTCACATCATAGCCGACCTGTACGCAGAAGTAATCGGCGTGCTGGCGATGGCCCGCTTCGCGTCCGTCAAGAAGAGATTCACTGCTGAACTTAAGGTGAGACTACTAACTGGTATGCAATGCTTAGCTGTATGTGTGTGCCTGCCATCACAAGATCCTAAACTAATTTAAAGGTGTTAACAGGTAAACGCTTTAAATTTTTTAACAGCGGCTTGCTGTCGAACTCAACTGCTAATGGGAATCATCTGTCTATCTAGCCCGAGGTTTAGACAATAAGAATTTAGTTTCGAAGAAGCGCAACTTATTTAAAGTAATTATTAAATTGAGTACACACAGATAAGACAAAGATATACATTTTCGCCGTTTCGCTTCAAAACCCTTAAAAAGCTATGTTTTTAAAATACCATGTTGCTTTCAGGAGCTGAAAAGCCGTGAACCGTCCCCGCACACCACGCAAAGCATAATCTCACTCCTCATGGGGATGAAGTTCTTCCGCGTCAAGATGGTTCCCATCGAGGAGTTCGAGGCCTCATTCCAGTTCCTGCAGGAGTGCGCCCAGTACTTTCTGGAGGCGAAGGATAAAGATATCAGACATGCGCTTGCTGGCTTGTTTGTAGAGATCCTGGTGCCGGTGGCTGCGGTGAGTTGCACACTGGTTATTTTGTGGTTGTGGAGCATCTATTGATTCACATCTGTCTATGGTAGCCAGATACCGGTGCACATGGTAATCGAAAGTAGCTATTGACAGCTAAAGTCTGTTTTTGTTATTACCAGTTGTTTTAGATAATAAGGCTTCTATATCTGTGTTGTCTATTCCAGACGGTAAAGAATGAAGTGAACGTCCCCTGCCTGAAAAATTTCGTGGAGATGCTGTATAGCCACACTTTGGACGCCAGCACCAAGTCTAAGCACCGGCTGGCACTGTTCCCGCTGGTCACGTGTCTGCTGTGCGTTTCACAGAAGCAGTTCTTCCTGGCCAACTGGCATTGCTTCCTGGCTATGTGTCTGTCGCATCTCAAGAACCGAGACCCCAAAATGTGCCGGGTGGCGCTAGGTAAGCAAAGACATTAAACTAACACAGTTGTAATGTTGTAGAATGATCTAAAAATCGGAACTTGTTATTCTTCATCGACACATTGAGTAAAGCAGTTTCCTTACTTGACAGAGTCGCTGTACCGTCTCCTCTGGGTGTACATGATCCGCATCAAGTGCGAGTCCAACTCTGCCACGCAGTCGCGTCTGCAAAGCATCGTCAACTCTCTCTTCCCTAAGGGCTCAAAGGGCGTGGTCCCACGCGACACACCCCTAAACATTTTCGTCAAAATCATCCAGTTCATCGCACAAGAACGGTTAGACTTCGCCATGAGGGAAATAGTGTTCGATCTACTCATGGTCGGACGGCCCATCAAAATTATCCTCACTCCGGAGCGGATGTCTATAGGCCTGCGAGCGTTCCTTGTTGTTGCTGATAGCTTGCAGCAGAAGGAAGGTGAACCCCCCATGCCCAGGACATCGGGAACTCTACCATCGGGCAACACTCTCCGAGTGAAAAAGACGTTTTTAAACAAGATGTTGACCGAGGAAACCGCTCGCTCTATCGGCATGAGTGCGTTCTTTCCGTTTGTGAGGCGGGTGCTGGTCGAGATACTGAGGGCTTTGGACGCACACTACGGCCGGCCGCTGATGCTGACCAATACTCAGAACGTAACGAAGGAACAGGAGATCAACACAGGTGAACGGAAGCCAAGGATTGACCTGTTCCGGACCTGTGTTGCCGCTATACCAAGGTTACTACTTTAACTCTGAAAATATTGTCAAGAGGTCACATTTCTAATAAAATCATGATATAGTCCATTCATCGTCCATTAGTCAGCTTTAGGGGGGGAGGGGGGGAGGGGTCGGCAACGCGTGCGTGATGCCTCTGGTATTGCAAGCGCTCATAGGCTACGGTAACCACTTACCAACAGGTGGGCCGTATGCTTGTTTGCCAACTCAGTAGTATAAAAAAAAAAACATTTGAACAATCAAAATGCACTAGTTTTTTATAAAAGTGTGCGCTCCAAAATCGTCCCATAAAACATTGTCCTACAAACATATGAGATGGTTTTCGAACTGGAAGCGACCTCTTTCAATGTATTGTCCGTATTGCAGGTTAATCCCCGAAGGCATGAGCTCCAGCGAGCTGGTAGACTTGCTCTGCCGGCTGACGGTCCACATGGATGAGGAGCTCCGGGGGCTCTCTTTCCAGTCGCTGCAAACCCTCATCGTGGACTTCCCGGAATGGCGGCAGGATGTCCTAGCCGGCTTCACGCAGTTTCTGGCTAAGGAAGTACAGGTTCGTATATTGCGCAAAACCTCAAACAGCACAACTGTCAGAGACAACAAAATTTATAAATTTTACACATAATCAAAAAAAATCGTCATACTTTTTTCTCGGAATAAAGTTCGTGTTTTTTGGTGTTTGATTCATACTTGCCTACTATGCCTGCCTGCCTATTTGACGAGGAAAGTATTTAGCAGCTAAAAGGTTCAACCTAGCGAGGCAGCTAAAGATTTTAATTTGATGAGAAATTAACATTTTCTAGTTATTACGTTTGTGACAATTTATACCGAGGTTGATTTTGGGAACGAGTCGAATGCGCGGCGGTTGTTGCAGGACACGTCGCCGCAGCTGGTGGAGAACGGGCTGCGCATGCTGCTGCAGCTGCTGACGAGCTGGCGCAACGGCGAGCCGAGCGCCAGCAGCGTGCCCACCAAGAGCGAGCCGCTGGCGCACGTCATCCGCGGCGCGGAGGCGCTCGCGCTGCTCATGCTGTGCCAGAGCCGCGCCTACCCGCGCCGCCTCGCCCAGCACCTGCTCAGGTAACTCTCATCAAGTCCCATACCATCAACTTTGCGATTTTATTTAGACGGTGCGACATTACGTTGATATTTCATCAAGTTTAGCGTATGTTGCCATTTTTTTTTTTTTTTTATTTACTGTTTGTGGCTATTGTGTCACTGCGGCCACAACTGGCCTATTGTGATCGCCACTTTATTTGTGGAACCCCTTTACAGGGCCTTTAAAGTTCACCGCAAAGCCCAGCAGCTGTTAATAACTGAAGGATTTTCTTTGGGGTGAGGTGCTTTAGCTCCATTGGGCTGAGGATGTGCTTTCCAAATGGATGCTACGTTTGACTATAAGTGATCCGCACTCACCTAGCAGGTGTAGAGGCGTTTCGTCCGCCTCCTTGCATAGCCTGCAGGTTTGTGTCGCATAGCCCTAATTTGAACATATGCTTATTAAGACAAAAGTGTCCAGTTAAGGCTCTAACAATAATGCGAAGGTTGGTCTTATTTAGCGCTAGAATACTGCCCTTAGAACATTTGCTGAAGCTAACCATTTGTAATTTTTGCACATTTTTATTTAATACCTGATTATTTTTCTTTTGAGCCTCATCTGGTTGGATCGGCTCCACACTGAAGCGCTAAATAAAATTTTGTGAAAAAAAAAAATGATAGGCACAAAGCCGTGTTTGTTGCCTGATTCTTCTAGGCTTGGTCGCGAGGAACAGGCGTACCTTCACGTAGTTTCTAAGACGTTTCAAAGTCGTCCTTGTGATTTTATTGAAATAAACACCTTTTGATTTGATTTGGTGACGTTAGTTGAGTGTCTCAAAAATGTCTATCATTTAATAAAAGTTCAGTCAGTCACGCATGCAATTGAATATCAATAGGGCTAGCCGCACAAAATCAGAAAATTTTCGTTCAGTAAAATTAAATCAACCAATCAGTAAGGCGTACTGTCCGGCGTCATTCTTAATCACCAATCATATAACCATTAGTAGGTATTTACCGTGTGACGTCCGTGGTAAGGCCCTATAATAATAACTAGCGTTCGCCCGCGGCTTTGCTCGCGTGGTATCTTGATAAAAAGGGGCAGTTTTGAAAAACCCTTAAATACGTATTTCATTATTTGACTTTATGAGTATTTGTACCAAGTTTCAGATAAATCTCTCCATGCGTTAAGATTCTTCCATACAAACTTTTACATCTCATAACACCCTTTCAAGGGGTAGTTTTGATAATTTAAAAATACAGTTTTTCCTTTATTCTATCACTCATTATTTTTAGTTAGTTTCAAATCTGTAGGTTCAGCGAAACCGAATTTTCATACAAACGTTTTAACGCCTTTTCACCCACTTAGGGGTTGATATTTTGAAAATCCCTCCTTAGTGTGCTTGGCATATAAGGCAGCTACTGTCCAAATTTCAGCTCTACAGCTTCAGCGATTTGGGCTGTGCGTTGAACGTGGAAACAGGCCTTGTTCTTTTATATATACAGATAATCTCTATTTTAGGCAACAAATATTTTACATACAATGCCTATAAAAATATACCTTAAAAACGAACATACATAATATACATTATAATTTATAATTTACACTGCATAGTTTATACCTATGTCGGCTTCATGATCTTTTTAGACGTTGTACATTCTGAAAACAAAAGGTGTTCTGTTCCAGGGAGTCCAAGCTGCTCCTGGAGAAGCTGCAGCTGACGCGCGACGAGCCGGCGCTCATCGACGCGATCGACGCGCACATCCCGCACCTGACGGAGCGGTGCTTGCCTCTGCTGCCGCCGGCCGAGAAGCAGGCGCTGCTGGCGGCAGCCACGCCGGACCTGCTGTGGCTGGTGGAGCGGACCCACGCCGTCTGGACCGCAGGTTACCGCTGCATTCACCAGTCAAATGCGCTGATAAGCAACTATTACTATTTCCGTATTTGACGCAGCCTTCCATCGCGCTTGCTCCGTCGGTTCTAAAACCCTACGTTGAGTTCTCATCGGCCGGAGCTAGGACGGAGGCCTTCAGACCTATTGATTCCGTCAATAGCTCATACTAATTTACTTATTGCCGTCCTTAGTTTTACACTGGATCAAAACGACGGCATTCTTCAATATTGATTATTGCAGGTCTTCAACACGATGACACATCTTCGAAGAATAGTTGGAGTGGCAGCGCTTCGAACGGCGCTGACCCTTGGGAGGTAACATGATTGTCCTAGTACATTATAGACCCCGATCCAGTCTATTAGAGTTTTATTTAACGCCAATTTTCTGTAGAAGTTTAATTTACGCCGTGGTGATGAATAACGGGCGTTACGCTAGTACAGAATAGTATAGGGTACAACGCGAGCGATGCCGCGGGCGGAAGCTAGTGAATGATATTTGTATAGTGATCCAACCGGCTAAGGCCAGGTGTGAATGTGGTACATGTTGCAGGTGGTACTGTTCGGGCTGCTAGAGAGGGGGCGCGTGCCGGCGCGCTGCCCGGCCACGGTGCTGCAGGCTTGGCCGTTCCTCCACGCGAGGATACACGCTCTCTTCACTATTATTGAGCCTGCGTCAGTATTATACTTATAACTGGCTTGATTTTATTACAGAAATATTAGTGGAACAAGCTGTTCAGAAGTTGCTTGAAGTAATGCTACTCCGTATCCGCCTTATGACGTCAAAATCCTACAGCTAACTTTATTAGGAAATAGTGACTAGCGCCTTGCTGCTTTTTTTTTTGTTTTTTTTTATACAACTAAGGTAGCAAACAAGCGTACGGCCCACCTGTTAGTAAGTTGTTACCGTAGCCTATGTACGCTTGCAATACCAGAGGCACCAGAGGGAGCACACTTAAAAAGTTCAAAACGCCCTTTTTGAAGAACCCCATACTGAAGTCCTTAGGGAAAACCTCAGCAGGGAGATCATTCCACAACCTGAGTGTTCGCTGCTAGCGTAGCGAGGTGATAGTTGCTTCTTGTATTTCAAGAATTAACTATAGATGCTAATTTAATTTATTTATACTAGGCCTAATCACAAGTGACAGATTGTAAAAGAAAAGAGGAGTTGTCTAGCTCTCTTTTTAAAACGAAAAACTGAAGACAACTCTACTGAATCTGTAAACTTTGTAAAGTACTGCGAATTTGAACTTATTTCAGCCGTAGACAAAATACTAAGTGCTCAATTAAAATGAATATTATATTTCAGGCCTCCAAACGATAACCGCGCTTCCCTTCTGTCGCGAAGTCCAGCTTTACCTAGGAAACCTGAGAAAGAGAGAGATGGATATATGCAAGTAAGTACATACACAATACAAATGGTAGGAATAGTATTCTATGATCACAGAGACATTTACAAAATAAAGTAGTGGGAGTGATTTCTAAATGTCGAATTCAAAAAGGTGTATATTTCAGTAAAATCCCTAGTGATTTTAGTGTCTCTTTACTTTGAAACATCTTAGAAACTAGGAGACTTTACGGCTGCTTCTCGCAACCAAGCCTAGAAGAATCAGAATAATTCTGGTTTAAATTGAGCTTTCTCTAATTTAATTTCGTATCATGTCATTGAAGAAATTGTAACGATGTAGTTTTCCGAAATTCAGTTGTATTTTTGCCGATGGAAGTAACATGTAGTGATCCAAAGCTTGGCACTTATAACTTCAGGTGTGGAAGTACTACATGATGATGGCGTACCTCGTGGTGCCGGCCGTGCCGAGCCCCGTCATCCGCTGCGCCAGCCCGGACCTCAGTCTGAGGTATGCACACATACACACACGTGACTATTTCTTGAGGGACGATGGAGGTTCAATGAACTCTAACAAAACCGTTGAAGCCTATTGCAACACACAGAACAATCCGTAGAACCGTTGTTTTTTCCCAAAGCATTGTGAAGAGTACTTACTTATTGTTGTTATTTTGTGTTGTATGCATGATGTTCGTTTAGTCATCATTGTCCCAGTAGAATGTTTGCAAACGTATTTCAAAAAACAATGGATATTCTTATATTAGAACCGTAGAGGCTTATTCAAAAATTTATTTGTCTATTTATTGGCAGTTTGATATCTATGTAAAGTCAAATGTATAGTATGCGCTGAAATGCTGATACGAATAAGCAATGATTTGCTGTGTCCAACATCTAACTTATGAACGTTGATCAATATTCCCATGTGTATGTGCACAATTTTCCTGTGCTCTATAATGCTATACTATTATTGTTGAAATGTCTAATGGAGACGACCAACGTTTATAGATAAAGCATCAGTTACCAATGAGTTTGCTATATTTTTTATTAGAACTGTCTCTATTAACTGGGGTTTCTTGAACAGTCGTTAAGAATGGTTCAGACTGTTCTAGAAGCTCCAATTAAATCGCATTTTAATGTTAAAATAAGAATACTTACCACTTATTGGCATGCATACTCTTTGCCCCTAATCATTGGATTTTACAACACATAATACTTTTAAAGATTTTTACACTTTTTATACAATTTTGATGAGTTCTAATACCCCTAACATTTTATAGGAGAATGGTAACTATGACAAAACGTTGATATAATATACCCTATCACATAAATCTTTGTTGATATGAAATATTTACTTACTTATTCATAATATAGGATGGTTCATTATACCTGGATCAAACGATGTTTGGTGAAAGATGGTTCCAACGTACATTGATTGGATACCATTTGGGTTCTTCCATTTTGGATAGCTAGGAGATATTTTTCCCAAAATCCCAAACCATCAGGAATGGTAGAACAAACATAGTGTCCAATTCTGCCTCTCATGTTCTAACCCTGGTATAATGAATCCTCCTGTTTACACGTATTTTTTGAGCTATTTAATTTTGTAAATTTCGGCAAGACCATGGAAGTTTTATGATTTATAATAGTGGGTATATTTAAAGGTAACATAATGTGTGCGCGTAATAAAAGCGCACGTTACAATAAGTGTGATTGTGTTCAAGTTTATAAAGTGTGGGCGAGATGAGTGGTGTTAGTTTGACGCGGCGTGTGTGTGTGGTGTGTAGCGTGGAGGGGCAGGGGCCGGGGCAGGGGCAGGGCGAGGCGGCCGCGGCGCCGGCGCTGAGCTCCTCCAGCGAGAGCCTGAGCGCGCCCGCCGCCTTCTTCACGCTGCCGCTGACGTACGCGCGCGCCCACAGGCACCACAAGCGCACGAGGTGCTCGCTCTCCGCCCTCCCTATCGCACTCACCGCGCCCGCGCCCGCGCCCGCGCCCGCGCCGGACGCTCACTCGGTGACGGCCATCGGCCACGTAGCTCGCTCCCATTCATCTCACGCGTTCGCTACCCGCTACCATGCGCCGCCGCCGCTCGACGCACCATCCTCATCGTGTATGTCCGCGCCCTTAACTCTCCACACGATAGGCTATGAACACTCATACATCCACCATACATTGTACTGTTAACATAGCGGCTTTTATGTTCCTATTTTATGTTTTCGTTATTTATTATTTACGGACACTCAGACACACATGGAATGATTAGTTAGCTCACTCCTTCGTCTCTATAATGCATGTTTGCAGTAGTATAATTAAATCCTCCCTCCATGATGACGAGGAGTGAAGATGCGTTGCATTCTTTGTTGTTATAATGGGCCCTACCATGTCGTCTTATTGCCATCCAAATGCGAGCGTGGCAGCACTGTTTTACATGAATTTGAACCTCTTGGAGACTCAAATTCAAAATGAAAATCTTGGAGACTGTCAACTTACGTCACCTCCTTAATATAATGGCAAAGTTGGTGGTACGGGGCAATAGATCAGAAATAAACTGTTATAAACCAGAATGTAAACTTGGACATTAGTTATCAATATAAAATGAAACACAGTCCTTGTCTTTGCTGCACTAACGTCCAACGTTTGCTGTTAGTGTGCTTGCTTTTGTAATTAACTAGCAATGCTTTTGACTTTGTGCAGTCATTTTAGTTCTGAGAGTACTAGAGCAACTTTAGAAGGTAACGCATCTCAATTGTGTAAACAACTTTTTTATTTTCCTGATTCATTTGATTGCATTATAGACATGCTGGTCCTTAGTCTTCATTTGGGGTTCCATTACGATTCTACTAAATAGTTAATATGTACAGGAGTATTTCGTATATTTTTAATATGTATAAAGCTATGCCAAAAACTAAGACCAAATTCTAAATGCCTGAAAATAGCGTGTAATTTAACGGTTGCAAATGTAAGTGTTCGTAAATATTAGTGAAACGATTTGAAACTCCCTTTTGTTGGATGCTAGTTACTTCCTTGAGATAGTTGCTACTTTATGACAAGTACAGTCGCCTGCACTAACATGTATTCATTTCAGATTTTCATCAAATATAATTATGTACTGTTCAATATTACTGTAAACCTACCATGTTCATCTGTGTTCTGGCATCATTTGAAAATAACGAAATGTATACATGTTAGTGCAGGCAATTGTACCTGTTACTTACTTATTTTAGTATTATTGTGCTATCAAGAAGGCCTTTTCTTTGTACGAATGCAATTTTTTCCCATACAATTTAGTAAATTATACTACGTACTAATTTCAAGCGTCTAGTTTTTAGCTATGTAATTAAATCAAGTACATACATACTAGATTTATCGAAATAATGAAAACCATAAAAATAAATGTATTTAAATAGATAGATTGGTACTTACAGTTTGGCCATTTTCAGATAAAAATTCTGAAGTTAGCCTTTTGACAGTACAGTGGACAATTAACCTTAAGTGGAGACTTAATTTTTTCGGTCACACGGCTAATTTCAGAGTGTTCTTCCATAACGGCTCAGCTGAAGTTGCCTTTGAATCTGGTTGGAGAAACTGGAAATTGTTTTTACGTGGACGATAATTCAGTACTTGAGTCCATTAACCCCACGCGTTGTATCTGTACCAACAACGCTTTGTTTTATATTTGATGGTCAAAGTGATCAATTGGATGGATGTCTTTAACAGAATTAAGTCTAAATCGGTTAGGTAGTAGAAAAATGGAGCCAGGAAAAACAGAAACTCTATTATGTCTCGAATCTCGGTAAGTATTCTATAAGTGGCCGTGGTGGCCCCGGCTGAAGAATAGGCCCCTCCATATCTACCTATCCGCGGATGTCGTAAGAGGCGACTAAGGGAAAAAAGCTAGGGGATGAGCAGCAGCGTCTCCTATTTTAACAACGATAGCTCTAACTGCGCTCATCAACCCGCATGCCCAGCGTGGTGAGTATGGGCAAATCCCCCCACATGATAAGGAATTTGCTCTGTCTGTGGGGGAGGCCATGTTCAGCAGTGGACGTCGTACGGCTGAAATGATGATGATGATTCTATAAGTCAAGGAAGGATTTGAAGCAACTAAACTTCACGTGGTCTGTTTCGATTTTACCGGTATTCTGTAAATTGAACCTGAAACTCAGTAGAACAGCGAATGCCGTGCCAGTCTTCTGATGTAAATCACTCGCCATTTCATAGCTGCCAAATTCATCACTTTGACCAGCAGGCGCATTCTGTAAAGACATTTCGAACCTCGAAGAGCTGAATCCGCGGTGACTTTCAAATTTCCTATTCGTTCGAACTCTAAAACGCCTGTGGCGCCTCACTGACGTGACTTTCCAAGTAAGTTCTGTCACTTGAGTGAATTCGAGTTCGAACGTTTACAGAATAGCTTAGCAGATTCCCCACTTGTCAATGCGCAACAGCGTGGTTAGTCAGTTAGTAATAGACGACAGTAGGTACTCAGTGTACATTGTACATACGTACGTTTTGTTTTGCCCGGACAGTGCACTCTTCCTATCGGCGTGCCCGGAGACGCTGTGGGGGTATGCAAATACGCACTGCGCTATCACGGAATGCAAAAAATTGTGGAATGATGCAGTTACTTACTTATCGTGTAGACCTGAAATGAAATTGTCACAAAGTATTATAAAAAAATATAACATCAATTAATCCTCCAAGTTAACGTTAAAACATAATTTGAAGTACAATAAACCCCAACACTTTTATTAGAAAAAAAAGAGAAAAAACCATTCCATTTCTAGGTCTTGACAATGTACCAGTCATAAGTTACCCAATATTACATGTAAACTCTTGTTACAACGTGTAAACTCTTCCACTTTTTTACATTCCTTGATAACATATCCGTTGTTCGTTCTCTACTTCTTTCGTTGTAAGTGTTGAACGTTTGCCGTGTCCTCTGATAGTAAAGCCAACCTATGAATTAATGTACATATTTATTTCGTTGAAAGTCTTAGGGCTGATATTTATTGTAGTACAAAGCTCATTATCGCGTGGTGGGTACAATGGGGATTTGTTCGTAGAATCAAGGAGTCTGTCTTGGTTATAGTTATTGATAGGCATAAGCAGCTGACAGTTGAAACATTTTGAGAACATTACATTGATAAAAAAATGTCAAAAATGTTACACATGAGAATATCCTTATACTGTTGTGATCATATTGATCTTCAAAATAATAACCCATTCAGTCAAGTCATTGGAAATAATAACCATACATTTGGGCGAATATCATCAAATACATTGTGAGGTACACTGTACCTGTTGCGCATTCTGGTATCATTCAATGTTTGTGTTGCAAACTTACTCACATGTTTTTCTATGTACTATTTATACATAGAACGCCTTTAATACGATGTTTGCTAGTTCAAGCTTTTGGTGTCCTAGGTCCTGACGTACAGGTAGCTGCAGATACAAAAGAGAAAATAATTTGAAGATAATCTATTTTTTGCTGGCTCAATTATAGCTTGAAAAGTTATGAATCCTCTCTGCAGCTACTTGTACTAGTGAAAATGTTAACTTAACTAAAGGAGATTCGCTTTTGGCGTTTTTTATTTTTAAAATGATAATTTTGAAAAAATACTTCTTCTGTTTTTAAACCCAAGTTCGAATCTCCTTTATTTTCTTTTATCAAACATTCTTGATATAGCTTAGTGTTTGATTCCAAGTTTTTAAGAAAAATTATAGAAATAATCGTGGTATTGTTCTATATTTTTCACAAGCTGTCTCTGCGAGCTTATAAATAAAAACCCCAATATTGAACAAAAAAAAATTCTTCATTGAAAATAATACCTACCTAATATCACTTATCTATCCATGTAGTTGGCTTCAAACACTACCATCTCGTATTATTAGGTTTCCGAGCGACGCGATACAGAGCACAGCCATGCCGGCCGTCGATAATTTGGTTACACTGACATAGTGCAAGCTCTTCGTTTGATGTTCACCTTGAGTGCTGGCTATCAGAGTCAAAGCTTTGAAAATCTATAACCATATCCACGAAATAATTGAGCCACAACGTAGGCTTTCAGCCTAAAACCGTCACCAGAGGTAACACATTTAATTAACCTACCGCGTTTCACTGTTGGGTACATGTCTCCGGACTTATAAGTAGGAATAAAATCTATGAAAATGTCAGACCTAAATAGAATAACTTTTCTAAATAATTCCTCCTCGACCTATAATCGCATGGCATCGCCAGTTCAAAGCCAAGTGCATTATATCATCCGCGCTATATCGCATCGCTCGGAAGTCTTGCTACTACAATAAGACAATATATGAATGTACTGAAGCTTGATAAGCGGACAAATGATCTGGCAGCATTCTATTAACGTGAGGGTTTCTCCAGTTCGTCTCCGGACTCGCTGAGCGAGCGTAGCGGCGGCGAGACGCGCAGCGCGGCGGCGTCGCCCGGCTCGCTGCACAAGCTGGCCGTGCCGCTGGCGCGCTGCGAGGTGCCCGAGGTGCGGGACGCCGCCATCGTCGCCTGCGGGAACATCAACCCCGAGGCGCTCAAGTGAGTACTAATGAATCAGACGTCAGCCCGCCTCGATCGGCTGCCGCTAAATAAAAGAACAACAACGCTTTATGCTGTCCTAAACAAATTTTTTATTTTGCTAGTGATCATTGACGACCTCGGTGGCGTAGCGGCCGGTGCCTGCCTGAGATGCAAGGGGTGCGGGTTCAATTCCCGCTGCGGGACAAATTTTTGCTTGACTGCATTATTTGTTTCGGGTCTGGGGGTTGTGGTAACATGGTATTCGTAGTTGCTGATATTCACGACACAGGGAATCTTAGTGTTGGGTCAAGTGTATACATGTTACTGCAGGACTGTTGGGTGTTCTTTTTTTATTTTTTATTCTGACGTCTTATAATTCTCTAGGGATCTAATGGAAGAGCTAGTGCCACTACTCCGCGAGGCTGTCGACAGAAAGCAGGAGAACATGCGACGGCGCAGGCGACGTGACGCGCTCAGGCTAAATCTCAACAAAATGCTGCTTCTCATCGCGCAAAAGAAGACTTTCTCTAACAGGTAATGCGAGGGGGTTTCTTTTGAGAACGCATTTCTAGTAACACTCATCCCACTTACACTCATTCTTGGTTTCTTTCATAGATCCAACTTACAATCTCAAGTCGATTTAGGACCCATAAGGATTTACTAAGACTCTCCGCGACGTGTAACGTGCATCTCCTCTTTTGACACACCTTCAGTGAGATTGCATAGTTGATGACCTCTGAATGGGAGGTTCTTCTAGTGTAATTATTGAGTGTTGCCTTCGTTTTGGCAGTCCGTTCGCGCTGGAAGGCGGCAGCCTGCACCCCACGCTAACGGAGTACCTGGAGGGCGTGCGGCTCAGCCTGGAGGTGGAGGGGGAGAAGGACGCGCCCGCGGCGCGCGAGCAGCGGCTCACCTTCGCGGACTTCGTCACCGAGCTCGTCAAGAGCTACCCGCGTGAGTGTCCCACAGCCCCCAGTCTCAGGCTCGTATTCAGAGACACGACTCAAACATAGATTTAATCACAGATCAGCTGAACTCTACTTAAGTATTGAATCTCTTCTCAAATATAGCTTTTATTCAAGAACGGTACTTAAACTACTCTCAGCTGAATCGAGTCTCAAATCTCAACAAATAGAACAGAATAGAATAGGTGGAAATAGAACAGAACTATAAAGTGAAGTATAAATATGCATCAAAGTACGTGTAACGGAACGAAAATGTAATTTGATTAATGTCTAATCAAATCTAAACTCAAGCACCGATTTCGTCTGATTGACGTTTCAGAATAAGCATTTACTCAGGTGAACTGTGATCATTGAAGCTATACATAAGTACTGTTCAAGAATTAGAATCTCGACTCAAATCGAGATTTAAGTACATATCAATGCTTGAGTCGTGTCTCTGAATACGAGCCTCAGTGCGCCGGCTCAGCCTCGCGCGGAGGCCGGACAAGAAACGACGACCGCTAAAGGCCGATGATGATGACGAATCGCGTACTTTTCACCCTCTTGAACTCTTAAATCATTGAAGTAGCATCTCTATTTTCCAACTCCCTGCTGATGTTAAATAAACCACTGAAAGGTTCGGATTGAAAGGCATGCTTGTAATTAAGGAGCCGTTTCATTCTGGGCCTGGTCCATGTACACTATATAGAAAAATTAGGAAAAAATAGGAGATTACAAGAAAAATACAATTTCATTAATTTGAAGACAAATGCGATGGTACAAGATTTTTTTTTTTTTTTTTTTTTTTTATTGGAGATGGTTAGGCGTTTGACCACCAGCTCACTTTTGCAAGTGAGATGTGGCCTAAGATGGAGCACGCTTTACCAGAAGGAACTTATTCACTCTAGATTTGAAGACTGAATAGTTCTTCAGGTATGTTTTTTACTATGTGAACACTATTTGAAGGCCGCCATGTTGGTTTATAATTGGCGTTTGACATGACATTGACATATTTTTATGTCATGTTGTTTGATTTGATGTTTTTGTTTTGTCAGATAAATGTAGGTTGTCAAAATGACATTTCACGCACGTCCATCCGCCATATTTTTGTAGCGCTGTGTGTTGCTCTCTTTGTCAAAGAAAATCATAATATACCTTAGAACGAAGTCAATTTAAATAAAATGACCAATTAAATAAGTTTACTTTATTGCTTAGCCACATTTTAGAGTAGTGTACACAGTGCAGGCCCAGGCTCCATATATTGATGAAACGTCTCTTTTCCGGAAATAATAAGTAGACTTTTTTTATCCGAGTAATACGTTTGCGAAGCCGCGATCGGTTGCTTTTATTTCATATTTAGGTAGAAATAAATGTGGAATGTAATGAAGTAGGTTGTGATCTGTTGTTGCAGTGGAAATGTATAACTCTCTTATGAAGAAGGAGCTACTGCGCTGCCTGTTCTCTCTGTTCGGGGGGTGGTGCGGGCCGCTGGTGCCGGCGCTGGGCGCGCTCAGGCCGCAGCCGCCGCCGCCCGACGCCGACGAGCGGCTCACGCTCTCCGCGCTCAGGGTATGATGATATCATCAATCTTTGCAATATCCAATTTTTTTCTATTATTGATTTATAACCACAAATTAAATAATTCATTGTATTCCTTTAGTGTGGGTTATCAAAATAAAAATCACCTCCACCTCTCGTCAATGAACTATAAGTAGCTTTAGTCATTGAACAGATTGAAAACAATAATTTCTTCTGTAGGGGGCGCTACGGCGCTTAGAGCCGTTGGATGTCGTAAAGATACTCGCTCCGTCTGGAAGTGTCTCCGTAGCTTAGTTGGTTAGAGAATCTCCGTATCTAGGAGAAGGTTGCGGGCTCGAATCCCGTCGGAGTCGAGTTTTGTGGGATATTATAAAACGAATTAAATAAGTTCCGTATTTTTTTTGCTAGTTTCTTTACTGATAACCCAAATTTTCTCAGTTTTTCTGTTATTCATAAAATATCGCAAGAAATTTCAGCTGAGATATGACTGTCACTATTAGATGTGCTTCCCACAACACTACCCATTCACTACGAGTCCAGACGTAATTCTTTGGGACTTTCAATAGGCTCAAAATGCTGTAAACACCTACAGGAGAAACGATCGGTAACCGAGCCTATGGTAATGGCTGGTTCAAGTCAGCGGCTATAATACTTACTAATACTCTGTTTCTTATAGTTCGTATATTATTGTGCTTTACTCAACAGGCAATGAGCGCTGTGGTGTGTTGCGGCCCTTGCTTCGCGCCCGCCGCTTTGGCTGAAGACGGCTCGTTGTACCCGTGGCTGAATGAGATGCTAAGCTCCACTAACGATAAGGTAGATAATAATAGTAACATATTCTTCTGGAAATATAACTGGGCTGGCCTAAAACGCAATCCGTGTTTGTCTGTGAAAAGTCCGACGCGAAGCTGACCCACCGTGGCTTCGCGCGGTTTATTTACATACCTACAAACCTTCCCCGACAATCCACTTAGAAGTTTAGTAGTTGTAAGCTTGCTTGTCGTGCCACTGATTCTTTCTTCGTCATGCTGTTTAAGGTCAGTGACCAGGTCGAGATATGGTGGCCCTGAAAAGGGGCCTATGACCGTCGGTGAAAGGATTAAAGTGGGCCTCAGTTCAGAGGCTTTGGCTTCTTTTTAAATAAATTAGCCTTGTTTTAGATTCGGTTCTGTAATCAAGATCTTGGCTCAGGTTTCAGTAAGTACTGAGTAGCGGAGGTAATATTAGTGTGTTGCCGGTAGATATACGAGGTGGCGCGCGAGACTATGGTGCTGCTGCTGGACTGCAACCCGGACATCGGGCCGCTGCTGGACTGGTGCGTGGACAAGTGCTTCACGGGAGCGCCGCGCGTCGCCGACGGATGCTTTATGGCCCTCGCCACCATCTTCAGTGCCAGGTCAGTTATACACAAAAAAAAATAACTTTGGACGTGTGGAATTGAGCCGTGGTGGCCCCGGATTGAACGTGGTAGCCCCGGCTAAAGAATAGGCCTTTCTATATCTACCTACCCGTGGGTGTCATCAGAGGCGACTTAGGGACAAAGCTAGGGGCAGCAGCGTGAGTGTGGGTGTCGTCAGAGGCGACTAAGGGACAAAGATAGGGAATGGGTAGCAGCGTCCCCTCTTTTAACAACGATAGCTCTATCTAACTGCGCTCGCCAACCCGCGTGCCCAGCGTATGGGGTGGGTGAGTATGAAAATGAAAATGAAAAATGTTTATTTCAAAAACTTATATAAAGTAACATTTAGTTGGTTCCAGCTCTTCTTGTTAGGTAGGTACCAAAGCAGTCATATTATTGCAACATACTTCCTACGTACAAAGGAGTAAGTACCCACCTAAATAAAAATAAATGACGGTAAGCATTTATTTTTATTAAGAGGATACAAAAATCATAATAAAAATTGTCGAGTGGGCGGAGTGAAGAAAGTGACAGCGCCTATGTACTGTAATTGAATGCGGAAAGAGATAGCAAGCGTTAGAAGGCGCTCGAAAGTAATCGACGTAAGCGACATATAAGAAAATATCGATTATCTCAAAAACTATCTATTTTTTTTTAAAGTGTCTTGGATTTATGTACCCAATGCTATTGTCTAACAAAATATAAAAAAAAAGTTATTTTTGTTAGATAGTCTCAGAGTATTTTCGAAAAAACTGCTGCAGAGGACCCTTTAGAGAACTTTAAAAAATAAATCTATCGAGTAAAGTTTTACCAATCGCGTTTCTGTCTTGGATTTACGTAAATAAAATGCTCAAGTTATCTTTGTCATAAAAATCAAAACTGTGCGTTTTGCGGTTATTGAGAAAAAACAATTCAAAAATCATAAAATAATTAAACCCTCACCTTAAGGTGGGTACTTACTCGTAGTATAGGCTGTGGTATGGGCAAGTTCCCCCCACAGGATAGGAAGTCTTTGGAAATCTGTGGGGGAGGCATGTGTTCAGCAGGGGACGTCCTGCGGCTGAAATTATGATGATGTTCTCTCTAAATACTCAAAAATTCCCTTACTTTTTCACAGTGCCTATTCCGTTTTTTTTTGCTGTTTTGTTCTTTTGATTGTCATTATTACTCATTATTAAAAGTACGCGAAGTTCGACATCAATATACAAGCTGAGTTTTTTTCAGGGCCACTTAGGCGAAATCGGAAACCGTGAGAGTAATCGAAAAGCGATGATAGGAGTTACGGGCACGATTTTGAAAAAATATGATCTGCATAAAAAAAAAAGTTGTTTATTTTACATTTTCACAAAAAAATATATATTTTATTTTTGCTTTTCCGTGTTCTATGTTTGATAATAAATAATAAATGTATGATAACAATGTTTATAAAGTTGTTGGAACACCTTCAAAACTGCAAACTTTTCGATTACTCTCACGGATTCCGATTTCGTCTAAGTGGCCCGGAAAACCCTCACCCTGTATAGCTTCCTTCTTCTTCTGGTAGGTCTCCAGTTCTCCACTACTGGAGGCTAGCTGTCAGCTCAGCGAATTTATCCCTGTTTTGCGCTAAGCGAAAGAGATGTTCGACGCTGGCTACATTTGTCCACTCCCGGATATTTTCTTCAATCATGATTTCCTCCTTCCAAATACCTCGTTTGCCTTTCTCTTTGCCCATCATGATACCTAAAAAAGTGGAATAATTCAGTTTGAACTGATTTGACCCCAAAACAGCTGATTTTTGCGTAATGATAAATGGCGAATTTCCAAAAGTCGTAGCTCAAACTTATTGCCAATTGAGTGTAGAATAAGCGCCTTACATACATTAGCATACATATTGTGAGTCACCTTGTATACAAGAATACACGACAGACGTGCTCTAAACAACTCGCATATTTACCATTCGTAGCACAAATCCCCACAGTTGTGTATCCGTCGCCCGTGACCTTGGCTACGCTCCTGCGCCCCTCGCCTGGAAGCCTCCCCTCGTGTCTGGGGGCGATGTAATCATTATTATACTTTTCCTTCCTACCGTTAACAATCTCGCTACCCCGCTTCCCCGCCGTCCCCCTTCTATTGTAATGCTGTTTGATTTGCTTTTCGGTATTCTATATAGTTATAAATTAAGTCGCGTCATTTTTATTTGTACTTCATTTCAGCCTTCTTAAACATTTATAAGTTTATTCTTCTAATTTTTCGATTCCAAGACGTTATTATGTTTTTATTATTACTAAAATATACACTATTGTCCTATCATATTCGTTTTCTTACTATCATTATTAAATATCAAACGAGAACGTACTCGTATATCAAGGCTTAGTATACGAGTAAGTGGGAATTACTAAAACTGACGTACTTCGAAAACTCATAAAAAGGAATCTCTTAGTCAAAGTCAAAGTCAAAAGGCATTTATTTCAATAAAATCACTAGGATGAAACATCTTAGAAACTAGGTGAAGCTATGCCTGTTCCTCGCGACCAAGCCTAACACGGCTTGCTGCCTATCATTTTTTTCGATGATCCTTTTTCACAAAATGGAATTTAAAGCTTCAGTGTGGTGCCGATCGAACTAGGTTAGGCTCACAAGAAAAGTAATTAAAAGTACGAGTGTACTTATTACGTCAGTATACACTGAAATCTAACTACAATAAAACGTATCGTGCACTGCAATCTTACAACGTTAACTGGATTATGTAAATAAATAAATAAATATTCCGGACATATTCACACGGTCAACTGATCCCAAACTAGGCATAGCCTGTACTATGGGTACCAGAGACTGATATACATAATAGATATATATATTTAACACCCAGAAACAGAACAAACATCTGTGTTAGTCACAAATGTTTGTCCAGTGCGGGAATCGAACCCGCGACCTCTACCGCAGAAAGGATCGGAACAAATCAGCTACTTTCGTTGTTCAAAGTATAATGAGCTTTTGAAGTTTGCAAGATTTCAAAAATGAGTGCATTGGGAAATTCGCTGCGAACCTAACCTTGGAGAACGCAACGGAACACCTTCTTGTTCGTGATGCATTGATTGTTAAGAATGTATTTAAGTGGCCACCCCTGGCCCAGATATTTGCAAGGCGCGGGCTCGGCCGCTAATCTGCTAATGGTGACAAGTTTGAGTGATCGTTTGTTGAGCTGCGTGTGTCGCTCGTAGGTACATTGCTTTGTTTGTTGCCGTTGAGGTAAAGCGGGATGCTGGCTTATCAAGTTTACGATGTCTTCTACTTCGTGTCATTGGTCGTTGAGACTATTTTCAAATGTTAGTCGTATTACTGGTTATTTCCTGGTCATCCTGCATTAAAGACATTGCGTAGGTTCTCTCTTTAAAAAAAGCCAGAGTGGTGAAAAGATTATAGCGCGCCTCGTAGAGGCTCTTTTCATGCACAGGTAACATGTCATCGAATTTTTCGGTTTAAGGACATGCCAGTTTCCTCACGTTGTTTTCCTTCACCGTTTGAAAGAACTAGCATGGCGTGCTTACATATTTCGAATGGAAAATCCATTGCATGACGGGGTTCGACCCACGACCTTTATCGGAATGCGGGGTCACTACCACCATTGCTTTCTGCTAGGCAAAGGTTTCCTCAACTCATTTTCCCTCACCCGATGGACCGATGACATAATGAAGGTTGCAGGAATTCGGTGACGAAAGGAAAATCCCAAGACTGTTCGTCGTGGAACTCTTTGGGGGAGGCCTATGTCCAGCAGTGGACTTCTACAGGGTGATGATGATGATATCACTTTTCAATGAAAAACTGCCTTATAACCAACCTATGCTTGAATTTGATTCAGTTTGAGTACAGGTCAGACTATACAAGGTGATTCATAATATTATGTATGCTATCCCGAAAGGGGCTTATTTTACAATCAATTGGCAATAAAGTTTGTTTGGTTTGGGGTAAATCAGGTCAAACTCGAATCAGCTGTTTTAAGTAGCAGTCGTGATTCCGAACTTCTTGTACGTTATAAGTTCTATGGATGATAAAAATACAAAAAGAAGCTGATTTAAGAAGATAAAGTTTGTGAAAAAAAAATACCGGACATATTCACACGGTCAACTGAGCCCAAACTAGGCATAGCCTGTACTATGGGTACCAGAGACTGATATACATAATAGATATATATATATTTAATACCCAGACACAGAACAAACATCTGTGTTAGTCACAAATATTTGTCCTGTGCGGGAATCGAACCCGCGACCTCTAGCGCAGAAGGCAGAGTTACTACCAACTGAGCTATGAGGCCAGTCTATGTAAATATTGATGTTTTTTCGCTAATATTATTACTTTTAGTTGATAGAATAACCCCCTTTCGGGATGGTATACATGTTATGAATCACCTTTTAGAATGTTTTATCTTATTACTCAAAATTAGCTAAAATTGGCCCAACAAATTTCTAATTAATTTGCATCCATTTAGCACTCAGTGATGCTGATGGCACTAGCAAAGTGCAAAAACCAACAAGCAATTAGTGCGGCTCTGATGCACTTAGCGTTTATTTACAAAAACCTCATCATTCTGTGATTTTCGTGTTGAGGTATATTGTGCCGATGGGACACATAGTAAAAATCTGAACAGAAGCCAACATTCGTTATAAGCAAGCCAATGATATTCTTACTTTTTTAATGAACACTATAATATTACTCAAGCTTGCTATATCCTCTTAGATCTCCAGGCTACAGGGGTATTAAGTGGTAGCTCTATGTTATGAGCAAAAATGTCAAAGCAAAAATTCAACTAGGTAGGTTCAACTTTGATAAATCCAGTCGGATGGAAAGCGTTTGGGAAACTTCGTCTTATCTTCTCGTCGCAAATACCGCAGAGTCTCTAGACGAGTCTACAATAAGTGAGGTGACATATAACACTGAGATTTGGTTTTCAACCATTGGCCTCATACACAAGCTCAAAGCACTGATGGAGGGGTGGCAGTGGCCCCGATCCACAGGTCGTGGGTTCGAAACCTTCCGAATTGAAAAATCTCTATGCAAAAATCAGCAGTTTTGGGCTAAAATCAGTTCAAAGTTCAAATTTAATGAATCAGCGGTTTTAGGTAGCAATATTGATGCCATACATCTCGTTCGTTTAGTAATTAGTTAAAAAACAAAGTTTAGCGAAAAAAAAACAAAAAAAAATGGAAATATCTAAATATTCAGGAATTTTTGTATTTGTATTTTTCTTGTGTACAATAAAGAATAAAGAATTTGAAGTCGGTTTTTGATATTTGTTAAAAATATCTAATTCGCTAGTATTTTTTTGTTTATTTTTTTATTAAAACAATACATGTATCGTTACAGATGTTGATAGAATAAAGCCTTTTCGGGATGTACACCTTTTACATGCTACTCAAAACCTTCAAAATCACTTACAAATGTTTTAATTGTAGCACAAACAAACGAATATTTGGAACACTTTGACACACTAAATTATAACCACTCCCGAAAGTATGAACAGATCTAACTCGTTCTGTTGTTAAGGTATTTTAAAGGTTTAAAATAGCGCTTGCTTGCTCTTAGTGTTACTGGTTCTTTCTCGGTCATCCTGCATTAAGTCCAGTGGGGTGTTAAACAAACCTACTTTATTTCGTGTTCTATTTTTTATTCATAAATAGTTTTTAATACATTTTAATTTAAAGCGAACTTAAATCTAAACATAAATCGATGACCGAGATTAGATTTTTTATATAAAAATGTATGTAAGGTACATACATACTTATTGTAACTTAGATATAAAAGTTGTTTGTTGCATATACAACACTAGTTGTTTATTGTTCCTATATAAATAAAAAAATTATAACAACTGGAAGTGCACGTGGGCCGGGCGTCCAATTAATCTTGTTATGGTCCCGCTGCATCGCCTCCGCTCACCAATTTCGAAGCCACCCTTGCTTAATTCGATACTCTGTCCAATTTTTCGCCAATCGTGTTAGGCTTTCAACTCGATGACGCTGGTTTTTCGGTATGCACTTCTAAAAGACAAAATAAACCTTTTTGAGATAAAATGTCACCAGGAGGGAAGAATGTCATGTGACAATAAAAGTGTTAGATATGAATGTGGATGGATGTAAGAGTAAAGGTAGTCCAAAGAAATGATGGATGGACTGTGTGAAAGTGGATATGGTTAAGAAGTGATTGCTGAGATGACGACTGATAGAGGGAAATGGAAGAAGTATACATGTTGATACTTGTGCCGACCCCACATCATGTGGGCTAAGGGCAGAAAGTTGATGACGAAAAAAATTGAACACGCAGTAAATATGCACTTTTGCTATGAATGCAACCATGCACATTCGCTCGCGGTTCCAAAATCTAACCGGTTTGCGTTCGACCGTTTTTGTGACATCGCGGGCTCAAAACCCTAACATAACTTAAACATTAACCAATTAAAGTAGTTTTATAAATATTCAATTACTCTGTAATACCTAGTGATAAATAACTTTGATTATAACTATTTTTCATCTCAACTCAAAATTCTTACTCTTTACAAAAACACAATCATATCAATCGACACTAAAATGGGAGTTATAACGGTGACCATACTGCCGGAGTAGAGCCTCGTCCGTCTTACAAAACCTTTATGCCGGCTTTCGTATTGTCTATCTGTCCGTAGTGTCCCTGGCAAATACAATAGCTTACGTTTGAAAATCTCAGAATTAAGACATACAATCACGGTAGTGTCTTATATCTTCAGTGTCTTATATCCTCTTTGATATCCTCTTTGCATCACGGTACTAAACTCGCAGGGGCGCGAGTTGCACGCATTCGTGCGCATTTATATTAAAATTACTTCTGCGAAAAAGTAAACACAGCCTACGATAAATGTATTGTAACCGTAGGTAAAGTGGTTAACCTGCCGCGACGTATGGTATCGCGTACGAGTCTGCTATTTGAAGTGGCGTTATCATTAAACATCTCATTACAGTGAAACCACAAATTAAATGGGCTGCAGGCCAGTATATTCAAAATATGGGTGTATTCCAGTAGGGCCTAGCCCGGACTTGGACCCTTGTGGCACTCAAATAATTACTCAACTAGCTTCCGTCCGCGGCTTCGCTCGTGTGGTACCTACATAAAAAGTATTGCCGCTATTCCAGGTTCTTTATCTATTCCAAGTTTCAACGTTATCGGTTGAGCCGTTAAGACGTGATTGAACAACAAAACATCCAAACAACCTCACAAACTTAAGCAATTTTAATATTAGTAGGATAACATCATTATTTTCCTTTTTTTTCTGGTAAAAAATAAAATTTATGAAATAAACATTATGAATTGAATTAAATTTGCCATTTATGTCGGACTTCCTAAAAATAAAACTTGTCTTCATCGCACTTTATTACTTCAACCTTTATTATGCGAGCGGGTAAAGAGTGGAACTCATTGCCGGCGTCTGTGTTTCCGAATACCTATAATTTGGGTGTCTTCAAGACCATATTGAAAAGATTTCTTCTAGGCAAACGTGCTACACGGTAGACCACATCGTCACTTACATCAGGTGAGATTGCGGTAAGAAGTCAGCCTATTTTGTATTAAAAAAAACCTCACCTATAATTTTTGTATCTATCCACAAGGAAATGAACACATAATACTCGTATACTAACGAAGAATGTGGACAGCAGTCGGTCCCTTTTTGATACTCGAAATAGTAATGCAATTATTAGAGAGCCGATGGGTGCTTTATGGACAACGTAAAAGCTTCCATTATTTTGTATTAAAAAAAAAACCTCACCTATAATTTTTGTATCTATCTACAAGGAAATGAAAACATAATACTCGTATACTAACGAAGAACCCCTGTATGACAATGTGGACGGCAGTCGGTCTCTTTTTGATACGCGAAATAGTAATGCAATTATTAGAGAGCCGATGGGTGCTTTATGGGCAACGTAAAAGCTTCCATGCGTTTTAGTTGGCAATCTAACGCACTATCATCATCATTGCCGGCGTCTGTGTTTCCGAATACCTATAATTTGGGTGTCTTCTAGACCAGAATGAATAGGTTTCTTCTAGGCGAACGTGCTACACCGTAGACCACATCATTACCTACTATTTTGTATAATAATAAAAAAAAAATACGCCTCCACCGAAGAGTGCTATGACGAACAACCTGATCCTTATTCATACACTGACTTCCCGCAATTTTCACATTGTCGTCGGTCCATCGGAATAAATAAATAAATAAATCGGGTGGGGGCCTTCCAACACTGCGTCGCCCGGTTCTAACACACTATACATATTTGTAATCCTCGTCTCATCCCCCTATGGATTCCGTTTTATGAATGTTAAATATTTATGACTTCTGAAAGACAGATAGACTTTTAGTGAATTTCGATAGGAGGGACCCCTCCCCCCTATCGGAATTAACTATCGGATTGATCACTTTATAAAGGCTTGGTGACTGACATGCAGAGCCTAAACCGCTGGTCGTAGATAATTGAAATTTTGAGGGTGTATTTGCCTTTTATTTGTCCTGTTGTAACCCTTACGTACGGTTTACTAAGAAGGTATTTTTAAAAATTAAACCCCTAAGGGTGTGCAGTGGATTTGCAGATTGTATGAAAAAAAAACACGCGATCTTGTCGCGGGAGCTTTCACTAGTCTTTTGTAAATATAGAAACGAGAAACTCAAGTTCAAGTTACGGCAGTTTAATTTAACTTCCACTAGAAGAATTATATACGGCATTTAGTTCTTTCACGAAATCCAGCGAAAGCTGAGTCTTCGCAAACTAATAAAATGTCATGCGAATCCCTTTGACTCAGGTGCTTAATTCTGAAAGCAGCAAGCACTTTCATATCTAGGTACTTTCTTGACTTGTAGATTGAGATCCTTTGATGTAGTCTAGATTAAATCCTTTACTATTAATATGAGACCTAGGAATATTCATGGACTCAAAACTTCATTAATATGTCCATATAAATCACATAGTCAATAAAGTTTATAAGATGTATGGATTCGTAATGCGAACTTGTGTTCCTTTCAAGAGACCAGAATCTTATCTCTTGCTGTATAATTCATTAGTAAGATCTCAACTAGAGTACGCTACACCTGTCTGGAACCCTATATCATGATCAGATAGAATCTGTCCAACGTAAATTCTTACGCTCAATGAACTATCGCTGTTTTCGTTCGAAGTCTTCCTACGAGTTACTTCGTAGGAAATATTCTCTTCAAATACACTTAAAATGAGAAGATTGCTCCTTGTTCAATTAATGTTATATAAAATCTGTCATAATAAATTTGAATGTAACTAAGTTAACCTAATAAACATCCATATTCCATGTCGTTCACACGTCACTCGAGAGACCCGCAAACGTTATCTACTCGCACCTACTCCTTGCAAAACGAACGCGGGCGAGCGAGCACTACTACATAGAATGACTAAGTTATTCAACAACCATTTCATGGAAGTTGAATTGTTTGCAAGCTCACCCGCCTCGTTTAGGAAAGCAATTATTGAGTTTGGGTTAAGGTAGAAATACACCAAGTGTACTCTTAGTATATTGTTATTTCAACTTTATTTTATTTTATTTTAAAAATCTTAGGAGAAACTTACAACTAGGTTTACACAACATCAAATAAAAATATATATAGAATATAACATGCCTGGGAGGACCAGTGCATGTTTATTGACGGCTAATTACAAATTTCTGCAGATACGTATACTTAAAAATTACATGATACAAAGTAAGTTGACGACTTATTGAAAGCAATAGAAACATAATTAAAAGAAGCATAGTGGAAAAACAACAAAAATTAAATTAAAAAGGTTACATAATGAAGTTAGCTTACACTTTAAAAAATTGATCACTAAGTAAGCGTCTGAGGGGACTTTTTGGCGGGAACTTGCGAAGTGATGCTCTCAATTTATTTTACAACACTAGTGTCAAATTGAATAATATTGTGTAATTATGGTGGTATTTTGCGTAATATTGTTTGAGTAATCCGCAAAAGTGAAGTGAAATGAAATGATTGCGTGTATCGTCATTTTTCGAGTTGGCGCCAAGAGGTCCCTCGAGGTTTTAGTAAAATAGTCACCATCATATCTTACTAAAACTGAACTTGACTTGACTTGACGGTGACTCGACGATCATAAACGAAAGAAAATGAAGAAAGATAAACAAATTAACAAGAAAAAATACACGTAAGACTTGGCAGTAAGGCCTACTGCCATAGCCAGCCCAAAAGGGAAGAAAATTAAAAAAAAAAGTAAGCTTCTGAGCTTACTTGTACTGGTGTGAAATAAGTCTATATCACTGTTTACATTTACTAGATAATTAAAAGAGCAAGAAGTTCTATAAACAAATGCATTTTGCCTATAATTAGTCCTAACTATAGGAACGTAAATGATGTTCGGTTTTCTCAGTGTAACCGTGCATGTGCGCAGTCCTATTTGCTCAAGGAGCTCCGGACAATCGACAGTGCCGTTTGCTATGTTAATTAAGTAAGTCAAATCAGCCATCTCTCTGCGTTTGTGAAGGGGAATAAAGTGAAATTTGCGACATCTAGTTTCATAATCTGGCAGATAAATACGAGCTTGATACTGCAGGTATCGTAGAAACCTCTTCCGACGACATTCTGAAAATAAAACTAAGCGAACGAGATGCCTTTTTAACTATAAAATCAACATGTTGATCGAATAGTAATTTATTGTCAAAAGTTACACCTAAATCTAACACAGATGTTTGTTCTGTGTCTGGGTGTTAAATAATATCTATTATGTATATCAGTCTTTGGTACCCATAGTACAGGCTATGCCTAGTTTGGGATCAGTTGACCGTGTGAATATGTCCGGAATATTTTTATTTTTTATTTTTATTTATCTTTAATAATCATCTCTAGTTAGTGAAATGTTATGAAATTTGTCGTCAAATAATATTTTAGTGGGCTTACGTGTATATGTACTTACGTAGCATTTAGATACATTTAGGTCTAGTTTGTTTACAGTGCAATAATTTTGGAATCTAATTAAATCGTCTTGTAAGAAGCATTAATACCCTTGATTTTACGAATTATTTTCATGTCGTCGGCATATAAAAGTATTTTGGAGTTTAAGAAGCAGGAAACGAGATCATTTACTAATACTGTGAATAATAGGGGTCCTAATAAGGACCCTTGGGGAACACCAGAAGGGATGTCCATACATAGAAAGGAGTCATCATCTCCCTGCCCTTATCCCACTTCACGTGTGGTCGGCACACATCCTTCCACATTCATATTTAACGCTCTTCTAGTCACATGACATTCTTCCCTCCGCATGACATGCCCATACCACGCTAACCTTTTGCTCTTCAACTTCTCGGTCACTGGCGCTACTTTCAAACTTCCTCTGATGTACTCATTCCGTATCTTGTCCATTCTAGTCACTCCACACATCCATCTCAACATTCTCATTTCCGCAGCATGCACTCTTCTTTCATCCGTCCCATAGATAAGAAGACGTAAGATGAGAACCACCTAAATAGATTACCCCTTATACCTATTCTGTGAAGTTTTTCTAACAGCAAATCATGGTCGATTCTATCAAAGCATTTTGAATAATCTGTATATATAATGTCAATTTGGAAGGGTTCAGACATATGCCTTGAAAGCGCCTCAGCACAAAGAAGAAGATTTGAAGTAGTTGATCTACCAGGCAGGAATCCATGTTGATCGAGCTAAATACATTGCTCGAGTGCAGGAAAGAGTTGTGAGTAGACGATTTTCTGGAACCTTCGCAAACAAGCATAGCTTCGATATAGGTCTTTAATTTTCTACCTGGTTTTTAGAAAACTTTTTGTGAATGGGGGTGATGAGCAGTCTTCCACATGCTTGGGACGATTCCTTCCGTAAGAGAGCGACGGTATAGCAGAGAGAGAGGAAGAACCAAACTCTTCGCGCAGTTAACAATTAATATTGCTGGTATGTTGTCCGGGCCCGCGGATTTAGTTACGTCTAAAGATTTTATTAATTTCAAGAGATTATCTTCCAAAACTTCTACTGTAGAGATATCAGCTGGTGAGTCAAGGTAAGATGAACAGGTTGGGTCCGCCGGGGAGGTAGAGGAGGAGTTTAGAAATGCTGAATGAAAATATTCACCAAAAAAGTTACATATTACATCACCTTGGTCAGAAGAGCGATTACCAAATTCCAGCACTGAGGGGTATGAGTTCGACAGATTTTTACTTTTAACATATGACCAAAAAGCACGTGGGTTTACTTTAATGTGTTCTTCGATATTTGATATGTAAGTTTTATACATACTTTCCTCCATCTCTCGCGCTCTCTTCCGCAGTAAAATAAATGTATCACGGTCGTAGGTATTACCGTAGGTTTTAAACTTTTTATGAAATTTAGCCTTTTCTCTTAATAATTTAATCAGGGGTCTTTTGTACCATTTACGAGTAGGTGCTACTATGGTGGTAGGAATAAACTGGTCACGCAATCTATAAATAGTGTCATAAAAAACGGATACTGCGTCTTCGACACTTCCGCTACTAAGCACAGAGTGTAACATATTTTTGTAACATAAGTTGCAAAATTAGAGAGTTGAACCGACATTGTATTACCCTGTTTCTGATCGATGTACACAACACCAATATGCATCTTGTACGTGGATCTGGGATTACGGTGTTTCAACGTTAAGGTGACCCATAGATCCTCGGCGCTCGAGGACCACTCGTGCCAACATTCGGCTGCCAGCTCTCGGCGCACAGCGATCAGGACCCCACCCCCCTTATCCTGATCCATCAACACATAATTACGGTCGCGTCTCCAGACCATAAAGCGAACATCAAAAAGTTCGCCATTATAAAGGCTTTCATTTAGCCAAGTTTCTGTGAGACAAACTAAGTCATACGAACTAAGCGAAATATTTCTGAAGAATGTAGAGGTTTTAGTCCGAAGACCTCGTACATTTTGATAATAAACTCTAAACGGAATCACTGATAACAGCAAAGTGTATTAGCATATGAGTAGGTGCAAAAATATTTAATATAAATAATGATGTAATGTAATAGTAAATTGCGATATGGATAAAGCTATAATAAAAACGCACAAAAGAGATAATAAGTGACCACAGGGCAATAAAACAATTAGTGAAAAAAGGAATAATAGACAATGGCAATTCGACTTATGTGTGAGGGTAGCGATAGAAATAGGCGAACACAAGCAGTTGCACTGAGCAAAGCGTAACTGGTTAGCGAGTCAGCGCTCGCCAACCGTTGACCGACAGGGCCTGCTAAAGTTGAAGATAGCATAGTAACATGTTTTAAATAGGTATTATAGTAAGTTATAACTTTTTAAATCCGATTCCGATCTGATGGCGATCCCGGAGAAGTAGGGTTTTTTCTCACGAAGATCTGACACCCTTTCACCCAGGTGAATGCGCATCCTCGTTCCTTGGCCATTGTCTTAACTTTATTCAGCAATATCTTATGTACAGCTACCACGATGTTTTTATTCGTTTTGTCATTGCGCATCGGAATACGGGTAATGTAGTTAATTTGGTCTTTCGGTAGCACATACTTGATGTGAGCTCCTATGTTGGCCATGATGGTGAAGAGGTTTTCAGACTGAGAGACAGGCACACCTTTTATATCTTTATTGTTCAGACGTGAGCGTTGATCATTCTCCTTATGCTGTTGTTCAAGCTTCTCTACACGAAGCTGGAGGTGATCCACATCATGTTTGGTTTTTTGGAGGTGCTGGATATCTTTCTACATGTCTACTATTCTATCTGAAAGTGCGCCTATTTTATGGTCAATAAACTCGTGGGAGGTCTTAATGTCTGACACCTCCGTCTTAATGGCCTTTAGATCGGACAATTCGGCCTTGATTTCTTGGATGCTGGCATTAAGTTGAGGTAGCAGGGCTATCTGGACGGAAAGTCGCTTCAGCTCCGCCATCATAGTGTCCATGTCAGCTGGAATGGGGGACTTCAGTTGAGGTGGGAGCGGACTTCCCGATCGAGAGTTCTTACAAGAAGAACACCTCCAGGTCGACTTCCTCTCTCCTAGTCTGCGGTATCCCGTTTCAGAGATGCCTGCGCATGTGAAGTCGAAGTGTCCGTGGCAAACCGAGCAGAGAGCACCATCGCGGAATTCGTTGTCACAACTCTTGCATTCAAGCATTGTTCGGTGGTTGATGTTAGAAACGTATAATGCGGCCCTCGCGAGAAATCAGTTGGGAATCGCTGTAGTTAGCGGTAGCGCGTAAGTCAGTGTATGAGTGCGTGCGGTTCGTCGTCAACCGACTGACTGACTGCCTGCCAACTTAAGCCTAAACTTAAAATAATGTGAATGATGTGTTCACTATTTGTTAGCCTATCGTCAAACATTGTAGTCTTTTATCTACCTACTAATGTGTCACATTCTTACACAACGCCCTTTTTAAGTATACCCTACTTTGTAGACAACGGGGCTGATTATACTTTAAGAACCACCTATTCTATAAAATTTGTTATGTTATGTAATCTTTAAGTGTAATTGTTTGTTGTCCTGCATAAATAAAAATAAAATAAATTAATGTTATAAACGTGAGCGTGATACGAGCGTGTTATGAGACCGTGTGTTTTTTACTAATATATATACTCAGCTCTATAACATCTGAGCGGATTTTCATAATATATCATTTAAAGTTAGGGTAGTAGTAAGTAGGGATTTAAAGAGGGTTTAGGTCCTAGAATATAAGTAAATTATGTTCACATTATTGGCCGTGGTGGCACCGCGCACTGGCTGAAGAATAGGTACAATAATTTACCTACCTGTGGATATCGTAAGAGGCTACTATGGAAAAGCTAGGGGATGGGTAGCAGCTTTCCCTTTCAACCGACAGTCAAGTTTTTTTTTGTGTGTATGTTACTCGATATCTCCGCCAATACTAAACCGATTTTGATAATTCTTTCTCTGGTGTATAGAGTATGATCCCGGGGTGATCCCATATTAATTTAATTCCTGAGGGATTGCTACTTATCCCGTAAAACTTAAAAAAAACTTCATCTTCTCTTGAATTCATTAATTCATTCAAAATCTTTCATTCATTCATTCATTCAAATCACGACTTACCGATATTTATTTGTCGACGGTGGTTTGGTATGTTTATCTTCGAGACTTCGTTCGGTTGCTGCTATTTTTACATAAACTTTAACCTTAGGGTTTGTGTGTCGGGAATTCCTTTCTGTGCACCCATACGTTACAACAGGAAGCTACCCTGCAAATTTCATTCTCTTAGGATTTTGCCTATCCAAAATCCTAAGAGAATGAAATTTTCTCTGCGTTGATTTTTAAAGAGAATAAAACCACTACGTTTGATTGTCAGTTAGTCAGTCAGTACCGTAAGAGTTATTATTGATGATGAATGGATGTCATTCTTACTTTTGTTTTTATTCGAAAGTGTAGGTGGCCAGTGTCTTCCTCAGTAGGTAAGCAAAACGCAAAGAGGTTGATAACAAAAAAAAGAGGTTGATATTAATCTTGTAAATATTCAGGAATTTGAAGTCGGTTTAGAGTTTTTGTAAAAAATATCTTATTAAACAACGATAGCTAGCTTCTACATTCGTTACGTGTTGTGAATAGTGTCGCTCGGGAAAATGTGCTACTTATAAATTGTACTATTCATTTTCAATACAAAATATGCACCCGACCACGTGGTGTGGTTGTGGTGGTCGTGTGGTTGTGGTGCGTGAGAAACAAAGCTATGGGTGAACTACCCACATGATATGAAATTGCTCTGGAAATATGTGGGGGGAGCCTATGCTCAGCAGTGGACGTCCTATCCCCTACATACGTTTCTTAAGTTAGAAAACGTCCCAATCCACCCATTCTATGCATCCGTAATTTGGGACATATTTTAAATGGTTTCTTTTGTCTGCAGAGAATATCCCTGCGACCACTACACGGCCATCATCAACGTGACTCTCATGTGCACGGGCTGCCCGCGGGCGCCGGTGCACGAGAGCGCTTTGCAGCTGCTTCAGCTCCTCGATAAAAGGTTCTTCGGCACCGTGGGCCCTCTGCCTGCTGCTGAGGAAGACAGCGGTGAGTGTAGTTCTAGTCCTAGTCAATAGTAATTTATTGGTAATAATGGTTTACAGGTCACTAGATATTTCTACTTAACAGTAGTCTTACTAAAAATAAAATCATAATAATATGTCCCTAGTTAAGTAGGTACAATAATAGTACATTATGGTACTAGTGTTTAATGTTGGTGATTACCGCTGAGGCGCCATTGAGAGCTGAGGACAGTAATCATCAATACACACGTGTATCATACGATGTTTTATAACACACTTATGAAAAACTGAACTGAACAGGCAGAATACATTGCTACTTTTATAAAATGTATTACATCTATAACCCATGTATTTCAGGCAATAAAAAGTATGATTTATGATTTATTTATTTTAAAAAAAATTACTAAAAATAACTGTAATTTCAACAGTGAGTACGATTTGTGAATTTTTTTTCGCAATGGCGTGAAAAATTTATAAGTTTTTTCCCGCCATTTTTTTCAGAATGCGGTTTCTTTTTAATTTTGCTTTTCGCGGATAGCGTTTTAGCCACGTCCAAAATGGGGATTTTCAAGTTTTCTTTATTACAGAGAAAATCAAAAGTTATATTTGAGTGACTTTTTTATTTATTAAACACGTACAAGATCGCACCACCCCGTTTTTGAGTTTATTCCTTCGAATGGGTAACCTATTCCTTGGGTTCGAACATGGATAGGGTAACCCGTTCGTTAAGAAACCCACAACTAACACAAGTTTATAACTAGTTTGGGGGCTGGGCTGGGGCATATCCAACCCGCACATCTCTGTTGTCGACGAATTTAGGTTTAAGTTATTTAAACGGTTGTCTGGTAGAAATCGCAAACCGCGATAAGACCGCCGATTGTAGGACCTTATCTTAGGCTTATAAGCTTTTTTGTATAAACTGTGTTTTCTTTTTTAAAGGTCCTCAATAAAGTTTTTTTTTTATTTCATTAAGTCAGAGGGTGGGTAGAGTATCCGATTGAAGAGGTTACCCCTTGATTGGATTTTTTTAATGTTACACCATGGTTTTCATTTCAACTCGCGCTGTGGAGGTGAGGGAACAGGAGATTTTGAAAATAAATACTACTTAGATTTGTTATTTACTGATCGAGCGAGCGCAGGGAGTGAAGATCTCTCAAACAACTTGGTCAAATGTACGTTTGTTGATTATATGTTTGAATAAAATTTCTTATAAAAGTCCGTTCATCGTTGCATAAAAAAGACCGTTCATCATTCCATTAGAAAGATTATTCCTATGTGTTGTTGTCAACAACATTGGCCTTTACACGTCTTAGACGGCCTTTAGACGTGTAAAGGTTGCATACTTTCTATAAAAGACCGTTCATCGTTGCATATATTTGACTGGCCTCATAGCTCAGTTGGTAGTAACTCTGCCTTTTGCGCTTAAGGTAGCGCGTTCGATTCCCGCACTGGACAAACATTTGTGACTAACACAGATGTTTGCTCTGTGTCTGGGTGTTAAATATATATATATATTATATGTATATCAGTCTCTGGTACCCATAGCTACCCATGGCTATGCCTAGTTTGGGATCAGTTGACCGTGTGAGATATGTCCGGAATAAAAAGAATATATATAATAAAAGGCCGTTCATAGTTCCATTAAAAAGAGGATTCCTTTGCCTTGCTGAAGAAGACGCGTTGAGATCAGCGTTGATATATTTTTATTGAAGACCGTTCATAGTTGCATAAAAAATACCGTGCATCGGTCCATTAGAAAGACGATTCCTAACCCTGTGTTGTTGATGTTGAAGACGCGTACAGATCATAGTTGCATATTTTTATAAAATTCCGTTCATCGTTGCATAAAAAGACCGTGTATCGATCGGTCCATTGGTAAGAGGATTCTTATGCGTTGTTTAAGATGCATAAATATCATCGTTGCATATTTTTATTGAAGACCGTTCATCGCATAAAATGGAGCGACACTGCAATAAACCTTATTATGGTGATTACTCTGCTGAAATTATCCGATTGCACAGTTTTTATACCTGGCCTCAGGGCTTAACACAAAAACCTTCTTATATAGAATATAATAGAAAGACTGTTTATCGGTCCATTATGGACCGGCCGGACTGGCCTCATAGCTCAGTTGGTAGTAACTCTGCCTTCTGCGCTAGAGGTCGCGGTCTCGATTCCCGCACTGGACAAACATTTGTGGGATAAACACAGATGTTTGTTCTGTGTCTGGGTGTTAAATATGTATCTATTATGTATATCAGTCTCTGGTACCCATAGTACAGGCTATGCCTAGTTTGGGATCAGTTGACCGTGTGTGATATATCCGGTTTTTTTTTTTAATTTTATTTATTAGAAAGACGATTCGTAAGCCTCTGTTTGCATCTTCAACATCAACAGATGTTGAAGACGCGTACAGATCATGTTGCATATTTTTTATTGAAGACCGTTCATCGTTGCATAAAAAGGCCGTTCATCGTTTCAATAGTAAGAGGATTCCTGTGTTGTTGAAGACGCATAAAGATCATCGTTTAATTCCGACTTCCAAGTCCAAGCGGTAAATGATACAATACTAATAAATTAATAACTTGGCAAGTAGGTACATCAAACTATTATGCCATTTCCCTATGTCCAGTAGGAATGGAAATTAAAATGAACTCTTGGTAGATAATTATAAAAACCATAGTCGCTTGTTTATAAAGCTTCTGTGTTCTCGTACCTACCAAAACTAAAACTACAATACATAAAACAATCAAAGATGCCGCCGCACTCCGCCGCGCCGGTGGTGGCTCGACCCTCGGTAGTCAAATATATGTTATTTTGAACCTAATGCGAGGTGTATAGGGATCAAATACCACTGCTTCTCGCAGAGTGTTACAGTGTATTATTGATTGATAGGGTTAAACGGTTAACCCTGTGGGTTTTTGAGAAATATCAAAATCCATACGATCGAAAAACTTTTCAATAGGATATCCACATGATGGGGTTTTGAAGGGGTTACTCTTTAAAATAGGTTTTCAATCGATAGGGGTTTCTTTAAGGAATGGGTTTTTGATTAAATTATTAAGAAAACCCTATCCAAAACCCCTTCAAAGGCTTACCGAATCGGTCCCTGATTTAAATACAAAGCTGCATGAAATGAGCAAGCAATAGGTACATTAATTTATTTGTACTATTGAGCACGATCTTTATTGTATCGAAACTTTTTTAAGAACAAAGCAACTCAACTAATAAAATAAAAAAAGTCTAGGTATGACTCACTTTTGAATAATAGCAATGAAAAAGTCACAGTTTGATTACAGGTATCATTATGTGCCTAATTGCGGTGAAATTAGAGCCACTTTATGAGCAAGAGTGTTGAAAATATTTTTTATAACAATAATAATAAACATTAAATTCTATTCCATAATTACTAGGTATCTACATGGATACATAGTAGGTACGTATTGACGCATGCATCTTAGCTGTAGAAAGTCTGCTCGACTAGCCAACGCTTGAGCCTCGTTTTAAAACTCGAAAAACTGCTGGCAGAGCGTATGGTTTCTGGCAGTTTGTTGTACACCGTGGGGCCCATAATATGAGTCAGCTTTGAGGACTTTGTCAAGGAATGGGGTACAGATACAAGTCGGTCTCTATTTCGTGTGCTAATTTCATGCGTATCGCCCAGTCTTACATAGTGCTCTTAGGTTAGTCCGTACGTATATTGCTACTTGCATTATTACCATTCTCGGCAGTGTTAAAATACCTAGTTTCCTAATGTGGGGTGTCGGATTCGTACTAGTGCCCGGACTGCGCGTTTCTGCATTCGGATTGCGCGCTCCCAGTCGGCGCCGGCGGGCCGCCCCCACAGCTCAGCACCGCACCGTGCAGGCGGGGTGCGGTGGTACAGAGGCGTCAAATCTGAGACGGGCGGCCTGGGTGCCGTACTTGGATAGTTCATAGTTCATTTATTAATAACGGATAATAGTTACATGTCAAACACAGATTTATATACTGTAATCCTTACATAGCATAATAATTATCAATAATCGATTAAATATAATAATATAATATTGATGTCAAAATGAACACAATCATAATAAAGACAAGCAATAAATAAAGTAAGATTCACACTCATATTAAAGAAATAAAAAAATAAAAATCAATTATGAATTAATTATAATTAGATTAAATTTATACATTGAATTTGGGAATTACCTACCAACTATCTATAAATACCAAAATTAGGTAGGATTTACAGAGGTTAGCTCATCACAGTCGTAAAAGGACTGCTCTAAAAGCCATTTCTTAAGCTTATTTTTAAAGGATTGTGTCGATGGAGCGCTAGTGATTTCGGCCGGAAGACGATTGTACACAGTTGGCCCCATCACGCGAATCAGTTTTGACGTTTTCGTGAGACGCCGCGGAACCGCTCTCAGCCTATCCACGTGCCTTGTGTTATATCTATGACCGTCACCGTACCTTGCGTATTCATCCAAGTTATTTGATGATCGGCTTAGACTTGTGAAGGCCGTTCGGTAGGCGTAAGGGTTATTTTGAAATGCATTTCAGATGACATATCGAACGCCGTTTGAGCACGGCTTGTAACTTTTAACTACATGGTATCCTAATAAAATAAATTGAAAAACTTTTGTTTTATTATTATTAGTGGTTCGCCTCGACCGGAGATCTCGCGAGATTCCTGACAAAAGTTGATATTTCAATTATCTTTCAAGACATAAATAAGACAAAATCGCATCTTTTGAAGTTTCAGTTCAATCAGACAATTTTCTGAGGAGTTCCGAGGAACAGCACCTGAGTCCATGATAACATCAACTTTACATAACCAAAATAACCTATGTACTTTTTACAAACTATCTTCGTACCAAATTTCAGCAGGATCGGTTCAGCCATTCTAAAAATCTTCCTGACCGTTTTGGAATGTATGAAAGCTCTTTCATATTTTACGATATTGTTCCCACTTCATGTATTTGTATGACTGTTTTTTGAAAAACCCCCTTTTGGTCTCCTATATCTCAGCAACCCCTTGGCCGATTTAACTCATCTTGTTAGCCGTAAATTTAGATAGTACAATCTATTGACCTATATATTTCAAGCAGATCGGATTAAGTGTTCGACAGTTATGCTCGAACAAATAAATACAAACATACAACGCCAAATCGCCCAAGTTGTTTGAGAGATCTTCGCTCGCTTCGCTCGCTCTATCAAATATTTGCTCATTTTCTTCGGACCGCCTTGTCGAAGAAAATCTTGAAGTACCGTGAAACGAAGTCAGTTTACAGAACATAAGCAATTAAAAACGTTTGCTTTCTTACGTTGCTTACTTATATTTTAGTGCAGTACCAAGCTCCATTTATTTATGAAACATCTATGTTTCATAAATAAATGGAGCTTGGTACTGTTGTGTTTGTCGACGTAATAACTTTTTGTAATTTTGGTTCTGCGTTGGTTTAGTTAACTATTGGCCTCATAAACAAGCTGAAAGTCGCGCAACGGGCTATGGAGAGAGCTATGCTCGGAGTTTCACTACGTGATAAAATCCGAATTGAAGAAATCCGAAATTGTAGAAGAACCAAGGTCACCGATATAGCTTTCAGAATAAGCAAGTTGTAGTGGCTGTGGGCCGGCCATTATAGCGAGCTCGCAGTACCGACGAAAGTTGCGAGAAGTCGGTGGATGGAGAAGGCTCAAGATCGTTCGTCATGGCACTCTTTGGGGGAGGCCTATGTTCAGCAGTGGACTTCATCAGGCTGATGATGATTGTACTTTTTGCTAGCTCCCGTTTCTCTCAGTGATTCGGATCAAAAGTATGGCACTCCCGACTCTTCTAACGTATTGTTTATCATATACTCATTGTCCGCTCGTGTGTGACATATTTTTTTTTTGTGGCTCGCACAACTTGTGCATTTGCGACTTTTTGGCGGGAACTTGAGAAAATGATGTTGTGCTCTCAATTTATTTTACAAAACTAGTGTTAAATTGAATAATATTATGTGATTACAGTGGTGTTTTGCGTAATATTGTTTGAGAAAACCGCACAAGTGAAGTGAAATGAAATGATTGCGTGTATCGTCATTTTTCGAGTTGGCGCCTATAGGTCCCTCCAGGTTTTAGTAAAATAGCCACCATTATATCTTACTAAAACTGAACTTGACTTGACTTGACGGTGACTTGACGATGATAAACGAAAGAAAATGAAGAAAGATAAACAAATTAACAAGAAAAAATATACATTAGACTTGGCGGTAAGGCCCAGATGCCATAGCCAGCCCGAAAGGGAAGAACATTAAAAATAAAATAAATTGTGCATTTGCCAGGTTTGACATCTCTAGTGTTTCAAAGAGGTTTCAATGCTCAAAAGAGTTTCAAAAAAAGGTTCAAATGGTTTCAAAAACTTTTTTGCGGGCTTGCAACGTGATGTTGTGCTCTCAATCAATTTATTCATCACTAGCGTACGCCCGTGGCTTTCCTCGCGTGGTATCTTGATAAAAAGGGGCAGTTTTGAAAAACCCTAAAGTCCGTATTTGACTTTATGAGTATTTGTACCAAGTTAAATATCTCGGTGCGTTAAGATTCTCCCATACAAACTTTGACATCTCATTACACTCATTTAAACTTGAAATTCTAATAATACAGTTTTTCCTTATTTTTATTATTCATTATTTTTAATAAGTTTCAAATCTGTAGGTTCAAGGAATACGATATTTCATACATACGTTTTAACCCCTTTTCACCCTCTTAGGGGTTGACATTTTAAAAATTATATGCCAATCACTAAACGACACTAAACTCTTACGACATTATAAATGATAAATTGATTATAATTGTGTAATAATGGTGGTTATATTTACACAAATATGTGGACTTGAATGGATAAGGATGGCGAGGGAAAGGGTTTTATGGAGGGATTTAGGGGAGGGGAGGCCTACGCCGTGGAGGCGACTACTGCGGAGGATTTAGACTAGAGAATAGGATAAACAGTGAAATTAATATTAAGAAAATAGGTGTAGTTAAATTTGATAAGATATCTTAGTTTAATAAGTAGTAGAAATAAAAGGCTTTTTTATTTTATTTTATTATTATGGTGGTATTTTACGTAGGTATATTTGTTTGAGTAAAGCGAACAAGTGAACTGAGCCGGTAATAAATATTTTTTCGGCTTGGCGTCAAAAGGTCCCACAAAGTTTTACTATTATAGTCATCACCATATATTACTAAAACATACTTGACATGACTTGACTTGAGCAGCTAAGTAAAGTTAAGTAAACATACAGACTCACAGCATGCTGTGGTGCATTAAAATCTGAAACGATAAAGGTTGAAAGAGCCCAGATATTTATTCTAAAAGTCCTGTCCAATAAACCACGTCGCTTTCCTACGTCAGAGCTATTTTCTCTATGCAAAGTTCTCACGTTTCGGCAGCTCTTCATTTTACAAACCATTCCACGCAAACATACCCAGCTACCTTATGACCCCTTCCTGGCTCAAATCAAGCGTTGGTTCGACTTGGTCTGTAAAATTGAATCACGTAAAACAGCAGTTGCCGGTCGCCATTGCATTAGTTCGATGCTATACAGGGTGAGTTTTTCTTCAGGGCCTCTTAGGCGAAATCGGAAACCGTGAGAGTTATGGAAAAGTGATGTTAGGAATTACGGGGTTGATTTTGAAAAAAATAAGATCAGTACATTTTTTTTTTGAATTTTTCACAAAATAAAATATTTTTGATTATTTTTTTTTGCATTTCTGTGTTCTATGTTTGATAATAAATAAATTAATGTATGATAACAATTGGGATGGCTTCTAACACTCTCTTACAAAGAGACCAAAAATCTGCTAACAAGTTACCATTGAAAAAGTAAACTTTTGTTTCTTGTCAAGACCACTAACGCACACACACACACACTCCCACACACCAAACACACCAACGCACACGAACACACTTTACACTCTTTACACTTGCACACTAAGTACTTTTGTATGTTAATTTATTGTGTCATTGGAGCATTAGACTAATCTATTGTAATATATCAATTACTGTAAAGGAGGCGGGCGCTGGAAACTGCGATACAGTTTTTAATTTAACTAATGCAGTTTTTCAACGTTTTTCCTATTTGTTTATAAATCGTAAAATTTGTTTTTGTTCCAAATAAAATAATTTTGAGACTTGCCGGTAAGGCTGAAGAAGCCATAGCGAAAGAGAAAAAAATAGTAAGGCTAAATATTTATATTGTTCAAAGAGGTTTCATATCTGGTAATAAACTACGATAAACCGCAATATTCGAGTAACCTCAAACATTTTTTGGAAAAAGTAATGTTTTAATAAGGCCGTAGAGCAATGCTTGCAACAAAATACAATGCTTAAAATATAAATAGACTGTGTTTCAGTGATAAAACAAACGATTGTTGTCATATGCAAGTGAAAAGAAAATTGAGGATGCCCTGTCCTCAGAGTACAAAAATGTAAAAGTTTTTAGAATTAATACACGGTAAGATAAACCTAAAAAAAAATGTATTTTTTATTATACTTTGGTTTATTGGCTTTCATTTTATATACTCTCCTTAGTAGGTAGCCCACTAGGAAAGGCACAGTTAGGCGATCGCCAGACGTCGTTTTTCGGGTTTTTTGAGGTTATTATATTATCTAAACTATGATAATAGAATATTTTTAGAAAAAAAAACTATTAAGGTTCATTTGAAGACGAGAATGACGAGCTAGTATTGTAGTATAAGAATTTTGCTAATTATTTTTCATTCCCAAGTAAATCTTGGCGGAACATAACTAGAAAATGGTGTTGGGCGCAAGAGAGCTGTGTTTGACCCTATCCCATATATTAATTCACAATTTAAAAAAAGTAAAATTTCATTTAGATCAATAATTTTCATCCTCTTTTCATCAGTAATTTACGATTTTGCCAGACCGCAGCCTTAAACTAACGTCGAATATTCAGCTTCAATATTTGCTTGCGGTTGAAATATCTACAATCGAGCAGAGCTCCTCGTTAGATTGGGGACTGCATTGTGCTATTTAATTAAGCTCTAGGTGTCTCCAAGGTTATTCTCAGACTGGTCACCTCGATCAATCCGATTAAGAAAATGTTTTAACAGATATATTTTAAACCCTATTTACTCTACTTAATTTGATATTGGATTATAGTAGGTCCCAATATTTAAATGCTACTAGTACTACCTGCGCTTGGTAAAAAAAGATTTAAAATAAGGCGAAAAGGTGTGGTACTGCCCAACTTTGATTTGATGGTATTGGCGAGGGCACTACCTTACCCTTAGATTTTTCGAAACTCATTGAGTTTCAGCTTTGACTTACTCGGAAGCAAACGACGTACTCAGGTTGTAAAAGTAAACGAACACTTAATAAAAAAAGCTTATTACAAAATATCGGATTAGTGAGATGGCAAAAAAACATAGCCCTGTTAATTGAAACTTTTAAATTCAAAATAACGCGCGACTTTGATTCTGCCTGCATGTCAGCTTGGTCGCGTAAAAGAGGCTATATTTAAGATGATTCAAATTGATCCTTGTGATTCAAAATTGAAGTTCTGCAAACGGTTTTCTTATTATCCTACTGCTAAGTGAGGCAAAAAGTAGTAGCAGGTCGCGTGTCGGGTGGCAGCCCGCGGGGCCGAGCCCGAGACTAATTGGATCAGATGCAGCGCCGGCAGCAGCGTCGCGGTGAAAGCTTAATTACTAACGTCTACGACCTAGTGTAGTCTACGTAGAGCTACGCAGAAAATCGTTTCGGTACTTTGCACTAGCTTTGTTTTATTATGTGGTGACTGGTAAGTAAGACATGCCAAATTGTTGTATTGTGTGTCTTTTGTTCGAGTACCTTCAAGAGTACCTTACTACATGTTAATTCTTTGATAAATCCTGTATTGTTTTTTTTTTTTTTTATGCTACTGAAGTGGCAAACAAGCATACGGCCCACCTGTTGGTAAGCGGTTACCGTAGCCTATGAGCGCTTGCAATACCAGAGGCATCACGCACGCGTAGCCGACCCCGAACCCCCTCCCCCCCCCCCTAAAGAGCTCTGGCAATCTTACTCATCGCAGGAACACAACACTATTTGAAACGTATAATGTTATTTGGCTGCGATCTTCTGTAAGGCGGAGGTACCTCCCCAGGCGGGCTGCTCCAATTCAGAACGAGAAAATCTCGCTGTGCCCTACTTCCTCCTGAAAATTGTCGTATTCGTGTCATTCTTTCTTGGTCATCGCGTATTGGGTCAGTGACCAGGTTGAGGTATGGTGGCCCTAAAAAAGATATATGACCGTCGGTGAAAGAATCAGTGTAGTGAAAGGATTAATGTGCGCCTTAGAAGCTCTTTTCGTGCACATGTCACATGTCTTCGAATTTTTAGGTTCTAAGATATGCCGGTTTCGTCACTATGTTTTCCTTCACTGCTTGAGACTTGAGAGCACTAGTATAGCGCACATAATTTTTTTTAATGGGAAATCCATTAGTGCACGACCGGGATTCGAACCCACGACCAGTGGATCGGAAGGCGGGACCTCTACCACCACTCCACCAGTGTTCTCTGGTTGAGTCAATTTATTTAGTATTTTAGCGTTTCCCTCAGGTTATCGAAAGATTGAAGTGGCTGTGGTAGGCCATATACATAATACAATATATACAATAAAATAGGTCGTAGAACCGACAACCGTTCTGCGATAATTGTTCTCGAATGGCGACCACGAACCGGGTGACGTTGTGTTCGAAGGCCATCCATCAACATTATGAAGGTTGCGAGATGTCAGTGGATAGAGTGACCTATAGACGTGGCACTCTTTGGACCACTGTGGACCTCACAGGCTGATTATGATGATGATAAATTTAAGGTAGGTATTAACTATTATATTATATTTAGTAGTAGTTTAGATTAAAAGTAGGTTGGTGGCGCCTTTTGTGGAAACTGGGAACCTTTATGCCTTCGATATCGGGTGGGATCGCGGTTTTTAGTACATTTATAATACTCTTCACACTCGGCGTCAGCGGGACTAAGAGCGGGCGGCGGTGCGAAGAGAGGCTCTTCGAGCTCCCAGAATATTTTATTAAGACCATATAAACCATGCTCCTGCACTAGGCAGCATGTGAAAGCCTGGCGGGAAAATATTGTTGGTACGGAACCCATGACTATGTATCCCAATACCGTGCGTAAGGCTTGCGGCGCCTGTGCGACGACGTCAGATACTTGAGTCGCGTCAGGTAGCAATAATTGCGCAAAGAGCGGAGCGCCTATCAAAATATCAATTTTATTTGGCGTTCCAAATGTCTCGTCTGCGAGCGGTAATGCGTGCAAGTGTGATAGGACAGACGTATCTACCACGGCACTAGGTAGCGAATCGGTAATTTTATTAACTACCAGCGGTGAAATATTAAATTTAATATTTTTATTAAAGCGCGAATAAAAATCTATGTTTACAGAACTTGAATTGATGATGCTCTCGGATCCACCGAACCCCTTGATAATAATACGTCCGATGTTTTTAACCTGCATACCTAACTGATTGCATGCCTCTCTTGTAATGAAATGACTTTGCGATCCGGAATCAATCAGCGCGCGTAATAAATGCTTATTACCCTTACTATCATACACAGCGATCTGAGCGGTCGCGAGTAGCACAGTACATTGCTCGCTATGAACCGGCTCAGATAAAACGGGCTGCGTTGACTCAGCGATGGATGTCGCGCATAATGCTACATCCGTGCGGTTGGGATTCCGTAGTACAGAGGCGGCGGCGCTCGCCTTATCTTCACTCTGCTTTGAAACATTCGCGGCGGCATGCGGTGCGGGTTCGATTCCTGGCTGGAAGTGCAACATACTGTGATAGCGAGACTTACAAGAGCGGCAAGTCGTATCGGACTTGCAATTCGAAACCCTATGTTTTATGCTAAGGCAATTGACACAAGCAATTTTCTCCTTAACAAGCTTAAAACGTTCAGTGGGGGTCAGTTTTTGGAATGCAGGGCATTTAAATAAATGCTGATGCGTTATGCTCGTACACAAACATTTAGAAGCGGAATCAACGGTGCCTACATAAGCGTGATATTTCGGGGGCTGCTTGGCTATATCTTTCGAATGAGCGCGATCAATTTTACCGGTGCGCCCAGTAGCAGCGGGGGACATCGTGCGTTCGAAAACTTTCACACGATTTTTTATGAACGACATTTTAGAACCTAGACTCGATTCGAAAGCATGAACAGTACCCGAATCTAACTTTTTTAGAGCGATATGTACTACAATTAATTCATCTAAATTTGCTATTTTCAAATTATTCAGAGCGCGGACTGCACTGATAAACCGCTCAGAAAACAGATCAAAATTACTAGCGGACGCGGTACCTAAAGGTTTGAAGTTGAACATTTAATCTAGATAAGCGGATGCTACCATGCGCTTATCTTCAAACTTATCAATTAGCGTTTGGAAAATAAGCTCATAGTTCTCAGCACGGGGCGTAACACCTGAGAGACACAAAGCCTCAGCCTTACCAGACAGTTTACCTACTAAATAGTATAGTTTTTCAGCATCGGTGAGGGTTGGATTATCATGGATAGTCGACTTGAAACAGGCATAAAACACTGGCCATTTACGAATGTCCCCATTAAAAGCAACCAACTCTATGGCAGGCAACCTAGGCTTAGATTTATTGAGCCCAATCGGCTGCGTGATAGTACCTACGCCAGCTGATGGCGGCGATTGCTGCGCTTGCAATCTTTTAATGCGGCTATATAATTGCTCGAAAGCAACCAGACATTTATAGTCAGGTTTCGCAGCGGGATTACCAACTAATAATCGCGAGTTGTAATCGTCCAACAACTTTAAGAAATCGCTACGTAAAGCGACAATATTAGCACTTTCAGCGAGAAAGTTTTCTTTCCACGAAACATTCGATTGAATATTCGAAGATGCATCGTAAATACTCTTGAATCAATTCAGAAATAGCTTCCCGTTTAGCTTGTAATATTAACAGCTGGGATTCTTGTTTATCGGAACAATCCTAGACAAGACACAAGACAATCCTAGAGATGTAAGACATCCTCATGCGGCAGCAGCCCAGCAAACGTAATTCTCTGACCACCAGAATCGCGGGTTTCGACGACACACCAATATAGTTCTTGAGGACGATAGCAATGTCCTTTCAGCACAATTCGTATTTACAGCGGAAAACAGCGTTTTAATTATGACGAAAATGTTCGCCTCGCGGGAAAATCACATAGCGGAAGCATATATCGCGGTTCAGCAGCCACCCTTCCCGAGCGCGTAGCTGTGACTCTCTTCTTCTTCTGCGGTGGCTCCATCTTCGGTAGCGGGCGCACATTATAAGGAATGTAGGAAATTGATTTTAAAGGAAACTAAGGAATCCGTGGTATTAGATAATAATCACAAAAGCCAATAGATGGCGTTACCATAGGTAGTTAGATATGAGAGGTAGTCGAGTTCCAGCGAGAGAGAGGCGATCATTGCATCGGTTAACATGATTTAAATAAAACACAAATTATTAAAAATCTACTTTATTTTATGAAATAAATACCTACAATTCAGAATATAATACAGGGTATAAACAATTACGCCCTCAAAGTCTCTCCCTTAAAAAGAGTACAGTATATCCACACTAAGTAACTAAATCATTATTAAATTTATTAAAATAGTTCCGTTTGGTTATGTTTAAGTATGGTGCTGTGCGGTTTGTGTCATCATTGATTAATATTTTTGCCTTTACAACTATTTTCCTTTCAAACTTCCAGATAACCAATCGTTAAAAAGGATTCTTTTAGACCTAACTTAGTCGTCTAAGAAGCAATATACCTAAAATGTGAAATGGCTATTCCCGTAAATCTAAACAGAAAAATTACTTAAATATCTGAGCACCTAAAGTGTAAACTGTCTAAGAAGCATAACTCCTAGACTGTCAAAGGCCTACAAAGAAGTTTACCTATGATATGTTATGCTATAATGGGTCAAAATTGTTTTAAGACTTATCTACCACTTAGTTAAATCCAAATTTACAATAAAAACACAATATTTACGACATAAGCAACATCAGTATTGCATCAGATTAAATACCATATACCTACCAACTTAAATATATTTTCTACGTAATCCTAATCATTTAAGTACAGATATGTTGTAGTAGTAAGAACCTATGTGATGTACTTAGATATTAGTTACCTATGTTCTCTTTTTTTTCTCAATAAAAATATTACTATTACTATAGATTTAATCATCCTACTTTGGTAGGCGATAGGACTATTTGCTTTTACTCGTAAGAGTTTCACATTTTGAATGGTTTGCATTTTAAACAACATTTTAGGTCTTCTAAATGTTAGTAATCAATCGGCATCGATTTGAAAGTTAGGCTTTCTGATCAAGAAGCAAAAGGCCGTAAACTATTTGACAGCCAAAAACATAGTTTTTAGGGTGCCGTACCTCATTTGGAAAAACGGAACGAACTTATAGGATCACTTTGTTGGCCGTCTGTCTGTCTGTCCGTCTGTCAAGACCCTTTTTCTCAGAAACGGCTAAAGGTATCAACTTGGTCTGTGGACTTATGGTGCCGTATAAAAATCAAAGCTCTAGCTTAATGCATTAAAAAGATATGGCAATGAATGTATAATTTTTGTATGGAAATGGCTAAAATGAAAAACCTCTAGGGTACTTCCAGTTACCTCACAATTCTGAAATTTGGAATGCTAGGAGCTTTTGTAACACAATAAAAGGGAAAAGTCTGAAATTGAGGAATTTCGAAGTATTTTAGGAAACAAAGTTATATTTGCGGTCAATGTCATACAATGACTACGTGAGCGACCGCAAATATAAGTTTGTCAATTTTTATTTTCTGACCCCGTGTTTGGATTTTATGACTGGTAAATCCATTGGTACACGACCGGGATTCGAACCCACGACCAATGGTATGGAAGCCACAGGGCGCGAGTTCTCGCACTTGACCGTCTTTATTTATTTACATGTTCTGGAATAGTGTGCATTAAATAGTTTTTTTTTATTTTGTTTTTTTTTATTCAGGAACAAACAGCTACATTATATTATCTTAGAATTAGGTAGTGGTAAATAAGTAGGTAAGTAAGTACCTACTGAATGATGGCAATATTGTAACAAAAGTGCGCCACTAGAGGCAATTATCATAATTTTTTCATAAGCTAATAATTTTTTTTATGAGATTAGGTAAACAAATGCAACGGTATGTCTTACATAAACACGTACTTATGATACCTTAACTCTCCGGCTATACCTTAAATCACTACATAATACCATTTATCATAAAGATTACTATAAAATATGTACTGTTTATTAATATGTTACATCATAATACTTAATACATCATGGAAACCATTGACTGTACAAGATAATTCACTTAGAATTGTCTTGTTTATTAGTAAGTTTTATTCGAAAGAAATTATTATATTACTAGCTGATCCGCCCGTGACTTTACCCGCGTATTTAAGTTTGTTCCTACCCGCCTAAACTTACTTATACTTAACCAACATCCCTGCAAATGCCCACTTAGCTATACGAGTACCTAATACATTATTGTAGGTACTGTTTTTTCTGTATTTATGGTATGTAATATACCATATATACAGGTTGAGTTTTTTTTTGAGGACCACTTATGCGAAATCGGATACCGTGTGAGTAATCGAAAAGTGAAGATAAAAGTTACGGGCTCGATTTCGGAAAAAACGTTGTCAACGTGGGAGGATTTCATTTATGGCGCATGGCGCTTTGGTGGTTGGTACCGGACGAATGCAGATCGGTGCGGCTGAGGTGAGCGGTGCGGACACTTAGCTTCAGTCGCATTAGATGCGTTATGTCATGAGACGGGAGGCGCAGCGGGCGGAGCGTCGGGCGGAGTGGCTCGCGTGTGTGGCAACAGGCTGCGAGGTGGCTCCGATTCGAGCTCTCCAGCTGGCGATGATGCTGCGCTCGCCACCGGTGATTGCCAGTACCCGCGTGGAGGCGGAACATCTACCCACTCGGGTGGTGTGTTTGCGCGTTCGAGCTCGTGCAATTGCCGCGCGGGCAGTGAGAACTTGCGCGGTGGTTGAGGGTGTTCGAATGGCGAAACATAACGGTCAAGTGCGGGCTCGCAGGTTCTAGGCCCGAATCTCTCTAATATGCCAGGCAAGAGAGGATACCTGTAAGCCTTCGCTGGGCGTGGGGACTTGCGTGTGCTTATCGGTAGCGAAGGAGACTCGAACCCGGTCAAGTGACCCGGTGCGACCTGACCGGGCTTGAGGTCGTACCGAACGGGCTGAAATGTAAGCGACGTCATTCTATCCAGAGGGGCTGGGTTATCGGCGAACTCCGGATGGTTAGTTCCGAGCGCGTTTTCGGGCCAACGAGGAACGGGTCGCGCGACCTGGCTGGACGTGAACCAGTGCGACTGGACGGGGTAGACTTGCTCATGTACTCGCGTCTGCAGCTGTCGTCGCGAGTTATCAAAGCGCCACAGCTCCAAGAAAGTACCGCAGGCCACGTCCGTGCACCGGCTACTAGCTCCCGTGTTATGCCGGAGGTTCACCCGGGACGCTGCTGCGTAAGCTGGTGCATCCGTGTTGATGGAGAGCGAATCTGTTACAAAAAATACGAGAATGTTAAAACACAACATATTACAAACATTTTTTTTACTAGATAACACAAAATAAGTGAAAAAGTAGCGTATATGTTACTCCAAACTGTGTTACTACATAATATATCTCTACCTCATTCTAATACGTTCAGTGGTTTCGGCGTGAAATATTAACAAATTTACATCTACTGAGAGCTTTGAGAAATTTATATGTGTGGCGTAACTTTGAGGAAGGAGAGGAACAGTGTGATAAATGAGCGTTGCGGAGTTAAAGAAGACGTAGTGATGACCACTGAGAAAGGTATGCTGAGATGGTTTGGTCATGTAGAGAGGATAAACGAAAGAAGATTGACGAAACGGTTGTATAAGGCGAGTGTGAATGGGACCGTTGGAAGGAGAAGTCCTAGGCGTACGTTTAGTGACCAAATCGGCTACGTTTTCGAAAAGGCCTGGTCAAGAGTACCACCGACGAGCATGTATGAGGAATATGATGAGAGTGAATGAAGCAAAATATGTATGTCAGGATTGTAGCTAGGGGAAAGCCGTGGTCTCTCCCAACACCTCTGGTTTCCCAGAGGCGTGATTTTATGTGAGTATGTATGTACAGTGTACACATCACATCTTTACAAATTTTCGTATTGATAATATTAGAGGGATGCTGTAGCGACGTCTTTTGTAAATTTACGGATGATGATAATATCACTATAAAAATGGACATCATTTATTTCGTAAATGTGTATTGTAGGTTACGCCCTTTGCCTCGTCAACAGAGATCCAGGTCGGCGATATATTTGAAAGACAGCTCCCAAAATACCTTTAACAAGGCCGAAAGTCCATTAACGCATAACACTCCTATAATGGAGGCAGAAATTCACCTGATTAGGTTATAAGATGTTTTAAAGTGATCCTTCAGATAACAAAGACTCTCTTGAAGGATTTTGAATGTCGTTTCAGAATATTATATTGGGATGCCACTGTTTGTTTTATCCTCGAATAGTTCCCGCCAAAGAATATGAAGAAGCATAGACAAGTCAATTATTTATGCCCACTTTCATGGTCATGGCCGAAAGGTGGTGTACAGCCTCTTTCATGGGTGCCTACGACTCGTGCCTTATTGGTAACTAATTTGAAAATTGATAATTCCGTCCGGTGTCTGTGGTACCGTATATGTGTTGCAGACGTTCATAGGTGACAGTGACCGCTGTTGGAAGGTGGTAATAAATGCGAAAGATTATAAAAATCATGGTCTTCTTTATAATCTACTAGCTTCCGCCGTGGTACCTACATAAAAAGTAGCTAAAAGTAGCCTATATGCTAATCTAGGTATTTCCGAGTTTTTTTTAATTTTTTTTTCAACGATAGCTCTATCTGCGCTCGCCATCCCGCATGCCCAGCGTGGTGAGTATGGGCAAATCCCCCCACATGATAAGGAATTTACTCTGTCTGTGGGGGAGGCCATGTTCAGCAGTGGACGTCGTACGGCTGAAATGATGATGGTGATGATGATTCCGAGTTTCATCGAAATCGGTTGAGGCGTTACGATAACAAACATCCAAATATATAAACATCTAAACATCCTCACAAACTTTCGCATTTATAATATTAGTAGGATTTATTATTTTGAATTATTTATCTGATAACCGATTTTGATGTCTCTAACTTCAAAAACTTAGGACTTCCCATATAAACTTTCCCTATTACCACACCCTAAGGGCTGATTTTCAAAAAATGCTCATAATAGTATTTTTTATTTTTGACAATGTACCTAAAACCCGATTTTGATGTCTCCAACTTCAAAACATGTGACTTACATACAAACTTTCAACCCCTATTTCACCCCTTTAGGAGTTGAATTTTCCAAAATCCGTTCTTATTGCACGGTAACATCTTTTAAAGAATGTCTGTGCCATATTTCAGACGCCTCGGCCCAGTAGATTCCGAGCTTTCGTGATGAGTCTGTCAGTGAGTGAGTGAGTGAGTGGACTACTCCTTCATATATATAGATAATAAAAGCCTGGATTAACATACTACGCCACGCCACAGAGGTAGACAATCAATCCTCAGTACTATCCGAATTCCAACTAATATAAATGCTAAAGCTTTTATATATGCAGTTACTCAATAGTTACTCAATCACGCAATAACCTCTGAACGTTGAAAAATATGGGCTACTTCTTATTATCTGGTTATCAAGTAAATTCGTACGGGAAAGCTAGATTAAAATAATTGGCTTCCATCGTTAATTGAGGTTTGGGAACTCCCTTCATCATCTAACTTTTTTATACATATACTAGCAGTCCCGAACTCCCTGGCCAGATTGTTAGCGGATAAGGCTTACTATACTGTCGACGAATTTCTGAATGACAAATTTAAAGTGTGACAATTTTTTATATCATTATTTCCAATGTTTTATTTCGACATTTTTCATTATTTTGTTGCATAATCTTAATCATAATATAATGTGTAAAATGTTTGTATGCCTTGTAGGCAGGACTAGTGAAACTTTTGGATATGTATGAACTACTCTGTATACAAACAATAAATATCTTTATCTTTATCCGTTCGCGACTTCGTCCGCGTTTGTTTCTACCTACCTAGACTATTTTCCATTAAATCCTTGCCAAAGTACTAAAACTGAATAAGCAGCTATTTACCTACTTCTACCTACCATACCTAGAGGCGCACTTTAATCCTTTCACAACACTGATTCTTTCATCGACGGTCTTAGGCCACCATACCTCAACATGGTCACTAACATAATACAGGATGACCATGAAAGAATCAGTGACACGACAAGAAGAAAAAGAACCTACCATCACTGTCACCGTCACCGTCCCCATTACCGTCACCGTCACCGTCACCATTATGGTCCCATCTTATTTTTGTTGTTATGATGTGAAAGCAGAAATTATTAATCCTACTATTCTATTTTCTGCTAATATTATAAATGCGAAAGTTTGTGAGGATGTGGATGTCTGTGGTTCATCACGCCGTAACGGCTCAACCGATTTCTTCGATACTTGGATTGAATAGAGTTCTTTACCTATGTAGAATAGCATATAGGCTTTTTATTTAGCTAATACGGTGGAACCACTTAATTCATAAAATAATGAAAGAATAAATAAATAAATTGGAAAATAAAAATGAATGTAGGTATTCCGGAAGAATATCCAATAGAAACCGCTCACGTGGCGCTGGCTTGGACCTCTCTTTAAAGATCGCGACAATCGAACCAAATAAGTAAATAATTAAATTCGGCAAGGCTGCTTCGTTGATCTGTACTTAAATCTCGATTTGAGTCGAGATTCTAATTCTTGGACAGTATTTATGTATAGATTCAATGATCACAGTTCACCTGAGTAAATGCTTATTCTGAAACGTCAATCAGACGAAATCGGTGCTTGAGTTTAGATTTGATTAGACATTAATCAAAAGACATTTTCGTTCCGTTACACGTACTTTGATGCATATTTATACTTCACTTTATAGTTCTGTTCTATTTCCACCCTGGCTGTTTGAATTTCTGCGTAAAACGAATCGAAAATTATAAATAAATCAAAATGTAAACGAGAACATTTGAGTACAGATTTGAGACTCGATTCAGCTGAGAGTAGTTTAAGTACCGTTCTTGAATAAAAGTTATGTTTGAGAAGAGATTCAGTACTTAAATAGAGTTCAGCTGATCTGTGATTAAATCTAAGTTTGAGTCGTGTCTCTGAATACGAGCCTTAGTGACTGATATCCTCTTTGGTACGTTCGCATTTATCGTTGAGGTTGGAAAAAAAAGGAACACCAGAGTTCGATTTTTTGAACGACCGATCGAAACTTTAGCTTGTGCGCAGTAAGTAAACATTTTTGGTGCAATATTCTTTAATAATTGGCTCTCAACTTTATTATACATACTAAAGGGTAATCAGTAGCACGTCCAAACATTATGTTTCGTATATTATGCAGGTAGTTAGCATGGATACGGGACAGGATGCAAACCTTTCGCCGCTTATTATAATACTAAGTATTTTACTAAGTATTATACTAAGTATTATACTAAGTATTATACTAAGTATTATACTAAGTATTATACTAAGTATTATACTAAGTATTATACTAAGTATTATACTAAGTATTATACTAAGTATTATACTAAGTATTATACTAAGTATTATACTAAGTATTATACTAAGTATTATACTAAGTATTATACTAAGTATTTTACTAAGTATTTTACTAATTTTAATACTAATATGGGTGGTCAGAGGCACGTCCGCATACTACGATTGGCTCATGCCCACATTTGCAAGTAGTTAGCCCTGCATAGCATAGGTACGGGACAGCTTTGAGTTTTGTAGGCTTAATAGGTACAAAGTTTCCATTAAAACGTTCATCCCCTATTTACACACCCTAAGGGTTGTTTTAAAAAATAAATCTTTATAGATATTTTTTTATTTTAGACAATTACTCAGAACGTCGATTTTGATATCTGTAACTTGAAAAGCATAGGACTTTCAAAGAGCCTTTCAACCCCTATTTAATCCCTATAGGGTGAGTTTTCATAAAATCATTTTATTATTACATGCCTACGCCCTCTGGAAAAACTACCTGCCAAATTTCAAGATTGTTGTAGGTAGTTCTTCAAAGATAAACGTTACCATACAAACTTCCATCCCTTCTCATACAACCAAAAGGGCTGTTTTTCAAACAAAATGTTTACATGTATAGGTAACAGGCCTAGCTTCACCTATTTTCTAAAAAGTTTCAAAGTGATCCTAGTGATTTTATTGAAATAAATGCCTTTTGACTTTGAATGTATTATTTAAATCTATTAACCAGAATCCCAATTTTCATGTCTCTTACTTCAAAAACATAGGACTTTCATACAACTGTTAAACCACTCATTTCATCCCTTTAGGAATTGAATTTTTCAAAATCCGTTTTTATTGCACGCCTACACCCCTTAAAGAATGCCTGTTCCAAATTTCAGACTCCTCGGCCTAGTAGTTTCCGAGATTTCGTGATGAGTCTGTCAGTACGCGAGTGAGTGGAGTACTCCAATATATATAGATTGAGATGTTAAAAAAATCCAGGCATCACTATTGGTAACGTTGATTGGGATAAAGTTTCTTGGCTCAGTTTTCAGGAGTTCTCAGACTCGGGCCCTTGCTAAGAAATTTAAACAACTTTCAAAAGTTTCATCCATTAAAAGTTTACTGGTACACGCTTTCTTGATAATAGTTTGAAATAAACAATTATTTTAGTAACGAAATTCCAACTTGTCTCCAAAAAGAAATATCGATTGGGTTTCTTATCAAATGGGAAGCATGAGAGTGATATTGAAAGGAGAGTGAATGCTGTAAATCAAGCGAATGGGGCACTACATGCCTTAATTAGCAGTCGGAAAGTGTTCAAAAAGGCACGACTGTGTAGTGCCGACACTAATGTTTGGAAGTGAAAGTTAGGTATGGCAGAAAAATAATCAAAGTAGGATAAATGCAGTGGAAATGAGAGCTTTGCGAAGTATGTGTGGAGTAACTTTAAAAGATGAGTGTGAGGAGCTGTGTGATAAGAGAGCGTGAAAGAAGACGTAGTGATGAGGATTGAGAAAGGTATGCTGAGATGGTTTAGTCATGTAGAGAGGATGAACGAAAGAAGACTGACAAAACAGGTGTATAAGGTGAGTGTGATGGGACCGTTGGAAGGGGAAGACCTAGGCGTACGTTTAGTGACCAAATCGGTGACGTTTTGGAAAAGTTAGGCCAGGTCAAGTGTACCCTAAACCGACGAGCATGTATGAGGAATGTGATGAGGGTGAATGAAGCAAAAGGGGTATGTCAGGATCGTAGCAAGGGGAAAGCCGTGCTCTCTGCCTACCCCTCTGGGAAATAGGCGTGATTTTAGAATATGTATGTCTGTATGTATGTTTCTTATCAAAATTCAAGTGTATTTCGTAAAATAAATTTATAATATTTTTTATCTTTTAGCGTTGCTATTCACCGCGCTATTGCAGCTAGGCATACAATAAAGGAAATATATTTTTATTTACTCAAAACTTCCCCATCCCCCTCACCCCTCACGGTGTTCGATATGAGCAAAAATAACATCTTTCAACAACAACGCTTATAGGCAGTTTTGCGAGTGAGTTCTGATCTGTACGGCGACACACTAACAAAAACAGTTAACAATAACCTTTATAATTCCCTAATTATTTGCCAAGTCTTGTTTACTAACATATTCAATTCAATTTAATTCATTTATTTCAAACCATAGTAACTTTGGAGAACACTTAGTTACGTAAATTTTTTACATGCAATTATTCAAAATATAATACTACTTTTAGTAGGTCGGTACGTACATAGTATATTTGCTGCTGTATAGGGCTTTGTCATATTATTGTGTAATTAATAATAATTCCAATATACATAAATAACAACATGTCACTACAAATAAACAGTGAAGCGGTTGTAAAGTGGCCTTGTTAATAAATAAATAACACACTAGAATTCTCTGTATCGTAATACAATTTTGTACAGAGTTTTCGTTTAAGTTTATTAATTTTCTGAACTTCGGATAGAATGTTTAGAAAAAATCTTTTGTGGGCAATATTTGTAATAAACAGTCCTTCACACTGTTTTGTCGCCTCGGTATATACAGTACTCATTTTCTAGGTTCAAGCTCGGGAGACAGTCCATAGCACACTTCAAAAGCGTCGTCTTTTCATTCATTGATAGCGCAAGGATCAGTTTCAATCGTCTAAAGAACAAGTTGAATTTAAGACGAGCGGCCATTCTGTTCGTACAATATTAGCGTTCAGCAGTTGAGTATAAAATAGTTAGAAACTAAGATGAAGATCGAGACTCCGAGACGGCTACATAAATCGGTAAATCGTCAGGTTGCTAGTGACTTATATAATGATTGAATTGAATTTATCCAATCTGAATGTTGCAGTCGCTGTTCGTGGTTGACATCTGCATGCGCGTATAGGCTCCTTTTTATTGTGAACCATCAGAGCAAAGCTGCGTTCTTCAGCTCTCACTAAAAGTATAATGAGTATGCCTTAAACGAATAGCGCTATATTTGTCCGTATAGCTGAATAAAATTGATTAGCTATGCGTCATTTCGACTTTTATGGGTACAGGGCCTTAGTTTCCGCGTTTCACAGTTGCTCGGCTTTAGCTTTTCTTTAGTCACCTAAATCCTCTGTGGGCAATGTTTGTGATAAACACCTCACCTACAGCAAACTGAGTTGAAGTTTCCCGTTTTTTATGATGTATATCTGGACTAATTTTGTCGCAAAAGTTGAAAATTGCATTAAATTTCTTCTAACTTTAATTCCACTTAGCTTCACAGGGTAGGGAAGCACCAGATCAGACAGTAAGTCAATAAGTCGCGGATAAAAAATCCCCAGCGCGGCACCTCGATTTATGAATGAATTACCTATCTACCTACTACTGCAAGATATTTCAGCGTAATAATATTGTAAAATGTGTATTTGTGACACTCTAAGTTTTTTTTTATATTCGTCTAAGGTGGCAAACAAGCATGCGGCCCATCGGTTACCGTAGCTTATGAGCGATTGCAATACCAGAGGCATCACGCACGCGTTGCCGACCCCGAAACCCAACCCCCCCCCCACCCCTAAAGAGCTCTGTCAACCTTACTCACCGCAGAAACACAACACTATATGAAACAGATAATGTTATTTGGCTGCGATCTTCTGTAAGACGGAGGTACCTCCCCGGTGAGCTGCTCCAATTTAGAACGAAAAAATCTCGCTGTGCCCTACCTACTCGTAAAAAAGCCTAAGTATCGGAGTAATTCATTGTATTAAAATTGCGTACGAGAAAAATACAGAAATGTCTACATTCACGTTTTTCTAAATATATCTATACACTGTAATGGTAGAGAGAAAAGTCTGTAATTCAGTGGATATTCTCGTGCTAAAGAAGTAACGCATTGGCGGTTGGAAGCTTTCTTTCTGAGTGGTCCCTTCGCTACAGTGCTGAATGTGGCGGTAGGCGCTGGTTTTTATTGATGATGCACTAGTAACGTTTATTGTTTGTGTAAAATACTCGTGAGGAGAAGAGCGTTTCTTCATCGTACCCCACAGGTTCAAAGATAGGTGAGTACATGATAGAATGTTGAGGGTAACTTAATATAGATTAAATGATTATCTTTATGAAACAGGCACGATATTTATGCGCGTCGAAGTTATGATAATGGATTTCGTTCCAACATTATTATCTTTACGAATCAGACACGATATTTTTTGTGATAGTGGAGCTCTGTTTTTGTAGAGGCCCTGCCTTGTCGGAATACGCAAAAGCTTTGTATTTTTCTTGAGAAGGTCTCCAAGTCACGGATAACCTAATTTATTACGTTTTCATTCATTAGCCGTGGTGGCCTCGGCTGAAGAATAGGCCCATCCATATCTACCTATGACGACAGGCCTCATAGGTCAGTTGTTAGTAGCTCTGCCTTCTGCGCTAGTGGTCACGGGTTCGATTCCTGCACTGGACAAATATTTGTGACTAACACAGATGTTTGTTCTGTGTCTGGGTGTTAAATATTGATCTATTATGTATATCAGTCTCTGGTACCCATAGTACAGGCTATGCCTCGTTTGAGATCAGCTGACCGTGTGTGATATGTTCGGAATATTTATTTATTTATTTTACCTATCCGCGGATGTCGTAAGAGGCGACTAAGGGAAGAAAGCTAGGGGATGGGCAGCAGCGTCCCTCATTTTAACAAAGATAGCTCTAACTGCGCTCGCCAACCCGCATGGCAAGCGTGGTGAGTATGGGCAAATCCCCCCACATGATAAGGAATTCGCTCTGTCTGTGGGAGAGGCCATGTTCAGCAGTGGACATCGTACGGCTAAAATGATGATGATGATGAATATTTTCATTTGTAACCTGTTTTTTTCTACGCAATAAAAGCTATTCTTGTGTTGGTATTCCAGCATCACAGCGAGGCATTACGCAGGTCACAAGTTTTGTGTTAATGTAGTTTCCAACCAAAATAGTGAACCCGCGTCTCTCGCGACTTCTCGTGCCAATGAATAGTAAGTAGAGGTAATATCCTTGGTAGAGGATGGGTGCCTGTGACACGAATGGCAAGGGGTGCGGAAACAACATTTATCAATCAGATATGTCATAGCACCTTATCGCTGATGCCTCAATATCTATTCGGGAATTTTGTGAGGAAAATGTAAGGCAGTTTTCTTCAAAGTACTAACGGCACGGCGCCTTGCCGAATTGAGCTTCATTTTGGTGTTGAGCCAAGGTGTTGCTAAGATAAAGGGGTCCAAAAGAGAGTTTAAAAAAAACATACAAATATGGTCTTTAAGATACAACGAAAATACTCACATTTGGTACAGTTTCAATGACTTCGTAGTTCAGTAGGATGTTTTGAATGGCTGAACTGATCCTAGTGAAATTTAGTATGAAGATAGTGTGCACCATGAAAAAGTACATATGTTATTTTGAGAGCTGATTTTATGATGGAGTCAGGAGCTGTTCTACGAAACTCCTCAGCAAATTGCTTTATTGAGCTGAAACTTAGCATACCTATCGATGTCCGATGTCAATACAATATTATAGTGACAACGAGTTGATCTGATGATGGGTATAGGACCTGTTTCACAGAACTAATCACAAAATTGTCTGATTAAGCTGAAATTTAGTACCTATACCTGTCGAGGTCTGATGACATTACAATATGACTGGTCTCATAGCTCAGTTGGTAGTTATTCTGCCTTCTGCGCTAGAGGTCGCGGGTTCGATTTCCGCACTGGACAAACATTTGTGACTAACACAGATGTTTGTTCTGTGTCTGGGTATTAAATATTATGTATATCAGTCTCTGGTACCCATATTACAGGCTATGCCTAGTTTGGGATCAGTTGACCGTGTGTGATATGTCCGGAATATTTATTATTATTATTTATTAATATATTGTGATGACAATGACTTGATCTGATGATGGAGTGAGGAACTGACCCACGAAATTCGTCAATTTGACTGATTTAGCTGAAACTTTACATATCTGTCGAGGTCCAATGACAATCTATTTATATATAAAGGAGTAGTCCACTCACTCACTCACTGACAGACTCATCACGAAAGCTCGGAAACTACTAGGCCGAGGAGTCTGAAGTTTGGCACAGACATTTTTTAAAAGATGTTACCGTGCAATAACAGCACATTTTGGAAAATTCAGCTCCTAAAGGGGTGAAATTGGGGTTGAACGTTTGTATGAAAGTCCTATGTTTTTGAAGTTGGAGACATCAAAATCGGGTTTTTGGTAAATGATCAAAAATAAAAAATAACTTTATCAGCATTTTTTGAAAAACAGCCCTTAGGGTGTGGTAATAGGGGATGAAAGTTTATATATGAAGTCCTATATTTTTGAAGTTAGACATCAAAATCGGTTTTAAGATAAATAATTCAAAATAATAAATATTAACATAAGTATTTTTTTTTATAACAACCCTCAGGTGTTTAAATAGGGGATGAATGTTTGTATGGGAATTCCTTATCTGTTAAGCCTATACGATTGTAATTTGGCACGCAGGTTCCTTCTAGAGAGTAAACATTTGCAAAGTAAGAATTTTATGAAAATTCAACTCCCAAAGGGATGAAATGGGGGTTGAAAGGTTCAATAAAAGTCCTTATGTTTTTGAAGTAACAGACATCAAAATCGGTATTCAAGTTAAGAGTTTTAAGTAATAAGATATCCGTATATAAGTTATATGAGAAGCAGGCCTTTAGGGTTAAGAATCATCATCATCATCAACCTGTAGAAGTCCACTGCTGGACTTAGGCCTCCCCAAAGAGTTCCACAACGAACGGTTTTGAGCCTTTTCCATCCACCAACTTCCCGCAACCTTCACAATGTCGTCGGTCCATCGGGTGGGGGGCCTTCCGTGACCATGCAAATGACCATGATGGTGAAAGTGACGAAGGTGGTGACGGGACGGTGACAGTGACAGTGACGGTTATGGTTACGGGACGGTGACGGTTACGGTTAACGTTACGGTTACGGTGACGGTAGGTAGAAGTAGATAAATAGCTGCATAATAAGTGTTTACTAACACTTATTATGCAGCTATTTATCTACTTCGGCAAGGATAATGGAAAATAGTCTAGGTAGGTAAACAAACGCGGACGAAGTCGCGAGCGGGTCAACTAGTATATATATATATATATATATATATAAAGGAGTAGTCCACTCACTCACCTACTCACTGATAGACTCATCACGAAAGCTCGGAAACTACTGGGCCGAGGAGTCTGAAATTTGGCACAGACATTCTTTAAAAGATGTTACCGTGCAAAAAGATCGGATTCTGGAAAATTCAACTCCTAAAGGGGTTGATAGTTTGTATGTAAGTCCCATGTTTTTGAAGTTGGAGACATCAAAATCGGGTTTTAGGTAAATTGTCAAAAATAGAAAAATACTATTATCATCATTTTTTCACCTTCTTTTAGCAGACATCGCGAGATCTCAGTTCGGGGCGAACCACTAGTGTAATAGACACCTCAATTGACAAACTTGAGTATGTTTAGCGACACGTAAAAATGTTATTTGTTTCTGAAGTTTAACGATATTTTTTGAGGATCATGACTGAGGCTGTAGTCTGAAAGATAACTACACAACGATTAGCAATAGAAAAGATTTCGGGCTAATTTTTTTTTTTTAATTTCAAAGGCTAAAGTCTTCTGATAAGGTCCATGGGCTTATCATGTCAGAAAGCGTGCAATGGTTCTCCTCAACGGTTAACGGTAAGGGTAGGTAAATAATTTACATTAAATCAGATCTTTGACGCATGATGATGATGTTCCTCTTAAAATCATAGATGCTATAGCCAATCGGATTGCCGAAAAATTTACTAAGACTTCTATATCAGTGAATCAAGTGGAAGTGTTGATATTTTGAGTGGCAAAAGCTATACTCATGTTAAAAACGAAATAAAGTTTATATTTAGAGCGATTTTGTAGTAAATTTTTAAATAAAAAAAAAAAATTATAATAAATATTTTTTTAATCTATCTATCTAAAATTTAATACAGATCGTGATATTGATCTGTCTCTAAAAATGTTAAGTACCCACTACCCTTTTCATAAACTTAAACTTGCACTGAATGTGCCTCACTTCCACTTATTGTCGTCGAATACAACCAATAATGTTTTGATGTTGCGGTAATTTTGAATGATCATCATAAAAGCATCAGAGACATTAACCTTACTTGTAATGCTGCTCGGGTGCGGGAGTTGGGCGTGCTCCTCCGCCCAGCAGTAGAAGAACCGCTTCAGCGCGGCCCGGAGGCGCGCCAGACACGGGAACGTCTGGCACAGCGCCCGTCGGAAGTTCTGACCGGTCATGCAGTACAGGAAGAAATTTATCCCGAAGTTGGAATTGAAGAACAGTAGACAGATCTGCTGCAGTGCGGCCCACCTGCCGCTGTACTCGTAGCTGCTCTGTGTACAAGAAACATATGGTTAAGAGAACGAAGCGCTCGTTGTGAAGCTTGCCTATTCGTAATAAAACGGAGGATGACAAGACCCAAATTCTGTCACTGTCTAACTCATTATAATTCAGATAAGATAGAAAGTGACTACTACACTCTTTATTTTCATTTAAGGATACTATTAAGATACAAATTGGATATTTTTGTTTTATCACAAACTCAATCTTGAATCTAGTGAAAGTAGTTTAACCTGGTATCGATTTGTTTGGTTCCCATTCCTAGTTACGTGCGATGACAGAACTTCAATTCAAAATAATCTAAATTAAAAAAATAACTCGGTACAGTTCGAGGTCGCGCAAATTATACAAATTACTGTTTGCCAAAATTTTTAAATATCCGTGGATGTCGTAAGAGGGGACTAAGGCAAACAAAACTAGGGGATGGGCAGCAGCGTTCCCTACCAGCAACAAGAGCTTTATCTGCGCTCGCCAACCCGTATGCCCAGCCAGCAGCGAGTATGGGCAAATCCCCCCAAATTATTGTTTCTGGTAATCTATGGGGGAGGCTTATGTTCCTACAGCTGAAATGATGATGACGATGAAAAAGTTTTAAATACATAATATAAGAACTGTTCATTATAATATAATCTTACAAACAACTCACATTATTTATTAAAAAAAATAACAACAGGCAACCTAACTAAGATTTAACTCTTAAGGTGATATACGAATAAAATAAACTATCGAGTGGGCGGAGTAATTTAATATTATATAAGATTGACATTAATGATAAATTTATATTTTTTTGAATTTGTAACTTATTAGTTATTATGTAATTTGTAATCTAATTAATATTGGTTTAAGTCTTTGTATTTATAATGTTTGTATGACCGATGTCAGAATCTAGTGATCTGTACTCTAAACCTCACCGTCTATCAATGTACCTAGGTTCACGAACAATAAATGAATTATGAATTATGAATAAGTATAGCTTACTCGCCCCGCGCGCACCGCTGCAAAACGACGGTCCCGGCGCGCTCGCCTCTGCCGCGATGTGCGTAATCGGACGTAGGTAGGTACTTCAACAGTCGCTTGACTTGCTTGACACAACACGTGACATCTTAGGGATATCTTAGTCCACAACTAACCCTCAATACCTGGTAGGTAGGTAGTAGATATTATACGTATGACTTTTGAATTTGATGCTTTATTAGTGGATTGGAGAGCACTGGTGGATGGATGGTAGTCCCGCCTTCCGATCCACGGGTCGTGGGTTCGAAACATGCCGTGCACCAATAGATTTTCCATTCGGAAAATTTATGTGCGCTATGCTAGTGCTCTCAAGCGGTGAAGGAAAACATCGTGAAGAATGCCGGCATGTTCAATGGATGCACAGGATGACCAAGAAATAATCAGTGACACGACCAGAAGTGGATTTCCTACCTATACCAGGTTATTATCACTTATGTTGATTGATTCAACTACCTGTTTAGCATCTTCTCACCTACATAATAAATATCATCATCATCATCATCCGCCTGATGAAAGATAATAAATGGGGATAAAATTTGATGCGGTGAGTACGAGATAAATCCGTTTTCCTTCCCTCAACACCCTCCCCCCCTCCTCATGCTTATACCCGAATCCGGATCCTCCTATACGATAAAAAAACAAGGGTGCCATACAAAAAAAAACTGTATAAATGTGCATACAAAAATGAAACCTGCATTCGATATAGGTGTTGGAATGCAAGATGGCGGATGCAAATGTCATATCAAAAATGGATATGGCTATCGTTTTCGAGTAATAAGGGGGCGCTGATTTCGAAAATGACATCAATTTTGGAATCAAAGATGGCGGACGCAAATGTCATTTCAAAAAATGGATATGGCTTTCGTTTTCGGGTAATATGGGGGCGCTGATTACGAAAATGACATCCATTCTGGAATCAAAGATGGCGGACGTAAATAACATTTCAAAAATGGATATGGGTACTGTTTTTTTAATTAATTTGGGGGCGCTGATTACGAATATTACATCATTTTAGGAATCAAAGATGGCGGACGCAAATGGCATTTCAAAAAATGGATATGAGTATCGTTTTCGGGTAATATGGGGGTGCTGATGAAAATAACATCAATTTTAAAATCAAAGATGGCAAATGGCAAAGCAACAGCAACAAAACATACACGAGAGCTGCGTGCTGTTTGCGAAATCATATCGATCGATGGCTTTATGAAAAACAAAAACAAACCTATCCTACGGGAACCGTACATTTTCTGAGATTAAATAGGCTTATACAGGCTACTATGTGATATAAAATTAAAATATATCTCTGTGCTTAATTATATCCAGATCCGTTCATCCGTTCTGGCTTGAGTATTTGATTGAGTAACAAACATCCATCCATCCAAACTTTCGCATTTATAATAGAAGTAACATTCGCGTAGAGCGGAAACTGCACGCAGCTCGCGTGTATGTTTTGTTGCTGTTGCTTTATCATTAGAGATTTGATAGATCGGCCATCTTTGATTTTAAAATTGATGTTATTTTCGTAATAAACGCCCCCAAATTACCCAAAAACGATACCATATCCATTTTTTGAAGTGGCATTTGCGTCCGCCATCATTGATTCCAGTATGGATGTAATTTTGTAATAAGCGCTCCAAATTACCCAAAAACGATACACATGTCCATTTTTTGAAATTACATTTGCGTTCGCCATCTTTGATTCCAAAATTGATGTAATTTTCGTGATCAGCGCCCCCAAATTACTCGAAAACGATACCAATATATTTTTTTTAATATGACTTTTGCATCCGCCATCTTTGATTCCAAAATTGATGTCATATTCGTGATCAGCGCCCCAAATTACTCGAAAACGATACCAATATAATTTTTTTAATATGACATTTGCATCCGCCATCTTTGATTCCAAAATTGATGTCATTTTCATGATCAGCGCCCTAAAATTACTGAAAAACGATACCTATATCGAATTTTTCGTTTCACTGTATTTATAAATAAATAAATACACCCAACAGTCACATACACACATACATACATAATTCTGACCCCACACTAGTATAACCCGTGTCGCGGGTATCAGAAACTACAAGTACCATGCTACCAAAACACCCAGCGGATATCGAACCCGCACCCCTTGCGTCTCAGACGGGTACTCGCCCACTACGTCACCGAGGTCGCCAGTATGGAGATTCACATAAGATATTTGAAATCTTGAATTTGTTACGTGTGTACGGAAGCCTCACCCTCTACTCAAACTTGACCGTCTTTATTGACTCTGAAACCTCGGTAATAACTTATCTGTGGTAAAGCCACGGAACTCCTCGGAATAATTATAAGTGCGTAGTTTTCTGTCACAGATTAGTAAATAGTTACTACGGACCTAAACCAAGTGACGAGTTTTCATCTGACATGATTGAGTTTTCTGAATGAAAAGTTATTTTTACAAAAATAAAATATAGCCTATGTTACACAGGGATAGTATAGTTTTTTTGCTTCCACATAGTCTGATTTATTGTGTACTGTTGAAATAAAGTACTTTCTCGCGAGCGGCGTCAACGCGGCCTCCCCTCAGAAAAGCTCGCAGTCGACTGGGGAGAAGACTGAAGAAAGTGACAGCGCTAAGTACATAATTGAATGCGGAAAGAGATCGACGTAAGCGACATATAAGAAAATATCGATTATCTTAAAAACTAAGTATTTTTTTTAAAAAGTGTCTTGGATTTATGTACCCAATGCTATTGTCTAACACAATATTTTAAAAAAAGTTAATTTTGTTAGATAGTTTCAGAGTATTTTCGAAAAAGCTGTTGCAGAGGACCCAACTTTAAAAAATAAATCTATTGAGAAAAGTTTTACCAATCGCGTTTCTGTCTTGGATTTAGGTAAATAAAATGCTCAAGTTATCTTTGTCATTAAAATCAAAACTGTGCGTTTTGCGGTTATTGAGAAAAAACAGTTCAAAATCATAAAAACAATTAAACCCTCATCTTAACAATGATTTTAACTTGAACAGTTTTTAACCTAGGTATTACATCACTACAATAAATAAGTTCCTAGCACAACAAATACACGGTCGAAGCGTTCGAAAGCCAAGCGAAGAGCGTCCCAGCTCTTTTTTTTTTTTCGAACGGATTTATATGCTGTGGGTCTCTTATAACCACTGCCAGCTACACCGGGCTAGGCGAGCGCAGATGGCGCTACAGCCAAAAAAAAGGTTAGGTTGGGGCAACGAGCACAAGGGCACCACTTAGGTACGGACCTCGGCTTAGGCTGTTGCCATAGGGAGGTTTTTTGAGGAGGCCATCACCCTGAAGGGGTGGAAACGCAGGTACAGGACGTCGTCGTCGACCCCGCCGGCGGGGTCGGTGTGATGTGTTGAGTGTTTTTATGTGTCGGGGTTCGATGACGGAATCGCCTCCGCGTTAGCGGAGGTATCACGTCATCTGGGTCTCCAAGAACATGTCTTGGCCTACGGAGGGATTTCTCACCGTTAAATACGATGGAGTAGTCCGGGACGTTTGAAACGAGCGGGTTCGGATGGTGCGGGGCCGAGTCATAATACCGCCTGGAAGCATGTTTCATAAACTCGGCTATGGTTTCGAGGTTGAGATCTCGATGTAGGTCAACATTACGAACCGATGGCCATGGTGACCCAGTGACCCACCATGGTGAACCAGTGGCTTTCCGCAAGAATTAGTTTTGGATAACTTGAAGGGATTTTACGTGTTTGGAATGAGCAAAAGCTACTGAGGCGTAAGTCATGACTGGTCCTATGCAAGCTTTGTAAAGCGTCACCTTATTTCTAAGGGATATTTTACTCTTCTTGCACAAGAGGGCATGGAGCCGGCTAAGGTAAAACTTGGCGTTGTTGCCAACTTTCTTAGTGTGCTCACGAAAGGATAGTCGACTGTCTAGGATAACCCCGAGGTAACGGGTAGACGGCACCCAAGGGATGTGTCCCCGCTCGGCGTCATTTATACCGTAACGCTCGGCACCGACAATCGGGTAGGAAAAGCATCTAAGAATATCTAATACCAAATATCTAAGGTTTTGCGAAATTTTCGACGGATTAAAAAAAATCGACATTCGGCACAAAAATTACAGTTTATGAATATTTTTTAGTAAATTTTCAGGCCATATAAGTACCGCAGTTTGGAGGTTACTGAAACCTCCCGACCCCCTTTTTCATAGGGAAGTAGGGGCGTGTGAGAAGGACCGATATAGACGCGCTATGAGAAGGAAGGAAAGAATGCACGTTATGTATCAGCGCCACAGGTCGCTCCAAGTGACATAGTCGACCTCCACAGGTGGCCTGCCCCGACTCCAGTGGTTTTATTTGAATCATTATAACCACTTTTTGGTACAGGCAGAGATCTACGATTAATTCGTATACTTGCTAAATACGTAAGTAAGACTATAATTGCCAGTCTTACTATTTTTGAGTTGTTTATGCGCACGAAAGGAGCCTCTAGGAGGCGCACGTTAATCCTTTCACTACACTGATTCTTCCACCCAATATAAGGGGCCTATCCTTACAGGCCATCAAAGCCCAAAAGAAAACCCAACCCCACACCCCAACCTGGTCACTGACCTAATACATGATGACCAACAAAGAATCAGTGACACGACAAGTAAGCAAGCACCATCGTGTTGGTATAAGATGCCACTAGCCAGGATGGTGCTGATCAAAATCAAGACTTTGTTCCATGAACAAAGTAACTGTTATTAACTCATATATTTCAGATAATACATCCATAATTAAATATAACATGTCAAGATAAAATTAATTTCACACAAGAAAATAAAAAAAGGAAATATTAAGAATTAAAATTAACATTCAATAATAATAATAAGATATTTTTTACAAAAACTAAAAACCGACTTTCAATTCCTGAATATTTAAAAGATTAATTTCAACCTCTTTTTTTTGTTAGCAACCTCTTTGCGTTTTGCTTACACTTGAGGATGACACTAACCTACACTTTCGAATAAAAAACAAGAGTAAGTATGACATCCATTCATCATCAATATTGGACTCGGTCTTACGGTACTGACTGACTGTCTGACAATCAAACGTAGTGGATTTATTCTCTTTGAAAATCAACGCAGAGCCTACTAAGAGTATGAAATTTGCAGGGTAGCTTCCTGTTGTAACGTATGGGTGCACATGCACAGAAAGACATTCCCGACACACAACCCCTAATTTTAAAGTTTATGTAAAAATAGCAGCAACCGAACGAAGTCGCGGGGATAACCATACTATACCACAGTGGACAAAAAAAATTCATTCAAAAAAAGTGGTGATTTCAAGAGAAGATGACGTTTTTTTAAGTTGACGGGGCAAGTTGCAATCCCTCAGGAATTCAATTAAAATGGGACCACCCCGGGATCATACTCTATACACCAGCGAAAGAATCATCAAAATCGGGTTACTATTGGCGGAGATATCGAGTAACATACACACAAAAAATAATAATAATAATAATAATTGAAAATACAGCCGACTTGAGAACCTCCTCCTTTTGGAAGTCGGTTAAAAATTTAATAAGCAATGAACCTACATACTCTACTTGTTTATATGGACTCAGACCCCATTAGTATTTTCATCCATTTGTTTTGGATGGGACAGTCCAGACGTGAAATAATCATCTGCAGGATGCCATTGCCACTACCCCGCGTACGCTGGAAGAGAGAGGAGACTTTTTTACGAATGATTGTGTGAAAACCATCCGTGCGCGCCAACGTAATGACTTAGTAGTCTGAGTCATAAGTTTTCACGCATCAAAGTCTGGACTTTCATCATCATCATCTTCCTGCCCTTATCCCACGTCGTGTGGGGTCGGCATAACATGTATTCTTCTTCCATTTCCCTCTATCAGTTGTCATCTCAGCACTCGCTCCTTTTTTAACCATATCCAGTCCATCCACTTGCAATGTATGTGTTACATATTTGAATTATTACTATTCTGCATCGACCCACTGCTGGCAAAATATATTTGAATGATGATGATGATGATGATGATGATGATATTTGAATACAAAGCAAAAAACGCCAATCTACACTCACCGGCAGAAAATGTGGCTCAAAACTATCATCATCATCATCATCATCAGCCTGATGAAGTCCACTGCTGAACATAGGCCTCCCCCAAAGAGTTCCATGACGAACGGTCTTGAGCCTTTTCCATCCACCGACTTCCCGCAACCTTAACAATGTCGTCGGTCCATCGGGTGGGGGGCCTTCCAACACTGTGTCGTCCGGTTCGTGGTCGCCACTCGAGAACCTTTGTTCCCCAACAGTTGGTGGTTCTGCGAGCTATATGGCCTGCCCACTGCCACTTCAACCTGCTAATTCTGAAAGCTATAAACTATAAGTTCTACTAAGTTCCAGTAAAAAAGAAATACTGAATATCCTTTTTTACTGGATATGCTAAGCAACTCATTTTAACGTATAATTCGTTACAAATTAGACTAAAACCGCTTCACATTTCATTAAAAATGAAATTTAAATCAAAAACATAATTTGACCAAAATTTCTTTAATGAATAAACACAGATTTTTTTGCTTAAAACTAAAGAAATCTTATTCTAATAATGCGTATTGCTCCCCTAGCTTCAATGACGGCCTGCGTGCGTTCTGGCATGCTTTGCAGCATGTTTTGTTAATTCTTACTGAGTAATTAGAGTATGAGTAAGTAGAGGTCTGGGGCTGTGCTGCTAAAACGAATATAAAAATCTTACAAACAGCGCAAAATAAAATAATAAAACTACTCTTTCACTATGATTACCTAACGTCAACGTCTAAAGTTTACAAAGAAACTAACCTTATGACTCTATCTCAAATATATAAATTTAACACATGTGTATTGATACGGAAAATACTCAATAATAAAATACATACAAAAATATCTTTTACGCAAAAATCACAAACTAACATTAAACGTTCACTCAGACGACCAAATGATCTAGTACTCCAAGCACCGAGAACAAACTACGGTAAGAAGAATATATTATACGAGGGAGCCGACCTTTACAATAAATTGCCTAATTACATCAAAGAAGGTAATTCATTCAATTTATTTAAAAAGAAACTAAAGAACCATATTTTACAAGACTTTTCTGAATTTAAGAAGGCTTCCTAAACTATACTAAATTATACTATAAAAAAAAAAAATCAAATCACTGAAATCTATCAAATACTTACAACAACTAACTAACACAAATAACTAACCATATTGTCCAAATCATACCACTTACCAAACTCTCAAAGCAACTGCTAATTAACACGTAATAGAACCGCCCACGAGCAACTGCCATTGTTAACCTGCATTATTTATAGTCTACCCGCTCTTACATTATTATTGTTGTTCACAAAGTGAATCTGGAATATTTCTAGAAAAAGTTAGGAATATGGGTTTTTATCTTGTATAAATACTGAAATCAGTAAGTTACGTAACTACGAAAACATCACTAACTGTTAGTAACATAAGTCCGCTCTGCATGTTAACTTAAGATATCCTGTATTTCTCTATAAGTGAATGTATATTCTTTTGAGAAATAAATTTCTAAAACCGTAACCGTAAACCGTAATTTCGTTCCAAGCCGTCATTAGAGCTAACTTCAGCTCACGGAGCGTCTCTAGCGGGTTGGGTTGTACTCTAACGCGCCTCTTATGCATGTCCCAAATATGTTCTATTAGATTCATGTTTGGGCTGCGAGCAGGTCATGGCAGTTTTGGAATGCTGACAGCAGCCAGGTAGGTAGGTATTATTTAATTATATAAGCATAAGGTACATATTTCATCAAGTGTAACGTGTGCTGCCCTTAGATCATTTGTTGAAGCTCACATTTGTCTTCATTTTCTTCACATTTTTATAAGCTCTTATTTATTAAGGATTATAATTAGATTACTTTTCTCTTGAGCCTCACCTAGTTCGATCGGCACCACACTGAAGCTTTAAATTCCATTTTGTGAAAAAGGATCATCGAAAAAAATGATAGGCACCAAGCCGTGTTTGTTGCCTGATTCTTCTAGGCTTGGTCGCGAGGAACAGGCATAGCTTCACCTAGTTTCTAAGACGTTTCAAAGTGATCCTAGTGATTTTATTGAAATAAATGCCTTTTGACCTTGACTTTTGACTTTGTAGGCTTAGGTTAGGGTAGGCCAGGTAGGTTAACGATGCCAGCAACGTTAACTGTGGCGTTATCATGCATTAAAGGAAAACCTCTTGACCAATGAAGTCCACTAAGCACAAAATGGTCTTGGAGAATTGCCTCAATGTACCTGGTGGCTGTCAGGCGTTGATCCGCGATGACAAGCTCCGTGCGGGCGTCCGAACACACACCAACCCACGCAATGACAGACCCGCCTTCTTAACTAACCGTTTGACGTATCGTGATGGGAAGAAAACGCTCTCCTTGTCATCTGTATACCCTCTAAAGACCATCTGTTCCTCGTAAGACCTGCTTTGATCCGTGAACAAGACTCCATTGAAAGGTGGTTCAATTCGCATGTTCGCGAGAAAATTTGACATTCTTCCCTCCGCATGACATGCCCATACCACGCTAACCTTTTGCTCTTCAACTTCTCAGTCACTGGCGCTACTTTCAAACTTCCTCTGACGTACTCATTCCGTATCTTGTCCATTCTAGTCACTCCACACATCCATCTCAACATTTTCATTTCCGCAGCATGTACTCTTCTTTCATCCGTCCCTTTGGTTGCCCAACACTCAGATCCATACAGTACGACAGGTCTTATGATCGTTTTGTAAATTTTCCCCTTAATTTTAAGGGGCATTCTTGGATCACACGTAGTTCCTGTGACCTGGGGCCATTTCATACATCCCGCATTTATTCTATTTTTCACATCCCGGTGTATAACGCCGTCGTTCTGTATTAATGAACCGAGGTACCGGAAGTCGGAGCAGACTGGCGAGGGATATTCCATCTAAAGCAATAGGAGAGAAACCGGAGGGACCACTGAAGTCACCGAACAGATGCTTAGTTTTTGTCCTGCTGATCTTCAATCCGACACTCTCCAGTCTCTCTTGCCATTTTCCCAGCCTGCTCTGGACCTCAAGTGCATTTTCTCCGACAAGAACAATGTCGTTGGCGAACAGCATGCACCAAGGGGCGTCCTCCTGTATGTCTGATGTCAGGGCATCCATTACCAGGAGGAACAGAAAAGGGCTTAAAGCCGATCCTTGGTACAAGCCTACAGCCACATTGAACTTGTCGGTAACTCCAGCTTCGGACCGGACGTGTGTGTTAGCTCTTTCGTACATAGCACGTACAAGCTGTACATACTTCCCAGGCACTCCCTTCTCTTTCATAGCCCACCACAGAACCTTACGGGGCACCCTGTCGTATGCCTTCTCTAGGTCAACGAACACCATATGCAAGTTTTTGTGCGCACGTCTCTATTTCTCACAAAGTTGGCGCAGAGCAAATATGGCGTCCGTTGTCCCCCGTCCAGGCATAAACCCAAACTGGTTCTGTGTTATTTCACCCTCAGCTCTCATTCTTCTCGTTATCACTTTCTCCCAAATCTTCATACTATGTGACATGAGCTTTATTCCTCGATAGTTTTTGCAGTTTTCTACATCACTCTTGTTTTTGAAAATGGGCACCAGCGAACTGTTGCACCATTCTTCCGGGATCGCCTCTTCATGTAATAACTTATTGAAAAACAAAGTCAGCCACTTCCATCCGTCTGCTCTCAAAAACTTCCATACTTCAACAGGTATACCATCCGGTCCTACAGCTCTTCCATTCTTCATATCTTGCACAGCTTTTTTGACTTCATCTATACTCACCTCTTTCACAACTGCCATGTTTATTGGTGCTTCCATTAAAACACCACTCCAGTCATTCTCCTCATTCATTAACCTTTCTAAGTATTTCTTCCATCGATATTTTATTTCTTCATCCTTCGTCCACCGTTATGATACTCCCTAAATATTTAAAGCTGTTTACGTTTTGAATTATGTCGTTGTCTATTGTAATTGGATGTGATGAAGTTATTGGAGTCTTAGAAGTGGTAAGTATTTTAGGTTTGATAATATTAATTCTTAGTGAAAATTATTTGAAAATTATGTCTACATATAGTTGTAATTAACTCCTGCAAGGCTTCTTTCGTTTCTGTAACTGCTGCTATGTCATCCGCAAATCTAATGAATTTAATTGTATCCCCATTTAACTTGACCTTTTTTTGTAGCTTCTGATATTTTTCTAATAATTGCTTCTACGAAAATGTTGAATATTAGTGGTGAGAGCGAACATCCCTGTCGTACCCCGTGTCCCCCCGTAATTTTAGTCTTTTCTCTTTTGTTTCCTATTTCTATTATAGTTTCTTAATGTTTATACAAGTCATATATTATTTTTCTATTTCTATAATCTAATCCGATGTTCTTCAACGCTGTCATCATCTTTTTCCAATCTACTTTATCAAATGCTTTTTCTAAATTAACGAATGCTATGTGAGTATTCAATCCTAGGTCCATTCTTCTACCTGTAATAAGTCTCAGGGCTAATATAGCTTCTCTAGTTCCTTTATTTCTCCTGAATCCGTATTGGTCTTCACCTAAGTTTTCTTCTATTTTTGTTCGAATTCTATATAATATTTTAGAAGCTTGAGAAATCAAACAAAGTGTTCTATGTTCTTCACATTTCAATATTATCATTGAGCACCGTAAAATTTTATGAGGTTTGCCTTATTGCCTAAAAACACGAGTACCATGGGATCATGAGGGTCATGACCCCCTCCTCTGAGCTGGGTATAAGTCGACCACTGATAAGTCAAGTGTGCGTTGGTCTTAGTCCGGCCTGTCCTGACTGGACCTCGACTATGTGACCCCCCCCCCCCCCTCCCTCCTGACTCAAAGGTTGGACCCGCCCTTGGGTACTTACTTAGCTAAAGGTACATTACATTTACAATCTAGTTGTGTATAATAGAAGCGCACGCAAATAATCAATTTACATAAGTTTGCCAAACACTCTTCTGTCAAGTTGTCCATGCGTCGAAGATGACGCCCACGTCCAATTCTTATTAAGGTGAGGGTTAATTTTTTTTTATGATTTTTGAACTGTTTTTTCTCAATAACCGCAAAACGCACAGTTATTTACGCTTAAGTTATTTTTATGACAAAGATAACTTGAGCATTTTATTTACATAAATCCAAGACAAAAACGCGATTGTTAAAACTTTTCTCGATAGATTTATTTTTTAAAGTTCGGTCCTCTGCAACAGTTTTTTCAAAAATACTCAGAAACGATTAATCATAAATAACTTTTTTTTAAATATTGAGTTAGACAATAGCATTGAGTACCTAAATCCAAGACATTTTAATAAATACTTAGTTTTTAAGATAATCGATATTTTCTTATATGTCGCTTACGTCGATTACTTTTGAGCGTCTTTTAAAGCTTGCCATCTCTTTCCACATTCAATTATAGTACATAGCGCTGTCACTTTCTTCACTCCGCCAACTCGATAGTTTATTATGATTCTCATAGCGCCTTAATGCCCAAACTGGCACTTCTTAAGGTGAGGGTTAAATGGTTTTTATGATTTTTGAACTGTTTTTTTCTCAATAACCGCAAAACGCACAGTTTTGTTTTCAATGACACAAATAACTTGAGCATTTTATCTACCTAAATCCAAGGCAGAAACGCGATTGGTAAAACTTTTCTCGATAGATTTATTTTTAAAGTTGCAACAGTTTTTTCAAAAATACTCAGAAACTATCTAAAAAATTACTTTTTTTTAAATATTTTGTTAGACAAAAGCATTGGGAACAAAAATACAAGCCACTTTAAAAAAACCATGGTTTTTAAGATAATCGATATTTTCTTATATTATGTCGCTTACGTCGATTACTTTCGAGCGAGCCTTTCTAAGGGGAGGCCGCGTTGACGCCGCTGCTCGCGAGAAAATACTTTATTTGAACAGTATACAATAAATTAGAAATATGGGAAGCGGAAAGCTATACTATCCCTGTGTTACATAGGCTATGTAATATTTTGGTAAAAATAACTTTTCATTCAGAAACCCAATCAAGTCGGATGAAAACTCGTCGCTTGGTTTAGGTTCGTAGTAACTATTTACTATAATCTGTGACAAACAACTACGCACTAATACAATTATTCCAAGGAGTTCCGTGGCTTTACCACAGATTAGGTATAAAATATACCGAGGTTTCAGCGTTCATTTATGTGAGTAAATAAATCCCTTTTGCAATAAAGACGGCCAAGTGCGAGTAGGGGCTGAGGCTTCCGTACACACGTTAAAATCGATATGGGTATCGTTTTACTGTCATTTGGGGGATCTGATCATGAAAATGACATCAATTTTGAAATCCAAGATGGTGGATGCAAATGGCATTCCGAGAAATGGATATGGGTATCGTTTTCAAATAATTTTGGGGCGCTCATTACGAAAATGACGTCCATTTTAAAATCAAAGATTCCAAAATGTATGTCATTTCCGTAATCAGCGCCCTCAAATTACTCGAAAATGATACCCATATCCATTTTTTGATATGACATTTGCATCCGCCATCTTTGATTTTAAAATTGTTGTCATTTTCGTAATCACCGACCCCAAATTACCCGAAAACGATACCCATATCCATTTTTTGAAATGAAATTTGCATCCGCCATCTTTGATTCCAAAATTGAAGTCATTATCGTAATCAGTGCCCCCAAATTACCCGAAATTACCCGTTGAGGGATGGAAAACGGATTTATCTCGTACTCACCGGAGACCCTCTATACGAGACGTCATCAAACTTTTATCACCATCTATTATCCTTCATCAGGCGGATGATGATGATGATATAAATATAGGTAAGTAGATGCTTAACAAGTAGTTGAATCAAAATCAACATAAGTGATAATAACCTGGTATAGGTACGAAATCCACTTCTTCTTCTTTTCGTGTCACTGATTCTTTCTTGGTCATCCTGTGGATCCATTGGATATGCCTGCATTCTTAACGATGTATTCCTTCACCGCTTGAGAGCACTAGCATAGCGCATATATATTTTCCAAATGGAAAATCCATTGGTGCACGGCAGGTTTCGAACCCACGACCAGATCGGAAGGTGGGTGTACCATCCATCCACCAGTGCTTTCCAATCCACTAAAGCATCAAATTCGAAAGTCACACGTGTATTATCTACTACCTACCTACCAGGTATTGAGGGTTAGTTGTGAACTAGCCACAACCCTAAGATGTCACGTGTTGAGTCAAGCCACTGTTGAAGTGCCTACCTACCTCAGATTACGCACATCGCGGCAGAGGCGAGCGCGCTCGGGCGCGCAGTTTTTCAGCGATGCGCGGGGGTCGAATAAGCTATATTCTGCCCACTCGACAGTTTATTTTGATTGACATATCGCCCTAACCGACTTCATTATTTAAACTATACCATAATTACAAAGCAGCTTACCATATTGTTTGCGTAAGCCACGATCCTCATGGAGTAGGCCGGCAAGTTGAGCAGGACGAAGACCGAGGAGACAATGAGCAGCATTCTGGTGATGCGTTGCTGCGAGCGCTGCAGCGAGCTCCTTGTGCCGCGGCGGGGCAGCGCCGACTCCGGCCTCGCGCGCGTCTGCCGCCTCCGCCGGCGGCCGTGGCCGACTCGCGGCTGTACCTCTTCCTCTTTTATTAAGTGACCTCGAGCTCGACTCAGCCGGCACACTCCTATCATTATCCAAATGTTCAAAACCGTGATGATTGTGAGCGGCAGCGTGAATGAGAATATCGTATCGACGACGTTGAATCGGGCCGCGTGATCCATCAGATCGTAATCGATGTTGCAGTCGTTACCCTTCGGCACAGCAAACATAAGTACCGGGGTGTTGATGGCTATGCAGGAGAACGCGATCCCAAGTATAAGTAGCCGAGCGCGGCGCACGGTGCACATGCGGGTGCGCCGCAGCGGGTAGAGAACCGCCACGAAACGTTCGATCGTGAAGGAGACCACGAGCCACGAGCTGCTCGAGCTGCTCACGTACGTTAGATAAACAAAACTTTGGCAGAACCCTTCGCGCGCAAACACTCGCGACACTCTGACCGCCTTCAGCCACGGAGGGATCAGCTGAAGAAGGAAGATCGTGTCCGATACAGCGAGCGCTGTCAAATACTGCGACGTAGACTGCGCCCGCAACTTGCTTTTAAAGAAGACAATTATTGAAAGCAGATTTCCTATCGTTCCCAAAAAAACGAGGGCAGGAGTAAAATAAATGTTTAGCACATAAGCTAGCTCCTCGGTAAAAACGTCCGTAAAAGTCAAATCAGAATCATTGTCATTCGCGAATTCACTAAATAAGCCCGTTAGATTTTCTTCGTTTGAGTTCGCGTTCGGGTCGTCGGTAAGGAACGACATAACGGGCGGCGGCGGGCGCTTGCCACGCCGCGCCTCCTGGACTGTGGGTCGCGTAGCTGTATGCGTCGCGGGTCGCGTTGCACTCCCGCCGCGCGCAGCATGCTGCCCGCTTCTGCGGGTTCTGGCCCCGCGCCCCGCTCACCTGTTCCCGCCCACATGCCGCCCCTTCCGCTCTCTCTCCGCCTATTTTACAACCGCGACGATTACTCAAAAAAACAACTACCTATTCCGACTCGGTCCTTTTTTAAAATCTCCTCTACTCCTCCATGTCCTAATGCTACTACAGCTACGAGTCTACGGCGTAGACGTAGACTCGTAGCAGTAAGTAGTAGTAAGTCGTAAACAACTTAAAAGCACGTAAAGCGACAATTCGCGGTTTTATTCCAATAATAATAAAACCGACTTCAAATTCCCCGAATATTTACACGATTAATATCAACCTCTTTTTTTGTTATCAACCTCTGCGTTTTGCTTACCTACTGAGGATGACACAAACCTACACTTTCGAATAAAAAACAAAAGTAAATCCATTCATCATCAATTATAATTAAAGTAAGACCTCGCTTATAAGCCACTTTTGACAGGCATTTGACACTTCATCAAAATAAACTTGTAACGGCGGCCACACAATATTATTTATTTTCTCAATATTATAACGGCACTATTGGACGAATTTTCTCAGATATCAAATATATATTTATTAGAATAATAAGAAGAAATATCTAAATCCATTAATTTCTCGATTTTCTTTTAACAAATAAACTTTTTTAAAATTATAAAAAGAAAAATTCTAAATAAACCGAACGTCGTTACAAGTTTATGTCAGTATACTCGTGTCAAGCCGTGTCACTAAGGATGTTACCCAAAAAATTGAAAGATTTCATTAGATTTTTTGTTCAGGTCGACAAGTTGAATTGGACTATGCTATAGAGTTTATTTGTGCAAAAATAAAAGTTCATGCAGTGCATAACAATACTGAGCTACCCTTCAGCACTGGAAAAATGCTGGCACTGCAACAAACTGGAGAAAAGTCGAGAAAACAAAGAAAATAATCTTACATGACTTTGAACAAGTTGTGAATTGACAATATTGTTGAAAATTAATTCATAATCTACCTGAGTACCTACAGAGTAATGACGATGACAAAACGATTATTTCAACTGGATAAATGCAACTTATTTTGTCTAACTATGTACCTACCTACATGTTTTTTTTTCTTAAAATGACGATATAATTTAATAATGGGACAGGGATTGTAATGGGATTCAATCTAATAAAGTTACTCTACATATGTAATAAGTGATTTTTAAAGAATTGATGTTATTTTATGTTTTCACAATAACTGCATTCGATTCACTGATGTTTGAAAACCATATCGATTCATTCAGTTTATCTATGATTTTAAGTAGGTCACCTCACTATGAAGCTAAGACTGACACATCAAATGTGGCTTTTTAATGTGACCTTACTGTAATAAATTTACGGTACTGACAGACTGAATGACAATCAAACGTAGTGGTTTTATTCTCATTGAGAATCAACGCAGAGCCTAACCAAAATCCTAGGAGTATGAAAAGAGACGTTTCATCAATATATGGAGCCTGGGCCTGCACTGCGTACACTACTCTAAAATATGGCTAAGCAATAAAGTAAACTTATTTAATTGGTTATTTTATTAAAATTGACTTCGTTCTAAGGTACAATATGTTTTTCTTCGACAAAGAGAGCAACACACAGCGCTACAAAAATATGGCGGATGGACGTGCGTGAAATGTCATTTTGACAACCTACATTTATCTGTCAAAACAAAAACATCAAATCAAAGAACATGACATGAAAAATATGTCAATGTCATGTCAAACGCCAATTATAAACCAACATGGCGGCCTTCAAATAGTGTTCACATAGTAAAAAACTTACCAGAAGAACTATTCTTGTACCATCGCATTTGTCTTCAAATTAATGAAATTGTATTTTTCTTGTAATCTCCTATTTTTTCCTAATTTTTTTATGTAGTGTACATGGACCAGGCCCAGAATGAAATGGCTCCTTTGCAGGGTAGCTTCCTGTTGTAACGTATGGGTGCACAGAAAGAACTTCCCGACTCACAACCCCTAAGGCTAAAGTTTATGTAAAAATAGCAGCAACCGAACGTAGTCGCGGGGATAAACATACCACAGCTCCGTCGACAAAAAAAATTGGGCAAGTCGTGATTTCAAGAGATGATGACGTTTTTTTAAGTTCTACGGGACAAGTAGCACTCCCTCAGGAATTTAATTAATATGGGACCACCCCGCGATCATACTCTATACACCAGCGAAAGAATATTATCAAAATCGGTTTAGTATTGGCTGAGATATCGATTAACTACATAAAAAAAAAACAGCCGACTTGAGAACCTCCTCCTTTTTGAGAGTGTGGGTGGCCAGTGTCATCCTCATTAAGCAAAACGAAGAGAGGTTTATAACAAAAAAAAAGATGTTGATAATAATCTTGTTATTCAGGAATTTGAAGTCGGTTTTTAGTTTTTGTAAAAAAGATCTTATCTTGTTAGGATTCAATACTATATTTTGAATCCCTACAAAATATATAGAAATACATGAAGTTTAACATCTTCCCTGCCTATAAATAAGTTCGCAACAGCATAAATGTTATAGAGTAATGTAACTACCTAAGTGGTTAGGGAACCCTCTCGGTATGGAAGTTGAACTTACACTTGACGGACCTATTTCTCTTTTTGCATTTAAATAAACAACACCAAACAGTCACAAACATATTCCTGACCCCACACTAGGATTCCCTGTGTCGTGGGTATCAGAAACTACGACTACCACAACACCCTGACCCGGAACAAATATTTGCAGATCATGCAAATATTTATCCCGCAGCGGGCTCCGAACCGGCACCCCTTGTGTCTCGGACTCAAGCACTCGCCCGCTGCGCCACTGAAGCATAATTAAAATCAGAGATAGCGAATTCTACACCTAGGCTCTCTGTACCGACAGGGACGTTAAATGTTCCTAATGAAAGGGGTATGTTCGCGTGAAGCATGTTACCAGAGGTTAGTGATGTTTTGATTGTTTGTTTGTTGCAGGTTCGGAGAAGGGCCGCGGCACACTGGACGCTCTGCTGTGCACCACCTACTGCCGCTCGCAGCTCTACCTGTCGCGGCAGCTGAGCCAACTGCACCCCGAGCTCACCATGCCCATGTTCTCAGGTAACTAACTATCAGTCCACACATAACTATTCTACTCTCACGCCGTGTTCATACGGCGTGAGATATGCCATCTTAATGATCCTAATCTCTACTGGATAAAGTAGTAGTATAAACTAAAAATTGATACTACATTTAGATTTATACTACAAAGCCTTCATGTTCATCATTAAACTTCTGTGCTCACAGTTAGTGTAACGTTACGCAAGTTTTTAAAGGATAATGCAAATCGTTACATCGTTTGCCATATTTATTTCCATTTAATAACATTTTGATTTTCTAAATATTTGGACCAAACAATTGCATTGTCCTTTAGGTCTCATTGTGAGCTTGTAATCCTCAAAATAATTGTTTTTTTCTGACACTCGAGAGCTAAACTCAGTACTCAATACACTTTATGCTTTCACATGGTTGGTTGCATCCGGGGAGTTTCACGAACTTTTACTGCGTCTAAATACACTATCGGGCTAAAACGCTTATTAAACTACACGTTATTCAGGCTTCCTAAAAGCTTTTCTAATTAGGAACCTGAATAGTTACGTATGAAACTAACTTTCCTGAATGAACTAGTGGTCGGCTGGGCTCGGTTGTTGTGCAACTAATACTTTATTGAATGACTAGCTTCAGCCCGCGGCTTCGCTCACGTGGTACCTACTAGGATAAAAATTTCATCCAGATCCGTTCAGCCGTTCTGGCGTGATTGAGTAACAAACATCCATCCGTCCATCAAAACTTACGCATTTATATTATAAGTAGAATTAAATCTAAACGGAACTATTCTCTAAGTCAATTAATTTATCAAACAAATGCCCTGGGTAAATGCAGTGTTTAATCACAAGGAAAGCACTTACAATTAATAATCCTACAGATCAATATATGTACTTATCCGTATGTTATTCCACGCATACATTTTCCTGTACCGTAATTACATAGTAGCTACACCAGAGCACCCACGGTTAGTAATCAAAGGGTGCAATTTGCGTGTCCGAATCGGACGGTCTACACAAGGGGCCGGAAGCCCCGGAACCTTGCTGTGAGCAAGGCACATCCAATATCGGATGTTGACAACTCGATTATCACGACAATCACCGCTTAAGTGATCCTCGGGCTTTTCATATTATACATAATAGTAGATTATGCAACAAGAGCTTAAAGTGTATTATGTCGCGGACGCTATATTATTTATTATATTATTTATTATTCAAGATCGCCCAAGACAAATACACATTTAAGCCCGCGATGCATACTATACTTTTTATACTTTCTGCGAGGCAATTGCACCCAAACATTTTTGAAACCAACCTCGATCAAGCACGACTACATGGGTTGCATTCCAAATTCAAATCACATTATGTCCCATGGGATTTATTGAAATTCAGTACAACATTATGACCCGGCTAGACCGTAGGGCTGTAATGACTTATTTTAGGAAAGGTTTGCATGACACATAATATGCCATTGACGAGCAACATATAAAAAGTATTATAGTATAAAAGTAACGGCACCGCAAGAATACTCGTATTTATGAACATAATGATTTGTTCTATGACTCATGGAAATAATATGTAAGACATTTTTCATTGAAAAAACACTATTATTACACTATTTGGAGGAGGTAGGGCACAGCGAGGTTCCTCCGCCTTACAGAAGATGGCAGCCAAATAACATTATTTTTTTCAAATAGTGTAGTGTTTCTGAGGTGAGTAAGGTTGCCAGAGCTCGGGGAGGGGGGTTCGGGTCAGCAACGCGTGCGTGATGCCTCTGGTATTGCAAGCGCTCATAGGCTACAGTAACCGCTTACCAACAGGTGGGTCGTATGCTTGTTTTCCACCTCAGTTGTATAAAAGAAAAAACTATTCAAAATTCTGCTTTTTTGGGTTCAAATCAGTTCAAGCTCAATTTTTCAGCTGTTTTAGAAAGACATCTTGACGACAAACTTCGCATACTTGTAATAACTAGTCATAAAGTTCATAAAAAGACCAAAAACTTCTGATTTCAACGAGTACACGAAAAAAGCTAAAAACAATATAAAAATGTACACGGAACACGTATAATAAATAGTGCATATGAATGCATTGACCATGCTACAAAGTAGACAGTGAGCTCTGTGTAATTGTTGCAGAGATTACGGCGCGGTTCCAGACCGGCCGAACCGAGGTCCGGCAGCTGCTGCTGCAGTACCTGCTGCCGTGGCTCGTCAACATCGAGCTCGTCGACCCCAACGTGCCGCCGGCTAATCCCCTCTCATACATACAGGTCTGTCTTACACACCCTTTCAGACTTAGACACGATCAGCTGCTTCTAGGTCGTCATCAAACAAAAAGTTTGACGTAGAACTTTAACCGACGGCGTCTGCGAAAGAATCAGTGTACTGAAAGAATTAAATTGCCCTTAAGGGCTGTAGTGACGTCGAACTAAGTAGGTGAGTAGTAGGTTAGTAGGTGAATAAATACCTATACGTGAGCGTCGCCATTTCATTAATGCCGCATCATTATGTTCTTGACGTCACGGTCTACCTCGCCGTGTCGCGTCGCTCATTTTGGATTGATGAACTCGGGTACCGAAAATCGGAGCCGACTGGTAGAGATACACCGTGTAGGGCGATATAAGATAAACTAAAAGGACCACACAAGTCACAGGACAGGTTCTGTTTTCTGTCTCTCCCGCTAATGTTTAATAATAATAATAATAATATTATTTATTTGGCACATCAAAGTTTACAATAAAATTATACTATAGGTTTACAACTGTTAGGCAATGAACAACAATCACAACCAATAACACCCGGACCCGGAAAAAATATTGCAGCTAATTTGTCCCGCAGGGGTGCGAGACCCCTTGCGTCTCAGACGGATATTCGCCCGCTTCGCCACCGAGCTCATCGAGGTTCGCATTTAGAGCATAACTGTCTAAATCGTCAATCTGCGTTTTATATGTATCTTATTTTATATACCCATGTAATAATAATAAGTAATAATCAAAAAATAAAAAATACATGAAGTGGGGTGTCTAAGTCAAAGTAATAAGGCATTTATTTCAATAAAATCACTAGGATCACTTTTGAACGTCTTAGAAACTAGGCGAAGCAACGCCTGTTCCTCGCGACCAAGCCGCCGCTCGACATATGAAAGAGCTATAATCATGCAATCATTCCAAACCATTTTTAGAGTTCCGTACCTCATTTGGAAAAACGAAACCCTTATAGGATCACTTTGTTGTCCGTCTGTCTGTCTGTCTGTCTGTCCGTCCGTCTGTCAAGACCCTTTTTCTCAGAAACGGCTAAAGGTATCAACTTGAAATTTCTACCACCTATTAAGGTCTGTGGGCCTCTGGTGCCGTATAAAAATCAAAACTCTAGCTGAATGCATTAAAAAGATATGGTAATTGCCATATCTTTTTAATGCATTAAGCTAGAGTTTGTATGTATAATATTTGTATGGGAATGGCTAAAATGAAAAACCTCTAGGGTACTTCCAGTTACCTCACAATTCTGAAATTTGGAATGCTAAGAGTTTTTGTAACACAATTAAAGGGAAAAGTCTGAAATTGAGGAATTTCGAAGTTTTTTAGGAAACAATGTTATATTTGCGGTCAATGTCATACAATGACTACGTGAGCGCAAATATAAGTTTGTCAATTCCTACACTTTTTTTTATCAGATACTATGAGTACAGATCATGCAAACATTTGTCCCGCAGCGGGAATCGAACGCACACCCCTTGCGTCTCAGGCGGGCACTCGCCCGCTGCGCCATGTGCCACCGAGGACGAAAAATAAATAATAAATTACAGCATACTAGGTTAAAGTCAGCTCATACATAAAATATCTTCTATAATGTCTTTGATACCATTTACTTTGTACGTAGTACTTAGTACAGGGTCTACAATTGCCTCTATGTTCATCGGAGCCTAAAATAGCATCCTCGCATGAGATTCAATTGTGAACGCAAATAAAGTAATATTTGCCCGTGAAACCACTCCGCGGAACGTACAGTCTTCCACCACTGCCTTTTGTTCAGTAGCCTTTGCAAATAATTGCATAGGTACGACAATGATAAATATAGTTACGAATCCTGGCCTGACTGACTGACATAATGATTTAGATAACGCACAGCCTAACCCACAGCCGACACGTTTCAAAGTAATCCTAGTGATTTTATTGAAATAAACATCTTTTGAATTAGAATCAGAGCTTACTTTCCGCGGACGAAGACAATGGCGTCAAGCTGACGTTTCTTAGATAAATTCATAGGCTTTCAGATTATGGAATTTCATACTTCAGCATCACGGTGAATTTCATCGGGAAATCGAGCGCCGCCCCAAATTGACACTTTGAACTTTACAATAATGTTTACTAAGTTGGCTAAGCACCGATCATTCATATATAGGTGAGTTTTTTTTCAAGGCCACTTAGGCGAAATCGGAAACCGTGAGAGTAATTAGAAAAGTGATGTTAGGAGATACGGGCTCGATTATGAAAGAAATGAGGTACGGAACCCTAAAAAATAAAATCAGCATTAAAACATGTGGAAATTTATTTTTATTTATTTAATTTTTTACAAAAAATAAAAAAATCATGATTTTTTACATTTCTGTGTTCTTGTTTGATAAAAAATAAAGGTGCAGTAAAGTGATAGTTTAGTTAAGTTCCCATTGGGCGGTGTGGTCGCTTTCTGTAAATAGTCAAAAAATAAAATAAAAACACCTTTGCTGTTTTTCAACTACCGCCGTCACGACAGTTCGGTGGGACCGCTTGGGACCTTGGCCGAGGTTGTGACGGGCCGATGTGCCGGCAACACAAATCTTTGCACACACACTGCCGTCACAACACGCCGTTCGCCCGGTTTTGGGGGACGGCACGGTGACGACGGTGTACAAACGGCCTTACGAAAACACGATCCGTCTATTAAGTTAAGAATCCTGGCCTGACTGAATGACTGACTGGCATAATAATTTAGATAACGCACAGCCGTAACTTCACCTAGTTTCTAAGACGTTTCAAAGTGATCCTCGTCTTTGGAATAGTATATTGAGTATTTTTTGTTGTTGCAGTACTACACGGCTGACTCTGGAAGAAGCGGGAGGCGCGAGGGACTTGGCTCGGCGGAGGCTACGGAGATGGTACTCAACAACCTTTTCTACATCACCGCTAAGGTAAGCTCTCATCACCATCCTCATGGTACCACTGCTGCGCGAAGGTAAGTCGTCGTCATCATTCACAGGCTATCCCTGCTTGCAAACAGTCCGAGGTGCTGGTTTGATCCAAAAGTGTGCGCTTGGAACTCGTTCGTCATGTTCCTTTGGAAAAAAACCCTGCAAAAATCAGCTGTTTTGCGATCTAATCAGCTAATTGGGAAAAAATGGATACAATATGTTTTTCTGAGCTAATATTCTTTCCTTTTGTTCATAGAATAACCTCTTTCGAGATGGTATACATATTAAGAAATACGTTGTATAGGGGAGAGTGGGGACCATCGGGCACTTTTTTGCTTAGGTGGCAATAAAGCAGTAGTTTTTTGATAAAGATAAAGATAAATTTATTTGCTTGAACATAATGTAGGTTAACAATGGTCATAAAATAAATAGTGTTTCAATTATGTTCTACCAAAATCGATTCTACCAAATTTAAACGATTTTGATAAAATACTTTTTTATCAAAATCGTTTAAAAAAAATCAAATTAAAAAATAAACAATGATTAAAATTCGTCCTCTAAAAATGCATTAATATCATAATAGTACTTACTCACAAATATTTTTTTTAAATTTAGATCTAAATAAATTGTCACTCAGAACTTTATATGTTGAGGTTATTATATTATAAATTTTTCATGCCATACAGACTACGCTTTTTCGTAGCAAAGCTGTTTTGCAGTTGTGCATGCGAAGTCTGTTGTGATCTCGTCTGTTACGGATGACGTCACCCATACGTGGAAACAGATGAGGGTTCTGTCTTACAAACAACGCTATATCAAAAATATATAAGAACGGAAGTGTAAGAATCTTATGTTTTAAAAACAGTTGCTCACAGCTATCAGTCATTTGTATTTTAAACATCGATCTCATTCATCGTTTTTGTTTTTTAAAGATTATGTCTTTATCGGTTGAATTTCTCCAAAAAATTGTCCCATATCTGAGTACAGATTCAACCATTCCATAATACGCTATAATTAATGATTTTATGTTAACAGTAGATGATAATTTGTATAAGGCATAGGCGGAGCTGCTAATTCGCTTACTAAGAATGTCGATGTGGTTTTCCAATTTAATTTTTTGTCAATTTGTATACCTAAGAAACTTGCAGAGTCAACCTAATTAACGTCTTGAAATTCTAGATTTATGTCAGCTGGATTTTGAGCTCTTTGACTAAAATGCATTATATTTGTTTTTTGTATGTTTATTTTTAAATTATTGTTGTCAAGCCAGGAAATTATTGATGTTATGGAATTATTAATGTCAGAATTATAGGAATCAATGTCATTACACTTTATAGTCAGAGTGCTATCTTCAGCAAACAGTGTCATGGGTTGGCTTAATGCCTTTGGAAGATAATTTATACATATGATAAAAACTAATGGTCAAAGTAGGCTCCCCTGTGGAACACCATACCTGATATATTGTTCTAAGGATTTATAAGTGGCTTCATATTTAGTTTTATGGTCCAGTCTCGTTATTTCTGTGATTTGTCGTCTATCTTTGAGATACGAATGGAGTAGTTCCAAAACATTACCTCTAATCCCATAGGCCTCAAGTTTTTTGATTAGAATATTATGGTCCACGTAGTCAAACGCCTGAGTCATTTCGCAAAAAACAGCACAGACAGGAGTTCTGTTGTCTACATTGCACATTACATTTTTTTTTTTTTCAATATTGCCATATTTATCGTTTTGTTTTGTCGGAACCCTTTTTGCTCTTTGCATAGGATATAATATTTGACATAATCAAATTTTTATTTCTTATGTCAGTGACATTGGCTAAAATTATTGCAAAGAACCGTCCTTTCATTTTTATCAGTTTAAAGTTATGAGAGATCTACGAAACCCTTACAAATTTTCCCAAACCTCCCTATGGTCGGGTGGCTTGCGCACCCCTACGGGTTTGGGCAGGGTGCTTAAAAAGCTTCATTTTGCGAAATTAACTTACATAAAATATCAACAGCTTACATAATCCTTTAAAAAAGTTCAGAAAATAGATGACATATTTGAGCAAAGCGGTAAAAAACTACATGAAGCAAAATTTTCATAAAAATCTTTAGCTAAACTATCAAAACTTTTTAAAAAATATATAGAAAATCAACATGTTTTTGCCATTCAATCACTATATCTTAGGTTTGGTATGATCCAGACGGGTATCATCATCATCATCATCAGCCCGCATTAGTCCACTGCTGGACATAGGCCTCCCCCAATACACGCCACTGAGCCCGGTGTTCGGCCCTTGACATTTATTTATTTTATTTATTTTTTTGGAGAACCAACAGCTTTGTTACATTTGATTGAACATTTGTTTAGCTTTAGAGAGCCAATTACAGGTTCTCACGAATAGAAATATATTACTAAGTATTACAAACAGTGGGGTAACAACTAAACTAGCGGTATACAAAATTACGGTGGAACAAACAAATAACTAATTAAGGTTACATTTACGGTTGCTAATCATCTGCAATAAAGAATTCTCTGCTTAGTCGCGATCTCGCTGAGGAGGCACTGGTGCAGAAAAGGTCACGGTCACTAATCTTACTCAGCTTGTTAAAGTTGTCGCTTGCGCGCCATAAGTATGAATTCTGCCTATACTTAGTTGACACTATGGGAACATGTAGCGGGGCATTGAACCTGGTTAGTTTAAATGGAACTTTAAGGCTAATCATACTTGTAAGATCGGGGCAGTCAATAACATTGCCCGTTATTTTTAAAAGAAATGTAAGGTCTGCTATTTCACGTCTTTTATAGAGCGGTAGAAGATGAAATTGCTTACAAAGGCTTATATAGTTATCAGATGAGTATGGAATCCACAGACGATAACAGAGATACTTTAGAAACTTAATTTGGAGTCGCTCGATTCTTGAGATATATATATCGTAACGGGGATTCCAAATTTGCGATGCATACTCGAGATTACTCCGGACAACAGTGCAGTAAAGAATTTTAAAAGTTTTAGCTCGCTTGAAGTCACGCGAAGCTCGCATGATGAAGCCGAGAGCTCTTGATGCTTTAGCGACGATTGATTCGACATGATCGTCAAATATAAGTTTAGAATCGTGAGTAACTCCGAGGTCTCTAATTACATTGCTTTTCTGCAGCACCTGGCCTTTTAATGTATATGACGTCGATGTTATCAGCTTTTTACGGGTAAATGTGACTACTGAACATTTACTAAAATTAAGGTCGAGTTTATTATGCTTACAGTATAGGTCGAGGCGCGATAAGTCAGCTTGTAGGTTACCGACATCAATATCCGACCTAATGGTGCTAAATATTTTCATATCGTCGGCGAAACATAATAACTTGCTTGTGTGAAAACAATCAGAGATATCATTGACGAATATCAGGAAGAGTAATGGCCCCAACAGGGAACCTTGCGGGACTCCACTGGGTATGCGAACCCACCCAGAGATGTAGTTACTGACCACGACAGCCTGTGACCTTTTATCAATGTAGGAGGAAAACCACCTAAGGAGATCGCCTCTTATACCGATGAGTTCTAACTTGGTTAACAGGAGCCTGTGGTCAATCCTATCAAAGCATTTACTATAGTCAGTATAGACCACATCGACCTGGTAACCCCTCTCCATAGCATCTGACAAGTGTTCATTGAGAAGAATCAAGTTGGATACGGTTGAGCGGCCACGTAGAAACCCGTGTTGATTAGGATTAAGAGTAGTGTGCAGTGCTGAGTAGACTTGTTCATAAATTACTCTTTCGAAAACTTTTGCTATAATGCATAGTTTCGAGATCGGCCTGTAGTTGCTAACCTCAGACTTAGAGCCCTTTTTGTGAACCGGTGTTACTAGGGCAGATTTCCAGATATTGGGAACGGTACATGATGAAAGAGACTTCTGGACACAGTTAATGAGAAATAATGGGCTAACGTGATCCGGACCAGCTGACTTAGATGGATCAAGTTTCGAAAGGTGTTTGGTAATATCGCCTACATCAATGTCGATTTTGCAAATATCGGAAACTTGCGGGGTCAGCGTCCCACTATGTGAGACGTCAGGACTACTATCGTCACTTAAGAACGTGGAATAGAAATATTTCGAAAAGGCATCACAAATTGATTTCCCTGACGAAACTGTCGTGTCCTGGTATCTAAGGCAGTTAGGTATACCACGAGACTTCGAGCGTGATTTAACAAATGACCAGAACTGCTTTGGACTCTTTTCAATAGAATTCTCTATCTTAGCTAGATATTGTTGATAGCAATGGTTTTCAAGGGATCTAATCCTGTCACGTAGGAGCTTAAAGGTTTCAAGGTTAACCTTGTTACCATAAACTTTAAATTTAGATAAATATTTTGACTTCTCTTTAATAAGCTTTTTAAGCGCCGGCGTGTACCAAATTGGGTAGGACTCACTATTCACATGTTTAGAAGGTATGTATTTGCGTTTCAAGCTGTCGAGTAGGCTATAAAATAATTCAACGGCATCCTCGAGTGACTTAGAAGATAGCAAAGTGACCCAATCGGTCTCCATTATCTTTGAATTAATGGAATCATAGTCTCCCTTATTGAAAAAATACTTTAGATAAGTTGGTGGTTTTAAGTTAGGTAGATCAAGGAAGTTTGTTGTAATAATAAGCGATTTATGATTGGGATCGATCGCCACTAACGGTGTTTCGCATTCGGAAACAGAAATGTCATCATTTGAGAGTGCAAGGTCAAGGATCCTGCCGTAGACATTTTTTATTCCATTGTACTGATAGAGATCATGCGTATGTATTTCGTCGATCAGAAGGTGTTCATCGCCCCTAGACATATTTGTTGTTCAATATTGGTTATCACCCGGTAACCACTCTATCTTGCTAAGGTTGAAATCGCCCAGCACAATAAACTTGTCCGTCGAATTTGAAAGAACTATGTTATTTAGCTGTGACAAAAAGTTTTTTAATTGCATGCTAAAAGGGAACCCTAAATTTTGTGCACATAAGTAAATACTACAAATATGTATATTCATAGGCGGTTCATTTTTATGCCTCACTGTGATGGTTATCCACAAATCTTCGGCAGAGGAGCTAAATGATTCTTGCAATGAAACATGGATATCCTTCCGTACGGCTATCAATACCCCCCCACCCTTGGACTGCTTGGTCAACATATAATTGCGATCCCGGCGCCACACTGTATACCGGTCATCAAAAAGCTCGGAGTCACTAACGCTATCTAGGAGCCAAGTTTCTGTTAAAGCGATAACATCATACGTACTTAGGCACAGATTACGGTAGAAAATATTTGTTTTGGTGCGAAGTCCACGGACGTTTTGGTAATAGATTTTTAGCTTAGTACTTGAATCATACATTATAAATAGCAGAATATAGCTTCATAGTTGTGACATTTTGAGTCAAGCAGAGCGTAAGTATAATATCATTTAATCCGTATTCCGCGTCAATCACAGTTCCCATCAATAAAATAATATAAATAGGGTAGGAAAATATTTGACTGAGCAAGTGACAGTGCAAGCAGAGAATAGCAGCGACACTGTAAAGTGCCGTAATGATCCTTATACCGAACGGCATAAAAGCTACGGTAGCATAAGCAGAGCGCACTGAGTTGTTGGGTCGGTCAGTGCATAGTAGCCGAGAACAATAACGACCCAGCTGAGTGGCGGACAAAGCAGAGATTACAAAAAATTTTAACGTGTGTAATGAAATAACGCGATCTTCATTATAAAGAATTAGCAAGCTATTTAAAAGGATATTATGAATTAGTAAACTACAAGAGGACTTCCCATAGAACCAGTTTATGCGATTTTGTTTAAATCATCACATCATCATCACATCCACTTACTGCCCGCCGCCTTTCGTAGGTCATCGCTCCACCTAGCCGGGGGGCGCCCCACACTACGTTTGCCTAGACGTGGTCTCCACTCAAGAACTCGTTTACCCCAACGGTTGTCGGTTCTTCGGCATATATGGCCAGCCCACTGCCACTTCAGCTTGCCAACTCTCTGGGCTATGTCGATGACCTTGGTTCTCTGATGGATAATCTCGTTGCGGATTTTATCCTTCAAAGAAACACCAAGCATAGCCCGTTCCATAGCTCGCTGTGCGACCTTAATCTGGTGAATGAGCCCCATGACGGGTATATCAAAGGTATATTTGAATTCCATGTTTGGTTTTGGTGTACCTACGTATAAAATACTATGTGCGCAACAATGTATTCGGGTATTTTACACCGTTTGTTCTTCTTCATGATCGTGAATGGCATTTTCCTGAAAATAAATGATAAATAAACATAAAGCAGAAACAAAAAAAAATATTCCACCTATACACTATGTAGCGGAGGGAGCATTGGGCATGCCCAAGCCTCCCTTCAAAATCAGTGCCCAATGGTCCCCAGGTACCTATTTTCAAAACAAACTACAATAAGTTTTTCTATGCAATAGTTTATCATAATTTACATGTTAATATAATCTCTAATAAATGTACAATCAGACAAATATAAATAAACTCTTACCTTTTCGCAAACTGTTTAGTAATTTACTTGGCAATAGATTAATTCGCAAACTTTTTTTCGATTTTGATCGCGCCAAACCGTTTACAACTGAAAAAAATAATTACAACTGAAATTTGGTTGAAAGGTGCTGCCAGTTACTAAAGTATAAGACATTAGAAGAAATTTTAAACAAACTCTAATGCCCTTCGAGTTGAAAGGGGGTGCGCGAGCCTCCCAACTGCCCGATGGTCCCCACCCTCCCCTACCTAAAGTAGGTACTTACATATTTTTCACCCGACTACGGAAGGATTGAATCTCACAGTCTATGTGGGTTTGTTTGTATTATGTTTGTATATATGTATATAAGTTACCTATATTTGTTATCTCGTACAGCCAAAACTACTGAACCCATTTCAATAACTGATATGCCGATAAATTCACCTAAATCCAGAGATGGTACAGGGATATTTACGTCACAGGAAATTAAAAAGTAAGTAAGTTAGCATTAACACCTAGTGCCAAATAGCATAAATGCATATGCATATGCATAAATGCATAGCATAATAGCATGAAGTTTTACTTCTGTCCACGAAAAAAAAGTATCCTATCCTACATTTATAAAGGCGATGTCCATTAATAGTTTTTTATTCATCAATAAATCCAATCAACACAAATTGAATATATTCTCTCTAGATATTTAAGCCGTGCCATATTCTTCAAATGTTTTACTTATTCCAGTGGCACGCGACTACGGACATACATTCTGAACTACAGCGGTAGTACCTAGATACCTTTTTGTGTAGGTAATATAATTAATCATTACTTACATTAAATCTTGTTTCATACTCTTCAGTTCGAGTTTGCGTAGTCGGGTTTTAGTTTTTTAACTTTAATTTTATCTGTAATAGAATGAAGTCTTCGAACTTTCTCTAGTTTGACCCCTAGACAAAGCCGGTGTAGAAATGGATCGCCCAGCAAATGTATGGGAAGGTCGTTGCGAAGCCTTGTCATTCAGTTCGGAGTGCCCTTACATTTTCTTAGCGCTTTCAATTTCATTTTAGATCTAGCGAGACAACGGGACTGTTCGTTTAAAATCCTGCAATCGTTATCGACTGAAAAACAACTTTCAAATTACTCCGAACTTTCAATTAATTGGTATATTACTGCCATTTTCAATAAAATATTTTTACTTTCATTATGATTGAAAAGAATGTATGTGAGCTAAGTTCTGAACTAATGCCCCCTGGAAGGCAAGTACCGTACATATTAAAGACGAGCGGCCGCAAGCGGCTTCGCACGCGCTTTTCCAAAAAAAATGTAGCATAAGTTACATCAGCTATCTGCCAGTGAAAATCGGTCCAGCCGTTTCGGTGTTCAGCTGCAACAAACAGACTGACAGACAAAAAAATAATTACTTTCTTATGCATTTGTAAAAGCTGTTATCTTGATATTGCAAACAAACACTTCAATTTTTTTATTTATTTATAGAAGATAGCTAATTCTACTTAAGATCAAAATTAAATTAATTATTCTACTTAAGATAAAAGTCAATAGAGCTTTTAAGTAAAAGCTCTATTGACATACCTACAAGAAAACGTCCTTTCTCGTATTTCCAAAACTGCATTCAAAATGGAGGTGCCAATTATAAGTGTATCGATCATAACCCGGTGGTGGCACAAGGCCGGCAAGGGGTGCGCTGTTTGGGCTCGGGATTGCGCGTCGCGCCCTTGTTTGCACCCCCATCGCTCACACGTGTCCTTGCCTACCTGTAACTACTTTAGGTACTTGGTACTATTCGAACTTTTACTAAGCCCTAGCCTTACCACTTATCTATATATATGTATGTTTTTTCTTCAAAAACGTGTTTAGGAGATAATAAATATCAAAAAAAATTGAATCGGAAGATTTTGTCTGTCTGTTTGTCCGGGGTAACCCTGAAACTACTGTACGGATCTTTAAGATTTTTGCTAAGAAAGTTGATTATGGTCGAAACTATTACATAGGCTATGTTATATCGCGTTATTCTCCCTTTAATAAAGGGGATAGAGAGGCTCGAAGTTTGTAAGATTTTTTTAGTGCAAATATTAACTTGAAAGTTTGCAATATATTTGTAATTAAACATTTAATGAGCAACGAGGGTCAGCGATTTCTAAGTATCCAGGTTAAAAGAAGTGAAAAATATTGAAGTTTGAGTTAAAAGTTAAAGGCGTGTATCCTCGTTCTCTATAACATTATTACTCCACGCGAGTACAGCTAGTATTCTAAATAAATTTAAATGCTGGCGCTGTCACCAACTCCGTTATATGGTGACGCCATAGTAAAACCAAACCAAATATCCAATCCAAACCAAGAACTAAGCAATATCTACACATCTGTTGAAATAAAACCAGACTTCACAGTCCTCATGTTCGGTTGTCGGCAGTTTTCGGACCAGCACCCCAAGGAGATCGAAGAGCTGTGGTCGACGCTGTGCGCCTGCTGGCCCAACAACCTGAAGGTCATCATCCGCTACCTCATCATCGTCTCGGGGATGGCGCCCAACGAGCTACTGCCCTATGTAAGTACCTACTGCATGCACGTACCGAGATATCTGCTCATGTATTATCGCGTTTCTACTGTTGTGCCGCGGTAACCCGTTGATAGCGAAGGAGTACCCGTCAGAGACGCAAGGGGTTCGATTCCCGCTGCGGAGCAAATATTCGCATGATCTGCAAACATTTGTTTCTGGTCTGGCTGTTTTGGTATCGTGTTACTCGGTATTGCAATTAAGTTTGGTAAAATGGAAGTATAAAAAACATAGAAGAAAGTTCAACATGTCTACACCAATAGTTTAATACTTTACTGCTTGTATTTCAAGTGTATATTTTTACACTGATGTGCAAAGACGTCATGATTTGGATGTCAAAAATACTCGTAGTTTCTGATACCCACGACACAGGGAATCCTATTGTAGGGTTAGGACTATGCACGGGATTCATTTTTCATTTAAAAACAAATATTATCCTCTTATCAACCAATATTCACAAGCTACGAATTTTAAAATTCTCTTCATAACAAAGTCAAGTGCCGAGTTCGGCCGGCTGCGCTCCCCCTCGGGGAGATCGGACCTTCGGATGATTCAATTATCGGCCACTATATTCATACAGAAATAATTCGTTTACTCCTATTAAATCATGCCAGTACTTTTACTCGCAATATTCACCTTTTATCTCCATCGAGTATGCATCAAACATAATTACCGGAAGCAGAATACCTCAACTTCATTCGGGTGGAATTATTCTCTAACAAAGTTTGACGTCCCTCCCGTAGCATCCTCTGTGGGGTTGATTGCATTTCGGACATTGCATTATATGGCAGATTCTGTGAAATTGTCATACCTAACCCTCTAGGGTTCCATCGATCGGTTTAGTTGGCCTGTGCGTTGTGAAGTACCAGTCACAGTTATAACGCAGTATGCCATTTTTTTATCAATATAATATTAAAAGCAGATACCACCATACTCATCATGATATATCAAAAACCACTTAGTACATCCATCGCGCATTATTGAATAAAATAAAGACGGTCACGGGGCGAGGACTCGCGCTTTGAAGCTACTGTACCTACAATTACACGGAGGATTAACATCTGTATTCATCACACAAATTGTTGATGTTGGTCCTGTGCGGGAATCGAACCCGCAACCTCTAGCGCAGAAGGCAGAGTTACTACCAACTGAGCGATGAGGCCAGTCAAATAAAATAACATACGTTTTTGTTTTGCAATATTATCCGCTACGATAATATCCATCCTGAGACGCGTATAACTTTACTAAAAATTTATGGAAGGAGTTTTTAAATGTTCACTCTTAAATCGAAGTCATCGTTTTTAAACAGAGCTTTGGCAGTAAGGTGTAACATGTTGACTCGGAGGTTTGCAAGGTGTACGTGAGACGTTAAGATACCCCTTTTTAAAGCGAGGTTTTACACTAGCAGCCTCTTCGGTTAACTGTACACTGAAATCTCTCTTTGCCCTGCGCGTCCAGTACAATAATGGCTTGAGGATGCTTTTAGGGCTGCCTCGTTTCTGTTGCGCTTCAGGAATGTGTGCAGAATCAGATGTAGATGGATTCCACGCAATCATGCGGAAACGAGTCGTCTCCTTGATACGCCGCGTGCGATTTAGCCCCAATAGCCTCCTCGTCACAATACTGGACAGGGTTGACTGCCCCGTCGTGCGGAAATGGAATGCCGTACATATGGCTTCCAGATCCTCTATGTTTAATGTGCGTTAGGTTAGGTAATTTATGTTTATGGCTCTTTAAAATTATGTTTCTGTATGGACCTGTCTGAAATAAATGAATTTATTTTTATTATATTAAACAAACTTCACAATATTTTTAACAGACTTCAAAAAGGAGGAGGTTCTCAAGTCGTATATTATTGTGTGTATATTACTCGATATCTCCGCCAATACTAAACCAATTTTGAAAATTATTTCTCTGTTGTATAAAGTATGATCCCGGGGTGGTCCCATTTTAATTTAATTCCTGAATGATTGCTACTTGTCCCGTAAAACTTAACAAAAAACGTCATCATCTCTTGAAATCAAAAAACGTCATCATCTCTTTTCAATAAATAAAAATAAAAATAAAAAATAAAATAAAATCACGACTTACCGATTTTTTCTTGTCGACTTTGGCATGGTATGGTTATCCCCGCGTCTTCGTTCGGTTGCTGCTATTTTTACATAAACTTTAACCTTAGGCGTTGTGTGTCGGGAATTCCTTTCTGTGCACCCATACGTTACAACAGGAAGATACCCTGCAAATTTCATACTCTTAGGATTTTGGTTAGGCTCTGCGTTGATTTTTAAAGAGAATAAAACCACTACGTTTGATTGTCAGTCAGTCAGTCAGTACCGTTAGAGTTATTATTGATGATGAATGATGAATGGATGTCATACTTACTTTTGTTTTTTATTCGAAAGTGTAGGTGGCCAGTGTCATCCTCAGTAGGTAAGCAAAACGCAAAGAGGTTGATATTAATCTTGTAAATATTAAGGAATTTGAAGTCGATTTTTAGTTTTTGTAACATCATTTATGGCACATCTTGAATAGTCTTGAAATGTAAGTGTTTCAGTAAACAACAAAAACAAAAAAAAACATAAACAAATGTTCCGACTATTACTAGCATCCCATCATCAACGTTGGGAAAACAATTAACTAAGGACCAATATGCAGACTTCGATTGGCAATCTAGTGCCGACCTCACATTACACAGAGCGCTTCCGGTGCGGCGGCGGAGATGTGCGGTTACAACGTACCTATGCGTCCAAATGTATGAAGTGTCCGAGATGATTTTTTTTAATTTTTTTTAAATGTTCCGGACATATTCACACGATCTACTGATCCCAAACTGGGCATAGCCTGTACTATGGGTACCAGAGACTGATATACATAATAGATACATATTTAACACCCAGACACAGAACAAACATCTGTGTTTATCGCACAAATTTTGTCCACTGCGGGGATCGAACCCGCGATCTCTAGCGCAGAAGGCAGAGTTACTACTAACTGAGCTATGAGGCCAGTCAACGATAATCTTAAAAAATGGTCAAAAGGCATATATATTTACTTTTAAACGTTGTAGAACTTATATGTGACTCTGTTCCAAGCAACCAAGCGCAAAAAATATAAGAAACTTTGTACAGTTAACCGATTTCAAGAATCTATATGTAGGCAATTTTCATCTAGATCTGTCTATCCGTTCTGGCGTAATTGAGTAATCCAAACTTTCGCATTTATAATAGTAGTATGATTATATAATTTTAGAGGAAGGAAAATAAAGCCACCTCCTGTTGTTTCAACGCTCAAGGGTGCACTCGCAGACTTGAGCAAACAGCCATTCGTAGATATTTGAGCATGCGATCTACTAAACTTTAGCTATCGCTTTCGCGTCGCACTTACAACGGGTCGGTAACCCCTGGATGGTGATAGAAAACGGCAACATTTTAACATCCCTCCTCATGGCATGCCTTCTTTTAATATATCTGTAATCATCTTGGTCTTGCGCCAATTGAACCCGTGCTGTAAACACTATGGTATTGAAGGATGTTTTTTTTAAAATTTATTGAATATTTATAAGAAGGCTTTGTCGCTGAGCGACCACACCTTCCAATCGAAACTTAAAACTAAATTTCCACAAACACAAACAACTTAAAACAAAAGTAGAAAAAGAAACAAAAAAAGAATGCATTCCTAGCATACTTAAACATTACACTTAGTGGCCAAAAAATACAGTTTTTGGGCATCATCAGACATTGGTGAAGCCAATATGCTGTTGCATAAACTAACATCAAATATTGTTGTTTGACCAAACATATTTATTCTGTCATTAGCATTCCGCACATGGCACTATGGCGCCTAGTTTCAAATAATACAACAGATATTTTATGTGTGTATAGGCAAAACGCGTGGTGCTGTACCTAGCGCGGTCGCGCCCGGAGCGGCTGCTGGATGAGATGATGACGGAGCTGCAGACGGTGGAGACCCTCAACTGCCTCATCGAGCGCACGGAGACGCCGCCCTTCTACCGGCTCACCTCCATGCGCAAGGCCACGTCCGGCCACAGCGACGGACCAGGGACCGGCTCACAGGTACCCGTCATCAACCAAAGCGGAGAAGAGAGATGTGCCCTACAAGGTTATTCATAACATGTATGCCATCCCGAAAAGGGGTTATATTATCAACATAAAGAAAAATATTAATGAAAATAAAATCACCAATATTTTCATTTTTTTTTCTTGTTCTTTTCCTAAACAAATTAGGTATTTTTGGTATTTTTATCAACTTTATAAAACGTACGAGTAGTTCGGCATCAAGATAGCTACCTAAAACAACTGATTCAGAATGTTTGAAAAATCAGTTTGAAATCTAACTGGTTTGACCTCAAAACAGCTGATTTTTGCATAGAGATTTTTCAATAGAATATCGAATTCGCTACAGTCGTAGAACAAACTTAATTGCCAATTGCGTTTTAAATAAGCCCCTTCTGAGATAGCATACAAATTATGAATCACCATATATATGTATATTCAAACTATGTCAAACATGTATGTGAAGGTAATAGGTAGCCACCATGTTCTTCAGAGATGACACTTTAGTCACAATCAGTTGCGTTTTATGAAGAAGATATTGTGGTCCACCAGGACGCGGCAGGGCGCACGGGCGAGCTGGCGCCCGTCGAGAAGGGAACCATTCATACCAAGCGGCACAGCGGCGAAGACCCGGCGAAGTCCAGGTGAGCATTTGACCAACCAACCAACAATCATGCATTCATAAGTCTGACACTACGTTGTCGTAACTGGAATCAAACTGCAAAATAATGGTACATACCACTATCCATCCTTTAATATTATTAATGCTTAAGTTTGTGAGGATGTTTGGCATATAGGCCACTAGTACTTCACATCGGGACATACTGTTTTGTCTGTACCGAACGCAAGTTTATACTCATGTATGGCGTACTGCTCACAACATCGGGATGATCTACCAATTACCAGCTTAAAGAACCATTGAAGACAAGCCAAAAGTATCGTTACTCCAGACTAGGCTTCTGGATCTCGTGCATCGATGGAAATTATCGCTCTTCTACAGGACACATTTCGGAGAATGTTCGATTGAACTCTATGATTTAGTTCCTCTATAGCCTTTCCATTATCGGACCAAATTTCGGTTTCCTCACGATGTTTTTGGTCGCCATTTAAGAGCACTACGCCCTTTTTTCCGAATTAAAAATTCATTGGTATGACCAGTCATGCCAGCATTCAGCATATAAAAGCATTGAGAAATCATATGGTGGTTCTTTGCCACAACATACCTGTCCTAATATTTTGTTGTTACCTAATAAAAATAAATAAAAGGTTTTATTTCAGACAATGCTAGTCCATAAGATACAAAGCAAAGACATATTTTCATAATATTCAACAGTGAGTTTATTTATTTATTTTTTGGAGAACCAATATCTTTGTTACATTCGATGGAACATTTGTTTAGCTTTAGAGAGCCAACTACAGGTTCACACGAATAGAAATATATTACTTACTTATTACAAACAATGGGGTAAACAACTAGATTTGCGGTGTACAAAATTACATTCACGGTGAAATAAGCAAATAGCTAATTAAAGGTAGGTACATTTACGGTCGCTAATCATCTGCAATAAAGAATGCTCTGCTTAGTCGCGATCTCGCTGATAAAACTATTCTTACAACAAGATAAAACTATTCTTGGTGTTCGATTCTGTATAGAGCAATAGGTCATTACATAGAGAGTAGGTAGACATTTGAACATCTTGCTCAAAACAAATATTATGTAAATTTAATAACCAATTTGTCATTAATCTTACTTAACTTATCTTATCTAACTTTTCATTTTGTCCAACAATTGTACACCACTTTTACACTATTTGTATGAATATTAAGGATATTCGTACAAATAGTATAGAAATCGAAAATCTTGTTGTTTATTTACGTATAATCATAATCATTCATTTATTTGTCAGAATGTAGGTGTTACAGTGGTGTTAAAGTAGACGTAGTATAACAGAACAATAGCTGTTGTTGTTCTCTGTAATAATAGTTATTTATCAAATTGGTGTGATTGATTATAATTAACACAATTTAAAAATAAATAACTAAAGATATTAAATTTATTTTTATTGCTTCAATTTGCATATTTCCGTAATTCGAAAACCATTTCTTTATGATTTTCTTTGGAAAAACACAAGTTTGATCTGGATATTACGCTTTTAATTTGTTTACGATCTAAGCTACCGCAGAAACCGTTATGATTTTATCACATTAATTAACTGGTAACCGTATTTTCCGCTCGTTTGAGTAAAGGGGTAACCTCCCCGTGCTGCTTCCTAGATAATCTAATAACTGGGTCCAACAGAATGGCAGCCGGCGATCTACATAAAATAAAATGCCGCCGTGTCGCCGAGGGTATTGATATATTCAATATGAGTTTGACGAAATTCACAGATATGGTCATACGATTTTTGAATATGTAGTTTAGTAATAATTTTAATAAATAAATAAATAAAAATTCAGCCAGGTACGAGTCATTCCCCACCGGTTTTAGTTCTCAAAATATCCAAAAATGTGTCTCAGGAAATGTTATAATAATGATTACTTCTTACTTTACCGAAGGGTAAAGTAAGAAGGACTATAAGGAACCCTTATAGTCAGACTTGGTTGTCTGTCTGTACACACTTGTGGTTTCTAACCAAGTTACCCCAGTGCTGCCGACTGAAACAGTGCACAAATTCAATTTCAAATGTCTAGATTAGTTACTAGACCTGTTGATCTGTTGGGGCGCGGACATGTCTACTATGCGGTAGAATTACAGTGGGAAGACTACTTCTTTTTATTTCTTTATCATCACTTTAAAAACGAATAGGTACCTAATCAAGATGTTGATCTTCTTAAATTTATTGTTTTTATTTTTACACAAGGACCAAGCTAAGGTATGATTTAATAATAATTCATTGCACCAGCCATTATGTACAATAGTTATTAATGATAAAAAGAGCTCTATAATTTGCTCCACAATTTAGTCCCCCCATTCCCATCCCATCACAACCAGACGTACGGCGACGCGACATCCATTCATGGTTGACATGCCACCTAACCGCACCAAGCGCTTTAGATAGATAGATAAATAATTTATTTGACACACACAAATACAGCACAGATAGAGATAAAAGCAAACGGAAGAAACAATAGTAGATAAAAATCACACGTAGACCGAGAATAACATAGACGTCACGTTAAATAATAATACCAAGAAAGAAAAGTATAGAAATATATGAAACGACGTATGAGTAAAGGAGAAAGAACCGTTATCTTCCATCACTGTCTGCGTATGCACTTCGGGTTTGTTGTGCACCCATCATTGGTGCACAACAAAGTCAATGGTTAGTGTGAAAAAGTGCAGTAATTACTAATTTACTAACTAATATTTTTGTGTGCCTGATGAAGCAGGTGTAGAATTCAACTGGTAACATGATACGTTGCAGTATTATAGGCTCCACGAGCGATAGTTTAAGGAAAGTGGAATATATTACCTTTCACCGGTAAGTACCGTTTTTGTTTGTATTTGTAATTAAAACTTTATGCTGGAAAATTATCTGGCTATATAACTGAACATGTTATTATTTATTTCGTTTTCTAATGCTTAAATCATTACCATTTCTTTAAATTTTAATAATTTATCATTGGTTATGATAAACCGCACTAATGGCATGGTCATTCTCATGCCTAGAGCCACGCACAAAAATATCCATTTCTAATTGGCTGGATTATAGGAACTTTCGTCTTGCTCGGGTATACGCGCTAGCCCGGTCTATATTATACTCTGTTTACGCAATCACACAAAATAAAATAAAGCGTAGGTACCTACTTAATGGGTAGGCAGGACAGTAAAATTTAGAGTAATACAAGTAACAATACAACATACACAAGAGAGACAGTTGAGTTATCTAAAGACCGTTACAAACGATCTTAGCGGCGACCATTGACGTATTCCACTGTTCACGGAGCGAGTTCGTAAGGGCTATATTAATTAATTTGTGCTATAATAAATAATTATAATTTTTTATGCTACAAATCAGGACTAAATGCATGACTTATAAGTATTATGAATTTTTTTTTTAACGGTTTTCTTTTTGGTGCTCTCTGATTGTTGTATTTTTTATTTGTTATTTGATTTTTTTGTTTATTGACATGTGTTATTATTTTTACTGAATTATTTTACTTATTGACATTGTATTTAGTTAATTAGCTTGATTTATCTTATCTTATTCTGATGACTATTCTATTGTATTAGGTCTGACCTGTAATGATAGACGTAATGTTTTAAATAAATAAATAAATAAATCTATAGATAGCTCAACTGATCCAGATCACTATCAGTAAACACATTTACAAGAAAGAAAACCAGGTATCTAACCTATCAAGTGTGCCTACCACCAACTGGTGATACCTACATTTCATGTGGTAACGTCTACGATGCAGTGTGACTTTACTTCAACCTTTAATATGCGGACAGCTAAAGAGTGGAACTCATTGCCGGCGTCTGTGTTTCCGAATACTTATTTATTTATTTATTTAACAAAACCCACAGCCCTTAATCTAATATACAATAAAAAATTAAATGCCAGTTCTTACGGCCAGTAATGGATTTTCATTTTTTTGAAAAAAGAATATATTTAAAGAATATGCTAAACTTGACGCATTGACTGACAGAGTCAATGCGTCAAGTTTAGCAAATTGTACATGATTTTAGTCCTCCTCATAAACTTGAATACATCTCGTTTAAAAGTTCCTTTAACATTATGAAATATATCAAATGAATAGAATTCCTTATTATATGTTCTTTGAAGTCGATTTACTAAAGAGTTTTGCGCATAGTTTTTGGATGAGTTCGCAACGGCGAACAATTTGGCATGTCTAGTGCGAGTCTTCGTGTATATACTAAGAATTTTATTTGTAAGTTCAGGACTGTCTATGTATCCATTACATAGACCGTGTAAAAAGGTCATATCATTTTTTTTTTATTTCTACTTTGTACTTATCAAACTAAGATATCTTATCAAATTTAACTACACTTATTTTCCTAATATTAATTTCACTATTTATCCTATTCTCTAGTCTAAATCCTCCGCAGTAGTCGCCTCCATGGCGTAGGCCTCCCCTCCCCTAAATCCCTCCATAAAACCCTTTCCCTCGCCTTCCTCATCCATTCTGGTCCACATATTTGTGTAAATATGTCCCTCCATCTTCTTTTCGGTCTACCTTGTTTCCGGTTCCCTTCCAGTGGGATCCACTGGTCGCCCGCTTTGTCCATCTAGCGTCGTCTAATCTGCATAAATGTCCTGTCCACTTCCATTTTAGCAGTCTTATTCGTTTTTTTAGGTCTATAACCTTAGTTTTTTTTCTAATAGTTGCGTTTCTAATTTGGCCAGATAATTTTAGCCCTAACATGCTCCTCTCCATTTTCCTTTGACAAACAGCTAATTTTTCTTCATCTTCTTTCCTCAGAGCCCAAGTTTGGCAGCCGTACCATTAGTGTACGTTTATTTTTAAGGCTTGTAAGACCATGAAAGCTGCAAGAATCGCCATAGTCTTGAGGATTTTGCGAAGTATGTGTGGAGTAACTTTGAAAGATAGAGTGAGGAACAGTGTGATAAGAGAGCGTTGCGGGGTGAAAGAAGACGTAGTGATGAGGATTGAGAAAGGTATGCTGAGATGGTTTGGTCATGTAGAGAGAATGAACGAAAGAAGATTGACGAAATAGGTGTACAAGGCGAGTGTGAATGGGACCGTTGGAAGGGGAAGACCTATGCGTACGTTTAGTGACCAAATCGGTGACGTTTTGGAAAAAGGCCAGGTCATGAGTACCCTAAACTGACGAGCATGTATGAGGAATGTGATGAGAGTGAATGAAGCAAAAGAGGTATGTCAGGATCGTAGCAAATGGAAAACCGTGGTCTCTGCCTACCCCTCTGGGAAACAGGCGTGATTTTATGTATGCATGTATATAATTTAAATATCTCGCAATCGCACATAGAGTTTGAGAATAATGTGAATGAGAATATTGCATTAAATACCTAGGTCGTTCTTGCAGCGGCAGCAAGGGCCCGGAGACGCCGACGCCGACGCCGGGCTCGAAGCGCACCTCCGCGCCGCCCTGCTCCACGCCGCCCGCCGATGAGGAGCTGCCGCCGCCCTCCGACGGAGATGCCACACCGGTAACAACAAGTCTTCTTTTTTTTCTGACTATAGCTGATTTTGCGTAAGCGAAATGGGAATGAACATCGCAACTTTGAGGATATTTAAATTCCATTTTGTGAAAAGGGATCATCGAAAAAAATGATAGGCAAGCCGTGTTTGTTGCCTGGTTCTTCTAGGCTTGGTCGCGAGGAACAGGCGTAGCTTCACCTAGTTTCTAAGACGTTTCAAAGTGATCCTAGTGATTTTATTGAAATAAAGGCCTTTTGACTTTGACTTTGACTTTGATTATTTTAACAACCTTAGCAACAAAACGTTTCATACTTGACAAGGGACGACTTCACGATCTTAAAATCTTCCTGTTCATATTCGAAACCTTTCAGTTGTCGCTATAATTGATAAAATCATCCTTAAAGTTGCGAACTTCACTGCCATTTTGCTTACGCAGTGCAATAGCTGAGCCCCTTTCTGCTTAGTATACAAATTATGAAACAGCGTGTTTAAGTGATGAGTTGGTAGACGGGCCTGGGTCCGGAGCTGGGCGCGACGCCGACGCCGGGCGGCGCGCCGGCGCTGGCGCTGGACGCGCGCGCCGACCCGCAGCCGCGGCCGCTGCCGATGCCCGAGTACGGCGGCTTCTTCGCGCTCCTCACCGAGTTCCTGCCCGACAGCAGCCAGCCCATCTCCGGATTCCACCGGTAACCTGAGCACCTGCTGAAATTACCCCTCAGATCAAATGTCCCCTCGACGACCTCGTTGACACAGTGGGCGAGTGCCCGTCTGATTTAGCCCGTCTTAGACGCAAGGGACAAAATGTTTGCATGTTCTGTTCTTTCAAATGTAACATTTTTTCCGGGTCTAGGTGTTGTGGTACTATGGTACCCACCCGATACCCACGACACGACACAGGGAATCCAAGTGTGGGGTCAGGACTAATTCTATGTGTTGTCGCCGAAAACAACACGCAGTGCCAATGGTGCCCAGTCCATGGCACACGCACTTGTGTGTCCATCTTGCCCCATGGATGACCTTACAGCCTGCTCGGATAATGCGGCTGGTAATGCCACCTACTGGTCCAAGTTGCTTTAAAATAATCTTAGTTCGTGTCGTTACAACTCTTTCGCGTGAGTCGGAAATCTTAATTATAATATCTCTTTAATTCCCTAAGTGTGGTTAAAACAAATAACCAAAATATGGATTGTATACAAAATGTATTTCATTCCATTTATTTGGCAGATGCAATGTCGCTGTGATGTTGTTATGTGACGTGGTTCTTGACGGAGTGGAGCTGGACTGGTCCATCCACGTGCCTCTCATGCTACACATCGTGTTCCTGGCAATGGACCATACCAGGTACTACATTATCTTGAGTTTCGCCTCAGATTGGTATTCCAAGGGGTAGTCTAAGGGGTATTTTTTTCCAATGAAACTTGACGATTTTACGTCTATCTATCCTAGGATTAGTGAGCACTGGTGGAGTGGTGGTAGTGATTGCCTTCCGATCCACAGATCGTGGGTTTGAAACCTGACGTTCACCAATGGATTTTACTATTCGAGGACATGTGTCATGTGCAAGAAAAGAGCCTCTAAGAAGGGCACTTTAATCTTTTCACCACGCTGATTCTTCCACCGACGGTCTTAGGCCCTTTTCAGGGCCACCATACATGAACTTGGTCACTAATGCAGGACGACTAAGAAAGAAATCAGTGACACGGCAAGAAGAAGAAGTAGAGTGATCAAAGATACATAGGCTAGCTTTAATATTAACCAGTGGTTAGCAATAGCAGATTGTAGGAGCCATTGGTGGTGTCCGCAGGTGGATAGTGCACCAGCACTGCCGGCAGCTGCTGCTGAACCTGCTGGTGGCGGTGGCGGCGCACCACGACCACCTGACGGTCGCGCGCACGCTGCTGGCGAGCCGCTCCGCGCACCTCGGCCTGGCGCCGCTGCAGGCGCCGCTGCACCTCCGGAACTTCACTGGTAACATTCTAGCAGCTACTACGAGAGGGCCTACATGACACCAGACTAGCACCTTGGCTCATGGCTTTTCAAAAAATAATTATATGTTAACCACTAATATTTAAATGAAAATTAAATTAATCGAATTGTGCAGGTATACTAGCATCTGTGACTTCGCGTATAATTAGCTCTAAAATTGTATTGTAAAAATTAATAAATTTATTTATAAGGCGATACAAAAATCATAATAAACTGTCGAGTGGGCGGAGTGAAGAAAGTGACAGCGCTATGTACTATAATTGAATGCGGAAAGAGATAGCAAGCGTTAGAAGGCGCTTGAAAGTAATCGACGTAAGCGACATATATGTAAATATCGATTATCTTACAAACTATCTATTTTTTTTAAGTGTCTTGGATTTAGGTACCCAATGCTATTGTCTAACACAATATTTTAAAAAAAGTTATTTTTGTTAGAGAGTATCAGAGTATTTTCGAAAAAACATTTGCAGAGGACCCAACTTTAAAAAATAAATCTATCGAGAAAAGTTTTACCAATCGCGTTTCTGTCTTGGATTTAGGTAAATAAAATGCTCAAGTTATCTTCGTTATCAAAATCAAAACTGTGCGTTTTGCGGTTATTGAGAAAAAACAATTCAAATTTCATTAAAAAAATTAACCCTCACCTTAACGAATTGTGAATATTAAGTACATTCAAATTGTCTTTCTAAGATCTCGTCTGTCCATAGAGTGGAGGGCTGTCCTGCGCTGTCTTCCGGGACATGGTCACCACAACTTGTCCTACCTTATTTAAGTAGGTACTTAAGTGTATATTGTGTCCGTTGCGCAGAGCCCGAGGAGAAAGCCGACAGCTACCCGACGTGCGACCACTCGCCGCGGTCGCACGCGCGCTCCCTCTCCTCCGACCCACAGGTCACTCCTGAAGGTAACCTCCCTCTGACTCTGCTTCTCTTCACTTGCTTTCACTGTAACCTGTGGTTGTGCCACTGGCTATTTCTTAGTCGCGCACTAGCGCAATGAACAGGTTGAAGTTTGTCCAGTGTTGAAGGAACTACTTAGGGGAAAAGATTTCCTTCTACTTAAGAGCACTGGTATTAAGAACTTACATATTCCTAAAGGAACTGAATTCAGGACTAAGATTCGAATCTCCGACGGTTGGATCGGAAGGCAGCGCCGCTACCATAGTACCACCAGTGCCAGGCCATGTGACAGGAATCATCATCATCATCATTTCAGCCGTACGACGTCCACTGCTGAACATGGCCACAGACAGAGCGAATTCCTATCATGTGGGGGGACTTGCCCATACTCACCACGCTGGGCATGCGGGTTGGCGAGCGCAGAGCTATCGTTGTTAAAATGAGGGACGCTGCTGCCCATCCCCTAGCTTTTTTCCCTTAGTTGCCTCTTACGACAACCGCGGATAGGTAGATATGGAGGGGCCTATTCTTTAGCCGGGGCCACCACGGCAAGGACAGGAATAATCTGTGTTTATTTTATGGCTGTAGGAGAGAGTGATCACTACCCGTCGCTGCCGGTGATCGTGACGGAGAGCGAGCCGGTGCCGGCGCCGGGTGCCCCCCGCCCGGCGGAGCTGCCGGTCGCCGACCTCATCAAGTCTCTCATCCACTTCCTGGCCAACCGGCCGTCGCACATGCCGCTGTGGCAGTACGAGGATATCACCGCTAAAGGTACCAAAGTCTGAGGCCTATTCGCCATCGTCTCCCACTCTAGTGTGGCCCGTACATTTGTATCCTTCCATTCTCTTATGTCAGGCGTATTCATGGCACTTCAAATCAAGTGAGATTGTGGTCAAAGGTTAGCCTATTTTGTATTAATAAAACTAAAACTCCGTACTCTTGCCATATTATAAACAAAGCATCCATATTTTCTTTCGCCTTCCTATACATATCTACTCCTATATCCTTTCACATGAATACCTTCCAGTCTCCTCGTTACCATACCACGCTTACCTGTATATAAGTTCATTAAGCAGGGCCTTTGAAGATGTCCAAGGAAGTAATTGCATAAAGTTCAATTTACTCACCCGTGCAGCGCTGGCATTGTTTTGCCTACTCGTTATTATAAAATACCGCGCTACCGGATGGCGCTCGTTCACATGCAAAATCTATTAGAAAACCTTTTAGGGTTAAACTCACCTTTGTACATTTTAGTTCTAATATAATAAAGAATACATGGTGAGTTTTTTCAGGGCCTCTTAGGCGAAATCGGAAACCGTGAGAGTAATCGAAAAGTGATGTTAGGAGGTACGACGGGCTCAATTTTGAGAAAATAAAATCCTGCATTGAATAAAGTTAAAGTTAAAGTTGTTTTTTAGTTTTATACTGGTATAATGCGAGCCAATTCTTATACGTTGATTTTGAAATCAAAAAAGTCAAAGTCAAAAGGCGTTTATTTCAATAAAATCACTAGGATCACTTTGAAAAGTCTTAGAAACTAGGTGAAGCTACGCCTGTTCCTCGCGACCAAGCCTAGCAGAATCAGGCAACAAACACGGCTTGGTGCCTATCATTTCTTTCGATGATCGGTTTTCGCAAAATTGAATTTAAAGCTTCAGTGAGGCTCAAAAGAAAAATAATCTAATTATAATCTCTAATAAATGAGAGCTTATAAAAATGTGAAAAAAAATGACAAATGTGAGCTTCAAGAAATGATCTAAGGGCAGCACACGCTACACTTGATGAAATATGTACCTAATGCGTATATAAAATTGAATAATACTTATAATATGATGCAAGCAAAATCTGTAAAGACACTGCAAAATGGAATTTTAGCTTTCGAGGAGCAGAGCGATTTCAGGCCATGCGGTTTTATCATTTACATAATCATTTTCTTGTGTTAATACTATGCAAATCACTTTTTATCTTAAAGCTAGCCATGTGCTTATGTGTGTACAATAAGTTTTCGTAAATATATTGTGAAGTTACAGTTAAAATGTTAATTTCTTTAAAAAGTTCCCTCCTTCCCTATTATAAAATGAAGTCAAGGGACTCCACTTCATTTTATAATAGGCACGTATTTCTCGTTTTTGTAAAACAAATATGACTTGGATATCTGCTGCATTCCCCCAGAGAAAGATACCATAGGACATTACACTATGGAAGTAGCTAAAATAAACTAACCTAGCTGTGGCTTCATCTGTGAGCCACCTTATCGTACGAACGGCATATGCCGCGGAACTACGCACACTAGGCGTATTTTAGCTGACTAATAAATAAATAAATAAATAAATATTCCGGACATATTCACACGGTCAACTGATCCCAAACTAGGCATAGCCTGTACTATGGGTACCAGAGACTGATATACATAATAGATATACCTATATTTAACACCCAGACACAGAACAAACATCTGTGTTAGTCACAAATGTTTGTCCAGTGCGGGAATCGAACCCGCGACCTCTAGCGCAGAAGGCAGAGTTACTACCAACTGAGCTATGAGGCCAGTCATGCAACTAAGCAACTGATAAGAGCGGGTGCCGGCCGCTGGTTCTCGCCAGTAACAGAGAACGATGTTTATGTTATCTACCTCATAATTCTTTGAGTTTCAAATTATTTTGTTATGTACCTAGATTAAGCCTACTTTAGTCATGCATGTTCAATTAAATTCTTAGTTAAGTTTTATGAACGTACTATTAGCGTAAACGTAGGTAATCTTACTAAGGAGAACTGTACGCGCTTTAGACAAGCCCATATGGGCTTTTTAAGTGTGTATCAAACATGTTTTATACATTCTTTAAATAAATAATTAAAAAAAAAACAAAAAAAAAACTAAGTCTACCGGCAAGAGTATTTACATTTCCATAAAGATTTTGGTAGAGTATTAACATTTCCATCTCAGCATATTTCCTTATGAAGCTGAGAATGAAACTTCAAAAACTACGTCAAAACGGCTAATCCTTGATGATCGCGCGCAATTTGCTGCGGGGGCTCACAGATGGCAGAACTGTCGAATATGGGTCAGTAGTGTCCCCCATCTGACCTCTGTTCACCCAATAGAAAGTCACCGAGTTCCGCCTGTATCCAATGACCTGTTATTACGAACAGATGGGGCTTATGCATTGAAGACTTATTGCAGCTGAATATTTCGATCGTATTTTGCGTATGCTAGAGTTTTCGAGGATTAGGACTTAGTAATTAGGTAGCAACTACTCTCAACGTATATCTATATAATCTCGTCATCGTGTAATCTATTCGTCTTGGTATAAACAGTAAAAATAATTGGGTCTATATCTACTTTATACCGAAACGTAAGGTATTTGGTTGCGGGTTCGATTCCCGCACTGGACAAACATTTGTGTGATAAACACTGATGTTTGTTCTGTGTCTGGGTGTTAAATATTTATCTATTATGTATATCAGTCTCTGATACCCATAGTACAGGCTATGCCTAGTTTGGGATCAGTTGACCCTGTGTGATATGTCCGGAATATTTATTTATTTAACAGATTTTGGTGGATATTTTGAAATGTACTTACAGATGATGATGACTACACAAGGGCCTGTCTCGGTCGTTGTAAAATCAATCTCCATGACCTTAGATGCCTTAATATTTGTATTATATGCAAATAATTCACGGGTCTTTCATATTCTTGTTCCGAAATTAGGTGTTGATATACCTAGGTATATTGTTTCTGATACCAACTCAAGGAATGAGGTGGTGCCTTGCTTTGAGTTGGCTGGTATAAGGTAGTGTTATTTAAATAGCCGTGGTGTACTCAGTGTGGTCGCTGCGAAGCTGCCAGCAGATGTCGGCGCTGCTGCGTCCCGTGCTGCGCGTGTTCCGCGAGTCGCTGCCGCTGGCGCTGGTCTCCGAGCGCTGGGCGCAGACTGCGCTGCAGCTCGGCCTCGCCTGCCCCTCGCGCCACTACGCCGGGAGATCCCTGCAGGTACACCCTACGCAATGTTGTGTAGCAACGAAAGAACGTTACGAATGTAACTTGTATTAGCGATGAATTTTTACAGCTCTGTCATTTTTGTTTGCCTGTACGAGACGCTGTAGATGGTACATGCAGTAGGCTTGTCCAGCTCCTATAATAACCTCTAGGCAAAATCAGACATATCCACAGGAAAAACACGGTTGTTACGTACGGAGTTGATTAAGCTAAAAGTCATTGATGTTCGACAGGATTAGACATTTAGGCACCACAAGTAATAAGGAATGTTATAATATTTTTCAGGTGTTCCGGTGCATAGGCGTCGCGATGACAGGACGCATGGTGTCGGACATACTGTCGCGACTCGTCGAGACCGTGGCCGAGCAGGGCGAGGACATGCAGGTAATGCTGAATGCCTGATAACGTTCAGAAATACTCTCTTTTCATCTTATTGTAGTGCCAAAAAAATTACCTGGTTCGTCGATGTCTGTTTTTGGTAATTTCTCCAAGTTAATAACTAATCATAAAACTTACGAGAAGCTTCAAATCGAAATTGCTATTTAAAACAGTTGAATAAATGAGAATTAGAACTGATTTTACCTAAAACAGCTGATTTTCGCGTAGCGTTATTTCAATGAAAACTGTCTAATTTCCTAAAGTCGTAGAACAAAAGATATTGATTATTGGTCGGAAAATAATAAGGCCTTTTTCGGCTAAGTAACCATAATTATAGCAGATACCAAATTTTATCAAAATCGGTTAAGACGTTAAGCCTTGAAAAATTACAAACAGATAGTGTTAAATTAAACAATTATAACATTAGTATGTAATATTAAATATGTTCAGGGCTACGTGACCGAGTTACTTTTGACCCTGGAAGCTGCAGTGGACTCGTTGGAGTCAAACTTCAGACCTCTAGACTACATGCGGGATATCTTCAAGTCCACACCCAACCTCAACAACAAAGATGGCGGCCCGCAGAGCAACGGCGTCGCCTACTCGGCCGGTAACTCCTTTACTATTTCAAAGTCAAAGTCAAAAGTCAAAAGGCATTTATTTCAATAAAATCACTAGGATCACTTTGAAACGTCTTAGAAACTAGGTGAAGCTATGCGACCAAGCCTAGAAGAATCAGGCAACAAACACGGCTTGGTGCCTATCATTTTTTTCGATGATCCTTTAGTATGTCTAACTGACAAAATCTAACTAATAAATAATAATAAATATTCCGGACATATTCACACGGTCAACTGATCCCAAACTAGGCATAGCCTGTACTATGGTGACCAGAGACTGATATATGTAATAGATACATATTAACACCCAGACACAGAACAAACATGTGTTTATCACACAAATGTTTGTCCAGTGCGGGGATTGAACTAGCGCAGAAGGCAGAGTTACTACTAACTGAGCTATGAGGCCAGTCAAACTGTCGTAACTGTTTGAATATAAAAATAATAATAACGATTGTTACTCGAAAGAGTTCGTATTCATTCCGATGTCGTTGTCCAATTAATCAGCACTTTTTTGTAGTTCACGTTAACGATGAGTAACAGGAACTTTTAAGGCGTCTATGGCCCATGGTCCATCTTAAAAGTACACTCCTTTTCGCCCTAAATTGTTTTCGATAATGTTAACTTACAATTACCGTGGTGGCCCGGCTGAAGAATAGGCCCCTAAATAGATACCTACCCGTGGATGTCGTAAAAGGCGACTAAGGGAAAAAGCTAGGGGATGGACAGTAACGTCCCGTATTTTCTTAGAGATAACTCTAACTGCGCTCGCCAACCCGCGTGCCCAGCGTAGTGAGTATGGGCAAATTCCTCCCGCATGATAGGAATTCGAAATGTTAGGGGCAGCCAATGTTTTTTTTTTGTTTTTTTAATTTTCCGGACATAGCACACATGGTCAACTGATCCCAAACTAGGCATAGCCTTTACTATGGGTACCAGAGACTGGTATACATAATAGATAAATATTTAACACCCAGACACAGAACAAACATCAGTGTTTATCACACAAATGTTTGTCCAGTGCGGGAATCGAACCCGCGACCTAATACCTTACGTTTCGGTATAAAGTAGATATAGACCCAATTATTTTTACTGTTTATCCCAAGACGAATATATTACACGATGACGAGATTATATAGATATACGTTGAGAGTAGTGTATATTTATTTATTATTTAGATAAATATTTAACACCCGGACACAGAACAAACATCTGTGTTAGTCACAAATGTTTGTCCAGTGCGGGGATCGAACCCGCGACCTCTAGCGCAGAAGGCAGAGTTACTACCAACGGAGCTATGAGGTTTAAGTGACAGGTTTAGTTTGTGATTTAGGGAAGCGTTCGCCCGGCGTGTGCGTCGGCTGCGTGTCGAACCACACGCGCAGCACGAGCTACTCCGTCTCGTACTGCGTGCGCAAGAACAACGCGCCGCCCTCCAGCGCAGACAAGCAGCAGCACGGTGGGTACCTACGACTATTACGTTCTAATTCTAATCGGGGGTGGTAGACCTGCACTGACTTCCCGCTGTGGGGTGTTTTGTGCATTGTCCCCCTACGCTAACCCTACCCCAGCCAGCCCAGCTCCTTAAAATAGTGAAGCAGGACTTTGGGTCGTTGGTAACATTCTCTCAGTATCCCTGTATGCGGCGGTGTCTGGGAGCCGCCTCCGAGCACGGCCCGCAGACCCGATGTGGTCCTGACCTCTTCCGTTGCAAAATTACGTGCTCTACCGTTTCTTCTCCCTGTAGGCAGCCCCGACATAATCCGCTGTCAGTAGCCCCTGTCTTGTACAGGTGATGGTTTAATTCACCTGTGATGATGCCCACTTCTACCATTAATCACTATTACGTTTTTATCCAATGCTATTTTTGACTGTTTATACTATACTGATATTTGACATTTAATGAATAAGTTACCAATTATTATTATTATTAAAATGTATGTAAAACAAGACATTTGCAGCGCCCTACAGGGTATATGTACTTACTTAAACTACCCTTACACCTAAGCTGTATCCATGTACATGTTGGCAATAAATGAATATGAATATTACCGTCCAACGGGCCCTCCGCCGGGGAGGCAAAGGCAGATGTGTAATTTGTTTCAATAAAATCACTAGGGTCGCCTCAGAAAGGAGCCTCAAAGAGGCGCACTTTAATCCTTTCACTTCACTGATTCTTTCATCGAGGTCTTTTCAGGGCCACCATACCTCAACCTTGGTCACTGACCAAGGACAGGATGACCAAGAAAGAATCAGTGACACGACAAGAAGAAGAAGACTAGGGTGGCTTTGAAACGTCTTAGAAACTAGGTGAAGATACGCCTGTTCCTCGCGATCAAGCCTACAAGAATCAGACAACTAATACGGCTTGTGCTTATAATTTGTTTTGATGATCCTTTTTCAAAAATTGTAATGTAGAGCTTCAGTGTGGTGCCGATAGAACTAGGTGAGGTCTCAAAGGAACCCAGACACACTATCCGTTATTGACAATCATTATTTGCATATTTTCCATTGCTTTCTTCCCTTTTTTCGTGGCCATTCTGCATTGAAGTCATTGAGCAAGTTGAGGTATGGTGGCCCTGAAAAGACCAATGACCGTTGGTGAATGAACCAGTGTTCACTGAATCTAAGGCATGCCGGTTTCCTCACGATGTGTTCCTTAACCGTTTGGAAGCACTAGCGAGCATACATTTTCCGAATCATTGGCCCTTTTCAGGACCACTACCTCAACCTTGACACTAACTTTAATGTAGGGTGACCAAATAAGAGCCAGTGCCAAGACAAGCAAGCAAGACAATAATTATTTAGAGGAATTCTAATAGGTAACCTTTGTGTGAGATAAATACATGTTATATCGTATGTATTGTATTGTGATGCAGAACGGTCTCGAGCATGTAGCGAGGCGGCGAAAGGGGCGTGCTCAAATCTTTGCCGGTCGCGGTCGGCTCAGTCGCTCAAACTACTGGGGGACTCCGCTACACAGGTAACTTACTATAACAGTACATTTTAAACAGTTTTTGTAATTAATTCGTAATAATTCGAGTACATAACGGGTGTGATGTATGTTTTTTTTAAGACATGTTTCTTTTCCCGCAGGCTGGTTACAATAAGGTGGGTTATAGTTTAATTCGCAATTTATGTAGATCCGTTTTTATAGAAAATATGGCTCAACATTTTACTTATACGATATTTGAAACTGTGGCCATGGGATGGCCAGTGGTGAGAGACCAATGTGGTGAAGAGATAGTGCTGAGTATTGCGTGCTCTCAGACTGTGAAGGAAAACACGTTGACATAAAGTTCCTGTATACAGCATAGAAGGCATACCACAATAAAATTATTTGCGATGCACAATAAAACCATTCTAACTCAACTAGTCTGTCAGTTTAATTATTGTGTTTACGATACACAATGACAAATTGACAGTTAAAGCCGATATCGATTACCAATCTAGTTAGACAATAAGGCTGCAGGGTGACAAATAAAGGACCAGTGACACGTATAACAATTCACAGGACGACAAGCTTACGATCCTCGCTACGCTATTCTGGGTGGGGGCCTCGTTACTCGAGTCAGACTATGAGCACGAGTTTCTGCTGGGCGTGCGGCTCCTATCGCGGGTGATGGCGCGACTGCCGCTCGACCGGCCCGATGTCAGGGAGAGGCTGGATCGCACACAAGCGCACACCTCGCCGTCACTGCACTCGTTACTGCTCAAGGTAAGATATACAAGGTGATTCATAATATGTATACCATCCCGAAAGGGGCTTATTCTACACCCAATTGGCAATAAAGATTGTTCTACGACTTTTGGTCATTTTTCATTGAAAAAACTCTATGCGAAAATCAGCTGTTTTGTGGTCAAATCAGGTCAAAGTCAATGAATCAGCTGTTTTCGGTAGCAATCTTGATTCCGAACTTCTTGTACGTTTAGTTATTAGTTCTAAAGATGATAAAAATACCAAACACAGCTCATTCGAGAAAGATTTTGGAAAAAAAATAGGTAATTTAAAATAATGATGTTTTTTTCGCTAAAAATATTTATTTTCGTTGATAGATTAACCCCCTATCGGGATGGTATAAATGTTATGAATCATCTTGTATACGTATGTATAGACTTGATTTTTGCACAAACTTCGAGGTAAGGAAGGCAGGAGGATATCCAAGATAGGAGTTTCTTTTCATATATAAATAGATAAAAAATAAATGTTTGTCTATGTCTATGTCTTCATTCAATTTGCAATAATCTGCTCGAATCTAAACCAGTATTTTCCGCCATTCTCAATAACCTAGACAATCCGTCCTAGGCTTCATGTGGACCACAGATAAACAAGATAAACCATCATAAGAGCTTGACAGATCTATGAAATCTATTTTAACGTCAGTAAGGTTGCTTAGTTATTTGGTGTAGGGCACAGACAACTAATAATAATAATAATTCATTTATTTCAGACTAACGTAAAGTTACAGGTCTTATTTCACTTATTCTACAGTCCATAACAATATATACCTTAAAACTAACATACATACAATATAAGAACTTAAAACATTATGACTACGGCGACGTGTCGATGTCGCAATCAGGGTGTCAGCTGACGACGGTGCACGGCGGTGTCCCCTTGCACGCGGCCAGTGAACCTTCCGAACTTGGAACTAAGAGGAACGGACTAAGTGTTCCATAGTGTACCAATGGTTGAATAAAAATGAAATGAAATGAAATGAAACTGAGTACAGCTAATTTCAGCCCGAGCACAACCAATGTCATGAGCCAATTGGCTACTTAGGAGATTTTTTTTGTATTTCACAAATACATCGACTGGCAATAGTTACAGAGTGATGTCACGCCCCCTAGCTAACAAACTTATTCGAAGTGTTCCTGGGAAGAGTGAGTTCTAACATAGCCGGGCAGTGGCCGTGGTGGCCCCGGCTGAAGAATAGGCCCCTCCATATCTACCTATCCGCGGATGTCGTAAGAGGCGACTAAGGGAAAAGCTAGGGATGGGCAGCAGCGTCCCTCATTTTAACAACGATAGCTCTAACTGCGCTCGCCAACCCGCATGCCCAGCGTGGTGAGTATGGGCAAATCCCCCCACATGATAGGAATTCACTCTGTCTGTGGGGGAGGCCATGTTCAGCAGTGGACGTCGTACGGCTGAAATGATGATGATGAGCCGGGCAGTGTGCCATTAATTTTGTTTGGTGTAGGGTTGCACGCACCCCAACACGTACGAGCCGGTGGTAGGCGTGCTGGGCGACATGATCCCGCTGCTGGAGCTGCCGGTGATCGACCCTACGCAGGCGCTCGCCTTCCCCATGACGGTGGTGGCGCTGCTGCCGTACATGCTGCTGCACTACGAGGACGCCAACGAGCTGTGCGTGCGCGCAGCCTGCCACATCGCACAGGTCACTCACTAAATACTACTCTTTTTTACAACTACCCTAGCAAAGAAACATAGCATAGTAAAAGTCCGCGATGCTAATTTTTTTCATTTACTTTGGTATCGTAAACGTAAAGCTATCGTGAATTATTCTTGGTCGAGCCACCGTAGCCTCTAGGGAAAACCTAGAGCCTTAAATAATTTGACAGCCTGAGTCTTCGCGGGAGGAGTTTTTCTGAAATGCGACCGTCCTAGCTCCAGAATAACCTGCCTATGACGAACCGTGAAAGAAGCTGTTGCTCAAACTTGAAATCGGTTTTCTTTGGATTGTAAAACGGAATTATATTATACGTATTATTTGGGTGCAGTTCACGGCTGAGAAGAGCAAGAAGCTCGAGAACCTGGGCACCGTGATGACCCTGTACTCGCGCCGCACCTTCAGCAAGGAGAGCTTCCAGTGGACCAAGTGCGTCGTCAAGTACCTCTGGGACACGTACTCCCACCTCTCCCTTCAGATGCTGGCCTTCCTCGTCGAGGTCTTGGAAAAGGTAAGGCCGAGGCAGGTGGAAATGTCCCGAGCTTATTCTGTCCCAAGTTTATAAAAACATGTACATTTTGTGTGAAAATAAACAATAATAAACAACTTACGCCAATTAACAATCATGATCTCATGGCGACTATTTACTAGATTTCGTGGCTTTTGTTGGTCTGCTCTTCTATGCGCTCTAAAAGCTCGCAGTTTAAATAATGTATTCAATAGTCCCTTGTTTAATTAAAAAGTATGTATATTATTAATTTTTTTTTGTTACTTTATTCTGTGTGTTGATGATTACGCTGTGTGGTGCGGTATGGTTCCAGGGTGCGTCCAACCTGCAGCCGGCCGTGCTCTCCATCCTGCACTGCATGCTATACTATGTGGAGCTGAACGCTCAACCCGTTAACGCGGACTTACTACGGGCCGTCGCCAAGTTTATCGACGTGAGTTATTCTACTGCGCGTAGGTGGCCCCGGTTCAAGAACAGGCCCCTCCATATCACCCTACCCGTGGATGTCGTAAGAGGCGAATATGAGAAAATAGCTAGGGGTTGGGCAACAGCGTCCCCTATTTTCACAAAGATAGCCCTAACTGCGCTAGAGTGCCCAGCGTGGTGCGTATGGGTCAATTCCTCCCACATGATAGGAATTCGCTCTGGAAATTTTAGAGGCAGGCAATGGGAAGCCATTTTCAGAAGTAGACGTCCTACGGCTGAAATGATGACGTTTTTCCTACATTAACCTTCCCAAAAAGTATCGGGCCTTCACAGTGCATAGGACTTGGCTTTGTCGTCTTTTGTGTGACGACGGTGCTGCCCACCCCTATCTCGATTTATACTGCTGACGTACTCCACTCTTTTATATTTCGTTAGACTGCTTTACAATGATCACCTCAAAGCTGGTCCATACAACACTGACTTAGTTAACTTCAGCCGTATGCCCATGCATGTGCCTGGTTCCTTGGCCATCCAACTCAAGGTGCCTTTTATATGTGCCAACATACCAAAAATAAACCAAGTACACAACGAACGAGCCTTTTGTTTTTTGATTACAGGACGGCAACAACTACAAGGAGGCTATGAAGATCTTGAAGCTGGTGGTGACGCGGTGCTCGACGCTGGTGGTGCCGCCGCACTGGGACACGCACGCGTCCTCGATCCTCGACACTGACCTGCATGGAAAGAAGGTTAGTTGGATTCTCCTCAGTGAATCTGTCTAGTCTGAGGTACAGAAATTCAGTACCATACCACATTTATCAATTTGATATACCTGATACCTGTCTGTTTCTATCAATATTAATTAATTATGTATAAGGTTAATGTTCCAATGATTGACGTAACTCAGTGTTCCATAGTGTGCAAATGGTTGAATAAATATGAAATGAAAAAAAGTGTCTAACGCTGTTATTCAAAAGTCTGAGATCTCAAATATGAATCTTCATTGAATTGTGTTCGTGGAACTAAGATTCAATTTCAATTAGATTCAATTAGAAACTGTTTCCTATGGGCTAGCTACTCTTTCTTTTTTTTTGTGTTTTTGTGTATGTCAAATAAACGTATTCTATTCTTTCATGTTGTTGTAACAACATGTTGTTTTTGGTAATCGATGTTATGCCGATACCTACCTATGTATGTTACAATATGTATGTTAAAATTATTTTCTTTCTTTCTTTCTATGTTGGCAGCTAAAAACTTTGTCTGTTTCAGGAGCTTCCCGGGCGTACGATGGACTTCACGTTCGACTTGTCCCAGACACCGGTGATCGGGCGCAAGTACCTGCCCAAGGGAGGGGGCTCCAACCCCGCCACCGGGCCTAGTTCGCTCTCTACCGCTTCCAGTACCACGCCGAATGATAAGGGTAACTTAGCTAATATTATTATTATATGTATGTTAGTCTGTAAGGTATTTATTAATATGGGCCATGGCATGTTACAAATTTTTGTGTAATGTGTCAAGTAGCCTGAAATAAAGATATTATATATATTATATATTATATTTGCCAGTCATAATGGTTCTTCTTCTTCTTCTTCCTGCCCTTGTCCCACATTATGTGGGGTCGGCACAACATGTTTTGTCAGTTATTATTAACCAGTCATAATGGTTACTAAGTCAATATTTTGGATAACTTCACGTATCTTAGTCAATGTTAAGGTTAACTTAGACAGTGGTAAGAATAACTTGACCAATATGAATTATTAGCTAATGTTTGTCGTGTCTCTAGGTCGTGGTCACCCATCGTTTTAGTGCCTAGGTTTGAGGCCTTGGAGAAATAATCAGTGCGATTAATTATTCAGTTCAATGAAAAGACTCGTGTTATCTACTGCTTTGAACTGTGGCTCCTATAATATAAAAGTAGCCATGGCGAGACTCCATTTTGTGTCTGGTTGTCGTCGTTACCAAGTTGAAATGGCAGTGGGCAGGCGATATAGCTCGCAGAACCGATAACCGTTGCGGAGTAAAGGTTCTCGAATGGCGACCACGAACCGGGCAACGCAGTGTTGGAAGGCCCCCACCCGATGGACCGATGACATTGTAAAGTTTGCGGGAAGTCGCTCGATGGAAAGGGCTCAAGACAGTTCGTCGTGGAACTCTTTGGGGGAGGCCTATGACCAGCAGTGGACTTCTACAGGTTTTTGATGATGATGATGACGATGTCGTCGTTAGCGTTAAGTATCCGAAGTGTAGTAGTGTTACTTTAGATAAATGAACCCTGACGGGATGACTATCCCGTGATACGAGTATGTGTGTTTTCCAGGATCGTCGACCTCTGCGTCGACGGTGGTGGCGGGCGAGGGGCCCGCGGCCGCAAGTGCGCTGGCTCAGAACGCTGCGTCACCTCGCCGTTCGCTCTCGCTCTCGCCTGCGGACGCACTCGCCTCGGGCTGGAAGCGGCCTTGGATGTCGCAGGTACGATGCTTGTGACTTTGTTATTACTATCTTCTATAAGCCGAGTATGAAATTCCTTTCCTCTTTCCTTTACTAAAATAATAATAATAGGGTTAAGTATGTATTGGTTGGTTTGGTAGTAGATACTGCGATGCCTTTTTAAGGTCAGCATAAAAACCTGTGCGACACGTAAATGGCTATTTACGTGTCACATCATCATCTATTATGGATCACATTGATTAAGGAAAAGGTAGTTTTTAAGGAAAATAAAACTTTAATTCATTCATTCATTATTATCTATATTAATACAAAATAAATGTACGTATAACCGCTGCTGTATCCCGTAAGTACTTTAGTATATCAGGCTCGGTTACTTGATCAGGTAGGTAGCTAATAAGTGACAGGTTGCAAGCACATCGCCGCTTTTAATAATATTTTCTTATTGATTACAGAGTCGCGTTCGAGAATGTTTAGTTAATCTATTGACCACTTGTGGACAACGGGTCGGTCTACCAAAAAGCCCATCTGTAAGTACATACCATTATTATATCACAAACAACGATACAAAATAACTTAAATTTAAGTACGCCGAATGTATTCATTCATTAGCCTAATTATAAAACTAGCGGGTTTCGAATCCGCACAAAGTTCGGTTTCGATTCCCGCTTAGGAATACAAATATGTATCATATCTGAAAACGTTTGTTCTCAATTTGGTCTGGCTAGACGTCATAAATTCCTTTAAACGAATAATCACTCTCAGTAACAATCCTGACCCCAAACTAAGAATCCGTGTCGTGGATATCAGGAACTACAAGTACATTGGTACCACGAAACCCAGACCCGGAACGAATATTTGCATTCCATGCAAACATTTGTCCCGCAGAGGGGATCGAACGCGCACTTCTCGTCTCAGCCTCGCCCATGCGCCACTGAGTACTTCTCTGGTATGGTTACGTAAATGAGAGATTTCCCTGGTGCTATGGAAAATTGCCCGTCTAGGTGCATTTGCTACGGAGCCGATGGACTTGATGTAATTTGACGGTATATACTGTACAATAACAAATATTTTTATCCATCGCTGCGTATAGGATGATTTATTAACCACTTTATGTTCTAAGGTAACGCATTCCATAATGTATATACATATATGGCGTATATGTATACATACTGTATAATGTCACAACGCTTTGCTCTCACTACGCTATCTATGACGTGTATATGTACAGGGTGACCAGACGTCACGTATCCCACTAATATTATAAATGCGAAAGTTTGTAAGGATCTTTGGATGTCTGTTGTTTAATCACGCCGTAACGGATCAACCGATTTCGTTGAAATTTGATGTTATTTACCTAGAATAGCATATAGGAGCGAAGCCGCGGGCGCAAGCTAGTTACTTATAAAGGCGATAAAAAAACTTTAAACAGCTCATTTGAAAAAGTTCGAGACAAAATCTAAAAAAATAAAGATAATATTTTCCTCTCTTTTACTTTCTTTCTTTTTGTTGATAAAATAAGCCCCGTCAGGATGGATAACATATTATGAATCACCTTGTAAACACTATCTGACTAATATGATAAATGCGAAAGTTTGTTAGGATGTTTGGATGTATGGAATATAAAAAGTTCTTTACCTAGAATATCAATATCTCAACCTAGAATCTTTGCATATAGGGTACTTTTGATGTAGGTACCACGTGAGCCAAGCCGCGGGTTAAAGCTAGTCTATTAATAAAGCATCCGGAAATGATCACAACACAAATGGAGATAGCATAAATAGACATGAGCTATCTTCGACTGACGTGTAAGATAGCTTCGCTTTGTTCTCGTGAACACTCATTTGCTAAAGTCACCCATTGTATTTGTTCCAACTTGTACACGGTGTCCCCGAGTATTGTGCATTTTTTAGATCAAATTTTCTGAATTAAATCAAAAAGTGCAGAAGATGTTGAATAACAAGTTTTTATGTTTTCTTGAAAATTAAAATACTCTGATCAGATTTAGATATAATTTTTTGCTCAAACGTCTGCCAGCACTAAAGTATTAGAAAACTGCCAAAACTATTGTACTGCTATTGATGTTACCATTTTGTGAGCGAAACCACCTTCTTTCAGGATGCTATACATATTCTGGGACACCTTGTTATCAAACGAATGTCAGCCTTTACACAGTTTATTGTTTTATACGGTACACGCCTTTTTGTGTTGGAATGTATCTATTACTTATTATTTTCTCATGTTTTATTTGTTATCAGAAAGACTGCCTACCTTCACTTTAAAGTACTATATGTTCAGTTACTAGAGTTTAAAACATAATATCTGGGTATACACAAACAAACAATATTTGAAATATAAAACACAAAGTTTTAGCACAAATTCACGTTTTGGGGTAATATGGTTAAGACTTAACTATAACTATAATTAATTTCTTCAGTTTTTAATTTTTAGGTTAATTTAGTTAATAATCTTGCAACACAGTAAATCGTGTCATGTTCGCATAATTGATTACGAACCTGGATCTGAATTAAGCAATGTTTGTACTTGATTAAGCTTTATCGGTTATAATCTGATTTGTGAATTCATTAAATACAAAAAAATAAATAAATAGAACCTTCGATTTTGATCAAAGTTCGGAATCTACGAAAATTGTATTGTAAAATACACCTTACGGCCCCCTACTAGCGACAATTCTTTGTTCAATTTACAACAACGTAGTTGGCCTTACGGTATATTTTTCACTCTTGGTTTTTACACAAGTAAGGCACATCTCTTTAGTGTAAGTACGTAATACACAGCATCACAAACGAGGAAATTGCAGGTAAAATTTTGTCATCGTGAGACATTATCGAGAGTTAGTAAAGAAAACTCTAAGGAAATAACACTAAGATGGCTTTGCCTAGAATAGTTAAGACAATCCTACTTACTGCCTTGTAAATAAGCATGTGTGCTAATAACTTAATGACGCCACAAGCATGCCGCTTGCATGTGTGCGTACTATAAAATCGGGTCCCGTTTCCTCCTCGGCCATACCTCGACCTGGTCACTGAACTAATACACGATGACCAAGAAAGAATCAGTGACACGACAAGCAAGCAAACAAGTTTCTTCCTGATTGTTTTTAAAAACATCAACAAGAAAATATTGCCCACGACCTCTATTGAAGATGATCGAATCAGTTTCATAATACATAATTATCTTCATCAATAAAGGCATAAGCATCTATTCTCATAAAACCTTAAAACCTACTAAACCACTGTCCACCAACACAACACATGAGCGAGCAGTTACCTATTACAATACATGAAGAGCTCGCTTGGTAGGTACCTTCCCTAGTCGTTATAAATTAATCAACCATCGACGCGTTCACCAGTTGGATGGGTGGCCGTTAGTAGAATTTACAACTGAGCGGTCCCGGTGACAAAAATCAGGCCTACAGGCGGCCTTAAAGTATGCACTATGCACGTCATCTGAGCTGGCCAAGTAATAAGAGCTTTATTACTTTTTTTAAGACTAGAAGAATCAGGCAATACTCGGCTTGGTGTCTGTCATTTTTTTCGATGGTTCTTTTTCACAAAATGGACTATAGAGTCTTCGGTGTGGTGCGGATCGAACAAGGTGAGGAAAATTACCGAAAATTATAGCAAACTTGGTATTCTAAATAAAACAGGTTTTTTGGTGAACACTATCGTCGAGATCAAAGCGAAGCATGCTATAGCATCTCGCAAAGGTTTGCAATGTTTAACGCGGACGTTGCACCCGCAGGTGATATTCAGCCAAAGCTCGGAGCTGCTGGAGCGGGAGTCGTCCATGGCGTCCTCGCTGGAGGAGGTGTCGGGCACGCCGGGCAACGAGCCGTCGTGCGGCGCCGGCGCCGGCGCCCCGCCCACCGACCACTTCGGCGTCTTCAAGGACTTCGACTTCCTCGAGTACGAGAGTGAGAGTATTGAGGTATGTTTGTCCTTTTCTCCTTCCATCGTAGTTGCAAGAAACGTCAATTCAGTTTATGATGACAATTTAGTTTGCCTTGAAAAGCCCATTTTATACATTTTTTGTTGAATTATATGGATAATTTTGAATTACATTTATTTATTATTGCTCATTTTAAATTAAAACTTCATCAGAAAAACCACTGGCAGCGTGTTTATTCGGTAGATAGCAAGTGAAAGACATAGGAACTTAATATAAATTCAGCCAGTTATTGTCAATTTCAATTAAATTTTTACTTTATTTTCGACTATGCACATTTTTAGAAATAATAATCATTTATTTGACCCTAAAAAACAGGTAAAACATTCGGTACTAATAATTAAACAGCCAAGATACAAGATGAAGCAGCAGTTATATGTTGTGTAACGTCAAAATCGTCCCTATCTCAGCATAAGCTGCAACTTACTAGCTTACTAGGTTTTTAACAACTCTTTATTCAATGTTATATTTATTTAAGTTTATTAAAAATTTACCTTTGAATGAACCTAAGGTATTGTTTCCAGGGTGAAAGTTCTGATAACTTCAACTGGGGCGTGCGCCGTCGCCTGCCGAGCGAGGAGCGGGCCGAGACGGCCGCTAAGGAACGTAGCCCACCGCACCTCGCGCCGGTCCAAGACTCACTCACTAAACCGGTACGTATGAATGATGTCTTCATTCCCATAGAAAAGCACGTCGAAAGTCTTGTGGCGAAATGTTATATCTACTTATGCTTTGAACCAAAAAGGCAGTTTTTATAAATATACCGTCATGTAATATGTACGTCCAGGGAAGGCCTTGTTTGCGTTGTTGAGAGCAAGTTGGTCTTATCTAGATATACTTGAGTACCTTCCAGTACTATTAAGTATAACATGCTAGTGAAAATGTACAGTTCAGTGTCATGTATTATGATGAATGACAATTGAAAACCCAGAGATATAATTTATTGTTAAATTAATAAATTTGCTGTTCAGAGCGGACACGAAGACTCATCTGATGAAGAAGGGGGATGGGAGGAGGGAGGAGGGCGCGGGGAAGGGGACGCGCACGAGCTAGCTATGCGCGTGCGCACACTCAGCTTTTCCAGCGCCTCTAGCGGGGAGCCGGATGGTAAGCAAGTTATTATTCTACGCATTATAAAATTAGGCAATTCTCAAAAAGCTATTTACCTGGTAGGATTTAGGGACACTTGGCTGAACAAAAATGACCACTTGAAAGCTTTATATTTTATTGATAGGATCTCTGTGTCGCAGAGGTTATTGTGAAAACTCCTCAAAGATCAATCCACCGATACTTACTCGATGGGGTAAGTAATAAACATAGTTCATATACAATCGCACACATCTCTAGGTACTTATTCAAACAAGATCCTTTATGTTGAAGCAGGCTTAGCCAGCAAAATACAGCTCCACTTGGACAACAAAACACCAAAGGTAGTCATAACACCACAAGTAATTTGATGTTGAAAAGAGCTCCTGCTAACTACCTACATTTGTCAAATGCGCACTGCACATTTGTTAACTAACCTATAGCTTTCTCATTATGTTACCTCGTCGTCGTGGTCGTTTGAAGACCCCGATGGCGTAGCGGGCGAGTGTTCGGCTGAGTCATAAGGGATGGGGGTTCGATCTGCAAATATTTGGTCCGGGTCTGTGTGCTGTGGTACCATGATAGTCGTAGTTTCTGATACCCACGACACAAGGAATCCTAGTGTGGGGTCAGGATCATATATGTGCCTGTTGGGTGCTATTTATTTATGATATGCACGGGTCCAAGAATAGGATCATTTTTCAAAAAGGTAAAATCATTTTCGAGCTTTCATGTTATGTAAATTGAAACTAATTTTAAATAATAAAAACATTATTCAAAATTAGGTTGCCTCCTGTGAGGTTTGAACTCACGACCCCTGGTTTACGAGACCAGTGCTCTACCACTGAGCTAAAGAGGCTACTGGCGAAAGTGACGAAATAGCGATATGTATTCTTCTTATTCATTTTATTTAGATTTTGCACCGAATAGAAGTAGTATCTATAAAGTATATATAAGTATTACCTTAATAATCTATATAATATAAGTTAGTACCTACCTATCTACAGTAGGTACCTACCTTATTTCTTCTGTATCCGTCTTTATTCAACAAGGATCATTCAGAAACAATCTAGTTTGTATTTAAGCCAAAATGCGACCAAGCCCAGTTGATAGGTACAGGTACAAAACCTTGGCTAGGTTTTAATTTGTTGATAGCCGAGATGGTAAATTGCAGCTGTTATTTTAACAAATTTCCGTTTTTATAATTATAATTTGCTGATGTATATTGCATATATTATATTGTATATATTGTATGTCCAGCAGTGGACTTCTACAGGTGATGAATGAATGATGTATATTGTGTGAGTACGGGTACCCTCCATCTCTCTCTCTACACGCTCCAACCACCAACCCGCACAGCGTGGTGGATCACGGTCTAACCCCCTCCCCCCTAAGATTAGGACATTTCGTCATTTCGTCGTCGCGCTCTTTGTGGGGGAGGGCTATGTCCAGCTGTGGTCACATACATAGATAGTGACCTCACACTTGGATTACCTGTGTCGTTGTTATCAGAAACCACGAGTACCGTGGCACTACAACACCCAGACCCGGAACAAATATTTGCAGTTCATGCAAACATTTGTCCCGCAGCGGGAATTTAATTGCGTGTCAGACGAGAACTCGCCCGCTGTGCCACCGAGATCGTCTACTAGTGGACTTCAGGACCGGTGCGTAAGCGAAAAATGGTAATGCAGTTCGCAATTATGAGGATGATTATATACATTTTAGCGACATCTGAATTCAATTCAATTCAATTTATTAATCTTTTGACATATTTACATGTGCTTAGATAGGTCAGAACAGAACAGATACATTTTTTTTTACTTACATAGTAATTATGTAGACAAACAAAATAATAATATGTAAACACAACAAGACAACACAAAAAAATTCAAAAATTCAAAAAAAAAATTATACTGATATTGCACAGATTTAACGTACACAGCTTAGTTAGTTTTAATACATGAAAAGGAAGAAGCTTTGATCTTGATGTTTTCCCTTGTCAAATTTGGAACGTTTTGAATGTTGCTTAGATTGTTGAAATTACACAATTGCACTACAGGATGATGATGATGGTTGTGTGCGTAGGTGACCGCGGGGACGTGACGCCGGTGCCGCACTCGGGCTCGAGCGCCGCCGTGAGCACGTCGTGCGCCGGCGCCGGGCGCGACGCGTGGCGCGCCTCCGTGACGTCGCTGCTGCGCCACGCCGCGCACCTGCAGCCGCTCGCGCTGCTGCACTCGTTGCACACCGTGCTCAAGGTACCTCCTTGCTACCTAGGTGCGCCTCGTCACACTCATTCTTTCATTCTTCTTCTTGACCTGCAGGACTATTGCGTAAGCGAACTGGGACTGAACATCGCAATCTGATTATTGATCTTAGCGACATCTGAATGGTTTGAAACTTGAACAGGGAGAAGTTAAGGTCGTGAAGTTGTGCCTTGTCAAGTTTGAAACGTTTGGCTATTGCTAAGTTTGCAAAAATGATCCTCAAAGTTGCGAACATTCAGTGAGCGGTTTTGAGGTATGGTGACCATGAAAAGGGCCTATGACCATCATTGAAAGAATCAATAAGTAAGAGGCTCCTTTCGTGCACAACACTTGGTGCCTATAATTTTTTCGATGATCCTTTTTCACAAAACGGAATGTAGAGCTTCAAAGCCGATCTAACTAGATTACTACCACCCACGTAAAATATTTCATGTATGTACCAAATTTTCCATAATTTTTCCATAATAATAATATCTTTATTTCAGGCTACTTGACATATTACACAAACATGTGTAATATGCCATGGCCCATATTAATAAATACCTTACAGACTAACATACATATAATATTAAACTTAAATAACTACACCACATCTAGATTCAGGGACTTTCTTGATCGTGAGCGCCTGTAGCGACGTTAGACAACTCCAGCTGACCAAAAGTAGTAGTAGTAGTTTTAGAGGAGGAAGGGCACAGCGAGATTTTCTCGTTCTGAATTGGAGCAGCCCGCCTGGGGAGGTACCTCCGCCTTACAGAAGATCGCAGCCAAATAACATTATTTGTTTTCAAATAGTGTTGTGTTCCTGCGATGAGTAAGGTTGCCAGAGCTCTTTAGGGGGAGGGGGGTTCGGGGTCGGCAACGCGTGCGTGATGCCTCTGGTATTGCAAGCGCTCATATGCTACGGTAACCGCTTACCAACAGGTGAGCCGTATGCCTGTTTGCCACCTCAGTAGTATAAAAAAAAAAAAAAAAAAAAAAAAAGTCGGGCGCCAGGAACACCTCTCCATAGCCCGCGATCATCTCTTTTCAGATGTGTAATTAATTATCCTTGTACTATTTCCACGAATCATGTTTGAACATGCGTGTTTATAACAGGAGGTGACGTCAAAGACGGTAGCGCTGTGCTCGGAGGCCGGCGGCTGCAGCGGCGCGGCCGGCGAGCTGGCGCTGGTGCTGGAGCGGCTGGGCGCGGAGGAGCCGCCGCTGCTGTGGGCGGGCGCGGCGGCCGCCGACTGCGCGCGCGTCCGCGACGCCGTGCGGTACGCCGCCCTCGAGATAACTGAGCACCTCGAGACATACTTCGACAGGCGCGAGCACGCGCTCGAGGTAACTATCCTCCTTTTTAGTCCAACTAAGCGGGCATGTATACCGGCTTACGGCCCACCAAAGTCAAAGTCAAAAGGCATTTATTTCAATAGAATCACTAGGATCACTTTGAAACGTCTTAGAAACTAGGTGAAGCTACGCCTGATCCTCGCGACCAAGCCTAGAAGAATCAGGCAACAAACACGGCTCGGTGCCTATCATTTTTTTCGATGATCCTTTTTCACAAAATGGAATTTAAAGCTTCAGTGTGGTGCCGATCGAACTAGGTGAGGCTCACAAGAAAAGTAATCTAATTATGATCCCTAATAAATAAGAGCTTATAAAAATGTGAAAACAAAGAAGACAGATGTGAGCTTCAACAAATGATCTAAGGGCAGCACACGCTACATTTGATGAAATATGTATCTAATGCTAAAAAATTCAAAATCAAAAGGCGTTTATTTCAATCAAATCACTAGGATCACTTTGAAACGTCTTGAAACGGTGAAGCTACGCCTGTTCCTCCTGTAAATTGGTTACCGTAGCCTATCAATGTTTGCAATACTAGACGTATCGCGCACGCGTTACCCACCCCGAACACTCTCTCCCCTTAAAGCGCTCTGGCAACGTTTCCGCAGGAACACAACACTATTTGAAATGTTATTTGGCTGTCATCTTCTGTAAGGCGGAGGTACCTTTCCACGCAGGCTGCTACAATTAACAGCGAGTGCCCTCACATTAAGCCTCTCTGCGTACTCCTACTTATTACTATACCTACCTACCTACTTACTGCGTTGTGGGTCAAATAAATAAATTTTCTTTCTTTCTTTCACCTTTCTTACACCGATGGCTACATTCCACTAACATACTCCTATCTATCTCGTACCTACTATAATCCGCGTTAAAGGTAACACTGGTTAGTTTCTACGAGAATATAATGTACCTTAATGTTTCATTTCATTGGAATAAAAATTAAACACACAACACGAATAAATCGCTTTTAATGTTCACAATAATTAGATATACTTGGGTTAACAACGATAGTTTTTGGCACAGAATCAAACCTAATAAATTGAATTTCATTCAAATGCTTAAGAATTACTTCTGAAATAATTTGCTTAAATGTTATACAATTCAATCTATAATTATTGCAATATCAGAATTTATTCATTTATAATTGCAGAAAAGATACAACTTATAAATAGTACCAAAACTTGTTTGAAATGTTATAGAGTCTTAGTAATTTTTTAAACAATCTTATTAAAATAATGTAAATAAAACTAATTAAAAATAATTTAAACTAGAACTACACAAACTTACAAACGTACAATTAGCTAATAAGGATATCTATTCTAATATTATAAATGCGAAAGTTTGTGGGGACGTTTGGATGGTTTAGATGTTTGTTAATCAATCACGGCGTAACGACTCAACCGATCTCGTGAAACTCCCCGATCTCCCCGATCTCGTGAAATCCATAACGTCCCTTGTAATCGAATATTTTTATCTGACTAACCACTTATTGAAGGATTAAACGTTATTAAAAATACACCCTTTTTTCAATTGAAAATCTAGTTGCAGTTAATTTTTTAAACAATTAACATCACAATGTCAGTTGAATTGGGAAATTCTCGCAATTTGGAGCATGGTGCCGTGATAAAGTAACTTGTTAAAAAAATAAAATACGCCGAAAGTAATTTCTGAAGACATGGCATCGGTTCTAAAAGATTCTAGTCCTCCATATGCAATGGTCAAAAGGTGGGCTCGCTTATTTCAACAAGGACGAGAGAGCTTCGAAAATGACCCGCGCCCAGGAAGGACAGTAACGGCAGTGACTGAACAAATGGTCAAAAATGTAGGAAAATAATTCTTGCCGACCGAAAAATTAAATTGTGGCAGAAAGTAGAAGAGTTGCAGTTTATTAAGAAACAAACTGGAAAAAATTACATGCACATTTGAGCGAAAAATTCCTTGGGTAATGAAAATGCTCACGCCGCTTGACAAGCAGCGACGGATCGAAAGTTGCAAGGATTTTTACGCGTAAGCAGATGTCAATCTTCATGATTTCTGTAATTAAATTGTAACCGTGGATGAATACTGGATTCGCCAGTACGATCCGGAGTCCAAACAAGTCCAAAAAAGGGAGAAGGCGCCGAAAAAAAAATCTATAGAAAGCCAAGCCTATGGCGAATTTTCCGGGATAGCGAAGGTGATTTGCTGATCGATTACTTACGCAAATGATCTACGGACATATGGTCAGTATTATGCGAATTTATTGACACAAGCACGCGAGGCAGAAGCGACGTGGGAAATTAGCGCGCGAAGTGCTCTTTTTGCAAGATAATGCAGCCGTTGACACGGCGCGCGTTGCCAGGCAGGCCCAAGGAGACACAGTTTTTGCAGAAATTGACCACCCACCCCTTAGTTTAGATCCAGCCTCTAGTGACTTTTCCTTTTTGCCAAATTGAAAAAAGTCTTACGGGGCCGGAGATTTTCCGATGAATGTGAAATGAAGGCGGCTGTATTGTAAACGCCAATTTGAAGACAAGAAAAAGATTTTTTTTGGTGGTTTAAAAGCCTTGCCTGCCCGATATCAAAAACGTATTCAGGGAGATTAGATCAAAAATTAGATTATTATTAGATTGGATTAGAAAGAAAAAAAAATAGAAAACCTAACGTTTCTCTCATTAAGTACATTAGGCCACGAATTTATCACTTGACCTTGCATATGGAGGACTAGAATCTTTTAGAACCGATGCCATGTCTTCAGAAATTACTTTCAGCGTATTTTATTTTTATAAAGTTTCTTAATCACGGCACCATGCTTCAAATTGCGAGAATATCTCAATTCAACTGACATTGTGTTGTTTATTGTTTAACAAATTAATTGCAACTAGATTTTCAATTGAAAAAAGGGTGTATTTTTCAGCCGCCCTGGTAGATAGAAACAGTGATATAGAAAGGTTAAAGATTAGGTACACTGAGAAGTTTACACACGAATAAATAGACTACGACATTATCGGATACGGAAAATCTTAAGTCCGCGGCGATAATGTCTCTCTACATTTGAAGAGGCTTTAGTGTCCCTGGGGGTCGCCGTCGTACCGGGCATGCTTGGAGAGGTAGGGGTCGGCGCCCGGCGAGCTGTGTGCGCGCTTACGCGATTCTGTCGCCGCCGCCGCCGGCGGAGGAATCTCCTCCACCTCCATGTCCATCTCGATCTCCGGAATCGGGGGGCACTCGTGGAAGGGGCCCGTCGTCCCGGCGACAGCTTCGCGCAGCGTGATGTGGTTCCAGAAGTGCAGCGCCTCCAGCGGCGTGAGGGGGCCTTGCGGCCAGGGCCCGCGCTTCACGGGTGCATTGTTGCACTGCAGTTGCGCGCTGCTAGCTCTCGCGCACACTTCCCCCTGCATGAAGTAGTGCCCCGTGAGCGGGTTGTACGGGTGCCCGGTGAACCGCTCCGACACCGGGTGGATGCAGCGCTCGATCCAGCGCGGCCACACCACCAACGCGCGCCCCAACTCCCAGCTGAGCACCAGGCTCTGGATCACGCGGTAGTCGCTCGGGGTTATCGCTGCTGCCGCGCCGCCGAACACGCGCGCCAGTGACTCAACCGGAAACGCGAACAGGATGCTCTCGCTCAGCTGCCCAGATATAGTTCTGCCGAACAGGTCCTCGTACTCCATCCGGTAGACGGTCCAGCTCCTCCATACGCCTTGGTAGAGCCTGTCCAGCTCGTTGACGAATCGCAGGAAGTAGAAATGATGTACGGCTCTCCGGGGAAAACACCTGGCGAGCTCACCCATGGGAACGACGTGGCGGCGGTACATGATGGGCGAGTACTCGGAAGCGAAGGCGGCCGACTCGATGATAGCTGATGAGTGGAGCCCGTATCCGTCTCTGCCCGACTACGATAGCCAGCGGACTGTGACCGGCTGCGGCGGCGGCGGAGGGTGGACGGCTGAGGGCGTGTGGAGGGGGTGCGAGGTGGCGGCGGCGCGCGGCTCGCCGTTGGGAGCATGCACCCCGCCCTGTTACTCGGACGCTGCGGAGGGCGGAAGAGAGGGCGTGTGGGCGGAAACACTGAGTTGGCTAGATGTACTTACCTATAGTCTGACATAAAAACCTTAAAGTCATTTACAGTTCTTAACCGATTTGCATGAGTACAGAGATTTAATATTAACTATTATAAAATTTATAATATCGGTAGGTAGGAACGGAATCCTCAGGGCGCTCTGATGCGTCTTTTTTTGTAAGAAAAATACCTTATGACTATATAAGAAATGGTACGTAGTCTTTATATGTTATATTATTTATCCGCACCTAAATATTTTTTTTCTAACCTGCATCGTCCCATTACATCTGTCAGTCCATATTGGGTACTCACCTGTATAATTATATAATTACTAGCTGTCCCGCTCGCGACTTCGTCTGCGTCTATTTCTACCTACCTAGACTATTTTCCATTATTCTTTCCAAAGTACTAACACTTAATAAGCAGCTATTTAACTACTTCTAACTACCATCACCGTCACCATCATGGTCCCGGCTTATTATTTTTTTTATGATACTGTGAAAGCAGAAATTATTAATCCTACTATTTTCCTTTCTGTTAATATTATAAATGCGAAAGTTTGTGAGGATGTTTGGATATTTGTGGTTCAATCACCGATTTCTTCGAAACTTGGATAAAATAGAAGTATGTAGTAGTTCTTTACCTAGAATAGCAAACCTACTTATAGGCTTTTTATTTAGCTACTACGGCGGTAAGCCAATTAATAAAATAACGAAATAAATTAAATAAATTGGAAAATCGAAAATGTATTCCAGAAGAAACCAAACGAACAATATCTCAATAAAAACTACGCCCGTGGCGCTGGCTTGTACCATTCTTTAAAGATCGCGACAATCGAACCAAACAAATAAATAATTTAATTCGGCAAGGTGGCCGGATGAAAGTTATAATTCAAGAAAAAAGGCGGCAAATTCTCAAAAATATCGCAGAAATGCTGCTGATCGATTAACGCTGAATTCCAGGCAGACGAAAAATGGATCCAAAACAAAATTAACACCTACTCAATATCCGATCAAGTGACAGTTAGTTAGTGACTTATATCCTCTTTGAAACGTCCGCGTTTATCGTTGAGGTCACCTCGGTTAAAAAAAACGAACACGAGGGTTCGATTTTTGAAACGACGCACATCATTTGACCTCTAAATCCGGACAAAAACATTTTTTTACTTTTTATTGTTGGAAATTATTTGAAATACTAATTTAAATAGTATATCCTTTATTTATCGTAATAATCATGGTTAAAATTACTTATTACCTAATTTTCATACAGTAAAACACATACATAGTCTGTTATCTTTTTTTGAATCATATATTTTCGCTTCAAGTATATAAGGGGAGGATATAAGGGGAGAGGTAGACCAAAGAAAAGATGGATAGATTGTGTGAAAGACGACATGAGTAAGAAAGAAGTGAATACTGATTTGACGGCTGATAGAGGGGAGTGGAAGAGAAAAACATGTTGTACCCCACATGAAGTGGGATAAGGGCAGGGAGATGATGATGATATTTTCGCTTCAACTTTCAAATAAAATAACATTTATTTCGAATCACAATTAACTATTTCTTATATATTTTACTATGTGACTTACTGTCGTTAGCTAACTTACTTTCAATCATTTCATGACCGGGACAAATTGCTTATAATATTACTCTTAGCTTTTGTATCAGACGAATATCGATGCCTGTTATTTCAGCAGCTGTTTCGGGATCACTAAAAAACCTTCTAGATGTATTTCCGGAGTTTAAGCCAGACATTTGGAGCCGAAAAACCTAAAAGAAAATACTCTATATCTTTAGTAAATATGCAAAAAGACAATATAAGTTTTGTCTCTAGAGAAAATGGTGGTAAGATGGGTGATTTTTTTTTATATTAATAGCTTAAGTATGGTTTTAGCTAACGATAATAAACAAATATTTACTTGATCATGCTTGGAACTATAACAAAAAAAAACATTTTTCCTAAAAAGTTCCTAAAAAGTAGAAGTCATTTTCTTAACAAATATAGGCTAAAAATCTATAAAAACAAAAGTATTTTGATAACACCATAAACTACATACCCTGAGCTCCAGTATCCATTTCAAAAACTTGTTAAAAACCGCTTCAAACACCCTAAAAAAAGCTGCAAAATTGTCGAAATTTCAGGCGTGACGAGAAAAAAGACGTGCCTATTCCACAAGGACTAGATTCCGACTCCCTGTGAGTCGAGTAGACGGTTTCCAGGCCCTAGTTGAAGTCGGTATATGCTGGCGACTTGTAAGGTGCGAAAAATGCAGATTCATTGTTTATACTTGAATCTGCATTTTGAACTTAAACATTTTTTTAATAAAATTATTTTTTATAATAATTGGCTCGCAACTTTATTATACAAACTAAAGGAAAAGTACCACGTCAAAACATTATGTTTCGTATAATGCAGGTAGTTAGCACGGATACAGGACAGGATGCAAACCCATCGCTATTATAATACTAAGTGGATGGTCAGAGGCACGTCCGCACGCTACGATTGGCTCATGCCCACATTTGCAAGTAGTTAGCCCTGCATAGCATAGGTACGGGACAGCTTGCAAGCGTATCGCCGCTTCTTAGGATACTAAGGTGTTAGTCAGAGGCACGTCCAAACATTAAGTTTCGTGTTTTGGTATGAATATGTATGTACTAATAAAAAAAGCTATGCAATGCTAACTACTTGCAATCTAAAAATTGTTGAGACGTGCCTCTGACTACCCATTAGACATTTTTTATTTATTAAAAAAAAATCCCAACTATTTACCAGAATCCCAATTTTCATGTCTTGAAAACACGGGACTTCCATACAACCTTTCAACCGCCATATCCTCCCCTTTGGGGTGAAAGCTTTTTTAGGGGTTTGGTAGGTCTTGATAAGATTGTTTGTTCATTCACCCATTATGTTTACTTCTTATTGCCGGTAGGTAAGTCGGACAGGTAATGTTATTAAATGAATAAAAAAGAAGAACTTGGTATATGTCTTGTTTTGGTACGCAGGCGTTCAAATACTTATCGCTTTTATAGAAACTTGACAAAGAGCAAGATCTGTCTATTGAGAGCAAGCCTACTGTACAATAAGTACCTAGATAATGGATTATTCATTTGTTCGCTTATGGTCAACTTAGCAAACTGTCCACTAAAATTTTCTGTAGGAGATGAGCAATCGTTCCCTTTCGTATATAGTCAACTTTGCAATCGGGCCACTTTTTAAACCGTCCACTTCTCAATAGGTCCACTTCTCAAAAGGTCCGCGTATCAAACGATCCCCTATTCCTTGTGTCCGGCAAACTACACTCGAGAGTTATGAATTCGGAAAAGTATTTTAATATTGAATTATGTTTCAAACTACGTTATTTATGTCTTTTTTTTATTTTTTAGTTTTCTATAGTAAAATAACGAAAGAGGTAATATGATGTTCGAATTAAAAGAAAATGTTGCAATCTTTATTTTTGACCGTACGCTAAGAGGACCGAATGCGAGGATGAGTAGTTGCTAAGTTGAACGATCAAGAAGTTGACTGATTGCGAAGTTTACCGATTACAAAGTCGTGAAAATTTGTGGACGGTTTGCTAAGTTTGCCATAAGCGAACAAATGGGATTATCCATAGTTATGGTGTCTTCATATTTGTAAAAGGTGAATTAAGAGTCATATAAAATACAATCCTGTCAAACGCGCCTAAAGTCAAAGATAATATTTTATACTAGCTTGCGCCCGCGGTTTTGCTCGCGTGATACCTAGATAAAAGTAGCTTATAAGCTATTCTAAGTAAAAAAATATCTATTGGGTTTTGCAGGCGGCCAAAGTCGGTCGCTCTAGAAATCTACGAGAGCTTATTTTAAGCGTGGATGTACTACGGCTGATATGATGAGGATCGAAATCGAATTAAGACGTAAAATGCATGTTAGATCAATACTTAGGATGTTACCTTACGTAGGGTTAACCCCTCAAAGGCCGAGTGGAGGGTGAGGCTGCGGCGCCCCTCTGATGCACCAATACTCTGTGAAGCTGGTCTGCGCAAGTTTTGACTGAAGAGTTTCAACACCTAGATATATTAACCTAGATAGGTTACCTGGCAGTCTAACAAGTAATTTACACTTATAATTTACGAAAAGCTTCCTAAAAGTTTCAAGAAAACACGTGGAACTCGTTAAAAAATGAGAAACTTTGACATCTTTTTTACCATCTTACCATCTTAGCGATCACCTACATCCTAAAAAAGTGCCCTGTGCCTAGATCTTCGCTCCCGTAAGTTTCGTGATGACTGAAAAAAATCCCACATGATAAGGAATTCGCTCTGTCTGTGGGGAGGCCATGTTCAGCAGTGGACGTCGTACGGCTGAAATGATGATGATGAAAAAAATCGCATCGCCTTATACCTTATATTACGAGTTATTTATAAAATGCGCAAGCCCTGACAGCAGTTTTTTTTTCAGAATCAAAGTATGGGGTATCTCGTACATTTATTTATGTCAAATCACAGCAATCTAAACAGTTTGTTTATGGTTTAGAGCATTTGCTTATTGCACGTATTTATCTACTTACGCGAGCTAGCGCAGCTTTTATTACAAATACCTCAGCGCATCCAATCCGACGTCCAATTGCGATCCCATATACGCACAATATACGACACACACAATCGGGAAACGACACACAGTCAGCAAGGCACATTTTTAATGAATTCAAACCAGTTAAAGACCGCACAGTACTTTTAATACAATCCTTCATTGTAATTATTCGATAAAGCAGTATCCACTTTTAGTGGTAGCTGTGGTTGTACGGTACGGTACGGGTGGTGTGGTCGAATCAGCGCGCCGACTGGCGAGTAGTCAAAGTCAAAGAGCGTTTATTTCAATAAAATCACTAGGATCACTTTGAAAAAGAATGAGAGTGCAGTCAGAGAAACAAGATACTGATTGCGTCAACCGAACGGGATCGCGACAGCTTTCAAACTGCTCCCCTCGTGTAGGCATCAACCCTTGCAATGAGCCGACGCCTGCACCCCTTCGGATTAAAGCCTGTGCCGAAAACACACGAATACAATTATAACTCGCCAATGTTCGCCTACCTAAATTCAAAGCTTCGTGGAAGTTGAATGAACGCATTCGCGCTCGCCGGCCACCCAAACAAAAGCAACAGGATGTCTCGTGACCTTTGTAGGGTTCTTGCGGAATGTGGGTCACGGCAGAGCACCTTTTCTAAGTAGACCTTGACCTAAAGTTAATTGTAATCTTTACCATGTCGCGGAATGTTTCAATGTTTCATTTTCTGATTCGCACGTGGAGTAGAAACTATAAATTACCTACTAAAATCAATTATCTTTGTAAAATTATATGAACGTAACTTGTACTTGTTCATTTCTTAAACTTAAACAACTACTTAAACTTAGTTTTATTCTAATACTAACATTACTTTTCTTTTTTACATACCTTCCATTTTTTTTAAGTGTGTGCAAAATACAGGTAATCAAATTAAATTTAAGATACATCTTAAATTTAGTTTGCTGTTCTGTATTTTTTTTAGTCGTCCATTAGCACTGCATCTAAAACTTAATTAATTGACTATCAGTGGAAACTTGTAAATAGCCCTCTGTTGCATGTAATTTTTCATGTGTTTATATTCTTATTTCATAATTTTGTTCTAGCTGTAAGTTTTCCAAAAATTCGAAAATAAAATAAAATAAATAATAACTGTAATTACTGTAAACCTGGCATGCTAATGTTATATGTTATAACGAAATGGTCAATAAATGAAATGAATTGAATTATTTTTATTATAATAATCTTTTTGTTTACTATAGAAACATTTTCAGTCATTGGACCCGTCGCGGGGCCACGCGGAGGAAACGGCGCGGTTCCTCTACAAGCTGATCTTCCAGCTGCTGCTTCTGTTGGAGACCAATAACAAGATGGTGGTGGCTGTGTACCACGCCGCACTAGACAACAGGGTAAGCACTCCCTTTTTTTTTTACGTGTCGAAATAAATCCACACGATGTCCCAGCTTTTACTTTGTTAAACATTAGGCTCATGATGTACAGAAATCGAAAGTTAATCTTAATCCAACTATCTTTAAACCAGCTGATCTGATGATGAAAACGGAAGCTGGACATATAAACTCCTTAATAATAATAATATTCTGTCCATGTTCGGCGTACTAAAAGTAAATACACAAAATAGGAAAAATTACTTCTAAAAAAAAGTCAATATCACCAAAATTGATTTCAACCTCTTCATGGACAGAATACACTGCATTTTTTTATTAATTACTATTATATGATGAATTTGCATGGAAAGTTGTTGTATGATGGATGTATGTTTGTTACTTAAATCACGTCTGAACGGCTGAAGGGATCTGGATAAAATTAGGCACAGATATAGATTGCTAACTTCTGCACGCGGCTTCGCTCGCGTAGTACCTACGGTAGGTACTACCTACATAAAAAGTTGCATATATGCTATTTTAGGTAAAGATCTCTATACATTCCAAGTTTCAACGAAATCAGTTGAGCCGTTACGGCATGATTGAACAACATCCATACAAACTTTCGCATTAATAATATTGGTACCTAGGATAGTCTAAAATAGCAAATAGGCTACTGTTTATCCTCTTCGGTACCGCGCGAGAGAAGCCGCGAGTGGATGCTAGCTAAACGATAAATCACCGTAGTAACTAGAATTAGTAGGTGCTCGGTTGATTAATCAATAGTGCGACACAAGCGCAGTGCACTGCAGCCCCCGCCCGCCGCCTGTTACCATGTCAACTAATGCAATTGAGGCTCTTATAATGGGGAATCATAACAAAGTTTCACCCTTTGATGCCTCGCTAGCAAAATTGCGTGCATCCTTTTTAATTCTTAATTAATAAAGAGCACTGGTGGAGGGGTGGATGTGGCCCCGCCTTCCGATCCACAGGTCGTGGTTTCGAAACCTGTCGTGCACCAATGGATCTTCCATTCGGAAAATGTATGTGCGCCATACTAGTGCTCTCAAACGGTGAAGGAAAACATCCTGAGGAAACCGGCGTCTGCTAGAACCTAAACATTTTAAGACATGTGACATGTGCACGAACGGAGGTTCGAAGAGGCGCACTTTAATCCTTTCACTACACTGACTCTTTCATCACGGCAAACCAGTAAAAAAATTTATTTTTTGCATTTCTGTGTTCTTTATTTGATAATAAATAAATAAATGTAGAATAACATTGTGTATAAAGTTGTTGGAACACCTTCAAAACTGCAAATTTATAAATTAAACAATATTTATTTATGGAAGGTTTATTATTTCGGTCGGACTATGTGCAAGCAAAGCAATTAATTTGTAAAAAATAACATTCGGTAAATAAATATTGTTGAATTTGAAAAATTATAATTTTGAAGGTGTTCCAACAACTTTAGACACATAGTTATCATACATTTTTTTATTTATTATCAAACAAAGAACACAAAAAAGCAAAAAAAAAAATTCCAACAACCTTCATTTTCTGAAAAACTAAATTAATTTCAATTTTTTTTTGTACTGATCTTATTTTTCTCAAAATCGAGCCCGTTACTCTTATCATCACTTTTCGATTACTCTCACGGTTTCCGATTTCGCCTTAGTAGCCCTGAAAAAAAAAACACCTGTATATAAAAGAACAAGGCCTCAACGTGCGAAATTTGGACAGTAGCTGCCTTATATGCCAAACACATCCACTAAGGAGGGATTTTCAAAATATCAACTCCTAAGAGGGTGAAAATGGGTTAAAACGGTTGTATGAAAAATCGTACCTACAGATTTGAAACTAACTATAAATAAAGAATGATAGAAATAAGGAAAAACTGTATTTTAGATTTTTTAAACTACTCCTTATAAGGGTTTAATGAGATGTCAAAGTTTGTATGGGAGAATCTTAACGCATCGAGAGATTATATGAAACTTGGCACAAATACTCATAAAGTCAAATAATGAAATACGGTTTTTCAAAACTGCCCCTTTTTATCAAGATAGCACGCGAGCAAAGCCGCGGGCGTACGCTGGTAATTAATGTATTAAATCAGAAAACTTTGAATAATGTTGCGGTGCAGGGCGTGGAGATGAGCGCGGCGGTGTGCGCGGTGCGCGGCGCGCTGGCCGCCAGCGCGGACGACGCCTGGAGCGAGCACGCGCCCGCGCCGCACGACGACGCGCCGCTGCTGCACCTCATGCATCGACAGAGGTACCCCACACCCACACCCACACTCACCGCACCGTCTCTTCCATACATCATCATCTCCCTGCCCTTATCCCACTTCATGTGGGGTCGGCTCAACATGTTTTCCTCTTCCACTCCCCTCTATCAGCCGTCATATCTGTATTCACTCCTTTCTTACTCATGTCATCTTTCACACAGTCCATCCATCTTTTCTTTGGTCTACCTCTCCCCTTATATCCTTCCACATTAATATTTAACGTTCTTCTAGTCACATGACATTCTTTCCTCCGCATGACATGCCCATACCACGCTAACCTTTTGCTCTTCAACTTCTCAGTCACTGGCGCTACTTTCAAACTTCCTCTGATGTACTCATTCCGTATCTTGTCCATTCTAGTCACTCCACACATCCATCTCAACATTCTCATTTCCGCAGCATGCACTCTTCTTTCATCCATCCCTTTGGTTGCCCAACACTCAGATCCATATTTTATTTTATTTATTTATTTGGAAGACTAACAGCACATAACAACATAATTAACATCAGAATTTTAGAAACAAACGGCCAATAATAAGCATACATATTATCCATACACATTATGAAGCAAGGTACGTCATAATAAACGATCATGAGACCAGTGGTATTGTATGGATCTGAATGTTGGGCTACCAAAGTGACGGATTAAACAAGATTACACGCGGCGGAGATGCGAATGTTAAGGAGTGACCTGAATGGATAAGTTAAGGGATGAGTATTTATGTGGAAGTTTGAATGTAAGCGCTGTTGGCTTTGCTTATCTATAAATTATGACATTGATTGCTTCAGCGGCTCTCCTGAAACTTCAAAATACGTCACTTGACCATAGACCCTGCAATTAAAAATAAACTACTAATCAGTAGTGATTGATTGATAACAGAAACACAAACCATAGAAACTGTCTACAACTGTTAGTGTGACAGTGACCAATGATAATAACTGACGGTCACTTGTCCCGGGAGGGGCCACCGGCTCAAAATACAGGGTTACAGTGCCAGTGACGGAAAAGCTGAAGAGTAATAGGTTTGCGTGGTATAGGCATGTCATGAGGAGGGAAGAATGTCATGTGTCGAGAAGAGTGTTAGATATGAATGTGGATGGATGTAGGAGTAGAGGTAGGCCGTAGAAATGATGGATGGACTTTGTGAAAGTGGATATGGTTAAGAAAAGAGTGAGTGCTGATCATCTCACTCACGCCTGACAGAATTAGAATTAGAATTAGAATTATTTATTTCAGTTAAAACAGCAAGCTTACAGTATATACCAAAGTGCCTACTGTCTAAAATTAAAACTTAAAAATACTCTTAGCGAATTAAATATAGTACAAAGAGACAGAGGGAAATGAAAGAAGAATACATGTTGTGCCGACACATGATGTGGGATAAGTTAATGCCACTTTTTAAAGAAAATTCAATAGTAATGTAAGAAATAGAATACCTGATCCGATGAATCAAAATCATTGAATCAAATATTCGTTCACTAATCGTGGCGAGTCACGAATGACGAAACACTTCTTTATATTTTTATTTTTGATCGTTCGGTGTTGTAACATTTTAAGGGTTCCGTACCTCATTTGGAAAAATGGAACCCTTATAGGATCACTTTGTTGTCTGTCTGTCTGTCTGTCAAGACCCTTTGGTGGCTAAGGACCCATGGAAATGGCTAAAATGAAAAACCTCTAGTGTACTTCCAGTTACCTCACAATTCTGAAATTTGGAATGCTAAGAGCTTTTGTAACACAATTAAAAGTAAAAGTCTGAAATTGAGGAATTTCGAAGTTTTTTAAGAAAAGGTAATATTTGCGGTCAATGTCGTACAATGACTACGTGAGCGACCGCAAATATAAGTTTGTCAATTCCTACACTTGTGGGTAAGTACACTACATTGGTGCACGACCGGGTTTCGAATCCACGACCAATGGTACGGAAGCCTCAGGGCGCGAGTACTCGCACTTGACCGTCTTTATTTCTCTCATTAGCTAATCTAAGTACACAACTTAGGTGAAATGATGTGTTCCTTGCGGGCCTTCGTGAATGGTGTTTGTCGGCAGGTGGGGCGCGGCGCTGGCGCTGGTGCGCTCGCGGAACGCTGAGCGGATCCTGGAGCGCGGGGAGCTGCCCGAGGATGACGTCACCAGCCTCCTGCACGTCTACTGCAAGGGCCTCGCGCAGGCGCATCCAGGTACGCGACTAAACCACCACCACCACTCACCACCACACCCTCTACCACTCGGGCACAATGGGACTGGCCTCATAGCTCAGTTGGTAGTAACTCTGCCTTCTGCGCTAGAGGTCGCGGGTTCTATTCCCGCACTGGACAAATATTTGTGACTAACACAGATGTTTGTTCTGTGTCTGGGTGTTAAATATATATCTATTATGTATATCAGTCTCTGGTACCCATAGTACAGGCTATGCCTAGTTTGGGATCAGTTGAACGTGTGAATATGTCCGGAATATTTATTTATTATTTATTTAATGACAAATATATCTCCAACTAGTGGAAACTATTTTATTTTAATGTGACGCTGATGACCGACACTAAAGTAATACCATGACTTTTTGTCCTAACGATTTTCGCTCCGACTGAAAGTGTCAACTGGTGGTTAGAGCATCCCCGTATCAAGGGGAAGGTTGCGGGTTCAAATCTCGTCGGAGTCGAATTTTTGGGATGTAATTAAAAAATAAACTAACATGTTTGTTATTTGCATACAAACTTTAACCTCCTCTCCACCCAATTATGAGTTGATTGTCGTTAATTGTTTCATAGTGTACCCCGTAGCATAAACAGGAAGCTATGCTCCAGATTTGAAACTCACATTTCATACTTTTCGGACTCCTATAGTAACGTCCTCAGTAACGTAAGAGTTTTATATACAGGGTGAGTCTTTTTTCGGGGTCACTTCGATGGGATCGGAAACCGTAAGAGTAGGTAATCGAAAAGTGATGTTAGGAAATACGGGCTCGATTTTGAAAAAAATGAGATCTGCATAAAAAAAGTTGAAATTTATTTTAAGTTTCACAAAATAAAATCATGTAATTTTTTGCATTTCTTAGTTCTATGTTTGATAATAAATGTATGATAATAATGTGTTTAAAGTTGTTGGAACACCTTCAAAACTGCAAATTTATAAATTAAACAATATTTATTTATCTTTTATTTATTTATTTTTGAAGGTGTTCCAACAACTGTAGACACATAGTTATCATACATTTATTTATTTAATAACAAACAAAGAACCCAAATATGCAAAAAAATTTTTTTTTTCAAAAAATTACATTTTCTGAAAAACTGAAAATAAATTTCTACATTTTTTGAAGCTTATCTTATTTCTTTTCAAAATCGAGCCCGTGACTCATAACATCACTTTTCGATTACTCTCACGGTTTCCGAATTCGCCTAAGTGGCACTGAAAAATAACTCACCCTGTATATTAGTGACTAGCTTCCTTCACGCTGCGGTACGCCATTAGGGGGGGGTAAACATCCTCCTGCGCTCCTCTCAGTTTTGATACTAAATGAAGTTATCTTTACATATGGTTGAATAGATGCTAAATAGCCAAAAAGTTGAACTACAATATGTAGAACTCAGATAAGTCGAAAGTTGCCTCGTTATTTAGTAAATTGAATGTAAAATACCCAAAAAAACACCAAAACGACATCTGGCGTTCCCCTCTTTGTGCGTTTGCTAGTGGGCTACCTAATAAGGAGAGTAAATCAAATGAAAGCCAATAAACCAAAGTACATTGTTACAAACATTTTTTTTAAGTTTCTTTTACACACTATTTCATAAATCTAAAAACATTTTCATTTCCATACATTTTCCATAAAAATGTTCGCAATTTTCAGCATTCTGCTGTCAGCCACAACGGTCAGACCATCGTCAATTTTATTTTCACTCGCATATGACACCAATCGTTAGTTTTATCTAACTACAATATCTTTGAGAAGTAGGCGTGATTTTATGTAGGTATGTTATGTACCTATCTCAGAATACAGATGTATGTAGGTACGTCTGCCAAACAATCATGACAGGCCCCATAGCTCAGTTGGTAGTAACTCTGCCTTCTGCGCTAGAGGTCGCGGGTTCGATTCCCGCGCTGGACAAACATTTGTGTGATGAACACAGATGTTTGTTCTGTGTCTTGGTGTTAAATATTTATCTATTATGTATTTCAGTCTCTGGTCACCATAGTACAGGCTATGCCTAGTTTGGGATCAGTTGACCGTGTGTGATAAGTCCGGAATATAAAAAAAAAAAAAACTTTAATGTTGATCGATGATTGCCTCAAACCACTTTTCGCTACGATTGTAAAGTGACGTAGTTTGTTTACAAAAGAAGGATGTCAAATTGTGCTTTGCCATACCTACTAAATTTTAACCTGTTGCATCATAGATTACATCATATTAACAACACATTGACAGAAAACGAGAAGGTCACGTTACCCCCACCTAACCTTAATCTGTTACAATTCACAAAGCCCGTAAAAGGTAATGCACAGGTACATTATATTAAAATATACTAAAGAGTTGTATTGAAACTGTTGTTTCGTTCCAGACATGGTGGCCATCACGCGTCCCGTGCACGAGCTGTCGCAAAACCTTTCCTTCATGATGGAGAGCCTCTACAAAGTCTCCGTAGCCCTGCAGAGACAAGAGGGCGGCTGAAATTCTGCCTTATTACCATAGCGTAGAGTACATTCACAAGACACGCTTATCCCATGCTCTAGCTACTGTTACTGATGGTATATCAAATTGAATTGTAAAGTATTGTGATGCCCTACTGTTTAAATGTTTACCTATACCATAGAGTCATATAACCATAGAGAAGAAGAAGAATAGAGCTTAGTTTCCACAACACAATTACGAACACCACTGTCTTAACTGATTCACTGTTTAATTCCACTTTGTTACAAGCAAACTTTATAAAGTCGCAAAAGCGGCTCACTAGATATTTGTTTTTGAGCTTCCGTTTATTACAAAAACGTGTTAGTTAGTACGGAAAAAAATCTTTAGCGATGTAGAATGTTATACAGTACACATCTACTACTGTACAGTTGTTCTTTCTTTCTTTGTTTGATCCCTGCTCTCTGTTTATACTCATAAATGGGTTAGCTCTACACCTTGCTATAGTTTTCTATCTACGGAATGAATAATTTTAATATAGAATAATTTTATTCTAACTAGATTTACTTTAAATGTACTTTACATAAAATGAATTCATTGTATGTATTGGAACTGTTCATGCTGTTAGCCATCTGAAAATATATTTCGTGTACTTATTTATTCCTCGTCTATCACACTTCGTCGCACGCGTCTGTTCTCTATGTCAGTTCCTAAGTTATTGACAGTTTCTAAAACATCGTCAATCACGATTTATTTTAGAAAAATGTAGTTAAGGTATTGTATTTTAGAATAATTATGTAGGTACCATTTAAACCTTCATGAACTAAATAACCAACTAGTAACCAAATACCAAGGTATATGGGAGGTTATTCAGCGCGAACAGTTTAAAGTATGGTACTTACATTAAGGTATATTTCAATATTTTTATTTAATTAATTTCTTGAGGAACTTATAGTCTACCTATTTGAAATGTGGAGACGCTATGAAGCAGGTATCTTTATGAAATCGTGTATAAAGTATTTTTATATACAGTGTATACAAAACACATTATGTAACAAAAACCCTGCCCGATCCATAAGGGCGTTTTGTGTATCAAAATTCGACCACTATGCGTCCTTTCTTCCTTTAACTTCAAAGAAATTATGATAAAATTATAACACGACATTTTTTATCTAATAATATTCCGAACAAACGACGGTATCCCTGAATGTTGTTGTTAAGATTTTCTCTTATTTGTTATTATAACTTATTAAGAAACAATACATTAATGAATTGAATTTAAAGTAAAATAACAATTAAAAATATATTCTTCTAACATATTTATTGAAATACGAATTTACCTCTGATGGATCGGACGGGGGCCCAATGCTACTAATACAATGACAATGGTTCAATGGCAAAATAACCGCTTTTGACACTTGGTATTCTGCTATCACAGTCGTTTACCAATGGCAGTCATCGTGAAACCAATCAACCAATGAAATTAATGAAACGAAAGTGGCGGCAATCGTAACTGAATGATAATGATGCGATCATTATCATGCGATTATCATTTTGAATTCATTGAAATAGTAGAATTGGGCCTCGGGATTTTCGTTACATACTGTATTAACGTGTTTCGTACTGTTACTGAAGTAGATGCCTTAATACTACAAGCTTTACTGATTATTCACCTACTCCTAATTATTAATGTATGTATTATAAATTTATTGTTTAATACTTACTTTAAACTCAGACTTACAACTGATCTTCAATTCGATTAGGTAATAATATGTATACTATCTCGAACGGGGCCTATTCTGCACCCAGCCCCGTATTATCAACATTGCCATTTTGTGTTGGGTGTGGCGTAAGTTAACAGTCCCAAGATTCAAATTGTAAAATGCTGACTCACTCGCATTTGAATGTCAATAAGGCATTTTTCATTGAAAAAACACTGCAAAAATCTGCTGTTTAAAACTCAAATATTGAGCTAGCCTCATCCAGTTGATGAGGCTGGATGAGGCTTGCACAGGATAGAGGAGATTGGCAAATACAAAGGGAGGCCAATACCCTGCAGTGGGTGAAGTCAGGCTGTGGATGATGATGATGATGATGATGATGATTGAGCTAGCTGTTTCAGGAAGCAATCTTGCGTACATTTCATAATACTTAGTAAGATGATATGATATAATGATCGTTAAAGAATCTGAAAAAAATTGTCAGTTTTGTTTTTTCCTCCTATTATTGTTTTTTTTTGTTGATAGTATGAACCCCTTCCGGGATAGTATACTATTAACGGAACACTTTATATAACAAGACATGTAAGCGCTCGGCTATTTCGGTCTGATAAAATACTAAATCTCTCTTTTTATATCTCTTAAGTTATTTTACCTGTATTTTTTTCGCTGTTGCTCGCGAAGTTCTTGTAAGTGGAATGTTACTCAAGTACCTACCATTAGGCTGCTACTATGCATCGTTTTATGCCTCACACAATGTAGTAAATAAATAACACTTAAATAATACGAAATGCATATTTAATAGAAGGGCACGTGTTTCCATTCACTACATGCAATGTTTTTAGATTGAAGTGATTAAAATCATATGATTTTACCCTCCCCTATTTACACATATTGCATAAAATTGCATATTTTGCGTTCGATCCAGGCAAACGTGAGATTTGCCTTTTTCGGTAGTTTTTGGACGTGACTGTATCGAAGAGTCCTCTTCGCAAAGAAGTCCATCAGAAGGTGGTGATCGTGTAACGGCATCCCACTAATATTTTATAAATGCGAATGTTGTAAAGATGTTTGTTACTCTTTAACGCCGCAAATACAGAAAGGAGTGAAATTTTTCATATATCTAGTAAATAGCCTGGTATTAACAAATATACCTACTTCCATCTTGATATCACGCGAGCGAAGTTGCGGCGGAAACTGTTAATAAATAATAATGTAATGAATTTCGCCACCACCTACTCTGTTTTTAGTTCCGCTATTTGCCGCGGAACGTGAAATATTTCGTGTTTTTTTTTTAATCTGAGTGATACAGGTTTCTTGCATAATATATAACTCGCTTGTTAGTCTTATTTATCGTTTGTGACAATATTTTTTTATAACTAGTTACTTATTACTAGTTACTGTGTTTGATATTAAGCTTTCATTTTGCATTGTTTTTTTTTTGTTTAAATTCGTAATTTTAAACTAACAGTTTACGGTAAATCTGTAGATATGAGGCAAACCTAACCACATTCAGCTGATATTGTGCCCAATAAAACTAATAGGTACGAGCACTTTGCAGAGCCAGCTTAGTACTGATTACCTAAACACTGTTGTTTGTAACCACGTGTAAATGTATTTAATGTAAACTATTATTAAAATATACGAACTTAAAGATATGTACATCATATGGTTTTTATTTCACCTTCTTAAAGGCAACATGATATAGCTTTCAGAATTAGCAGGTTAAAGTGGCAGTGGGCTGGCCATATAGCTCCCAGAACCGATAACCGTTGGGGAAGAAAGGTTCTCGAGTGGCGACCACGAACCGGACGACGCAGTGTTGGAAGGCCCCCCACCCGATGGACCGACGACATTGTGAGGGTTGCGGGAAGTCGGTGGATGGAGAAGGCTCAAGACCGTTCGTCGTGGCACTCTTTGGGGGAGGCCTATGTTCAGCAGTGGACTTCATCAGGCTGATGATGATGATGATGAAAGGCAACATGTACCAAATACATAGAGGTACAGGATAATTTATGAAAAATCTGCAAAGCCAAAGCATGCATTTTGCATGTCAAAAATGTATTATAAGTAGGTAGGTCTCTTACTGCCTACTCTACTTAATACTGTTATAAATGCGAAAGTTTGGGTGGATGGATGTTTGTTACCGATATCGATGAAACGTTAAATATTAATAATTAGTTCTTTATCTCGAATAGCATAAAGGCTACTATAAATTTATGTAACACTCGAGCAAAGCCGCGGGTGCAAGCTAGTTACTTTCTAAGAAACTTCGCTATTGTTTAGGTGGTGACGTAAGTTGACAGACAAAAGATGGTACAAATTCGTGTATAACAGTACCTACTGATGACACGCTTGCATTTCATGGTGTGGGCCAATGAAACTATGTAAGTCTCATTTTCATTTTAAATAAATAAATAAATATTCCAGACATATCACACACGGTCAACTGATCCCAAACTAGGCATAGCCTGTACATGGGTACCAGAGACTGATATACTTATTAGATAAAATAATATTTATATTACACCCAGACCCAGAACAAACATCTGTATTAATCACACAAATGTTTTTCCAGTGAGGGAATCGAACCCGCGATCTCTAGCGCAGAAGGCTGAGTTACTACCAACTGAGCTATGAGGCCAGTCAAAATTAATCAATATTCCGGAAAACTTTTCAATTGTTCCCATTAGGGCGCTTTCAATTTAGACTTTTCGTGTCGGACCGCTGCCGCACGTTTACCGTGCCGTTGGCTATAACCCGCCGCGCCGCAGCGCCGTGCCGCTGCAGTACGGTAGCAGACCGACACCAAAAGCCTAAATTGAATGCGTATCTGACTGCCGATGCCGTGCGTTTGTATGCTAGTGATGTTCTAAGACTCTGACGAAGAAACATAACTGTTAGTGCTCTTGTTGAAAAACATCCAACAAAAACAAAAACGACGCCCCCGTAAAAGAGCATCACCGATGCTCTTTTACTGTTTCTATGCGAATACTGTTTGTCACTTAGGGAGTTCCATATAGCAAGTCGCGGGTTTGATGCCCGCACTGGACAAACATTTATGTGATTAACACAGATGTTTTTTCTGTGTTATATATTTATCTATTATGTACCTATATCAGTCTCTGGTACCCATAGTACAGGCTATGCCTAGTTTGGGATCAGTTGACCGTTTATGATTATGACCGGAATATTTATTTATTTATGTAATTTCATTTATAAATACATCCACGTTTATATCATCCACTTTGCACTTTGTATGAAAACAAATGACCTTCCGTCCGACACGAAACGTCTAAATTGAACCCTTATAGTGTATCCCGCTCGCGCCTCCCTGCTATTGGTCGCTCGTTCCAGGATATTATTTTACCAAAATGCTGCCATCATTTAAATACAATTTCTACCCTTTCTTTACTGAAAGGGTAGAAATTGTATAGACAAAATATTAGGTACAGGAACAATAGAGGAACTCGTATACTATAGCAAAATGGACTATTCTATCAATAAAAATATATTTGCAATTTAAATTAACAGTTTTTTTCCCGTAATTTTTTAAATCATGTGTTTTTGATATTTTTTTGTTTACTTTAAGTTCTACTTCAAGCACCAGCTGTTTTAGGTAGCGTTTTACGAACTTAAAGATAACAAAAAAATATCAACTGATAATACTGATTCGTAGACTGCTTTTGACGAGGTTCGTAGCAGGCTACGAGACTCGCAGGCAACGAGATTCGTAGCTATTACTACAAGACGTAGCTAGCTACGAAAACGGCACTGGCAACTTTGGTCGTAGCGTAGGTAGGGTGGGGGTGTCTTATATACTCTTTGTGTGAGGGTGCGTCGGATGGACGGTGCGGAGCTGGCTTCAGTGGCAGAAGGCAAGACACTACCGCCACGCCGCGCCAGCCGCGACGCTGCTTTCGTCGATCGATCGCGTAGTGTTTTTATCTTGGGCTCTTATTCTAAGCTTGAAAGTCATTGAATGCCTAGTGTTTGTTAATCGCGGTCTGTGATTAATGCGTGCTGGTGGAACTACGAAGTAGAGCAGGTAATAGGTACTTGTACCTACTCGACTTTACTATGTACCGTACAAAGTAGTCTATTTATTTTCACTTACTAAAATAATTACTAAATTTAATTACGCATGATAATTTTGTAGCGATGTTTAATTAAAATGAGGAATGATTCAGAGCTTGCAAATCAAAACAAACAACCCATTGTTTTTTGTTTGCATAAAGGTACTTTTTACTACCTTAAATATGTTAAGTTTCATTGGAATAGGGACCTTGTTCGGTTGTTTTTTTTAAACTTGTAGGTATTATCTGAAATAAACTTTAACATTATATTTTGAGCCATCCAACTGCCCAAAGCCAGCGGCGCGGGGCGCTACGAGAACGCAAGGAGACGCCTCGCCTGCGCGCGCCGGCCAGGGGGGGGACTGCGAGAGGCAGATTATCGATCTCTAGTCGTCGGGCAGACATTCAATAATGATGTTCCCGTATTTGCATATACATACATACATAGCTTCTCTGTGAACTGTCCTAGGTAATATTTAGGTTTTATGTATTAGTTTATTATTATTTATTTTATTCATGTAGGTACTAAAGTTATTATTATTTTTCATAGTATCTGTTGCACTGTTAGTCTTTTTGTACACCGCCGTCTTATTTTATATGTTTATCATGTCCATCCAAAGGTTGTCTGGAAGAGCTCGCTTTTAGCGATAAGGCCGCCCATTGTACGTAATATTTTTTGTGTATAGGGAGACTCTTTTTTGTACACAAAGAAACATAACAAGGGTGTTATGTTTTTTTTGTGTACATGTAATAAAGAGTTTATCTATAAATATAAATAAATAAATATTCCGGACATATTACACACGGTCAACTGATCCCAAACTAGGCATAGCCTGTATGATGGGTACCAGAGACTGATATACATAATAGATATATATTTAACACCCAGACACAGAACAAACATCTGTGTTAGTCACAAATGTTTGTCCAGTGCGGGAATCGAACCCGCGCCCTCTAGCGCAGAAGGCAGAGTTACTACCAACTGAGCTATGAGGCCAGTCTACCTTAGTATCTATCTACCTTATTGATAATGTAATGACCCTACTCTGTCTTTACTCAGTCTGGCACAGTAACTTGATAACTGACCTTTTAGATCCCTAGACTACTTAGTCCGTCGTAATTCGTTTTCTCCTAATTCGTTCTTCTAGTTCTCAAACCCATCACCCTAATCGGTGGTAGGTATACGTCATCTCACAAAATTGCAAACAAAATATGGGCTCGTTAATAATAACAGGTATGTGCCTGAAATTACCTACTATACGTCATTTCAGGCTATTTATACTAAGTACATACCTACTTTTAACCACTAACTACATATCTGGTCCCCAAGTGGCGAAGCCGCGGGAGTTAGTCTTGTTTAAAAAAGTATTAGTTTAGGTACCTATTTGATTCGTACATAATAATAGTTTGATTTCTTTGCAAAGGTACACCCACACGTCCGACCTCGCGCGCATTGATCCTGCCAGCACCGATCTACAAGAAGCCAGCATTACGGTTGAGGCTCAAGTTAAAGAGTCTTTAATTCCTGCAGAATCTAACAGCTCAGAGGCCGTTTAAGGTATCAATACTACCGAGATAAAGGAAGCCAACAGCTCAGAAGCAGTAGATTCATCAAACACCACGGAGACGGAAGTCTCCATTCACTTGTATTAACTTCTTCCTTTATCCTGTTTGCTGCAAAGAGCGGATTCGCATGGAAACTTTTCAATTCCTGCAGAAACGACAGTGGGCAAAACTGGCCCAATAGCAGCCACGATTGAGAAATATGCCAAATTAAAGGGTTTAACTTCAAGTTTCTTCAAGTTTGCTGAAGGGCATCAAAATATGTCCCTATGATTTCGAGTAATAGTCGAAAGATTGTTTTTTTTTTTTCTTCGTTGATAGTGTACGGCCTCCCCGAGGGGCTATGCAAATAGGTTTCTTTTTATCTGGGCGAACCATCAAGGCTGTCGTTAATGGATCCTGCTTAGATTCGAAGCCTATTAACGCTGTTGTCCCGCAGGGATCATTTTTGTCAACCCCGATTTACATAATAAAAAAAAAAAACAATCTGTTACAATCTATGGCACGGGCACCCAAAGTATCAGCTTCAATTTAATTAACTACAAAAAGAGCCCAGGATCATTGGCGACGTAACGCCGCCGCGACATCGGATCTCTATGCGTCTTCTACCGCCTCTACAACGAGAAATGCTCCGATGAGCTATTCGACGTCATTCCGGTTTAAAAATTCTATCACTCACTACCCTTCCCGGCATCGAGAGCTAATTCCCACTTAGTAAAACCCTGGGCTTCTCGAACAACTCGCTTCACGAGAATACAATACATACAAGATGAAATGGGTTACCATTTGAGGTCTTCCCGAGTAGTTAAGACGTATTCATATTCTATTGTTTAACGTTAGTAATACTCAACCCTGCAAGCAACTCACCGTCAGCGCCCCAGGTGTTGTCAGTGTTTATAAGCGACGCATAGTGGGAAATTTTGACTAAAAAGCTGGCCAAAAATATTGTAAGGTGAAAATATACTAAAAAACAATTTATGGTATGAATTAATGTTTAATCAATCATCATCATCATAATCATAATCACATATCATTGGACATATCAATGGTTACGTGTTATTATTTAAGTTTATTTATAAGGTTTATAAAACTGTTTGTGCTCCGAATAAAAAAAAAAAAAAAAAAAAAAAAATAGATAAATGAAATTAAATCAATGTCTCAGTCATCCTCATTTAAGACATCATCCTTGTTTTGTCCTGGAGGAGGGCGTTGACCCTGCTACGCAGTTTTTACTTTTGCAGTTGTCAACGTTTTCATTTGTTTATGTATACCTGTGTTTTACTGTTCCAAATAAAAATACTTTGAAATACTTTGACTTTGAAATACTCTTCGCTATTCTCGTTTTGAGAACCACCTTGGTTTTCAGGCACCAATAGGGCCAGTGCTTCAGTTGAAAATGACTTTTTGCTTTTAGGCAGACGTGATCGAATGTTGATTAGCCATGGGTCAGAACTTAATAGAAGCATTCTCTAATAAGGTCATATAATGCTTTTCTAGTTATTTCCATTGAATGTTCTAAAGATTCTGTAACAAAACGAAAAACGTGAAAAAAAAAGACAAAAATTCGAACGTAATTTGTTCTTTTTTCAATATCATGGTAATAAAAAAGGCGGAAATTGGCGGAAAGTTTTTATTCACTATCCTTTTAGGGAGAGGCTATATTATTTAATTATAATTTAGGATTCGGAACCCTACATTGCCCAACATGTATACAAAAACACTAATCTTTAAAATAATTTGGTGAAAAAAACGATAAATTTTGTTAGTTTTAAATATATCATTTTCTATATTATTTGAGGGTACTAGTTTAATAAAATATGCTTTAAATCATTGGACATACCTTCCTCTTCCATCTCCATAAAAGTTGGATCCTCACTTCACTAATAACTTACTCAAAACACTATATTCGTTACGAAAAATGTTAAGTCGAGAACAATAACGTGCGTATTCATGTACCAAAGACTAATATAAATACACTACGTGTCATGTACCATCAAGCTACGACTGACTGTGTGGCAAGATGATAGAGGGGAGCGCTTTGCCGCCCCCATCAACGTGTGGACCGGTTATTAAGCTTGTAGAAAAATAGGGTTGCAGTGGATTTTGTCTAAATTTACGATTTCTACTTTTAGCCAGCTTTTTAGTACAAATGTCCCATAGTGCGACGGTGACCACTTAACATCAAGCGTTGGGTAAGCGGTTCTAGGTAGTCATATCTGTGAGCTTAGGGTTGCCAATGATCCTGGGCTCTTTTTTGTTGGTAATTAAATTGAAGCTGTAGATACTTTGGGTGCCCCGTGCCATAGATTGTAACAGTATTCTACGTGGGTGCTTTTGCTTCGAGATGGCTCCCATATTGAACCTCATCGGATATTTCGACACCTAGTATCGCGATAGATCGTCAGGAGAATGTGTTAGAAACGTGGTGCAATTACAAACGCTGCCTCTTTGGTTGAGAACAGATAGACTTGTCTTCGTGTGTGACCTGTGCGACCTGGTTCCCCGATCGGAACCTTTGCTTACTTAATCTTGCTTCAAAGAACACTCAAAGTCAGACAAAAGTTTTACACCTGCTCTCATCAACCTCAGAACGAGGGGCGTTATCACAGCCAGAGTAAAAAGTGTCGCCCGTACTATCATCCGCGTAACAATCGAGACGGCAGATTTGCTACATGTCATTGATATGCATTATGAAAAGCGGGGGTGACAAAAATGATCCCTGCGGGACACCAGAGAAAAATACAATCATTCGACAATTTCTCGAAATCATAAGGACAGATTTTGATGTCCTTCAGCATACTTGAAGACTAGGTTAAGCCCTTTTATTTGGCATATGTCTCAACCGTGGCTGCTCTTGGGCCAGCTCCCATATAAATTTGTCCACTATTGTTTGTTGTCCGCAACGCAATCAGAATCAGACTCTGAAATTGAATTCAAATTTGAATCAGACTCAGACGACTCAAACTCAGAATCAGAGTTAGAAGTCGTTATAAAAGAAGAAAACAAATCACCAGCAGCAGCAGTTAAACCACCAAACCCCACCGAGATAGAAGGAGCCAACAATCCAGAAGCTGTCGAAAGAACTTTAGTCGCCACGGAGGCCAATAACTCTGAACCGACCGCAGCCATGGGCAAGATAAAAAAAACGAAATTAAGGACACAACCAGTAGGCGTTGCGAAAAAGGAGTCTGCTATTCCGGTCTGTGAGGAGAAGGTAGATATGTGACACGAATTCATCCAAAATGGATGCGTATTTTGCCTCCCTTTAATTTCTACCTTTTAATTTTTTTATTGACATTTAATTACTATTGAATATTAATTGTACGTCATGAGAAATTACTGAATGTGATGAATAATATAAATTTAAACACCTGTACACTATACTATATACAATGTTGACAGCAAATAAATATTTTATCTTTTATTTTTGGCAGGACGATACTCCTCTAAACACAGCAGGGCCGTCCAGGGAAGACTCCATTACACCAAACTCGACCTTGTCAGATTTTGTGAAGAGCGACCGAGATGAAGTTTCCACCGCAGCCTTTTCTGCGGCCTTCAGCCCTGATACAGAAAGTTTTTCAGTGGAGTCTAATACTCTCGCAGAAGCCAACACAGGACCGGAGGAACACGGACAGGAACTTGGCGGTTGCAGCGAAAAGCCATCCGAACCAGTGTGGAAAAAGAAAGTCGAAGACATGACTTCAGCTGAAATGGATCAATATTTTGCTTACCTATGCGAGGACGACTGTAGTTCTCCAGCTCCAGCAGAGCCACCAAGAGAGAGACGAACTGAGCCATACGTATTATATGATCCTGAAGGCGAAGAACATGTAAGGCTCATGCAGGAGATGGATAAACGGGATAAACCGCTCATCGACCATTGTCATGCCCTGCTCAGAGGAGAAGATCCTCCACCATTAGAATCCGAGGACTCATCTGATGATGAGAATGTTGAGATGCTCGATCGGGGTGAGGTCGCTTATTCGGGACGCACATTTCCTGTCATCAAAGTGTTTGCGCGCGACTGCCTTATTTTTGTGGCAATTTGCCCACTGGGCATGGAAGACGTTCACATGGTCACCATAAACAACATCGAAAATCTTTTCCCGGATTACTGCATAGATATGAGAAGCCCCGAACATGCATTAGAGGGCAGTTACTTGTTACAGGCTAAAATTGAAAATTTCTGTAACATACGCGTAGTTGAGGGCGAACCGCTTTATTCCTTTAATAGAGATTTCCAACGTTTTCTGGCGAATACGAACGTAGGGGGAGTCGTTTATGAAATCGGTATGAGCCGCTTCCGACTGCGGTAAGCTTCTTAACGATATCTGCAGTAGGTATGTATTTGTAGTGGGAAGGTAGGTATATAATACCTAGGTGTCCAAGTTATCCTGGCAGATTTTGCATAAAAGTTATAGTAGTACCTACCTAATCTGTTTGCTAGTGATTTATAATCATAATCATAATCATTTTATTGTAATCATAGGATAATAAAGATGTCGCTTAAATAATACTCTATGCTACCAACATAATTTGGTGTACAATAATAAATATAAAAAAAAAATATGCATGCAAGGAAACTATATAAAAAATTCATGTCATTTAAATATTTATTATTGCAATTATTGCATTATAAAATCATTTTTCATGCAACCAGGATTTAATTTTGTTAGTGAACTTATGCAGAGTTAGTGTTCTTATGTCGTTCGGTATAGCATTATATATTTTCCCACATAAAATAACTACTATTTAAATACATAGACGTTCTTGGGACTTTGGGTATTACAATTCTCTCCTGGTTTCTTGTATTTCTCTGATACATCTCTTTGGCCTTCAAACAAATGATTGTGTTTTTTAACAAACAAAGCAGACTCCAGGATATACATGCTGGGTAGGGTAAGAAGTTTAAATTTCCTAAATAACGGGTTGCATGATTCCCATGGTGGTATTTGACACAGAATTAATCAATTAAGTAAGTACTGATGCCACGCAACCGTGATACGCCTGAAGTACCGTAGTCTGAGACGATGTTTTCCATAATCTACACAGAGCATATACAAATCTATTGACCTTGGAGGAGACGCTGTCGACATGCGCTCCTAATTCTAATTCTAATTGGGGGTGGTTAGACCTGCACTGACTTCCCGCTGTGGGGTGTTTTGTGCATTGTCCCCCTATGCTTACCCTACCCCAGCCAGCCCAGCTCCTTAAACTAGCGAAGCAGGACTTTGGGTCGTTGGTAACATTCTCTCAGTATCCCTGAATGCGGCGGTATCTGGGAGCCGCTTCCGATCACGGCCCGCAGACCCGATGTGCTCCTGGCCTCTTCCGTTGCAAAATTACGTGCTCTACTGTTTCTTCTCCCTGTAGGCAGCCCCGACATAATCCGCTGTCAGTAGCCCCTGTCTTGTACAGGTGATGGTTTATTTCACAGTGACCTGTGATGATGCTCACCAACATTCGCAGGTCCTCGCGTTTCATCTTTATTATGGTGTTGGTGGACTTCTTGTCTGGGCCCGGGAGCATGACTTTCGCCTGCTTACAGTCCTTTCTGCTTTCCCAGAGCTTCTGGTGCTCTTTTTCAAAGTGTTCTCTCAGTCTGTTTTTGATTTCCGCCGTTGGTAGATTTGATAGGCTCTTGTCCGCTTCTGTAGGAACAAGTTTTGCTCCTTTTTTTGCCAGGACATCAGCCCTGTTGTTGCCCAGGTTTGTGCTATGACTCTTTGTCCATTTGATGAGCACTCTATGATTCACACTTAGTTGTTGGAGTGCATTATGACATTCCAGTATCGATTTGGACCTGGTGTCTGGTCTTTGAAGAGCATTTATTTGAAGACATGCGCTTTTCAATTAAAATTTTTATCCAGTATTATTTCTAAAAATCTTGTATTGTCAACCTCTAAAATGTCTCATGTCTCAGGGAGAATGTTACTTGTGTTGACTTCGATGCGCTTGCACTTGTGACTCTCCACTTGTCCAGCCATCCGGAGACATAGTCTTGCGCCACCTGTAGATTCTTTGACGCTATTTTTGGATCCTCGTTGCTCGCCAAGATTGCAGTGTCATCCGCAAATGTTGCCACTGATACATCTGGTGCTTGTGGTATATCTGATGTAAATATGGTATAATATATAGGTCCAAGTACAGAACCTTGGGGTACTCCTGCTTTAATTTCATGAAGTTTGGAGTAGCTGTCTGTCAGCTTCTCTTACTCTGAACAGCTTATCTGAAAGATATGATTCCAGTAAGATAAAGAAGTTATGAGGCAGGAACATTTTTATTTTGCAGAGTAATCCTTTGTGCCTTACGCGATCAAATGCTTGTTGGACGTCTAGAAAGGCATCAGAGCAGTATTCTTTGCGTTCAAGTGTCTGGCGCACTGCGTTACATACCCTGTGTATATCTGCCCAATAATAAAAATAATAATATATATTTTATTTCAGGTACCTAACTTAGGAATAGTACAGATGGTAAAAACTAAATTCTAAGACCCTAAAATTGATGATCTGGTATTACTTCCATATCTGCCAGGACGGGCCTCAATTGGTTCAGAATAATTTTCTCCCTGAGTTTAGACAGAACAAACTAATAACAACAAATTTATTGGCCTGTAAGAACTTAGTTCATTTTCTGGCTTGCCATATATATATATCATAATGATCTCTGACACTTTCCAGAGTATAGGAAAGTATGATTCTCTGAGTAGGTACCTATTGCATTGAACAAAATCGTAAAAAAGGTTATTCCTTTTCTTGCTAGTTCCTGCAGACAGTTTTGGTTTTTCGACTTTTTTGGTTATCAGATCAAAACCAGGAACTTTTTTATCTTTCATTGCTGTCATTTGTTTGAATATATCTTGTGGTGTCACAGGTTTGAGAGGGATGTCTTGCTGTAGGTAAAGCTTGGCTTAGGACTTCGTCAATGTCAGACTCATCAAGGCATTTAAGTTAATTGGGCATAAATACTGTTTCAAGGTCTTTGGCGAGTGCATTAGCTTTTTGGTTACTAGTACCTACAGTACCTACAAAGATAAAAAGTAGCCTAAGTATTTGCTATTCCAAATTATAATCTCTGTGCCAAATTGTGTACATTTGTAAGATAAATAGTTATATATATATATATATATATTCAAATTATATTTATATATATATACCTATATACAGCGTGGCGCTACAATGGCGACATTAAATTAACACACGGGTAGAGCTACTTATCAGTAATCATTAAAAAAATATCTGATAATAAAAGTCCATAATTGAATTTTCGATATTTTCAAACAAACTAAATGATACATACAGGACCAAAATTTAAATCATCCTTATGTGAGCGCTACGTACCTACGGTACTGAACGGCAACGCCCCGCCGCCGCGCATCGCACATCTGGGCCGCCGCCGCTTATTGGTTCGAGAACAATTTGGCAACGTCGCAATTTCAGTGTCTCATTCTAACAGTACTTTCTTTGCTCATATAATACGGTGTTATGATCCGTGACCCCGGCAGATGACCTCTGCGCTACAGTTTTTGAGTACAGGTTGCTCCCAGATGATAATAAACAAAATTGTGTTATTTTGAGAAATCATACATTTAAATGAAATAAAAATGATTAGGTACTATAATCTGAAAACGAGAAACTGGATACGTAGGTTAATTAAATGTCGCCATTGTACCGCCATGCTGTATATATACCTACCTATAAAGATATACATTTTGTAGATAAAACATTGTAGCCTTTGCTAACCTATTAGTCATAATTACTGAACCCAGTTGGCAGCACTTTTGTTAGAGGTGTCAAACTGTCGAGACCTTTTGTAACCTTTTAGGTGGTTTTTAACTCCTTAAGGTTACTTCAAGGTTACCTGACTCGATAGGTTACTTTTAGGTGATTTTATTTTTAATGAAACTAACATGAAACGGAATGCAATATCGGCTAACACAAAACTTCGTAAGGCACTGAGTGCAAAAAAAGTATCTCGCAAAATTAAAAAAATTAAATGGAAAACATTACTAAATCGTCCATCATTTCTGTAAGTTAATACAACCAACATAATGTCTGTCAATTTGTAATCTTACTACTGGAAAAAATATGAAAGGTTACTTTTAATAGGTTACTTTTTTATGCATTTCTGGTAACTTTTGACAAGACCCTGCTGGCAGCACTGGATCAATGTCAAATAAAAGTCTGACTGACATGACATCGGACAGACTTTTTGTTGCTGGGTTGTAGAATACAAAGTACTTATCTGTGCTTGGTTGGCCAACCCACACTAAAGTCTAGTGTATTGTTTGTATTCGTCGTTATTTCGTCAAGTTATGTTAGTCAACTCATCAGCTGTTATGCTCGCTGAAATCCCGGGTGTTCCAGATTCCAATAGTATTCCCAGAGATCTGAGATCCTAGCTTCGCTCATTCCGCTACTTCTGCCGCCCCGCCTGCCTAGTGCCTGTCCAATGTCCTACCCTCAATCAGAATACAGAACAAACCTACCACTGACTACTGACTGACTGAAGCGTCGAGTGCGTGGAGTTGGGTTTGCCGCGCAAGGCAACAAGCGCAGTGGTTCACATATCGATTTTGGTATATTCGAGTGCTTATTGCAAGATCGTTACTGCGTACATCCTTCCATGTCTCGCGCTACGGATATGCCGGAAACGCAAGTGAAAGCAAACGAAGATGATGCGCCTGAAACCAAAAAGAAAATGGAGGATGATGAAACTGATGTCTGTAGAAAACGCAAGAGATCAGCTAAAAGCAGCGCAAAATCACAGAAACCTGTCGGAGCTGAGACAGTTGATACTGATTCAGATGAGGATGCCACAAGTGTGAGTGTGTACGCCTCTAACCAGAGAGCTCGAAGGTTACACTCCTTCGAAGCAGCACTGGACAACTTCATCAATTACCACATCGAAATAGAGCAAGCCGATGAAGATAGAGTGATTATCCTCAGACAAACTATGACCAGGATTTATGAGATTCTTAGGTCTAGTTCGTATTATGCCGGTGCATTAGCATTTCAGTAAACACCTTTGTAAAATTTGAGGCTGCGCACTTCACATCTGCCTTGAAAAGTAATGAGGAGGTACTTCCTCTAAGTTCTACTCTTAAGTTTATTATGTATATCAGTCTCTGGTACCCATAATACAGACTATGCCTAGTTTGGGATCAGTTGACCGTGTGTGATATGTCAGGAATATTTATTTATTAAGTTAAACTAAGTTCGCAGCACCAGCTAGTGGGGGGCTGTCCTTTGCTGCACTTTATGGTGCATGGTCTTCTCCTTCATACCTTCTGACCCAACATATGTTATCCCACTGCCTCTTCAACTTTCTAACCCTCTTGGCTATGTCAGTGACTTTAGTTGCCAGTGGTAGGCATGTATCACAGCAATATTTCTATGAGCTGTACAACCTACCATCTTCTCAGCGTCACGCATGCGCCCCCTCGTAGCAACAAGAAAAAAGTCTGACTTGTGTGTCCTAATTTTTTCCTACATTTAATTATGCTAACAAAAGTTTGATACTAGTACTTCACAATCTTACCGTACCAATATAGTTAAGGGATGTTTTTCTATGGAGCTATCAGTAGTTACAGTTACAGCACAGCACCCATAGGTTCAGACCTATGGTTAGAATAGTCTATATGATACCTAATAATGTAATCAGGATAGTTTTTAATCATAGCTAATAGATTTTTTAGTATTCACGCAATAATACCCAACAGTCACATACATAGAGACCCCCTCCACACTAGGATTCCCTCTGATGTGGGTATCACAAACTATGAGTACCATGGTACCACAACACCCAGACCAGGAAAACAAATATTTGCAGGTCATGCAACCATTTGTACCGCTGCGGGCACCCCCTTGCATCTTAGATGGGCACTCGCTGGCTACACTACCAAGGTTGCAATGGCAAGTAACATGTAATGGTACCTATAAAGTACATAGTATTATTATAAACAATATGATGTTTATGTTTTAAAGCCAAGATCTTAATTTTGTAGGTACTTTTACTATACATTTTAGAGAAAAAAATGTATTTATTAAGTGCTAAATCATAAAAAACAACTAGGTATTTATTTCATTATTATAATAAGCTAGCTGCTGCTGTTAAGATTGTAATACTCATTCTCAAAATCGATGATTTTGTACCCGACTATGGTTGTGTATGTAAAAGTATGGGCTTTGTTCATCTATGGAAATTTCCGACCTCAAAGAAATTGCAAAAGCATAATATTTTGTGTTTGGTATCAAATGAAAGGGCTAGCTATTTTCAAACTTCCTTTATGTCTGTCTTAAACATTTCAAGCTTATGCATATTCAGGTTGTAATTGTTAATCTAGTTAACATAATTATTATACCCTACATAACTTTAAAAACTATCTTGAAATACTCAATTAAATCTATTATTACTGCCCTTATCAGATAAGATTTAACTAACTATCATTATTACAACTGTCTAGTACTATTGTATTGTATTCAATGTCTCTACATTTTTATTAGATTTTAGACATTTAAGTACTACTAAATACGTGTTCTTAATAAAGAATTTTCGAAAACTATTTTTATTTAATTATATATAATAGGCTATCTATGAACAAGGAAAAGCATTGGGAGGGCCCAGTACCATTCATCATGGCACTCTGGGGGAGGCCTGTGCTCAGCAATGGGCTTTATCAGGATGATGATGATGATAGGCTATCTATTCCTAGGGCAATACTTTAATATGAATAGGATTTCTTCTATAGCCTAAAATGCGCCCTCAACCTGGGGGGTTCTATGAGGCTCTCCTCCTAAAACCTTTGTTGTAAATGTCTGGCGGTCACCCAGCCATATGAACTAGGCACTGAAGGTCGCATAACTTAGTCGGATTCGCAGTTAATAGTAGATTGGGTAAAAAGTTTCTTCGCATTTTTTAAGAAAGTTCAAAACATTTTTTTTATATTGTCTCTTTAAGTCTAATATAGTCTTTAGTATAACTCTCATAATTTTTGCTGAGTGGCTAAAGATGTGTGAGGTCTAGCGTTATCATGATGACAAAACCACACCAGTATATAGTTGTTCGCAGTCGAGTTCAGAATCGATGGTCCTGCCTGGTGGTAACAGTGTATTATATAGTCTTTGGTGGTAACAGTTCATATTGAATAATGCCCTTCCAATCCCACCACACACACACAGCATCACCTTGTTGCGAGTTAACCCGGGTTTCGCCACAGTCTGTGAAGCCTGACCGGCCTTTGACAACGAACGACCTTTTTCGCACGTTCTTGTCGTACGTATTTTTAGCATGAACCATAGACTAAAATGTTCAAAGATCAGATGACATTGACATTTTGCAGGAATAGGCGGCCTGTTGAACATTTAGAACCCGAAATATCTTGTGGGAAGATCAGGGTCTACAAACATCGAAGAAAAAGTCTGGGACACAGTGTTGCCAGTCGTGAAAGTACGAGCCACTATGAGTAGCCTTTTTTAGCTAAGAGAGCTATTTCAAAAAAATTAAAAACAAAAAGTATATTTTATTGCTAGCAATACCAAGCAAAGTGACACAGTCAGCCATCCTGTCAATTTTAAAATTTTCAGAAATTAATTGCGAAAATGTCTGTCTTTTAAAAATGTGAATATTTCTATGCTTTTTCCACACTGCGTTTGTTGAGTTGATTTGATTATTCGCTCCTCCAAACCAGTGAAGAATCTTCGTCTTCGATTACTAATGATTTGTTTGAGATAGGACTCCTATGCATTGTGTGGTGTGTTTTAAACTTAAAGGAATCATGTCTTACTTGAAATGCTGTGTCCCTGGATGTTCAGGAACAGGAACAACAGGTGTGTAATATCTACTCTATAATCAAGCTCTTTGATAAGCGCTACATAATGTACATAGTCTGACCCCCACATTGAGATCCCATGTGTCGAAGGTACCTAACCTAGCCCTTGAAAAAATATTTGCTAATCCAAAAAACTCGTGAAAAAGACCCCCAGAATCCATAAATGTATCCTAAATCCCTACTGTAACAATAAATAACTCTTGTGATTAGCTTCTTAACGTTTCTGCTTAACGATTTACTATTTTTTGTGACCAACTTTTAGATCAGACCTATTCTTATTTTTCAGGTTCACAAAATTCCCTGCATAAGTTCCACTGCGGGATTTGGAACGTTTTACGTCATGGATCTCCTTTTATGTGAATAAATAAACATGAAAAAGTCGATAATTTTTCTATTCTTTAGGTTATTTTAGACAATTCTAAGCACATAATTAGTTTATGAAGGGTAAATAGGTAGGCGCTATCAAGAGTACTCAGCAATAGCTATGTAGCATGTAAAAATGTCATGGAACTCTTAGAGGGAGGCCTATATTCAGCAGTGGACTTCTACAGGTTGATGATGATGATGATGATATAGGAATGTTTTCAATATTTAATACAAGGCGGCGACACTGAGCTGCCCCCCCTACTGGGGGCAGAGATATACCTCTATTTCTAGTATATACAAAATTACTCTATGGGGAAGATATACACCCATGCCCTATTAAGGGTTAATAATTATCTACAAGTCTAGGCCATGATAGACATTGAAATGAAACAAAGTCAGATGATGCATTTCCATTGAATATATTTTTTATGCTGTAAACTAACGGTAAGTTAATTATTAACTAAACAAAAATTTAACTAGTGTTTCGGCTGCTACTTTAACGTTGAAAGCGCCAACGCCGGCGTCGCTTCTGGATATACCTAATACAAACGCATGATTCGCTATTACCTATATACACATAAAAAGAAGTGGTGTTTTATAATTCATTTCAAAATTATGACTATTCAATTCAATTTATTTTATTTCGGTTGTTCACCATAATTCTTAGTACATTTCTCTTTATCTTTATCTACCTTTATCTAACGTCGCCACGGGCACACTGCCTGTGGTTGGTGATCTGAACTCTGTTTTCTACTTGTAGTCTTAGTCGTAGAAAACAGAGTTCATTCCAAGTATTATTTTCGTTTAAATTTCAATTGTTATTATTATTATTTTTCTATTATTGTGTTTCAAGAAAATAAAATCATTTTATCTACCTATAAAGTATGTTAGTACAAATTATTATTGCAAAAATAAATTAAATTTACTTAATATTGTAAATTCTAACTAGATTAATTTAAGCATGTAAATGTCAAATAATATTCAAAAATTCTAATTGTGTAATGTAAAGAAATAAATAAATAGTAACCTACTGGTTGATAATTTGAATTTAATTTTATTTAGCACAACGCATTGAGTTGCAAGTCAACACAATGCGTCTCGGTCCAGTGTCTGAGGATAGGGCCATCCACCCGCTCAGCCACCGTGACCGGGAGGCTGTTGGGGCTGGCGCGCACCCGCCGCATCAGGGAGGCGACACGCTTGCGCATGATGGCGTGGAAGTCATCCACTCGCGCCTTCGCGAACATACCCGATGCGCTGCAGTAGCGCGGCAGCCCCACCAGCATCCGGAACGCGCTGTTATATTGTACACGGAGGGCGTTGTACGCTGCTCGAGTAACGTTTACTATTACACTATTCACCAACTTCTGATATAATCCGCAATAATGTTAAGATAAAGTTATTGTATAAAATAACGATCAACACAATGTTGTATCGCATAATTACTTAAATTGTTTTTGCCATATGGACCGCGTTTAAAACAGTGAACACGTCTAAAAGAGCATAAGAAAAGGTAGAGCTGCATTCAATAATCTTATTTCGATACTAACAATACACATACAATAATATGTAACAATCTCTTCATAAATACTTGTCAATAAGTTAGGGTAGATAGATATGACTATGTACATTATTTACAAATGTGTACGAACGCAGCCGCGGCGTTAATCTTTCATTTTTTGGGTGATTCTATTTAAAGCGACACATTTTATATAGAAAATTCACTTAATATTTTACTTAGTAAGAATACAAAGTGTTCTGTAACTAGTATACTATCCAGGGGCCTATTCTATCAACAAATAGAAAATACATTATCAAAAATTAAAAGAACTCTTCCATATCAGCTGTTTTTGTTTTTTAATCTTTACATCTAATTAAACGTTCGACATCAAGATAGCTGCTTAAAACAGCTGTATAATTGAGTCTGAACCGCTTTGGCCCCAAAACAGCTGATTATTCAATAAAAAAAATTGTTTTTCCAAAAGTCATAGTACAAACTTTATTACCAATTGGGTTTAGAATAAGCCCCTTTTCAAGATATTAGACATATTATTAATCACCTTGTAAAATATAACAAGTATATATACAAGTATGACAAACAACATTTAAGTTAAATTATTCTTAAAATCATTAAAAATGATACTAATCTACATAAAATGAGATACAATATATAAAAATATTCTGCAAATTAATCTATAAAATATTTAAAATAAGTTATTAAAATTAAAAATAGGTTTCAAATCCGTTTGTTCCACTATACCTATCGTTATACTATACCCCACGTACATTACTCGTCAAAACACTATTAGAGCCTTGCAAATATATCGTTCGGGTGACGACAAAACAAGCATCGTCACAAGTTTAATTTTTTATTTGTGTATTCAAAACATTACATATGTACATGAGAACTGGCTCGATTGTTTGACGAGAAGTATACAGGATTATCAATCAGTATGGGAAAGTCTGAAGCTTAGGAGATAGAGGAACCATGACTATGACTTTAGTTCGAATTAAGAGTTATCAAAATCTGAATTTATAGATTTTCGGAAAAGTCTACGCGACTCTGAAATCTAACGTTATAATTTTCCAAAATAATCAATTGTGTTATTTTTTTAAGTAAATTGATAGTAAGGCTGTAAGGAGATAGATAGATAGATTTCTAAAAAAATACTGCAATTAATATTTTTATGCAATTTCGGAAGTACTTTATCTACTTATTAGTTCTCTATACTTCTTGATGGATCATCTTATTGATATTCACAACATAGCGCAGATTGTGATGTGTACCAAAATAGGTCTCAAAGTGTATTTTACTCAATACAAGGTGTTTCATAACATGTATACAATCCCGAAAGCAATTCTTATTCTATCAACAAAAAGAAATAATATTAGCGAAAAAAACCCATCAACATTTAATATTTTTTCACAAACTATCTCAAATAAGGTGTTTTTGTTATTTTTATCATCTTAATACCTAATAACTGAACGAACGAGAAGTTCGAAATCAAGATTGCTACCTTAAACCGCAGATTCATTGAGCTCGAACTGATTTGACCCCAAAACAGCTGATATCCGCATAGAGTTTTTTCAATGAAAAAGGTCGTATTTCTAAAAGTTGTAGAACAAACTTTATTGACAATTGGTTGTAGAATAAGCCCCTATCGAGATGGAATACATATTATGAATCACCTTGTAAATGTAGTCAATAATAATAATGAATTAAGATCAAATACACATTGCAGATACGTTACATTCAATGGAGCTATATGTTGTCTAGTTGCTGTTATCTCGTCATATTATCAGTGGCGCGTCTGCTCCGACCACTTGTCCTTTCTAACTTTTACAAGGTTCAGCTGTTCTGTGAATATTACAGATGACCCACTAACATCCACGACAAATAATCGTCTCGACTTAAAGACCACATTTTTTAATAACACGTACCATTATCCAAGAAAAAAAATCTGGTTGAATCACTTCATTTGTTAAAAGTATGTGTGAGCATTGTGTAAATTGTTGAATAGTCGATAGATCTCATGCATTTTTAGATATCACTAGCGTACGCTCGCGGCTTTGCTCGCGTGGTAACTTGATAAATAGGGGCAGTTTTGAAAAACCTTAAAGTCCGTATTTCATTATTTGACTTTATGAGTATTTGTACCAAGTTTCAGATAATCGATGATCTCTCGATGCGTTATGATTCTCCCATACAAACTTTGACATCTCATTACACCCTTTGAAGGGGTAGTTTTGAAATTCTAAAAATATTTCTATCATTCATTATTTTTAGTTAATTACAAATCTGTAGGTTCAAGGAATACGATTTTTTCATACAAACGTTTTAACCGCTTTTCACCCTCTTAGGAGTTGATATTTTGAAAATCCCTCCTTAGTGGATGTGTTTGGCATATAAGGCAGCTACTGTCCAAATTTCAGCTTTATAGCTTCAGCAGTTTGGGCTGTGCGTTGATCGTGGAATCAGGCATTGTTCTTTTATATATACAGATATTGAAGCCTCGGCTTTTAGCGATGCATAATAATGGGTTCTTGCGAGCCACGAGTAGGAATATTATACACATAGACCAAAAATATTGTAAAAATTCAGAAAACATCTATTAAAATTACTTTACATACCAAGCATCCATATTTTTGTCATTCTCAAGTTCATAGAAATTTGAGATTAAGACAAATTGCGATCTGAGTAGTTACCACTAGAATATCTACCCTACAACAGTTTGGTCACTAATAACAACAGTGCTACATATTCAGTTTCTTTTTACATAATATTTACCATCCGTTGATTTCTAATGCTAATTCACATACACATAAAAAACCCTTGTAAGTTATCTTAACGCAATGGCGTCGATTCCAATTCCTTTCTCATTCCTCAACCTCTCACAAGGAACTTTCATATAAATTCCATTAGAAAAACATAAAATAAGAGTATAAATCAATAATAAATAAACGAGTATATGTAATTAGAACTACACACTTTTAGAAAGGTAATATCTGCATCGGTCAATTTGTTAAGCTAAGGGTAGTTCAGTGCCGGTGCGTGCGACGCGGCTCAGTTGAAGAGCACGGAGCTCGGGTCCTCATTGTCCATCTGCTTCACGTGCCGGAGGACGTCCTTCTTCGTGATCACTCCGAGGAGACGCCTGCAATCACACATGTTGATAAGTTCCCTTGTTTACATATTGGTTAGAAAACTTAACCAAGTGATAATGTAAGTAGACGTTAACCATGTCTAAGCACTTAGAGACAGCTGAGTTCATGTGGGTTTTTTACAAATGAGGCATCTGAAGGCATTTTATTATTATTATTTTTTTATTGATGTTGGTTAAGCGTTTGACCACCATTATGTCGTTGAAAGAATGAATTAATGGCTTTATTTGCATGAAGTACAGTATATAGGTACATGGTCTTTTCGTTTATGGTACAGTATCATATATACTTCGTCGAAGACCGACGTGCAAAGATATTAAACACAACACAAAGCATTATCAAAATAATCTCAAATTATACAATAGATGTTCCCGGCAAACATAGGATACACCTAGTGTTATACATTTTCTTCGCGAGGTGCTGACAGATAGTGGCGGCGAAGCGACTAATTTATAAGACAATCAAAGTCATGTGACATGGGCCGGAGCAAGAACCTCTAGAGTTGCACTTAAATCTTTACACCACACTGGTTCTTTCACCGGCGGTCACTAGCCCTTTTGAGGGCCGCCATACTTCAACCCGGTCACTGACCTTAAAAAAAAAATTATAAAATTACTTTATTACAGACTCTATATCAATATTTTTTTGTAAAAACTTATAAGCTATGTTATTATATAAAGCGGTCAAGTATTGATGAGCTTCTGAAACCGAGATGCAGTCTGGTGTAAGTAGCTAGCACTAGCACTGAGTGAATTTCAGCCAGTAAATGTAAAATCTTTGAAGAAATCACAAAATAATCTTATGGACAAGGCAAGCAGACGTTGTAGGCCTCAAGTTTTTAAGCTAGTTTAAGTAAATGTTATTTGGGTTTACAAGAAAGAACCAAGGTGTATAATATTATGTATAATATATAAGTTTAAGACACTGTATTGCAGTAGTACTGCACACTCATCTAAGTGCGAGCACGGAAGACCAGCGCTTGGGTATGAGCTGATCTGCCCTAGCACACGCTGAGTGGCCATTTTGGTACTATTCAATTGAATTTAATTTTATATTGTCGATTGTCTTTATTGGTAGTAAAATAAACGTTCTTCTATTCAATTCATCTTTGAAAGCTTTATATATTTTTCTATTTACAGAAAGAAACTTAAAACTAATACAAGTTAATATTTACAAAATACACAAGAAACAGTTGAGCCATCTAAAGACCGTTACAAACGATCTATAGATACCTAGTTCAACTGATCCAGATCACTACCAGTCGGAAGCGTCCCCAAGACGCTGGCGGAATTGCCACGCTGGATGGCAATGCTATGGATTGCCATCCAGCGTAATATCCATACTTCAATTCTATGTAGGATGACGAAGAGGGAACTAGTGATAAGACAAGTGACTGACCCGTTGTGCGTGACGAGCGTCTGGCGCAGGCCGAGCTTGCGGAACATGTCGACGACGGTCTCCATGGGCGTCTGGTCGGTGACGGTGATGGGCGCCATGTCGAGGATGCGCGTGAGGTTGAGCGCGGCGGCCGGCGCGCCCGGCCCCGGCCCCGCCCCGCCCGCGAACACCACCACCGTCTGGCCCGTGATGCCGTCCATCGTGCGACGCGCGTTACCTGCACCATTCAAAACTTTAATAAAGCATTTGATGAATAATCAATACTAGTCAATATTATACAAGGTAATTCATAACATGTATACCATCCCGAAAGGGGATTATTCTATTAACAAAAAGAAATAATACTAGCGAAAAAAAATATTTTTTTTTTCAATTTTTTGAATATATTTTCACAAACTTTCTCAAACTAGCTGTTTTTGGTTTTTTAATATCTTTAAAATTAATAATTAAACGTACAAGAAGTTCTGAATCGAGATAGCTACCTAAAACAGCTGATTCATTGAGTATGACCTGACATGACCCCAAAACAGCTGATTTTCGCATAGAGTTTTTTCAATGAAAAATGACGAATTTCCAAAAGTCGTAGAGCAAACTTTATTGCCGATTGGTTGTAGAATAAGCCCCTTGCGGGATGGAATACATATTATGAATCACCTTGTATAACTCATATACAAGCTCAAAGTCGCGCAACGGGCTATGGAGAGAGCTATGCTTCGAGTTTCACTACGTGATAAGATCCGAAATGAAGAAATCCGTAGAAGAACTAAGGTCACCGACATAGCTCTCGGAATTAGCAAGTTGAAGTGGCAGTGGGCAGGCCATATAGCTCGCCGAACCGACAACCGTTGGGGAGTAAAGGTTCTCGAATGGCGACCACGAACTGTGCGACGCAATATTGGAAGGCCCCCCACCCGATGGACCGACGACATTGTGAAGGTTGCGGGAAGTCGGTGGATGGAGAAGGCTCAAGACCGTTCGTCATGGAACTCTTTGGGGGAGGCCTATGTCCAGCAGTGGACTTCTACAGGCTGATGATGATTATGATGAACTCCTAGGGTTTTCTACGATCACTCCGGAGGAGTACTTACATCCAAAAAATCTACAGAAAAAATGTTTGAACTAGCTATGACTATCTATATCATATATAACATATATATAATATCTATATAACTAGATATGACGTCGCGTCGCCTAGGCCCCGTCAGAAAACTAGCGCCTCACCGTACATAATACATAATACTTCGGTGCAGCTTTATGCTGAGACGGGACCCATTTGCCTCACACAACGCATACTACTTAGCCTACCACTTAGCCACCTACCTACCTACTTTTTTTTGTTTTCCTACTGCGTTGTGTATTACCTACCTATAAAGTATTTTTCTATGTACCCACCTACCTACTGTACCTACATGCGTTGTGGGTCAAATAAACATATTTTCTTTCTTTCTTTCTTCTATGATGTAACATTGACGTGACTTATTAAAATTTTATGGACTTGAAAGGACTCATTTGCACAAGTAGCAATCCCTCTAGAATATTAAATTAATAAAGGACCGCCTCGGAGTTATTCCCTATAGAATAGTAAAAAACCATCAAAATTGAACCGGCCCTTACCAAGAAATTTATAATTTCATAATTTATTCTTAGGATTGATTAGTTCACAACAATTTTAAACTTTATGGTCATTTTTACATAATTATAGGTAGGTGTTACATAGGAGCCTGAACTAGGTGATCCTGTGTTTCAAATAGCTTTAAGTCAATAGGTAGTAGGCATAAAAACATTTATATTAAGAGTTATACTTACGATACTAATTCAGAGAGAGATGCGAATGTTGAGATGGATGTGTGGAGTGACAAGAATGGATAAAATAAGAAATGAGTACATCAGAGGAAGTTTGAAAGTAGCGGAAAAGTTGAGAAGTAATAGGTTATCATGGTATGGGCATGTCATGAGGAGGGATGAAAGTCATGTAACGAGAAGAGCGTTAGGTATGAATGTGCATGGATATAAGACTAGAGGAAGGCCGAAGAAAAGATGGATGGATTGTATTAAAGATGACATGAGTAAGAAAGATGTGAGTGCGGAGATGACGGCTAACAGAAGAGAGTGGAAGAAGAAAACATGTTGTGCCGACCCCACATAATGTGGGACAAGGGCAGGAAGAAGAAGAAGAAGAAGACTTACGATACTAATTCATATTACCTACTAAACTTACATATTAAACTAAGCTAAAAACAATAAATAAAACTGAAATGAACTGAATCTACCGAGAAATATCGATCCATCTCATATGTAATATCACATACAGAGAAAAATAAAATATAGCCAAAGATTTGATAAGCTTCTCCTTAGCATTTGTAAAATATTTAATTCGCTAAGAGTATTTTAAGTTTTAATTTTAGACAGTAGGCACTTTGGTATATACTGTAAGCTTGCTGTTTTAATTGAAATAAATAATTCTGATTCTAATTAGAAATTGGTTAACAAAACATTATACCTATGCCTGAAATTACTTTGTATATTTTAATAACTTGTCTGATATGGTTGTCGGTTCTACGAGCTATATGGAATGTGCACTGCCACTTCAACTTACTTATTCTGAGAGCTACGTCGGTCGGTTACCTAGGTTCTCCAAAGTACTTGCTCGTTTCGAACTTAAAACTATCCAATGCGTCATAAAGTGAAATGGTGGTTGTGGTGTACATGAGCAGTAAGGTGGTAGACCGACCTATGGCGAGATTAAGGTCCCTGCGCAGCACGAAGCCCACCAGGTACTGCGACTCGCGCGACACTACCACGGGATAGCCGTTGTGTTCCGTCTCCTTCAGCAGAGTCTCCAGGTCGTCCACAGCCATGGAGTCCTGCGTTATCACCGACAACGTCTCGTTACGTCTGCGGACAACAAAATTAATGATGTCCATAAAAACTTTAGGGTATCGAACTTGCAACCTTCCCCTAGATACCAGGATGCGCTGGAAGCTGCGCTTGCGGAATATTTTGTTTAAAATGGTGTGATAAATGCGAGAGTTTGGATGTTCATGGAACTAGGCTGAATAGATTCGTATGAAATTTGGAATAGACAGTAAACTTGCGTTATTGCCTGTCATTGCACTGGTTCACCTTTCAAACTTAAAACTACAAGACAACCTCGAATAATATATTCCATCTCTTCACATATAACAGGCAAAATAACACAACAAACGAATAAATCTAGAAATTACAATAGCGTATACAATTGGCAACAATAACTATTGACATTTCGCAAAGCATATGTTACAGAACAATTTATATTTTACAGTAAAAAGTGTCAACTCAATAAAAACAGCTCTAGTCATTTCGCCAATCTTAAGCATAGCTTATTTCATAACCTTATTTTAATCTGGCACCAAACAATCGCCGTCAGAAAACGCTTTAAACCGTCAAAAATGTATGCCTTACAATATACACAACTTTTCGTAATAAAATGACATAGTTTTTTTATAGCTACTGGGCTCTTTCCGAAAGGTGTAGATTTTTTCTGAAGACTTTTTCTCAGTTTCCGTTTTTATTAATGTTCTTGATGGACCACCCTGTAGCCGCGAGCTAATACACACACAATAGCACATCCAACAATAGCTTTTGCTTTATCTCGCTAGGCTATCAGTAACGTAATAGAAACTAGAATATAAAAAATATTTCCATCCTACTAATATTATAAATGCGAAAGTTTGTGAGGATGTTTAGATGTTTGTGGTTCAATCATGGCTAAACGGCCGAAAGGATTTGGATGAAATTTGGTACATAGATAGATTATAGTCCGGAATAGCATAAAGGCTTTTTATGTGGATAGCATGCGAGCGAAGCCGCGGGCGGAAGCTAGTAATAAATGTAAGGCAAAAAATATCTTCATCGCAAGGCATAGCGATTTGCTCACACAATATGAGAGGTTTGCCATTTGCGACCAGAGAACCAACAAAATGGTTATATTATTTAAATCAAGAAAAGCGAGATCAGTCATCTTCAGAAAGTGCTGTTTGTAATACTCAAGTAATGTATTTCTATTCGTGAGAACCTGTAATTGGCTCTCTAAAGCTAAACAAATGTTCAATCAAATGAAACATAGCTGTTGGTTCTCCAAAAAATAAAATAAAATAAAGTGCATAAATAAAAAGATAAGGAGCCGTCATCACCGTTAACAAGGTTCGACAGCGAGAGTAGCGAGCTGCTAAACTTTCTCTGTACATGTGAAGTCGCAAGCAATGCTTCAGTGACGAATATAATTACACAATGCAGACAAAAATTTAAAATTACCTATGTTAAAATTACGCCGCGTGCAATTGCGGTTGCTTACATAATTGTTATAACAATTGCTAGGCTAAGCAGCGCGGCTTATGACCTGCCATCAAGACAGGCGATATTATAAGAACTTACATACATTTTGACTTACATCTTCCACCACAATTATTTTGACACCATAGGTCATCCTACTAATATTATAAATGCAAAGTTTGTGAAGATTTTTGGATGTTTAGATGTTTGTTGTTCAATCACGCCATCATCCATCAAAGTCAAAAGGCGTTTATTTCAATAAAATCCCTAGGATCGCTTTGAAACATCTTAGAAACTAGGTGAAACTACGCCTGTTCCTCGCGACGAAGCTTAAAGAATCAGACAACAAACACGGCACGCGTGCCTAGCATTTTTTTAATGGCCTCATAGCTCAGTTTGTAGTAACTCTGCCTCCTGCGCTAAAGGTCGCGGGTTCGATTCCCGCACTGGACAAACATTTGTGTGATGAACACAGATGTTTGTTCTGTATCTGGGTGTTAAATATATATATCTATTATGCACATCAGTCAAAGTCATCAGTAGAGCTTCAGTTTTCACAAAATATAATGTAGAGCATCTTGCTCAGAAACTATTCCTTGGAATCCGGGGTATTCACTTAGTGCTGTAGCGTTCTGTCTAAACGTCACTTGTATGTAAATTCGCAAGTTAACAGCTAAAGTAGAACTTACTTTGGCTGCATTACGTCGGCTGCTAAGCTGGTATGCTGGAACTCGTCCTTGGAATCCAGGAAGGGGTAACCATTGAGCGCTATGTGGGCGTCGTATATGCCCTGCCGGCCGAGGGCGTCGCCGACCCATTTGGAGGCCATCGCGGCGGCCATCAGCGGCACTATGTAGCGCACGCCGCCCGTCAGCTCAAACATTATCACCACTAGGGATACTGAAAACAAAAATGAAGACCTACTTAAAAAAAAAATGAATGTACCTCGCCTCCTTCCTCTAAATAATTTGCGCACTGCTCCAATGTGCTATAACTTGTCCTGGCCAAAATTTATTGGGATGTTCCTTTGCTAAAAGAATAGTTTGATTCTCTTGATAACACCATAAAGAATGTAACTAGGAAATAACATGTTTATTTCCTTCCAGGTGTTCTTAAAGTGGGGTCCACGGACCCCCAAAGGGTCCGTAATAAGTGTGACAGGGGTCCGCAGTAGCTCAAATTAATTCTTAAAGGGTTTGCAGCTCTAGTGTCAATAAATCAATAAAAGTGATTTTTTTTCCACAATGTTATTTGTCAGGGGGGTCCGTGGCATTTAACAGTTCCAAGTTCAGTCCTAATGTAATTTATTTACCTTTAATAAGATAATAATCCGCAAAGTAAATCCTAGCACTAAGGTAATGAATAAACATTTATTTATATATTTATTTATTTATATTGAATAAATTCTGAAAGTGGTCCGTAGCTGCACATAGTTTAAGAACCCATGTGTTAGAGATTTCACTACTTCACATATCCTATGGAGACGTATAATCACATCACATTATCAACCAATTTTCGTATGCAGGATTCTATGGAATACATAATTATATTTACTGGTAATTTAAATATTGATAAATTATTTTGTTGTTAATTGATATAATGCATGTAAGCAGATTATGATTGTCGTGGTCTGCATCGTTATCAGAAACTATTTAAATTGGTGATAGAATAACCGCAGTAATGTATTTAATGTATATTTGTACGTAGCATTGTCGCACTATGTTACTTTTAAGCGAGCGGAATACAAAATGTGGATTCAAATTGGTTCAAGTACGACATATATATCTAGCCTATAATTAACCATAAAAACTGTGAATCCTAGATTACTGAAATAAAATAAAGAAATATTATAACCTGTCATCCTAGTGACGCCTCCTAGCACGGCCGCGGCGCCCACCATGGCGTAGAGGCCGGGCGTGATGCACACCTTCCCCGAGGAACACTCTCCGCTGAACATCCAGATCTTAGGGTAGTTGTAGGCCAACAGTTCCACACCTGGAACACAAAACATCACATTCAATTGTGAGATTCTATCAAGATTTACTATTATTAGCATTAAGCATTAGGAGCATTAGCCCAATCTATTGTATTATATCAATTACTTTAAACGGGAGGCGGGCGCTGGAAACTGCGATACAGTTTTTAATTTAACTAATGCAGTATTCCAACGTGTTCCTATTGTTTCTAAATTGTAAAATTTGTTCTTTGTTCCAAATAAAATTATTTTGATTTGATTTGATTTGATTAATATTAGTAGGATCAGATGCAGGGGAAGGCAATACAATACAATAACTTCATTTCAGGCAACAACAGAATAAAAAACAGATGGAATTTTTCTTATCCTACGGCCCATATACATATACCTTAATAATAAATATAAATAAATGATTTTTATTGCTTTTCAAAAGTTACATAGTTTTATACATTGATGAGATCTCCTCTTATGTAAGAAATACTTGTCATAGGAGATCTCGCTCTTGCTTAGGTCTATTTTTAAGTTTTCTAGGAGTCCTAAAATAACAAACCTTAAAGACTAACATACATATAAATAACATAATTAGTTGCCACGTAGAAACAGCTACGTGCGACGCAAATCGTCCGCAGCAGTAGGTATCCGCCCGCGGAAGGGACGAAACACAACACACTTTTTTTTCGGACGGATTTATTTGCTTTGGGTCTCTTACGACCGCTGACAGCGAAACCGGGCTAGGTTGGAACACAACACCCTTCTGTCAGAGATCCTCTATTAAGTAGGTTGAAAGATGTTCGGTTGGTACCCTCACCACAAAGGAGTTGAAACTGACTCATTTCCGTCCGCTTTCATTTAATTTGTTACCTATTAATTTATAATTGTAAGGGGTATACCTTACATACCTACCTACCATATTGTTATCTAAAACGCTTTGTCGTATTTACCTACAATTAGATATTATAAGTACCTACATAGCTTTGTTTAGAGTGCATGCTGTGTTTGCCTGTTATTGGTTTCTCATGTAGCTTAAGAAATTTTGTTTCTAATCTAACTATATACTCATGTGTAAACTGTTGGCAAACCTAATAAATAAATAAATAAATAAAAGACTCTGTGGCGGGACTCCAACGGTTCGACCCTCAAACTGATAGTCAAAGTCAAGTCAAGTCAAAAGGCGTTTATTTTAATAAAATCACTCATGATCACTTTGAAAAGTCTTAGAAACTAGGTGAAGCTATGCCTGTTCCTTGCGACCAAGCCTAGAAGAATCAACAAACACGGCTTGGTGCCTATCATTTTTTTCGATGTTCTTTTTTCACAAAATGGAATTTAAAGCTTCAGTGTGAGAATAGAATAGAATATAGCTTTATTGTACACCAAAAGAAACGACACAATCAAGGAAATAAAAATAACATAAAAATAGTGAGACAATGGGCGGCCTAAAAGCGATCTCTACCAGGCAACCTTTGGATGGACAGGATATACAAAGTAGAAGAGGACGGTGGCGCACATAATAATAATAAGTGAAATAAAACTTATAATTTAAAACTACAAACCCTACATACTAATATCATAAATGTATAGATAAGATACATAAAATATACATAATAAATATATAAAATAAATAAATAAATATTCCGGACATATCACACACGGTCAAGTGATCCCAAACTAGGCATAGCCTGTACTATGGGTACCAGAGACTGATATACATACTAGATATATATTTAACACCCAGACACAGAACAAACATCTGTGTTAGTCACAAATGTTTGTCCAGTGCGGGAATCGAACCCGCGACCTCTAGCGCAGAAGGCAGAGCTACTACCACTGAGCTATGAGGCCAGCCATATCTTATTTATATAATATATAAATAAATAAATTTAGATAGGTAATGTGAGGTGAGGCTAAAAGGAAAAAAAAATCGTGCTTGTGACACTCACCGATGCCGACGATCCTGCCGGCGATGGCGCCGAGCGCCAGGCTGGGGATGAAGAGGCCGCACGGCACCTTGATGCCGAACGTGAACACGGTCATCACCAGCTTGAGCGCCAGCGCCAGCAGCAGCAGCCACACCGCGCGGTACACGCCGGGCCCCGCCGGCGCGTTCTCGATCGCGTCGCTCACGTCCGTGAAGTTACGGCTGTAGTCGCTGCAACACGCAAAACCTAATTTATCCTAGCGGCATTATGCTGAGACCATGCCTGTTTTGGCTCACACACACGGGAGACTAATTAGCACTTAAATATAGTAAATGACATAGATACCTACGTGTTGTTGTTTGTACTGTGTGTTACCTGTGTTACGTCTACCTATCTCCCTATCGTTAACTTTATTCTAATTTTCTTTTGTTTCTTCTGTCTGTTTTTGCCAAATTTATTTCATTTCATTTCAACACAACACGCTTATTTACTGAAATCAATCAATCAATCAAAGACTTTTATTGCTTTTTGATATTAACAATAAAAACTTTGTTAATCTAAAGCTAAATTCCTTGTAATCTAGATTTCTTATGTCCAAAGAAAGCTTTTACAACTATTACACTAAATACTTTCATCATCATCATCATCAGCCTGTAGAAGTCCATTGCTGGACATAGACCTCCCCCAAAAAGTGTGCTAATATTATAAATTCGAAAGTACCTCTGTTAGTTTGTTAGCTCATCACGACTAAACGGCTGAATGGATCGCTATGAAAGGAGATAGATTATATCCTGGGGTAGGATCTGATCTTTTGTCTTAAAAATAATCTTAATAGTGGTGAAATAGGGTTGAAAGTTTATATGGGCAATCTAATTCGTCAAGTTAGGGATCTGAAATTTAATATTTGGGCTTTGGTAAGATTAAATGAAATACGTGTTATTTTTAGGACAAAGTAGGGGGTGAAAACTATTATAAATGCGGACGAAATGCGGGTAAAAGCTAGTTTAAGATATGTAAACGATCGATCTATTGATAGCCCAAATGATCCAGATAACTACAAGTCAGAAACGTCTTCAAGATGTTTGCTGGATTTCATTGCTGATCTGTTGGGCCAAAAAAGAGCCATCTTTCACAAGGGTACATTACCACAGAGGATCAGTGGACGAGATCCCGCATTGATTGAACAGTAGGTAAATCAGTTCACTGGTATTCATGCGTGTGTAGGGGTTAGGGTAGGCGATGATGGCCGTCACCAGCGTCACCACCAACACCTCCGTCACGGGGTACTGGCCAAGTTTCGACAGCTTGCGGTAGCGGCACCACCAGATATTGGCCTTTATGAATATGGTCGCGATGCAGCCCTGTCAACAAACGTCATCACACGAATATTATTAACTAGCTTAAGCACACGGTACCTAAATAAGAAGTAGCCTACTAACTAAAGAAGTAACTCCATCTATTCAAAGTTTAAGTGAAATCGGTTCAGCCGTTACGGCGTGATTGAACCACGAACATCCAAACATCCTCACAAACTTTCGCATTTATAATATTAGTAGGAAAGGATGCAAAAATAACTCTGTCTGTCAAAACAGATCTTGATTAAATCTGGCATGGAAATAGCCAAAGCCAGGAGGAAGGACACAGGATACTATTTATCGCGCGAGCGAAGCCGCGGGCAGCCACTAGTATTACAATACTGAAAGAATCAGTGACACGGCAAGAAGATTGTCATTTGAAAATCTTGGTGTACATAAGTTCTACACAAAACCTTGGGATTGAATATGCTCCAACTCGGATTATTCTGAAGAGAAGAATTAACTTAAAATAAACTAGATTTGAGACGTTTCAACATAATTTATGCGATTTCAATTAATATTGTATGTATGTAGTTAATTAAAAATTAGGTCAATGTTATATTACTTATAAGCCTACAGTATGGCTAGATTGTATTATTAGTAGAGTACTATTATTATTGTATTATAATTATTATTTATTATAGTTTATTTCACAGAACGGCACGTAAGTATACTTCAACACAACGCAATCTTGTTGTGCCCACGCGGACATCACAGGCCCCATTATGTGTAAACTTCTTCTTCTTCTTCCTGCCCTTGTCCCACATTATGTGGGGTCGGCACAACATGTTTTCTTCTTCCACTCTCTTCTGTTAGCCGTCATCTCCGCACTCACTTCTCACTTACTCATGTCATCTTTAACACAATCCATCCATCTGTTCTTCGGCCTTCCTCTAGTCTTATATCCATCCACATTCATACCTAACACTCTTCTCGTTACATGACTTTCATCCGTCCTCATACCATGGTAACCTATTACTTCTCAACTTTTCCGTCACTGGCGCTACTTTCAAACGTCCTCTGATGTACTGTACATTATGTGTAAACTAATTATAAAAAAAAAATGTAGTTTGAAGTTTGTCAGATATGTTACCCCGATAATGCCGAGCCCCACGAAGGGGATCAGCTCGAAGAATATCCACGGCTTGTTGTACTCCACGAAGAAGAGTACGGAGTGCTCGTTGCCGAACGGGTTGATGGAGCGCAGAATGAAGGCGGCTATCAGCGCGCAGAAGAAGGAGCGCCACAGCGTCTTCAGGGGGAAGTAGTATGAAACCTGGAAGCAAATAATGGAGGCTGCAGAAAGTTTCTATAGTTCCTGTTGTATTCCATTATTCTAAGGCTTAATGGATAGGCAGTCATAATGAAACAACACATTATTATGCAACTGTCAGGTGCCTAGGGACGTCCGTCTCACTCCAATGCCACAGCACGACTGAGTCAACCGACGGACCTCCCGCCACACTTGGACAACTATTTATTCCAAACACCACAGTTCCTATAGTACTATCATCAACCGGTGTTATCCATAAGCAACTTTTTCAATCTTTAGATTTCTTAGATTTACCAAAGCATAATTATGTTCTGCTACAAAAAGCAGTTATTTTGAACACCTGCTGTGAGAAAGTTTTTACAAACAGAACTTCGTGGTGAAGTCCAACCCTCTCCTGAGGCGAACTTGGCCTAGGCCCGTTCGTCCCAGTTATCCCCGGTCTTTAATAAGAAACCGAGTAGATTAATAATAATAAATATTCCAGACATATCACACACGGTCAACTGATCCCAAACTAGGCATCGCCTGTACTATGGGTACCAGAGACTGATATAAATAATAGATATATATTTAACACCCAGACACAGAACAAACATCTGTGTTAGTCACAAATGTTTGTCCAGTGCTTACTACCAACTGAGCTAACTCTGAACGGACTCGGGCATCTTCTGATGTGAGGAAAACTATGAATGGCGATTTTGAAATGAGCTTACCTCTTCTAAGCTGAATAGGACTCCTCCGATGGGCGCGCCGAAGGCGACGGAGACGCCGGCGGCGGCCGCGGCCGACAGGATCTCTCTCTTCTTGGCTTCGTTCCGACCATACTTTGGAAATAAGTACGAGAGAATGTTGCCTAAAAAAGACCATCAATTACTATTTACATATAAGTCAAACAGTAAAACTTTCATTTGCACCAAACACACATGTCAAAACAACACAATGTTACGGCCGATCAGCTTTTGTATACACTTACGAATTTGGGGAGCAGGGTGAGCAGGAGAATTCTAGACCGTAGCATTATTAAGTAATAGTAACTAAATACCGCGCTAATTTATTATGTGGCTTTCCAATTACTAAATTAGCGCGCAGTTGTCACAGAATAGAAATTAGTTACTTGTACTTAAGCCACGCGACTATTTTTCATTCTGACTTGATTTACAAATAATAAGTTTTCGAAATGAAAAATTATTTTCTCCAAAATAAAATATAGCCTACATTTATAGGATAATGTAATTGAATTTTTTGTTGAATCGGTATACTTTTTTCTGATATTACCCCCTACATACAAACAAACTTTTATCTCTTCATAATATAAGTGTAGATATAAATTCTGATTTCTCTCACCCAAGCAGCAAGCGATATGGACCATAGGTCCCTCCTTGCCCAGCGACAGGCCGGATGACACCGACAGGATGAGGCCGACGACCTTGATGATCAGCGTCCACTTGCCCAGGTAGCCGCGGATTATGAACCCGCTGAGGATCGTCTTGATCTCCGGAATACCTGCAACGCACCAATCGTGAGTGCCCAGGCTTGGTCTAGGTACTACCTACAGTACCGATCGACAATCATGGAGATGAAATTGAAAATCGCGTCCGTCAAGGACAAAAGATTGGTGCATTATGGTGCGTATTCCTCTCCATCATATTCTGCCATATAAATTCACTAAGCAAAGCAAGGCCTTTTTAAATCTATTCAAGATGATTTATACAGCGTCAAGTGGAGCTTTTACTCACTCACAGGACACTGTAGTGCCTGGGACATGATAAGATGGAGTAGGCTTGCCCAGCACCTGTACCATCCTCTCAGCCTAGGCAGACATATCCACAGGAAAGAGAGAGTCAATACATAATCATAACTAACTATCAACTAGTCAATCATAACTAGCACGGAAGTTAGGGTTTTTAAACTACATGAACGCCAACTAACACTACATGTAAACATAATAATTATCTACACTTAAAAAAACTGGCTAACTTTATTTGTGGAAATAAATTATCTTTATCTTTATCATATATTTAAAATACAGCAACGTACCGGAGCCACAGGCATAGGGCGCAAACATCCTGACGAGCGAAGCAGAGAGAGCAGCGAACAGCAGCGCCCACGCTATGTAGAACAGGTAGCTGATGATATAGGCACCCGCGCCCTCCGCCCTGTCTCCGAACACTTGCGGCCATGTCGACCACTGCCACACAACATTATAATTTATTTGTTAACATTCTATAAATGTGCATGCAAAACATACAAAATGTAATGAACACTCAAAAAGTACTCATGTCTGGGTCCAATGTTTTTATATTTTTATATCATAATATAAACATCATAAAAACTAGGCGAAGACCGGCTGGTTTCTTTCATAGTATTATTTCAAAAATGTGCAAATTATTTTTTCTAATATGTTGTTACTTTGACAACTAACTTTATGTGCTCAGGAAGTGAATCAGGAAATTCCTGAGCACTCTATGAATTTGATTTTGGTTCTTACCTGAGAGCAGTTACCCGGTTCAAAGTTTGTGTTGTTAATATCAGACCAGCAGCATTGCTCTCGATTGAGCCAGAATGCTTGGCAGATGCCAAACTTGAGATCTGTCATCCATGATGCTCCAATGTCGATGACACCAGCCACTATGCCGGTGCAGACCCCGACCAAGAGCACGCACACCCAGCCTGACCATGCATCATGTGCACCCTGAGAATAAACAGGCACATAAAACCAAGCAAAGATAATGTATCATAAACTAATATAAAATAAGATAAGATTGCTGATAGTTTTAACATTTTGTGTTTATATGATTTCACACATGCACATTTTATTTTTTATGTTGTAGTTGAAAGACCTTTACGACGCCACTGACAATGCAGTAGCTGTGGTAGAGTACTGTTCAAAAAAGATTAAGTCCCCCTGAACCATCGAAACGACAGAAGTTTCTTTCTACATCAGCTGGTCTGGTGACATAGGCCTCCTCCAGAGACTGCACCTGCACTCCTGCACTCTGTTGGGACCTGTGTTAGTCTTCTCCAGGTTAGTCCTGCTACCTCTTTCAAATCATGTGCTGGAAGTGCCCCACTGTAACACCAACCTACTTAAGTTTGCCCCCATGACATGGGGGCAAACTTAAGTAGGTTGCTGTCTATATGCTCAATATCTTGTCTGCGAACAGCATGGATATTTTTTTCAAATGCAAATAATACTTATGTTACTACCTAGTTCTAATCTGTGATTTATAATTATTATTTTTACTTTTGGTTGTAACGTGTTTGTGCATCGAAATAAATAAATAAATAAAATAAAACAAAAATGTATGAATGAGAAAAACTATGTATGATTCTGTTACCTTTATGAGATCCCAACATGAGTCTTGTCGTTTTTTGACAATGTATCTGTGCCTCATCCGATCCCGAGCAATGTCTCGCTGCCAATCAATCGTGTGGAAGTCCTCATATTGTCCAATACCAGGGATATCATCGTCGCCTAAACAAAATGAGGAAAGAAAATTAATGTTAATAGCTATAATTATGTATTTCAGATCACAACCTTATTAGTGAGGTGGGTGAGTACCCAGCTGAGATGCAAGAGGTGCACTCAATCCCTGTGGTGCCAACTGTGGGGCAAAAACCTACAAATATTTGATCTGGATCTGGGTGTTGAAGTAACATGGTACTCATAGTTTCTCATACTCACGACACAGGAAATCCTAAAATATGAATTTAACAAAAACTAATATCTATTCCAAGTTTCATACAAATTGGTTCAGCCACTAAGAATAATATACAACAACAACACTTTAGTTTAGTGGGCGGATATTCTACCTGTCTATCTAATTTAAGTGTTTACCTAGGTAAAAAAAACCTTGCAGAGTAAACAACTGTATTTACAGTAGATATATACAAACAATAAAACAACACGTAACTAACCTTGCATTCCTGAGAACATGATCGCATCCCCTGAAACAAAATATCCAGTAATTTAAGGCGCGATTTAGATGAGAAAACTCATTCCTCTTGCAGTCTTTGCAATCTGTTTAACATCATCATCATACTTTGGTCGGCTGTGTCGTCATAAAAATAAGACGTTTACTTGCTACGTGGTATTTTAGGAACCTTGCTAGTCAAGTAGAAAATAATAAAAACAAAAGAATCGCCACAAAAATGCACCTAATACAACAAACGAATGAAAATAAGACGCAAGATGAAAAAACTGTGAATGATGAAGTCAAAAGCGACGACGTTTTGACTTCATCATTCACAGTTTTTTCATCTAGAGCCCTGTCAAAGTTGTCAGTGTCAAGGTTGTCAAACTCAAAGGTTGCCATCTTAAAACATAATGTGGTCGAAGCTCTGCCTACAGGTCGAAGATTGCCATTAACAGGTTTTTATTTATACGTTCTTTATGCTATAATAAATTATACTGTACTAGTGGCGGTCCGTGACTACGCTCGCTAGGTAAGTGGCTGCACGGGGCTTCGCTTGCGTGGCACCCCGATAAAAATCTACATAATATGTGTGGTTTTAAACCGATTTTAAATAAAAAGAAGGGAAAAGGTTCTCAATTGTGCTATATTTTATCACTCCTTCAATATTAAATTGATACCCATCAATAGTATCAATTCAATCAAAAATCAACGCCAAGGAAGATTTTTTTTTTGTTAAAATACGGTTGGTTTGTATACAAAATATTCTCGTCGAATTTCGCTGAAGTATAATATGTAGTCAATACAAGATACGGGCAACGCAACCTTGAAACTTGGGCTCGAGTAGGTATACGTTCGCTCCGTTACTGAGGAAAACGCGGTCACGTGCTTCTGAGTCGATTGGTAGTTATTTAATTATGTCATTACAATTTCTATCAAACAGACTTTGCGTGGCATTAAATATAATATCGAATAACAACCGAATGATTCCATGAAACACGGCACAAAACTTGTTTACCTACATCGTCTCGTATCAGGGGTTCTGCGTCCCCTGAATCTATCACTATAGGATTCATTGGCTTGGCACGCACTGTTTACACTGAGATCCGAAACTGTACTGATCGGTTGACTCATTCCGTCCAACCCATTCGCTATTTTGGTATAATCAGAAAAATTATCGATAATCTCTATGTATCGCAGCGTGTAACGAATTGTTGTATTTATTTATTTACATGCCTGTATTTGTGGTTTGCCGGTTGCCGAACCCACACGCTATCGTTCGGGTGTTTAGTACTAGTTAATGGATAAAGTTACTAGTATGATAATAGTCAATACGTCGGATTATTATTCTTCTAAGTAGTCAGCTAAAACAGATTACTGCTGACTTCTTCTCTGATTTAAGAGCTTAGTCGGTCTCTTGTCGGTGTAATGATGTAATTACTGCTGACATGACCACTAAATAATATTTTATGATAATAATTTATTATGATAATAAGAATAATAACTAAAAAATGAAACTAACATGGAAATTATGATTTTAAAGATTTAGATGAATAATACAATCAGGACACTCGCTTACCGATAGAGGAACTGAAGTACTGCGCGATGTCAGCTTGAATGAAACAAAATTTATGTTAATGATTTAGAAGTTTATACTTGAAGAATGTGAATAGACGTGTTGACTATTCAGCGGTATAGGGGGATTGGCAGCAAGCGTAGCTTAACCACTCTCACGAATGTGTGTGTAATGTTTTGTTAACAAAGACAACTGAGATTCTTAATACAACCCTTTGTGTAAAATAAAAACGTATCTAGTTAGATTCCGACTAAGAGCGTTTATATTAAAAAGGGCAACGAAAATTACTTTTTATCTTGAAAGTGAGCTTAGTATTGAATTTTCAAATAAATAAATGGGTAGTTATAGCCACAATGACAATAGAGCGGGCGGAACGGCATCGTAACGCGCAGTACAAGTGCATCGGCGTCGTCGCACATGTCTGTTGACTCTGTTGCCAACAAATACAACGAAAATCGCCACAAAGCAGAACGAATGCAGATCTAAGCTAAGTCTATTGTACCTTATCCTATTTGCGTCCTAGCTGCGGTCGTTCACTGCAATCGGTGTCTACAGTAGAGGTGGACCGCATCGTTTCATAAGGAAAACATCGTGAGGAAACCGGAATGTCCTAGAACCTAATGTGTCATATATGCGCGTAAGGAGCCTCTGAGGCGCACTTTAGTCCTTCCAACACACTGACTGTTTCACCGACGGTCATAGGCCCTTGTCAGGGCCACCATACCTCAATATGGTCACTGACCAGGATGGCCAGTAAAGGATCAGTGATGCGACAAGCAAGCACCTAGAATAAAGAATGAATAATAAACTGAAATTAACGTAGCCGTAATACATACAGTTGGCACTGGCTGTGGAGTTCCTGCCGTGGTCGTATAGCTGGAAGGTGCCGTGGTTGGTCGGCGTGGCAGCCGAGGAGTCCACCGCCTGCTGGAGCCCCGGCGTGATGTCTACCATGTCGTCCTCGCCGGAGGTGTGGACCCCGTTGCTGCGCCCATTGGTCGCGCTCCCGCCCTGCGTCAACACATTCATTTTGACATAGGGGTTTTGTCATATTTTATTTAGCTACCTATAAATCACACAAAACGGAATACGCAAGAAAATTAACCTAACCTAACCTATTTTAGGTTTATCTAGACATAAGGCTCTCAATATCATATAAGGTTATATCGTTATTATCTGTAGAAAAATTGGTAACAATTAGTAGGTATTGAATGGAATATCATTTGTGTACTTAATCTATTAAAGAGCGAGCGCGGTAATATTTTGTTTATAACCATAGCAAAATAAAAGCACCCCTTTTCCACGTGGTAAGTCAACGTGGAAAAGGGGTGCTTTTATTTTTCGGTTAGAATTCTTTGCACATTCACATTTTAACAGCGTGGTATAACTTATCAACGACGTTGAAACCGCGTAACGAAAATGGATTTGGCCAGGACACCTGGCAAGGCGTAACGAGGAATTAGGCGCTTACTGAATGCCGTCCACGAAAAGGATACAGGGACGTCAGTCGTCCAGCTACAAGATAGACAGAAGATGTCCAAGCATCGCGAGCCACAACTGGATGACTTTCCGATCATTGCAAAGCGAGGGTGAACAATCGCGACAATTTCATTAGGAAGAACTTTTCTTTTTTATCCGGCCTAGCATAATATTATTTAGGCTTGGTCGCGAGTAGGGGGTGCATTCCGAAATTTCGAAGCTTCATAGTTTCGAAATTTAGGACCATTTTGCCATGTTCTGAAATTTCGAAATTGACGCTTCCAGTTTCGAAATTTCGAAACTGCTAGATAAATGTGAAAATGAAATGAAATCTATTAAATGTTACACGGATGCAAACAGGCTTACGGCCCACCTGATGGTAAGCGGTTACCGTCGCCTATTGACATCTGCAACACCTGGAGCATTGCTAATGCGTTGCCTGGCCTGGAGAAATCTTTTTGTATTTTTCTTAAAGCTCTTCATGTTGTAGGTTATAGTACATTTAAAACAAAATTTTGCCTTCATTGTGCGTTTTCCGGCGGGTACTAAGGATTTTTTTGGAAATATGTACCTTTTTTACTTAAATACACTTACACATCGAACAAAAACTCTTATTTTTTCGATCCTACATCCAGTTTCGAAATTCCGAAACTTCGAAAATCATGAGGCCAATTTCATACGTCAGTTTAGAAATTGAGAATCTATGAAACTGCAACCCCTAGTCGCGAGGAACAAGCGTAGCTTCACCTAGTTTCTAAGACGTTTCAAAGTGATCCTAGTGATTTTATTTAATTAAACGCCTTTTAACTTTGACTTCAGAAAACCGCGGCATCTAAGTCTAAAAAGTTATGTAGCATGTCACCATAACTGTTCATTGAAGTGGAAGATTTCAAAATAAAAATAGACTGTCGATCGTTGAAACACTGTGAAACCAACCTACAGTACTGGACAGAGTTACTGTAGCCGATTACTTCTATGCCCTAAGCCATATTCACCCGGCCATTTCACTTGTTTAGTAACTAGACAGCTCTATTTGGATACCTTCTGTCACAGAATAAAGATCAGTACTCTCATACTTCTGTGCAGCATTCGCGCGGCCGAGATACGCAGCGTTTATCCTATTGCCTATTGCCGTCATAATTGGATAAGTATGTTGAGCGAGTCTAAGCTGAAGTCGACCAGAACCCCGAACCTAATAGAGAATGAGTTGTTCAATAATCTGACTTTCCCATAAAGAAAAGTACAATTTATGTTACCTATCTAAGTAACTACTTAACTTTACTTAAACGTATTCACTTTAGATCAGTCAGTTCAGAGAGTTTGAGATTATTATTATTAGCAAGTATCCTGTATACTTGCTGGTTAGGGGCATAGCAATATTTTTTTAATCTCCATCAGCTACAGCTCAACAATGTGGAATTGTAGCTACTCATTCGTGATTTGAGTTTGTATCTAATTTGATTGAAGTAGTGCCGAGGACGACCGGCCTTAGTGACTTACTTGCCAACTGAGATTGTGTTAATAAATAAAAAATAAAAATAAATATTCCGGACAGATCACACACGGTCAACTGATCCCAAACTAGGCATAGCCTGTACTATGGGTACCAGCGACTGATATACATAATAGATATATATTAAACACCCAGACACAGAACAAACATCTGTGTTAGTCACAAATGTTTGTCCAGTGCGGGAATCGAACCCGCTACCTCTAGCGCAGAAGGCAGAGTTACTACCAACTGAGCTATGAGGCCTGTCAAAGGCCTAAAGGCTAAAAATAAGGCATTATTAGTAGACAAAAGAAAGCTTCCCCGCTTCATTCAAATCTAGGACTATGTTGAAAACGTGGCTGATATCCTTATCTATTTTAAAATGTGTGAGATTATAATGCTATTTAATTTTATTTTTGACTTTGAATTGATTGTTTTGTCATAGTTATAATTATTTATGTATTATTTGTATAATTCATGCTACCTATGTGACCTGTAACTCGTATATGTTATTAATAAAAAACTATGAACTATGACTATAAATTATAACATTCTCTATTGTTTATTTTTGACATGAAATAACTTTTTTATTTTTAACCTATTCTGTAAAGTAGACATTCATAAGTGCAGTGCATTATTTGCCTATTGAGAATAATATTGAATTGAATGGATAATAACCTCTAATTTCCTGGCTAGTTATCAATGGTTAATGGTTCCTAGGTAATACTCTATTTTTATCAACATTCCATGCGGCGCCATAACCCAATAAACCAACAGTTGGATTATGTTTCCAGCATAACAATCAACATCACACAAGTAAAAGTTTATCAACATCACACCCTATGTTATGAGTTTACTGATAACACTGCTCTCTACTCAAGTTATTGGATATTGGAATATAGCGAATAGTGGACTGTGATTTATTATTTTAATTGGAATCCTTGCAAATGAATCACTGTTCTTTCTATTTTTGTCAGTCAAAACACTAGTCAACCACTGAAGTATTTTTTCGTTCTCTTTAGAGTATTTTGACAAGAGCATAATTTCCAGGCGCTAGAATTTATTAACCGACTTCCAAAAGGAGGAGGTTCTCAAGTCGGCTGTATTTTTTTTTAAATTCCTATTTTTGATTTTGTGACTTTGAGTCGAGCAGCAACTATGTCAGTCCCATCGGGATCATAAATAATAACTACACTATACATCCTGCAGCAACCATAACTTAGTTTTTTTTTTTTTTTTCTATTTTTTTATTTAGGTACTTTGTGTTGCGCAGCAACTATGTCAGTCCCATAGAGAACTCATTTAAACAATAACTAAATTATACATCCTGCAGCAACCTGAATGCAGATTTGTAGATTTGTAGAGCGCAATCACGGCAACAGAGGCTACAATTGCACAGACCAATATTTCTGCATAGCAGATACCTTCACCACCCCATTTAATTTATTTCATAGTTTGATATGGTCACCTTTTTGTAGACAGACTGGTATGTGGAAGCTGTTTTGGCCCCTGATGACTTCAGAGGAAACCGTTCCATGATGAGCTGTAAAAATAAAAAACCATAATTATAATCCTACTTGTTCTTTCTTGACTTGCTAGTTGCTACACCTGAAACTTCTGTCTTACTTATAATATAGGCATCGCTCTGAATGTAGCTTTGTCAGATTGTATTTGACCTTTTACAAATTGGTCAAATTATAAATTGTACCTTTTGCTGAATGGACCATTTCAAAGTCAAAGTCAAAAGGCTTTTATTTCAATAAAATCACTAGGGTCACTTTGAAACGTCTTAGAAACTAGGTGAAGCTATGCCTGTTCCTCGCGACCAAGCCTAGAAGAATCATTTGTGAACAGGACCCAATGCCGACATGACCAATTCTGAATTTGACCTAATGCAAATGGTGGATTGGATTGGATAATATATCACAAGAAACACCTTAAATCAGAATTTTTTAATTTATGTGGCAATAAATAAACTTTATTTATAACTTTTTTTTTTTTATGTAAGTACATATTGTACTGGTTAGGGTCCAGTGATGTAAGTAACAGTTACAGTAAATTTATAGTTAGAGAATGGAAGTATTTTTTAGATTATGGTCTTATAATCGTTTTTGAATATGGATAGACTGGTGGCTTCTTTATCAATATTAGGTCATTTATTAAACAGTTATTCTCCTTAATAAGTTGTTTTTCTTCCCAAAGTTTGTTCTATTATTAAATACCCTATAATTGGATTACTATAAGCAGGCGCTGATTTAAAAGTTACGTACTAACCGTACCTTGATGCGACAAGGTAACAGCCGCCCCTCGCATTTTTTTAAGATTCCAGTTTAATTAATCTACTATCTGCGTGCGTGGTCATTCATACAAAACGTATCAGTCAAAGCTACATGCTTACCTACATTATTAATAGAGAAAATGAGTTTTTCTCGCGTGAAATCATGAATACAAAAGGAATAAAATTGGTCAAATAGCTAACCTAGTTGTTCAACGGCATCGTATTGCGGATAAACAGTAAACTGATTCCACCACAGGAATCTTCACAGTGTTAATTTATTGGGAGCACTTCACATTGAAAAACAAGTTCCTTTTTATTTTCTTTCTCTCTCAAAGGCAAGCAAGCAAGCAAAGCAAAGTGCACAGACTAGACTATGGAGTACGCAAAGTGCCTGACGGTCGTGACGGACACAAACAGACAGACGACTCTGCCTGACAGTGAGTGCTGCCAGTGCCAGACCTTTCATTCAATTGTCGGATTTTCACGTCAAAACATAGTATTTACTGAAGACCGAGAATCTGTTTACGGTATGTACAGATTGTACAATCTGAGAATTATCGTATTCCTCAGTCTGTGATTATCATTTTAGGCCAGGAGCGAATATAAAACTACATATTATTTTGACCACTTTTGACACGTCATTTTTCTTTTTGGCTGTTAAGTAATGATTTTTTTATACCATTTTCTGGTAATTAATGCTGATCTAAAAAATAAGGACGGTCAAGTGCGTCCTGAGGCTTCCCTTACCATTACCATTAGGTACATGGGAGCGGTAAATCGAGATCAAGTGTGACAAAATAATGACAATTCAAATATGTAGTCGCCACGTAATTACAAGGGTTTGAAATTATCTCAGCCAGATGGAAGTAATGTACCCTTTATAGAAGATTTTCACTTTTGCCATTTCAAAAAAATAAGACGTTCATTACCATATATTTTTACTAGCTTGCGTCCGCGTCTTCTTTCACGTGGTATCCTCTATTGAGATGTTTGCCTTTCTTATTTTTAAAATGCTGCCACAGTACTGAACGTAAAAATTACCCAGCAAAATCTCAAAAACTGCACATAATAACTTGTGCCAATTTAGAATTTACCTATCATAAATTATATGAGTATCGTTGCATCATTTCGAAAATTATGAAATCTTATTAGAGGTGACTGTACATAGTATAAAGTAGCCTTTAGGCTAATAAAAGTAAAAAAACTCGTCATATTCCAAGTTTTATCGAAATCGGCCTAACCGCTTTTCAGTTATAAATGGTGTAAATAGCCAGAGTTTGTTTTATTTTTATATAGTTTTAAGTATGTACTATAACCTTATGTAGACAAAGAACAACTTTAACCTACAGGCTCACCAGCTTGAGGCCCTTACCCGCAGGCAGCTCTACACTTTATGACTTTAACTGATTTAAATTGGTGTCAAGGCTATCATTAGACGTTGACACTGTCATTGATTGAGTACTGACAGTTCTTTGCCATTAAGGCATGAAATGAATCACACTCATTCATTACAAAGTTCGTTCGAATTAAAAAAAAATATTCGCTCTTTCTATCTATCTTTCTTTCAAATATTCATTTTTCATCCAGCCAGCAGCAGCAGCGCCCAAAGAAGTGAGGCACTGTGATATTAGGTATAAATCATCATCATCATCCACAGCCTGACTTACACCCACTGCAGGGTATAGGCCTCCCTTTGTATGTGCCATTCTCCTCTATCCTGTGCAAGCCTCATCCAGCTGCGGCCCGCGATGCTTGCGATATCGTCTGCCCATCTCGCTGCTGGACGACCAATGTTCCGATATCCAGTTATTATAGCGGATCTCAAATGGAGTTGGGCAGGACACCAGGCCCCCAATTCTACTAATTCAATGACTTGAAAATGATAATCGCATGATAATGATCGCACCATTATCATTCAGTTACGATTGTCGCCACCTTCGTTTTTTGGATTTCATTGGTCCATTGGTTCCACAATGACTGCCATTGAAATACGACTGTGATAGCGGAATACCAAAAGTGTCAGAAGTGGTCATATTGCCATTGAACCATTGCCATTTTGAAGCCATTGAATTAGTAGAACTGGGGGCCTGGCAAGGCGTGGTGATGACAGGTGGAGTAAGGCGTTAACTAAATGGTGTCCAAGTATAATGGTTATGCAAATCAAATTAGCAGGGAATCGCGTTGTAACCAAAAAGCCCGCTTTATGCAGTACTGCCCAGTACTGTCGTTTACGTAACAGCTTTTTGACAGCGCATTGGTTAATTATTTGTGGTGACCTAGCGTGAAATTTTCGCTAACTCGGCTTAGTTCATTGTTTTTCTGAAAACGGCTCAACTGTAGGTTACCTACCTACACTCATTCTAAGGTACTTAAAAAAAAGTTTTTTTTTGCATTCGACCTCTTTTTATTTATTTATTTATTTATTATTTTACTCTTTGGGTACTATAGGTACCTACCTACACAGTCTCGCGTACCTACTACCTATCTATCGTGCACGGAATCGTCACTTGTCACGCAACTCGAATATCGGCAATCGGGGTCAACAGCAACACGCAGATACAAACAAGCGCTCTGCACTATACTTACCAACTATTTAGGAACCTTACCTACCCAAAGGCTTCGCAGTGAGGAGCAACCTTGATTATCTACAAATAAATGTTTATATTATTTAAAAAGAAAGAAGACGTAGTGATGAGGATTGAGAAAGGTATGCTGAGATGGTTTGGTCATGTAGAGAGAATGAACGAAAGAAGATTGACGAAACAGGTGTACAAGGCGAGTGTGAATGGGACCGTTGGAAGGGGAAGACCTAGGCGTACGTTTAGTGACCAAATCGGTGACGTTTTGGAAAAAGGCCAGGTCAAGAGTACCCTAAACCGACGAGCATGTATGAGGAATGTGATGAGAGTGAATGAAGCAAATAAGGTATGCCAGGATCGTAGCAAGTAGAAAACCGTGGTCTCTGCCTACCCCTCTGGGAAACAGGCGTGATTTTATGTATGTATGTATGTATGTATGTAAATTTTTATCCGGTAACTACTTATGTATCTACCTATTTAGACCAGCAGGTCTGCCCAGAAAACGTTGGACTGACGAAATTCAAAATTCACAGAGAACCAATGGATGACTGTGGCTCAAAACAGAGACGAATGGCAATAACTGGAGGAGGCAACAACATGTTGACGACCTCAGTGGCGCAGCGGGGATCTCTATTTTCCGACCCCGTGCACACTTGGGCTCTCAGTTTTCCGACAGAAGACTCAGTGCGCGAGTCCTAATCGCACTTGACCATCTTTATTCGAATAAGTTCCTGGCAACGACGTGTGTATCCCTGCAGCAGTAATTTATAAAATAAAAAAATAAAAAATAAAAAATTTTTATTTCGGACGACCAAAATCCATAATTTGTTAATAAAATTATATAAAAAGAACTTATAATTAGGGTTAGTACTTAATGCTAAATAATTAAATTAAACATTTCAGTAGATCACTCTCCGCACGAAGCAGTGCCACGTGGGAGAGGTGATCCTGCCAGCAATCGTTTGAAGGATGATATTGGGGCTATATATATTTATGTCCACAACCTAGCGACTTGGGAATCGAACCCGCGAATCATCCGCATCTTGCTGCTCAGCTGCTCTTGCTATCTTATTATCGGCGCGCGCGCACGATTCCTGCAGTTCATTTAGTTGCGAAACCGCGAGCGTGCAGAGTGCGCATGTGTGGCGCGCCTTAGCGGATATAGTGCGCGCGAGTTCACGATCGTTGCCAAACATAAACCTGGTATGTTTTATTTAAATATATACCTAACTAGCTTGTGCCATTTTTTTTTTTTTTTTTTTTTATTTAGCTCGCATGGTACCCACGTAAAAAGTAGCCTATTGCTAATTTAGGCAAAAAACTTTATCTATACCAAGTTTCATCTAAATCGGTTGTGCCGCTACGGCGTGATTGAACAACAAACATCGACACAAACTTTCGCAATTATAAATTATTATGCTATCTCCTAGCAACCGTGCATTTTCCGGGATAAAAGGTAGCCTATGTCATACTCTGACCCCTAAACTACCACTAGGTATGCAAAAAATCATGAAAAACTAAAACAAATCCATACCACGGGAACCGTTAATTTTTCCGGGATTAAAACTAGCCAATGTGTTATTCCAGCCTATAAGCTATCTCTGGGCCAAATTTCATCCAGAAAAATCATTTCTTTCTACTTAACAGTCATTGTTTTCAATTGCCTCGCAGAAAGTATAAAAAGTAGAGTATGCATCGCGGGCTTAAATGTGTATTTGTCTTGGGCAATCTTGAACCCCGAGAACGAGGGATTCTAAGGCAAGAATCCTGAGTACGAGTAATATAGCGCCCGGGACATAATTCACTACTTTAAGCCTTTGTGGGTGAAATAGGAGTTGAAAGTTTGTATGGGCAATCCATAATTTAGGGATCTGAAAACTAATATTTAGGCTTTTAGTAAGAAATAAAGAAATACGTGTTTCAGCATTTTCGCAAAATCATCCCGTAATGAAAAGTAGGGGGTGAAAATTAATATGGATGCGGACGAAGTCGCGAGTGACAGCTAGTTGAAATTTTCAGTCTTCTAAGTTCTATGTAGGTACTTACTACTCTAGGTAAAACATTTATAATCTATACTTTTTGTACATAGATTGGTTAAGTATATATATAAGATAATACCATCTCTATCCGTCCGACAGTCCAACATGACATTCACAGAGTACCTACATATTATTAATTAATAATTATAAATTTTTAATAGGTAGGTACTCAATAAAACTTAATAATTACAAGTAATTATATAATAAGAAATAAGGTATTTAATTAGCTACCTGTGTAGGCTAAATAGATGATACCACCTAGTAAAATAATAAGATCTGTAATTTATAATACTCTCTAGAAGTGAATGAATAAATTATTATTATTATAGTTAGTTACAACATATAGAAATACGAAATTGATAAATGAGTAATTTGTGTGATATACTTACAGTTTTTTTGAAACGAATACAGAAGGGTTTTGTCGTTGAGCGACCACACCAGCCAAATAAACACTACCATGAACACAAACACAAAACATAAGAAAAAGAGGGAAATAAATAAACAGGATTCATTCCAATTCATTCCATAACTTATTTCGTACACCATAAACATTTTAGGTAGGTGGTGGTGGGTACCTACATAAAATGTTTATGAGTCATAACAAAAAATCTTCAATTAAAATGTTCAAATAAATCAATCATGCGTATTGTAAGTATTGAACTACATACAATACAATTACTTCTTATATTATATTATAGCAATGCATATGTTTTTAGGGTTCCGTAGGTACGTCATTTGGGAAAAACAATTGTCTGTCAAAACCCTTTTTCTCCGAAAAAGCTAATGGTATTTATACCGTTACGGCATAATTGAACAACAAACATCCAAACATCCACACAAACTTTCGCATTTATAATATTAGTAGGATAGGATAGTAGGTATTACTATCCTATCCTGTAGTGGATGTTTGTTGTTCAATTACGCCGTAACGGCTCAACTGATTTCGTTATAACTTGGAATAGATAGATTATGGTATAAGACAAGTGTGTTAAGGTGGTGATTACCGCTGAGGCGTCATTGAGAACCGACCCGTAAGGAGAGACGAGGACGGTAATCATCAATACACAAGTGTATCTTACGACGTTTTTCAACACACTTGAGAATAAAATAATAATAAGCTTAACTGTAAAAACGAGTTGTGATTTTTATTATTTATTTATTTATTTAATCTTTAATGCACACAAAAAACAATGTACAAAAGGTGGGCTTAATGCCAAGGCATTATCTACCAGCCAGCGTGATTGGGTAGAAACAGGACGTTGGCGAGCGACAGATTGTTTAACTTAACTAAAAACTATACTATATATTTAAATATGTATATATATATATATATATATATATAATACACTGCAATAGATTAACAGATAGTACAAAACAGTGTTTTATTAACATGTAGTGTAGATGTTCTTAAGGAAATGTTCACGAGTTAATCGTTTAAATGAATCCTTGGAGTTTTCGCAATGGCGGGATAGATTATGCAGTTTTCATAAGCGCGCGCATCTTCTTTCTTCTTACATCTGGCGACAGCCATAGACTAAAAGAATTGAGTTTTTTTTCCTTTTGCGCCCGTTCCTTTTTTTTCTGAACATTATCACACATGTTGTTGCAACTCAACCAATATAAAAATAGAAAAATACAGCCGACTTGAGAACCTCCTCCTTTTTGAAGTCGGTTAAAAATAAAATAACTCACGTTTGTGATTAATAGCAACGAAAAAGTCACAGTTTGATTACAGATATCATTATGTGCCTAATTGCGGTGAAATTAGAGCCACTTTATGAGCAAGTCCTTTCATTTAGTTTGTTTTTTGTATGTGTTTTCTGTGTACAATAAAGAATAAAGTGTGTTGAAAAGTTCTTTACCTAGAATAGCTTAAAGACTACTTTTCTAACCATGTCATTGGTTTGTAAAATATAAAAAAAAATTAACAAGAAATAATAAGATAACCCGTATCTCAGTGATTTTACATAATTATCTACGTATTATGATGTGTGTAGTACCAAAGATAATTTATAGTAGAAAGGTTGGTAATACTACCTATGACCAAACGCAAGTGAAACCGCGCAGTTACAGCTAGTCTAAAATAATGTTACTAAACATTCGTTTGGAAAATGATATGCCTACCACTTCTCGGATAAATCTTTGGGTCAAACTATATACCATCGCATGCTTCAGCGTCGCTCCCATACTAAAAACGTGTTAACCGTGTAAGAGCATTTAATGTTTCTTCATTCTTTATTGTACCTACACAAGAAAAAAACAGATACATAAATTAGAACGAGAGGTATGTACAAAGGCGAGCTTAACTCTAAAAAGAGTTTTCTTCCGGCAAACTTTTGAGGCTAGAGAGACGTGCTTATAGAGGGAGGTTCGTGCACCTACAATGTTTGATAGAATATTATATTTATAAACGTACATATACCTATTAGTATTACTATACGATAAATACCTACCTGTTCAACAATATAAATTTAATTTGATAATATATATATATTATATATATATTTACAGAATTTACAAGGAAAGGTAGTGCTCTTTAATTTTCCTCTTTAAGACATTGACAGATGGTCTATCACGAATGACATGCGGGAGAGCATTCCATAACCTCACTACCAGGACGGTAAGGGAGCCGCCGTAACAACTGCGGGTTTTTAAAAGAAGGGATGTAGTGGATCTGCACGACTCACTGTAGTACTCGTATACCACAGGTACCTAAATAGATACACCTAGGGACGCACACAGGCTCGCCAACGATATATGGCATGCTAGCTTCTCCCCGCGGCTTCGCTCGCGTGGTACCTACATAAAAAGGAACCTATATGCTATTCTAGGTAAAGAACTCTCAAGTTTCAACGAATTCGGTTGAGCCGTTACGGTGGCGTGATTGAACCACAAACATACAAACATTTTCACAAACTACGCATTTATATTAGTTGGATATTATATGTAGTGGGATACATATTCAATAATATTATTATTAAAGAAGGATACACAATTACGACAAAATTATACTTGAGACCACTGAATGAAATAAATTATGAGAGAGTGCGATATACAAGGTGATTCATAATATGTATTCCATCCCGAAAGGGGCTTATTCTAGAAGCAATTAGCAATAAAGTTTGTTCTACGACTTTTGGAAATTCGACATTTTTCATTGAAAAAACTCTATGTGAAAATAAGCCTATTGTCTACCTATGTGATGGTAACCATGCGCATTGCTGAAGTTTGCTCACAAATATAACTCAAGTCCTTACTTTCCTAAATTATTGTGCTGTCAAGGCTATGCCTAAGCTGTACCTATCTAATCTTTGTGACAATTTCGTAGGCTTATGTATGTAACAAATGTGCCAAATTTCAAGTAGGTACCCAATACCTATCACTAATACATGGCTTAAGGTAACCTTTCATGAGCTTGTCTTAGAAACAAGACAAGGACACACATCAAGCTGATCAACCGGCGGGGAGACTTTTAGAGTCTACGCGTGACCAAAATGCTGGCTTTTACTTCGGTCAGCGAATAAGCATTGCCATACAACGTGGCAATGCCGCCAGTATTTTGGGCACGCTACCATCTGGTGGCGACAGGGATCGACTGGATTTTTTATGACACCTTAAAACCTTACCTTAAAAAAACCGTCAATTGAAAAGGTAGGTCCTGAAATTAATGCAAACATTAAGACTTTTAAAAATCGAATTTACAAGTTGATAATTATTCGTGTTAGAGTGTTTTTTTTTTAATTTTATAAATAAAAAAACATACTTGAAGTAAAGCCACATTAAAAGGCCACATTTGCTTGCTTATGTAGAGCAACTTTATTTGATTGAATCCCATTACAATCCCTGTCCCATTATTAAATTATATCGTCATTTTAAGAATGTGAATGGGACCGTTGGAAGGGGAAGTCGTCGAATCGTTTAGTGACCAAATCGGCGTGTGTATGTCTACAGCTTACACATAACGAATTTCTGAATTCTGAGTATGCAAATATTTAGTGCATAATTGGTGCAATCTGAAAATCCAATTCAAAATTTAGGTGCCAAAGAGGTTTCTGAGATATGAGCCAAAAACTATGTGTCAGCTGGAGACCCGGGTCTACAGCTTGCACATCCAGTACTGCCAAACGGCTGACGCGAGAGCTTTGAAAACTAGCCAGATATTTAGTGCCAAATTAGTGCCAAAGGTACTAAAAATTTCAGGCCTGTAGCTTAAAAGGTTTCAGAGATATGAGCCAAAAACTATGTGTCAGCTGGAGACCCGGGTCTACAGCTTGCACATCCAGTACTGCCAAACGGCTGACGCGAGAGCTATGAAAACTAGCCAGATATTTAGTGCCAAATTAGTGACTAAGGTACCAAAATTTTCAGGCCTGTAGCTAAAAAGGTTTCAGAGATATAAGCAAAAAACTATGTGTAAGCTGTAGACCCGGGTCCCCAGCTTACACATTTCGTTACGCCAAACCGCTGATCAGAGGGCAATAAACTTTAGGCAGGATTTTAGCTCATAATTAGTGCCTAAGGTACCAAAAATTTCAGGCCTGTAGCTGAAAAGGTTTCAGAGATATAAGCAAAAACAGTTTTCCCGCCAAAAAATTCAAATAAAGTTATTGAAAATCGGCTCATTGCGGCGTTGCCACTTCGCTTCAAACGACTTTAAACTTTATTTACATGTCACGAAGATTGATTTTGGTATTTGATCATTAAAAAAGTTAATTTGGTTTGTTGAGTTTAGTCTAGGAGCTCGGAGGATAAAATAGTTTTCAGCCAAAACATACCCAGTGCTGCCATCGATGTACCTTGTGTGTCGTACCTCGAAAAAGAGAGATTTATCTTTTACTTCAGTGAACTAGTGTATGTATACAAAATGTTCCGGAATTAGTATATACACATCAACGATAAGTTGAATGACCTCCCTTTTGGATACTTACCTATTAGAGGACATGTATCACAAAAATATTTTATCATTTTGCAGAAGTCCACTGCTGAACATAGGCCTCCCATAAAGAGTGCCACGACGAACGGTCTTGAGCCATTTCCATTCAGTGAATTACAGTAACCTTCGCAATGTCGTCGGTCCATAGGGTGCGGGGCCTTTCAACACTGCGTCATTCGGTGTGTGGTCGGCGTTCGTAACTTTTTGGTGCTGGCAACGCGCACTGACTGTAGGCTTTCGTCTTGAGGCTCTCTGTGGTAGGTATATTATATGCGACGAAGATGAAGTTTTCCAAACGCTGGCTATGGATAGAATTGGCTGGATATAGATAAAACAGAATCGAAACTATTATGTAGGAGGTATCTTTAACCTATTGAAGTCCACTGGACATACTGTACCTACCTCTAATGTAGGTAAGTTACTAACATTTGTTAGTTACTAGCATAATTTTTGTGATACCTACACATCTTCTTATTAGGTAGTATCTTCATCTTCTGAATTTGTTGTACTTCTAACCTAGCCGTTATTTCATATGTAAGATAGGTGTCGATCGATCTAGATAAAATAAAAATATATTGTAAGTAATTGGTTAGTACCTACCTACATAATTTGTTACTTCGATTGAAGTTCCATAGATTTTCAATTTCGAAACTGACGTATTAAATTGGCATCCATTGTAGCCATCATCATCATCAGCCCACACTAGTCCACTGCTGGACATAGGCCGACCCTAATACGCGCCACTAAGCCCTATGTCCGGCCATTCTCATACACTTTCTGCCCGCGCCACCGCCCCGCATTTCATAGATCATTGCTCCGCCTAGCCACACACTAAAACAGAAATAAAAGTCTGTCAGAAGAAGTCAGGTAAGGTATTTAGGTTAATCAAGATACCTTGGTAGGTAGGTAGGTAGCACATATGAAAGTTGGATATGCAGGTATCTATTAGGTACTACCGTGACGTATTTGCTCATTTTGTTCATATCTAAGTTGGCTAGGAAATTATAGATGGTAGTTACCTATTACCTAGGTACTAGTTATTTACCTATCTATAGTTTTTTGACGTGTTTTATTACGCATTTAGGCTATTTAGTTCTACCTAAGTTTGGTTAGCTCTAGGTACTAGGAAGCCATCTATTACTTTCGTGACGTGTTTGCATAATATTATACAATCCTACGTACTTTATGTAAGGTACTTACTTATGTAGGTCTAGCTAGGTATAGGTACCAAGTATTTATTATACCTAGGTACTACGTACCTACACTTTGTACCTAGACCTACCAAACATAGGGAAGTAGGTAGGTACCTCACATAAGGTAGGTAGATATGAACCATTTATAAACCACGTCACGAAAGTAATAGATGAGTAGGTTCCTATGTGACATGATGAGTAGGTTCCTATGTGACATGATGAGATATGTGACTCCGCCGTCTAAAGCTAGGTGGCTTCGGTTTATTGGAAAAATTATTGCAATAAAATGCTGTGAATGCGCACCCCAACGCGGGACGTCAGTGCAGATCTTATTCCCCCATTTAGAATTAGATGCTGTGAATATGGCTGGCTGTACATTATCAGAGTGTCCACGTCCTTACAGGCTGCCCGATATTGTACAGGCGCGTAACATTATCGTGTCATTCTTTCCTTCTTGAAGTTTGCATTTTTTTATGCTTTTCCCTTTCGGGCTGGCTGTGGCATCTTATTCCTGCCGCCAAGTCTTTTGCTCTCAAATCGAGAGGCTTATGTATGTTTAAAGTATATATCATGTAGGTTAAAGAATTCAGAAGCTTAGATAGGATAAGATGATGAAGTATCACTAAAATTATGCTGGTAACTAAAAAAGAAAAGGCGTCAAAATCTAAAAATAAACAAACATTTTGTAGTTATAATATTATAATAATACCTACTATAGTTTTTATTTGGTACATCAAAGTTTCTAAGTGGTAGCGGTGGGTAACTCACTCAAAATACCTGAGCTGCAAATCAGCTCGCAGCTCGCGCTCTTGAACCGCGCAAGTAGATCTATGAATGATTTCAGATGAATCAGGTAAAGTGAAGCAAACAATGCAATAAGGTACTAGCAATCAGTTCATCAAACGGGTCAGCTTTTCTAATATGGGCTTAATAGTGTTGAAAATAATACAAATTGTTGTCGTATGAAATCGTTTCTAATCAGGGTCAGGGTCGCATGAATCGCAGATGAAGTAGAACTACTTTGAGCCGTTGAGCTGCTTCAGCTGCTTGGGAGCGGCGTGATCCATTTACCTGCGGCTCAGTACCCTGTGATTCGATCTGGATGCGTGTTCTGACTCGAGTTCATCATCATCATTCCAGCCGTTTGAAGTCCACTGCTGAACAGCGGCCTCCCCCACAGATTTCCGGAGTGACTTCCTGTGATGGGGGTGGGGGGAATTTGAAAATCTTTGTGAAAATAGGAGAAGCTGCTGCCCATCCCTTACTCGCCTGCCTAGTACGACATCCACGGGTAGGAGGTTAGGAGGGGCCTATTCTTCAGCCGGGGCCGCCACGGTCACTGACTCGAGTTATCCTCCTCTAATTAGTGGTAGGTACACTATGTACAGCAGTGGACTCAAATAGGTGATGATGATGATACTTACACAATGGTTTCGATTCTGTTTTATCTAATGGCCAGCGTTTGGAAAACTTCATCTTCATCCCTTAAAATATACCGCAGAGCGCCACAAGCAAAAATTTAGCGCGATCGGGGCCTAGATTTGTGGCATTGTATTGTTTCCTATTAACATGTAAGTACTCGTAGTGTGCGAGCTGACTAAACCTCTGGTTTCTTCATGATGTTTACCTTAAACCATTTTGGCGATCTACTCTCAAAAATTATAACAACCAAAATAACGAACGCGTCACAATATTATACGTAAGTGCCTCGTTATAATGACTAAATAAAAGTTTTTATCAATAGAGTCATATTGAACTAAAAAGCTAATGAGGGTGTGCAAAAAAGTGTAATGACGGTCGATTTTTTTATTACAACGATCTGCGACTCTAAGAAATAGTTCTTTCAACCTCTACACTTATTTCGTCGCTGTAAGTAAAGTACCGCTGGCGCAGCGGTTGAGGCGGTGGACTCAATAATCGTCAGTAACGACGTGCCCTGGATCGAATCTCTTCATCCAAATCGACTTTTTGCGTTTTCTGATCGTTCCAGTGACTGTACCAGAATGCCCCAAACAAGAAACCAGGTTGCCGTAGAATTAGAAAATTGACCGCTGAAATACAAAAAGCACAAAACTTTAATTTGAAGCTTCTAAAGGAACAAGACGACTGCGCGAAGGCTTATAAAAATCTCTTGGCGCAAAATGGGTCACTCAAAGTAGCACTCAAAAAAAAAAAAAAAAAAAAAGCTAAAAGAGATGATTGAGCGACGAACTGCAGATCTCAATGAATATGAAGAAGCATTAAACGTAATACGTTTGCACGAAAATAATGCAGCGCTGTTCGAACAACTACAAAAAACGCTCCTGTTGGAAACCAATGAGAACACCCAAATACTTAATGAAGAATTGGACAATTTAATAAGCCAAATAATTGAGCTCCAAAGTGAAAACATAAAATTAAAAAGTTCTAGACACACCGTAGATATTAAAACTGCAGCAAAGACCAAGAACTTAAGTAAAAATAGAATAACATTGAATAAACAAGTGAAACATGATAAAGACTCACAGAATAGAAAGAAAAATACAAAAAAAATTAGTAGCGAAAAAAGGGAAGACAAAAACAAGACGGACTAAAACGAGTGAATCAATAGCAACAAAACAGGTCGTGACAATAAAGAATAAAGAAGACAACGGGATTACTACGAGAATAGGACTTCGATCCGTAGAGAAGCTAACGACAGAGGAGAACACTGGAAACCAAACGAATAACAGTACCCAAAACCATGAACCCAGACATAAGTCTGGGCTATAAAGCTATAAAGCTGTAAAGCTATAAAGCTGAGAATACCGCCGTAATTTCACAAAATAGACCTAAGAAAATGCTAATATTGTGCGATACATACGGAAAATCTCTTGGAGAATTTATACACTTACATAATAATGACTACCAATCTGTTCTATCCATTTGTAAGCCAGGTGCTCCTATCAGAGAGATTATAAATAACTTGCCGACACTGACAAAGAATTTGACTCAGGGCGATGATGTCGTCGTGATTGCCTCTGACTTCCATCATCAATCAAGACGTAAGTCTACGAGATACGATTACATCGATGGCAGCACTGGGTATGTTTTGGCTGAAAACTATTTTATCCTCCGAGCTCCTAGACTAAACTCAACAAACCAAATTAACTTTTTTAATGATCAAATACCAAAATCAATCTTCGTGACATGTAAATAAAGTTTAAAGTCGTTTGAAGCGAAGTGGCAACGCCGCAATGAGCCGATTTTCAATAACTTTATTTGAATTTTTTGGCGGGAAAACTGTTTTTGCTTATATCTCTGAAACCTTTTCAGCTACAGGCCTGAAATTTTTGGTACCTTAGGCACTAATTATGAGCTAAAATCCTGCCTAAAGTTTATTGCCCTCTGATCAGCGGTTTGGCGTAACGAAATGTGTAAGCTGGGGACCCGGGTCTACAGCTTACACATAGTTTTTTGCTTATATCTCTGAAACCTTTTTAGCTACAGGCCTGAAAATTTTGGTACCTTAGTCACTAATTTGGCACTAAATATCTGGCTAGTTTTCATAGCTCTCGCGTCAGCCGTTTGGCAGTACTGGATGTGCAAGCTGTAGACCCGGGTCTCCAGCTGACACATAGTTTTTGGCTCATATCTCTGAAACCTTTTAAGCTACAGGCCTGAAATTTTTAGTACCTTTGGCACTAATTTGGCACTAAATATCTGGCTAGTTTTCAAAGCTCTCGCGTCAGCCGTTTGGCAGTACTGGATGTGCAAGCTGTAGACCCGGGTCTCCAGCTGACACATAGTTTTTGGCTCATATCTCAGAAACCTCTTTGGCACCTAAATTTTGAATTGGATTTTCAGATTGCACCAATTATGCACTAAATATTTGCATACTCAGAATTCAGAAATTCGTTATGTGTAAGCTGTAGACATACACACAAATCGGCGACGTTTTGGAAAAAGGCCAGGTCATGAGTACCCTAAACCGACGAGCATGTATGAGAAATGTGATGAGAGTGAATGAAGCAAAAGAGGTATGTCAGGATCGTAGCAAGTGGAAAACCGTGATCTCTGCCTACCCCTCTGGGAAACAGGCGTGATTTTATGTATGTATGTATGTATGTCATTTTAAGAAAAAAGCAAATAAGTAGGTAAAATAAGTTGCATTTATCCAGTTGAAATAATCGTTTTGTCATCGTCATCACTCTGTAGGTACTCAGAGATTATGAATTAATTTTCAACAATATTCTCAATTCATGTTGTTCAAAGTCATGTAAGATTATTTTCTATGTTTTCTCGACGACTTTTCTCCAGTTTTTTGCAGTGCCAGCATTTTTTCAGTGCTGAAGGATAGCTCAATATTATTATGAACTGCATGAACTTTTATTTGTGCACAAAAAAACTCGATAGCATAGTCAATGTATTCAACTTTTCGACCCGAACAAAAAATCGAATGAAATCTTTCAATTTTTTGGGTAACATCCTTAGTGACACGACTTGACACGAGTATACTGACGTAAACTTGTAACGACGTTCGGTTTATTTAAAATTTTTCTTTTTATAATTTTAAAAAGGTTTATTAGTTAAAAGAAAATTGTGAAATTAATGGATTTAGATATTCCTTCTTAATATACAAATAAATATATATTTCATATTTGAGAAATTTCGTCCAATTGTGCCGTTATATTATTGAGAAAATGTATAATATTGTGTGGCCGCCGTTACAAGTTTATTTTGATGAAGTGTCAAATTCCCGTCTAAAATGGCTTATAAGCGTGGCCGCACTGTAGGTTTTCATCAAATTGACAATCTCCTCTTTTTTTTTGTAGCGAAAATATATCCAATTAGCTTCCGCCCGCGGCTCCGCTCGCATGGTACCTACATAAAAAGTAGCCTATATGCTATTCCAGACTATAATCTATCTCTGTACCAAATTTCATCCAAATCCGTTCGGCCGCTTAGCCGTAATTGAAACACAAACATCCAAACATCCTCATAAACTTTCGCATTTATAATATAAGTAGAATTAAAATCAAAGTAATTCTAAGTAATTCCAAAAATAAAATCAAAGTAGGATAAATGCATGAGATTTCTGCGAAGTACGTGTGGATTAACTTACAAAGATAGAGTAAGGGACAGTTTGATAAGAAAGCGTTGAAGTGTGAAAGAAGACATAGTGTCGAGGATTGAGAAAGGTATGCATAGCTGGTTTAGTCATGTAAAGGATGAACGAAAGAAGATTGACGAAACCGGTGTTTATGGCGAGTGTGAATGGGAGCGTTGCGCGTTGAAAGGGGAAGACCTCGGCGTACGTTTAGTTACCAAACCGGTCTCCAAACGGATTTTCCATTCCGAAATTTAAGTGCGCTATACCAGTGCTAGAGTGGATCCCACTGGAAGGGAAACGGAAACAAGGTAGACCGAAAAGAAGATGGAGGGACATATTTACACAAAGATGTGGACCGGAATGGAGGAAGGCGAGGGAATGGGTTTTATGGAGGGATTTAGGGGAGGCCTACGCCGTGGAGGCGATTACTGCGGAGGATTTAGACTAGAGAATTGGATAAACAGTGAAATTAATATTAAGAAAATAAGTGAAGTTAAATTTGATAATATATGTTAGTTTAATAAGTGGTGGAAATAAAAGGCTTTTTTATTATGCTAGTGCTCTCAAACGGTGAAGGAAAACATCGTAAGGAAACGATGCGAAGATATGTGACATGTGCACGAAAGGAGCCTCTAAGAGGCGCACTTTAATCCTTTCACTACACTGATTGCTTCACCGATGGTCATAGGCCCTTTTCAGGGCCACCATACCTCAACCTGGTCACTGACCTAATACAGGATGACCAAGAAAGATTCAGTGACACGACAAGAAGAAGGAAAAAAAAATATATAAATTGTCAAACTCGTAACATTGCAAAACAACGCAAGACGATGCAATCAGTCAGCTGTAGGCGGGCAGAATGACCCCCGCTCGCCTTGTATAAGGTCGAGGCGAACAAGCTTAAATAACACCCACCCAACAGTCTCACTGACCCCACACTAGGATTCCCTGTGTCGTGGGTATCAGAAACTACGAGTACCATGGTACTACAACACCCAGCCGCGGTCGTGCAGTGCACGATCGGGTTCAAACCCACAACCGAAAAATTTAAGTGCGCTATGCTAGTGCTCTCAAAAATGGTGAAGGAAGACGTCGGTCGTGAGGAAATCTTTTATTTATTTTCGATTTATTTATTTATACATTCAGAATTACAAATTCTTGTCCTAGAAACAAAAAATTAGAAAGCATGATTTACAAATTTTAATAATTTCTCTTTTTATTTTAATGTGATAACCCACACTAAAGGAATACAATGTTTTATAATATCCCAAAAACTCCGTCGGAGTCGAATTTTTAATATATTATAAAAAAAATATTTATAATATTAGTAGGATAGTAGGATGCCAAAAGTTTGTGAGGATGTTTGTTATTCAATCACGCTGTAACGGCACAACCTATTTCGTTGAAAATTCGAAATTTTGTATAGATAAAGTTCTTTAACTAGAATAGCATATAGGCTAATCTCAAAGGAGGTTCGACGCGAGCGAAGCCGCGGGCGGAAGCTAGTTGTCCATACTATTGTAACATTTCTATGCATCAATCAACTGCAATTGTTTGATTACCTAAGGACAAACTGAATTCAAACGCGTAGGCGTGTTGTCCTGGTACCTTCGTACGACTCACGTCCACGGAAGGTTGTGTAGAACATACACATCGGTAAATCCCAGACTTCCTAAAGCCATGTTCAAACGGCTTGCGATATGTCCTTGTTAAGTCATATAAAATTCGTTTCAAAATGATGCTTACCTCTATCACAGATAACATAATACTATACTCTCTATCCACCACAGATAACATATTACAATACATAACATAATACATAGCCTCTACCGAATAAGGTCAATTTTGAGTTAGGTAGATATATAAGGGTGTGCCTTATAGCTTAGTGAAATCGCAAGACCCTTTGTTTATTCAACTTTATTAAGAAGATCTAAGGATGCCTAATTTTTAAATTCATAATTATTATCATATATATCCAATTTTTTCTCGTACATTTAATAAGAGTAGGTAATTATTAAGATAATTAAAAAAACATGGAAAAATATGAAAAAAAAACATGTTTCAAAATTTCATTTATTTTTTTGCTCTTGTTTTTTCTTTTTGATAATGGAATAAGCCCCTTTCGGTTAATACCTATACATAGGTTACCTACATAGCATTAATCACCTTGTAATGCGTCTGCCATCTATCATAAATCTCTTTTCTCTCGATTCTTTTGATATGGACAGAAGTAGGTAGAAGTAGTATTGTTAAATATAATAATATATTTTTTAAAAGAAGTTGTTAAGTTTAAGCGACGCGTGACCCGAGAGCTGGCTCTTATTTGGCCCAGCGAATTAGCATTGCCATCCAGCGTGGCAATTCCGCCAGCGTCTTGGGGACGCTTCCGACTGGTAGTGATCTGGATCAGTTGAGCTATCTATAGATCGTTTGTAACGGTCTTTAGATGGCTCAACTGTTTCTTGTGTATTTTGTAAATATTAACTTGTATTAGTTTTAAGTTTCTTTCTGTAAGAAGTTGTAATATGCCCATTATGGTTTTTGTTAGGTAGGTACATGCTGTAGAGTATAGGTTCAGTTTGTTGAGCACACTTTCAAAATGCGGGACCTAAAACCTGTATTGAAAGCTGTTGGGTTGACCTCACGTCCTGCCTTGTAATGATATTTAAAAGAATACCAAGGTATCAGAAGGTACAGTAGGTATTTTTACTTCTTATAAAAGTTAGAACGACTGTCAGTGTCATGATTCCTCCGATTGGACATGTTCTTAGCGCAAATTACCCGCTCTTACAACGGAACGATCGGAACGGTCTTGTTGAGCCGTATTAATAGGTAACAAGCCAGTATTATTTCCTAAAGTTTATACAGCTTGCGGTGCTAGTCAGCCGTACCTAATTTGTACAGTTGGTAGAGGTCTCGGTAGCTCATATTGAACAAAGCAGTAACCTTCTCACGTGTCGCAGTGATCACTGTTCAAGGCTAAGAACTCGGGAAAATGGACGTTCATTTTCCGCGACGCACTGCTTGTACCTAGTTGCAAATATTTGTTCTAGCAGAATATCAGTTTTGTGTCGATTTTTCCTTCTTGCTCCTAGGACGGTATGTTCTAACCTCAACTGAGCAAAGGCCTCCACTTTTACTTAGTCAAACAACGAGTTTGCGGGCAAGCTTAGAGAGTCTTATATAAAACCCAGCGAGACGGCGACGCGGACCTGACGGAGATGGCGGGATGAGCTCGACAGATGGCGGACTGTTGACGTGGCACAGGATCCCGATGTCTGGAAATATTGGGGGAGGCCTATGCCCAGAAGAGCGGGGACACTATCAGCTGAAATTTTATAGAAATCTCGATCAGCCAAGTGCCCTGCCTCGGAATGAGGACTAGAACAGGTCTTCTAAAATAATAAGACTAAAAAATAAATAAAATAAATAGCCGGTAAATAGGGCCGTCAGCTCCTTCAAACCACGCAAAGCCTATGGAGAGGATACTACCAATTCTTTTACAACCGGGAGTCGCGTCCTTTATCCATATCTGATCAAAGTTTTTAAGGAGGAGTCTCGCCTGATGGCACATATATTATCAGAACAATGGACTTATTGCAAAGGTATATTATACCTAAGTGTTTAATATATATCTATTATGTATATCATTCGCTGGTACCCATAGTACAGGCTATGCCTAGTTTGGGATCAGTTGATCGTGTGTGATCTGTCCGGAATATTTATTTATTTATTTATTTAAGAAGGACATAGCCAAAGTCCTTCAGACTAATTTCTGCCAATCAATCTCTAGCATTATGCAGAACTCTCAAGGTGGTCAGTGACTGGTGCAGCAACAGCGACCTCGTATCGTTATATTCACTAACAAGCGCAAGCTTTTAATTATTATGTATTTGGGCGTCACAATAAACCTAAAAAATTCTTGCAAAAAGCTAAAATGGGGCCTAGTTGCCGATTTCTGGCAACAGCTGGGGTATGAACCCTAATATTGCATTGTGGGACTACCATTGTAAGGCCGATAATCAAATACTCCTCCATGGTATATGGTATGACAAGGTCTTTCAATAAACTAGGCAGGCTGCAAATCATGCGTAATGACACTCAATGTACTGCTTGTTCTACCGCCTCTTCACTTATACATGTATAAAGAACCGAACGCTGGAATGTATCGGGCAATCCCCCAAGGCAGGAGTAGTTCCGCAGACGAGACTCAATGCTTATTCTCAATTCTGCAATGACCTAACATGATAATATTAGTTTTTCTTCCACCACCAGTATATGAATGATATCGTGTATGACACCCTCCAGAGGACTGGCTGAATAACCAGTTGCTCTTGGAGGCAGGGTGCCTATGTGTTAAGTGCCGTGTACCAACACGGGCTAGTCGATATAGGCTGCGGACTATCTACTTATATGGAGAGAGGCTAAGATTCATTAACATGGAAATATTGTCGGCTTGAGTTGGATCACTATAAGGTACTGTTGCCAAGCGTAATCATAATAAGGTATTTCGATTATGTAATTTCACAAGTACCTACACTTGAACATTAAACAAGAGGTTGACAAATTACGAAACGCTTATAAAATCTTATCGTGGCAATTGCTATCGAAGTACCCACTGCTTGCGTTATAAATGAACCAAGGCTCTATTGGTTTATTGAGGCCAAAAGAACAAAAAGCTACAGAAAGAGCATGTATTTCTTTTCTTACTAGAACAAACAGGCACAACGTGGGTAAAGCTAATTCTAAATGTTACCTTTGTTTTAAGCTGTGTTCAAACGGCATGCAATATGTCATATAAAATTCGTGTCAAAATGATCCTTAACTCTTCCATTTCTACTACATAATAATACCTTTGCCTATACTGAACAAAGTACTTAACTAAATTTTGAGTTTGACATTTAAAAGTGTATGTTAAAGCTCAACGATATCGCAAGCTCCAAAAAGTCAAACCCGTACCTGTAAGTATCATTATAAAATAAATTTTAGATGACATATTGCACGTCGTTTGAACACGGCTTTCATCTTGTGTAGTACATGAACGATTTATCAGTATACTGACTATATTCCCACCACTGAACTAGAACGAACTATTCTAGAGTATTTCCATTCTCTCTCTAGTCTTGCTTGCTTGCTTGACGTGTCACTGATTCTTTCTGGGTCATCCTGTACTAGGACAGTGAGTAGGTTGAGGTATATGTGGTCATGTGGTGTAGGTACCTAAACTCTAGTACAATTTTATAGTTCAGAAACAGAAAAAAAATTAGCCCGGCACGGAATACCCATGATAAACACGTTCGCTCCGCTACTGCCATTCATTTTGTTGATTGGTCTTGCAGAATAAATTACTAACAATATTCTGTATTCGTTATTGGAATGACTGACAAATCTAAAGATCCGAGATAATCGACGAGATGGAGACAGCGTATTTTTGTCCGATTATTCGCCCGGACTTGCAGTACATAGGTACTAGATATCCGAACTAGTACACTACCTATTACGATTGAGTAAGAATCGATCCATATCATATACTAACCGAGAAAGATCAAGCCTACATGACTGCGTGCGATTTTAAAAAGTCACTCGCAAAAATAAGGCAAAAAAAAACATCTTATTTCCTCCTTCAACGTTTAGCTGTGAGTCAAGATATGGTGTAGGTACTTGGTAAAGAGCCTGGTTGGCCAAGTGGGAGATGCCTCGAATTTCCATCTGAAGGTCGAATCCCGTTCGTGTGGCCAAACGGAGAAGGAAAATATCGTGAGAAAACTCAGCTCCGCACGTATATGTCTTTCCTAGGATAAGGCTGGGTAGGCTAGCCTAGAGCTAGCTAGATGTTGGTAAAGGCAAGCCTACTCCATATAAACATGTCTCAGGCACTACAGAGCGTCCTGTAGGTGATTAATAAGTTCCACTTGACGCTGTTTATATCATGTGGATTAGATGTAATGTAACAAGGCCTCATTTGGCTAAACATGTAGTGAGTGATTCGTGTGCGTCAAAGACATTCGACAATAATATTATTGTATTTTCCTTTCGAGCCATTCTCCGGCAGTTGATCACACAGGGTATTGAATCAGGTCAACCACTCGGTGACCGCTGGGGTTTCACTACATTCACACAACCAATACCTACCTAATGACTTCAGATGATGGACTGGGCGTTCTTTTTTACATAATAATATTATAAATGCAAAAGTGGGTAATTCTCAGAGGGCTCAAAAATACGTGTCCGACTCGAAAAAACACATAAAAAGTATCCGTAGCCCTATGATTCTTTTTCAGATAGTAGATTAGCCAAAAGTAATAGGGGGGGCCTATTTTAGTTTTTTAATTATCCTGTTCTAAATAAGTAAAAATAAATAAAAACCGTGGAAATACTGATTTTTGTGGTGCGTCCGGACCTCATGTTCTAGTGTTAATAATTTTTTATCTCATTTCCTATAAATAATAGCACTATTTCACACAGGTTCACAATAAACCAGATAGTTAGTGGCTTAACAGACACTATTACTACGCAAAAATTAACTTTAGTTAATAAGATACAACTAGATAACTTCGCGTCCGACGTTTAGCTCTGATTGCCATGGCGCGCACTAATTCATTCATAAAAACTGTACTTTAGTAACTACGTGAATAGTTGTTAGACAGAGACAAACTGTCAGTCGCGATCCATCAGTGGTGAGAACAGCACGTGTCCATGTCCCCGCGTCGCTTCGAAATTACGGTAAGTAATCACTTTCCGTGGCTTGGTATACCGCAAGTTCTGATTACCATGTAGACTATAAATTCGTTCATACTAATCCTATTGGTTTAATTGTTTTAATAATATATGCTTTTTGTGTTCCTAATTTCTACTGCAGACATCAATGTAACATTAACCAGCAAATTAAGAAATTATTTAGGATTTTCAACTTTTTCCTGATTTTCGTGGTTTTGATTTCCATGTTTTTCGTGGACAAAAAGTACACGAAAGGTCAGTGAAACCCACGAAAATCAAATTTGCGGGCTTATTAACATATCATCATCATTTCAGCCGTTCGACGTCCACTGCTGAACAAAGCCTCCCCCACAGACAGAGCAAATTCCTTATCATGTAGGGGGATATGCCCATACTCACCACGCTGGGCATGCGGGTTGGCGAGCGCAGTTAGAGCTTTCGTTGTTAAAATGAGGGACGCTGCTGCCCATCCCCTAGCTTTTTTCCCTTAGTCGCCTCTTACGACATCCGCGGATAGGTAGATATGGAGGGGTCTATTCTTCAGCCGGGGCCACCACGGCCAGTGTTATTAACATACATAGATAATATTGTTATTGTGATTTTTGTTAATAATTTGTTTTATCTCAATCAAAATAACTTCAGCCAGGTTTGCTCAAATTGCAATGCTCGAAGTAAATACATATAACCAATGAATATGGGAGGGATTAGATAAGCCTATTTTACTATTAATTTAGGTATAACTCCACCGTTAGTATCTAGAAACGTGACTGATTATTTATAAGATTGTTTGATCTCATGTGATCATGTGATTGAAAAAACGTGATAATTGATGTTAGATTTTTTGTAATTATCTCTTAGTTTATATATTTAATAACAATATTTAATTTTGTACCTTAGTTTTAAGAAAATTAATATATTTTTATCTGCTTACTACCTTTTTTATTATAAACCTACCCGAAATTCCTTCTTAGAATGATTGTAATAGGCTAGTTCAAACAAAACGTACATTTCAACACATTAAAGTTCAATAATTTTGTATATTTGATTTCGGTGGTATGAATGTTGATCTCCATGGACACCATAATTTTAAAATTGAATAACTTCGTAACCGTTAGGCCAATAAAGTTCCCTCCACTACCAATAAATTAGTAATCAAATCAACATATAGAATATTTCGTCATTATGTGTAATTTCAACAAAAAAAAATGTGCCACGAAAGTCAGACAAAAACTGAGTTTCCGAAGAATCACCCGTTACTACCTTTGTTTATTTGTTTGTTACATTTTTCTACTTCGGTGTCGAGAAGATCTTCTTAGACTGCTTGCTCTCTCGATTTTGAGGTCGAGCAACCGAATACCATTCTGAAGAACATCTCATTTCTCTATTTTCCTTCGGCCTATGGCACAAGCATTAATATAATAGAAAACTTCCATGTTTCTGTCTTTAACACTAGTGTTTTTCAAAGACTCATGTGATCCAGACCATCCAAAATTAAATTTACCTACTTACCTACCATTAGATGTTTTTCGTTTGGGTACTCTGTAGGTAAACTACAAGGTGATTCGTAATATGTCTTCCATCCCGAAAGGGGCTTATTCTACAAGTAATAAGCAATAAAGTTTGTTCTATGACTTTTAGAAATTCGACATTTTTCATTGAAAAAACTGTATGCGAAAATCAGCTGTTTCGGGGTCAAATCAGGTCAAACTCAACTGTTTTAGGTATCAATCTTGATTCCAAACTTCTTGTACATATTCGGTATTAGTTTAAAAGTTGATAAAAATACCAAAACCAGCTAATTTGAGAAAGTTTGTGAAAATAAAACAAAAAATTAAAATGAAAATATTGATGTTTTTTTTCGCTAATATTATTTCTTTTTGTTGATAGAATAACCTCCTTTTGGGATGGTATACATGTTATGAATCACCGTGTATAGGTACCTATCTACAGAAGAAAAACTATAAAGGCCTGGTTCCTTTATAAAAAAAAACGATCCGTTTATTTGCTTAGGACGATTACAAAAATCTCTAGGTACTTACTTTTGTGTACGAAGCGACTCACCAAACTGAGACCAAATGAGAGAAAATGATGATGAGATATTCCCCAACGGTTGTTCTGTGAGCTATATTTTAAAGTATAATTTGCCTCCATAAAAAGGTGAACTACCCGATGACCCTTCGGACTCTTTGGTAGAGATGAGAGCCGCTTACACTGGGCATGTCATGGTCACCGGCGGAGCGTGCCGACGGCGACGGCCGACTGCACAGCGCAAGCAACATACCCACCTGATGTAGATAGAGAACGTCGAGCCAGGAGTTAATCGCCGAATACAATCGGCTCGTAACTACAGGCTGAAGAGTATCGTATATTAATAGTCATTTATTGATACTTTACTAGCCTCCGTCCGCAGCATGGCTCGCGTATTAACTAGATATATATATATTTTTTTATAATGTCTTTATTTACAGAAAGAAACTTAAAACTAATACAAGTTCATATTTACAAAATACACAAGAAACAGTTGAGCCATCTAAAGACCGTTACAAACGATCTATAGATAGCTCAACTGATCCAGATCACTACCAGTCGGAAGCGTCCCCAAGACGCTGGCGGAATTGCCACGCTGGATGGCAATGCTAATTCGCTGGGCCAAATAAGAGCTAGCTCTCGGGTCACGCGTCGCTTCGATCAGACGTCCTGATATCTTTTTGAAAACCCGGAGGGCCCCGTTTCCCCACGGACCCAGGGTCTCAACCCCAAAAGGCTCAAATATGTAAGCCCTATCAAGACTAACATATTTTCGCCTTTTGAGATCCTGGGCCGAATCTGCCGCCGCACCCGCCCTAACTGATGTCCCCGGAAGATGTGTACGCGCTAGTGTATCAACACAAGTAGCGTATACATAAATAGTAGGTACCTAGCCTAGTTTATGCTATTCTAGGAAAATACTCTATTCTATTCCAAGTTTTAACGAAATCGGTTGATCCGTTACGGCGTGATTGAACAAACATCCAAGCATCCTCACAAACAATCGCATTTATAATACTAGTAGGATAAAGTTCAATCGAAAATAATTAACTACAACATCAAAGTAGCACAATTCCAATAAAAAATTACAAATGTCACAAAAAAAGTAATTATAATTAAATTACGTTTAATCCGTATTTATATAATACGGAATAAAATTGTGAGTAGACCAGTGAGTAACTCACGAACATCACGGACTCGATTAGGCATTCCTTGGTTAGGATTTTCACAACTGATACAAGTTAAAAAAAAGCATCGCAAGATTAATAAGGAGGAGGAGGTAGGGCACAGCGAGATTTTCTCACTCTAAATTGGAGCAGCCCGCCTGGGAGGTACCTCCGCCTTACAGAAGATCGCAGCCAAATAACATTATTTGTTTCAAATTGTGTTATGTTCCTGCGGTGAGGAGCACCTGGAGCATTGCTAATGCTGCAGGTGTTACTTATGTCAATAGGCGACGGTAACCACTTACCATCAGGAGGTCCGTAAAAAATAATAATAATAAGCATTCAGCATCTCTGAAGCAGTCTCGTCATCATCGCAAACAAGGTAAATTCCAAATAAGCGTATCGCCTGGTCAAGTGCGTGAAACTGGGCATTTTAACAATAAAAACTACATTATCTCATCATGTAATCAGCCGGCATGTGGGAAGTTATCCTCAAGTGTCCCAGCCGCATTTCCGCAGTGAGCCCGCATCCGTGAAGGCTACACAAATTACTAGGCATGAAGGCATGGCTATTTTACAAATTCAAATTCAAAAGATTTTATTCCATTTTGATAGTCTGTAGACACACTAGGAAAAATCACATATTATAAAAAAAAAAGTAACAGAAATAAAAATAGATTACAACAGTAGGTTACACACTAAAATCATCAACCAGAGATTCGTCAGCAACATAATAAGATTTTAACAATAAAAACTTTCTTATTCTAGCGCTAAATTCCTTTAAATCTAGATTTCTGATGTCCAAAGGTAACTTATTGAAAAATATGCTCACATACAATATGTATCTGTCTTGGCGATGGTTACGGAAACCGCATCGGTTAGACCGTACTTGCTTGCTTGTCGTGTCACTGATTCCTTCTTGGTCATCCTGTATTAGGTCAGTGACCAGGTTGAGGTATGGTGGCCCTGAAAAGGGCCTATGACGTTCGGTGAAAGAATCAGTGTAGTGAAAGGATTAAAGTGTACCTCTAGAGGCTCTTTTCGTGGACCAATTTAATTTCTTCTAGCCCCTTTAGCACAATCGTCCTTCTTAGTTTAGTTATTTAAGTGAAGATATCCATTTAACGTAACTGCTGATAAAAAGAATCTGAATGTTTAGGATTTCGAAGTTTGACAAGGAACCCTTTTAATTAGTTTCGCAATGTCATTATTCCGACAGAGTTTGTTCCATTTATGATTAGTGTAACCAAAGACAATTTTTCTACTTTTCTGTCTTTGGTGTAACGTAATTTTAAAATACTGATTTCGAAAACTATTGAAATTTAAATGTTGGGTATTCTTCCCATAATAACTTCAATCCAAACCATTCAAGGATTTTTTATCGTCCAGCTGTTGCTAATCTACAACTGCCGTGATGGCCCCAGCTGAAGAATGGGCCCCTCCATTTCTACCCATGCCCAGCGTGGCGAGTATGGGCAAATCCCCCAAATGATTGTTTGTGAATCTAAGGGGGGGGGGGGGGGTTTGGGGGTGGCTGTGTTCAGCAATGGATGTTTTATGGCCGAATTGATGACGATGAATCTAACATTACTACCGCGGCTATTTAAAAACTTGAAACACCCTATTAACGGGCAAAAACAAGATAATTAAAAAAAGTTATGAATAAACAATGGATGTCCATGACTCCGTCTTTAATAAGCTAACAAATAAAAAAATCCAATTAGCGGCGCAGTGTTGAGTAAATATTTTTTGTTAGGAGTTGTCATCTTCACGTATGTAAATTATAATGCGTTACTGATAGTACACATAACACACAATTGAAAAAAAAATGTGAAGTTACAAGAATACTAAGGTGACAAATTTACTTTGACCAGGCCAAGGCCCACCCGAGCGCCTTTGATGATGATGATGAAGTATTAGCATTATATCTATAAGAGCATCAAACACTCATTACTATGCCATTTTAAGAGATAAATTCAAAAATTCCAACTAGTGAAAAACACTCAAGACTGACTCTGACCTCTGACTCACTAAGAAAATGTTTGTAAAAAGACGAAGATATATTTACAGGATTTTCTGTATTACTTATGGCTATTGTCACTTGTTTCATTATCTGGGATATACATAGGTACTTTTAGCCAAATCATGAATAGACCTAACGTCTAATGTCTAATAGACCTACGAGTCAAATTAGAGAAAAATAATTTTGTCCACCTAGATAGAGTTAGTAGAGTAGCATTGAACATTAGAATGATGCTATTGATTATTAAATCTATTTAATTTATTTATTTTTATTTTTTCAGGACGTCAAACAATTACACTTAAAAATTACATAATAAATCTTATAGAATAGGTGGCTCTTAAAGTATAATCAGCCCCGTTGTCCACAAAGTAGGGTATACTTAAAAAGGGCGTTGTGTAAGAGTGTGACATATTAGTAGGTAGGTATTTAAAAGACTACAATGTTTGACGATAGGCTTACAAAAATATAGTGAGTGATGTCTATTTGTTCATATGATTTATTTGAAAAAGCCGCTGAAATTTATTACTGGGTTCGTAATCCTATCCTACTAATATTATAAATGCGAAAGTTTGTGAGAATGTTTGGATGTTTGTTGTTCAATCACGCCGTAACGGCTCAACCGATTTCGTTGAAACTTGGAATAGATAGGGTAAAGTTCTATACTTGGAATAGTATATAGGCTACTTTTTGGGCGTAGGAAGTGAGCGAAGCCGCGAGTGGAAGCTAGTAGTATATAAAGTAGATTTAAATGAATAAGTTACAATTTGTCCAATCTGAAAAGAGCTTTACCCACTATCTACTTTCCTCTACATAAATAATTGTAACGAGATTGGCCACTTATGGTTCAACTAGGTTTGATTGCCAATTATTATTAAATTATAAAAACCTCATTATTTACCTACTTACACCAAATTGCGAAAAAATATGCAACTTAGCATTGCCATCCAGCGTGGCAATTCCACCAGCGTCTGAAAGTGACTGGCAGCACAGAACACTAATATTCTACTGGCAGTGATCTGGATCAATTGAGCTATCTTTAGATCGTTTGTAATGGTCTATAGATAGCTCAACTGTTGTTTGTGTATTTTGTAAATATTTACTTGTACATATTAGTTTTAATTTTCTTCCTGTTAATAAAGTTTACAACACACTTGCTAATAGAGTGGGTCTAATTTCACCGCAATTAGGAACATAATGATACCTGTAATCAAACTGTGACTTTTTCATTGCTATTATCAAGTAGTATTATATAGTCTTTGCTATTATTTACAAACGTGAGTTATTTTATTTTATTAGTTGAGTTGCTTTGTTTAAATAAAACATTCGATACAAAAAAATCGTGCGCAAAAGTAAAAAAAAACTAATTCTTTTAGTCTATGGCCGATATGTGAGATGCGCGCACATAGGAAAACTGAGTAATTTTTCCCGCCATTGCCAAAAAAATCACAACTCGTTTTTACAGTTATTTTTAGTATTATATTATTCTCAAGTGTGTTAAAAACTTTGTATGTTACTCGTGTGTATTGATGATTATAAACATAACACACTTGTCTTATACCATAATGTACTATTATATTTTTACTTTAGCGACACAACGCATTATTTTGTTTAAAAAAATACAAATATGATGAAAACGCGATGACACATGCTTCCGATACCATGAATAACTCCTAGAGCGTACTAGATAATTATATGAATTAAAAACAGATTTAGTAAACATAGTAGGTAGGTAAGTTAACTAAAATTGACCATTTCCCGAGACCGCGGCGTAGTTAAGATAATCTGTATCGAATTAGGTGCTGTACAACTGCTACTGATGAACTTCTACTCGTCAAAGTTGTGTTCAAATGGCGTGCGATATGTCATCTAACATGTATTATAAAATGATCCTTGCGTCTTCTGAATAAAGTTAATTTTGGGCTAGCGATTTTGTTGAGCTAGATGTGAGCTGAGTGATGAAGAGACTGAAGATCACTTCACAGAAGAAAGGAGCCATTTCATTCTGGGCCTGGTCCATGTATACTACACAGAAAAATTAGGAAAAAATAGGAGATTACAAGAAAAATACAATTTCATTAATTTGATAACAAATGCGATGGTACAAGAATAGTTCTTCTGGTAAGTTTTTACTATGTGAACACTATTTGAAGGCCGCCGTGTTGGTTTATTATTGGCGTTTGACATGACATTGACATATTTTTCATGTCATGTTGTTTGATTTGATGTTTTTGTTTTGTCAGATAAATGTAAGTTGTCAAAACGACATTTCACGCACGTCCATCCGCCATATTTTTGTAGCGCTGTGTGTTGCTCTCTTTGTCGTTGAAATCTTAATGTACCTTAGAACGAAGTCAATTTAAATAAAATGACCAATTAAATACGTTTACTTTATCATCATCATCATCATCATCAGCCTGATGAAGTCCACTGCTGAACATAGGCCTCCCCCAAAGAGTTCCATGACGAACGGTCTTGAGCCTTTTCCATCCACCGACTTCCCGCAACCTTAACAATGTCGTCGGTCCATCGGGTGGGGGGCCTTCCAACACTGCGTCGTCCGGTTCGTGGTCGCCACTCGAGAACCTTTGTTCCCCAACGGTTGTCGGTTCTGCGAGCTATATGGCCGGCCCACTGCCACTTCAACCGGCTAATTCTGAAAGCTATGTCGGTAACCTTGGTTCTTCTACGGATTTCCAAATTTCGGATTTTATCACGCAGTGAAACGCCGAGCATAGCTCTCTCCATAGCCCGTTGGGCGACTTTGAGCTTGTGTATAAGGCCAATAGTTAGCGACCAAGTCTCAGTGCCATATGTCATCACTGGCAACACGCACTGATTGTAGACTTTCGTCTTGAGGCTCTGCGGTATCTGCGACGAGAAGATATGACGAAGTTTCCCAAACGCTGCCCATCCGAGTTGGATTCGTCGGTTGACCTCTTTGTCGAAGTTGGACCTACCTAGTTGAATCGTCTGACCCAAATAGACATAGTGGTCTACAACTTGAATGGTATCGATCCCAACATTTACCGGCATAGGTGCGACATGAGCATTGGACATGATATTTGTCTTGCTCATGTTCATTTTAAGACCTACCTGTTGGGAGACGGTACTGAGGTCTCTGAGCATAGCGCCAAGGTCCTCCAGCGATTCTGCCATTATGACTATATCATCGGCGAATCGAAGGTGAGTGATGTATTCGCCATTGATGTTGATGCCTTGTCCTACTTTGCCTTGTCTTACTTGTTTACTTTATTGCTTAGCCATATTTTAGAGTAGTGTACACAGTGCAGGCCCAGGCTCCATATAGTGATGAAACGTCTCTTTTCCGTTACTTCTAATGGGGAAACATTATGAACAAAAGATTAGAAGGTTAAAAAAAACAATGATTACCTAATGATGCGCTAATATAAATTTTTGTTCCAGGAAAAATGAAAACCAAAGAAAAAGCAAACATAAGTCATATAAGCGGTAGCGTGGTGTCCTTCAGCCAAGATGACAGGTATATCAGACTACTGTACTAGGCTTGTTCGCGAGGAACAGGCGTAGCTTCACCTAGTTTCTAAGACTCTTCAAAGTGACTTTATTGAAATAAACGCCTTTAGACTTTGACTTTGTGAGGTTACTGTTACTTGTCATTGAGTCGTTACGGGCGGGCGTGCAAAGAACACGGCGTGATTGAAACACAAACATCCAAACATCCTCACAAACTTTCGCATTAATCATATTTATAGCTTCCGCCCGCGGCTTCCGTACTCCCGTAGTACCTTGATAAAAAGTAGCCTATTTAGCTAAAGAACTTTATCTATTCCAAGTTCAAAAATCGAAATCGGTTGAGTTAGCCCCTTCGTCCACGGCGCGACTCAAAAGGAACGCGACTGAAACTGTAGTCACTTATGAGTAGCCTGAATGCGATAGCACTAGTATTTCAATGCGCGTCCGTCCACGACGCTACTCAAAAGGAACGCGTTTGTAACTAGTCTCCTGGCGACTCGACATGCTGGTCGCCAGGCGACTGGTTTCGAGAAACTGTTGAAAAATGAACGAATAAAAAGTAATTGTATGTGATTCTGACCTGTATGTGACTGGAGAAGTAATAATTCCATGTCATCGCTCGAATTATCACTAGTCATGTTAATTATTTTCGTTTTCAAAACTTTGTTTACATAAAATCGTGTACCGAGTGACTGAGTTTCAGGAAATTCCAGTAGCGTCGTGGACGAGTCAGAGTTTCCAATCAGTCCGCAACTCTAGTTTCTAATGAGTTCCGTCACTTTTGCGTAGCGTCATGGACGAAGGGGCTTACGGCGTGATTGAACAACAAACATCCAAAAATCCTCACAAACTTTCGCATATAGATATAAGTAGGATAGGATAGGATGTCTGCAAATATCTGCCTACAATTACAAGAGGCTCTACGATTTACCTACGTAGGTAATCATTGCGAAAGAACGATACTTGCCATGTACCTAGATACACTAGATTGACGAAACAGCGGCTTTCCCATAACGCATTCAGATTTTATGCATGTTTCCATTGAAAGGTGGAACCTTTACCTATGACATTACTAAAAGTGGCCAATGCGTCCTTGGTTTACTTACATTCACTTTTACCTGTCCTAAATAGAAATAGGATTGTAGGTAGATTTGATCTTTCTTTACGTAACGTATGTTGATTTATGGGGTTTGTTAAAGGAATGCATGCTGAGCCTTGAGACTGCGAGCTATAAGGCCTGCGCACTGCCACTTCAACTTGCTAATTCTGAGAGCTATGTCAGTGACCTTGGTTCTTTTACTGATTTCCTAATTTCGGATTTTATCACACACCCAGAATTGTAGATGCTTAACTGTGGAATCCTAGGAACCAAAAGTGTGGGCAGACAACGAAGTTCCACTTTATGAATTCCGTTCCGTTTTGATCAAATGACGAAACGGAGACCTTAGAACGTAACTGCAAGCCTCATGAAGTTTTAGAAGACCTTTTGCCAAAAGATGGACATACCTACTTCTAGAAATCTATTAATAACTTCAATAAAATGATAGCAGCCATTTGGCTAGTGGCAAAGGGACACCTACAGAACCCTAAAAAGGAGTTGAATGACACAAACAAAAACCTACGCGAATTGCCTCAAGACCAAAACGTTGCGGGTTGCGCTAAGGCAGTAGGTATTGTAACATTTGGAAACTTTCACTTTCGGCATCGGAATAGAGCTTACAGCAAGGAGGAGCCAGTGCGTAGCAGACCACAAGGTCCAACACCCGAGTCTATTGTTTAGAGAAGCAACAATATGGTAAGTCAACAGCTTTTCTTAAAAAAAATAGTCTCTATTAGGAAAAATAATGATAATAAAAGTAGATTACGAAAAAATAAGTCCGTTTTGTTATTGGTTTAGCGGGTTCGATTCCCGCTGCGGGACACATGTTTGCATGATATACAAATATTTGTTCCGGGTCTGGGTGTTAGTAGTAGTTTTTTATACCCACGACACGGAATCTTAGTGTGGGGTCTGACTGTAAATGTATGTGACCGGGTGTTACGTTCGAAGAAATGTAATTTGAACAGCCTGTTTTTTTTTAGAGGACAGCGACCATCCTGCTTCTACTCCAATGTTCTGCATTGCTAGTAGTAGCGGAAGAGGGCGAAACAAGGGATTTGGATCTAGACATCGACGGCGAGGACCTAGAGAGAAAACACAAGAAGAAAAAGCGAAAGAAACAACAACAGTTCAGTCCTTGCGGGCGCACCTTCGGGCTTGGGGACAAGCTGTTCGGGCAGCCCGATTACACGTACATTAACGCACCAGTTAACAACTATTACATCGGATGCGGAGGCGCTCCGCAGTATGCCCCGATACAAGGGTATCCTATCAACAATCAACAGCACGGACACGGAGGCCACGGCGGACATGGCGGCCACGGCGGTCATGGCGGACATGGTGGCCACGGCGGTCACGGCGGACATGGAGGTCACGGGGGCCATGGCAGCCACGGTGGCCAAGGAAGCTACGGAAACCAGCAATTCAGTGGCCAGCAATTCGGTGGATTTAACAGTTATCCCCAACAAGGCTTCAACCAGGGTTACATCCCCCAGAACAGGCCTGTTCAAAGCGCCGTGTCCGCGGCTGCGTCGGGTTTCGGGTCGGCGCTGGCGGATTACATCACGCGGCCGAGAAAAGCACAAAGACAGATCAATCAGATTCTCCGGCCGTTCTACCGGTTATTTTAGTACTCAAGTCTGAGGCAACTCAGCAACAGTTGAAATCGTCAATGAGTAGTGGTGATATGAAGAAACATTTTTATTACCAAGTCTAGTTAAGAAATTAAAGCATGGAATACTCGGTTCAGTGATTGTAGGAATTCAATACTTAACTCATATTAGGAACCTACTTGTGCATGATATGAAGCTAGGACGTAAAGACTGGCCTTCAAGTCGTTGGTGAAAGAACCACTGTGGTAAAAGGATTGAAGTGCGTCGCGTAGAGGCTCAGTTTTGCTTTGTATTCTGAATAGTTTTCAGTTTTTGCACTATATCCTTTACCTGATCGTTGCATTTATAGGGAAGCAATCTGTTTCAGTAGGTACCATCTTACTTTGCATTTAACATATTGTAACTAATAGCTAATAAATAAATAATATAGTAAAATAAAATATGTAAGTTACGTAACTTTCAAATGTTATTTTATTTGAATCCCAAACAGATTCAAATAGGTATTAGAGGCTACAGCAGCTTTGCTCTCGTGGTCCCCGAATGAAAAGTAGGTACCTCTATTATGCGCGAACGAATATATTGCAAGTTTCATCTATATCGGTCCAGCAATTACGGTGCGATTGAACAACAAACATACATATACCTACTCACAAAATGATTAGAGGATGTTGAAGCAGCAATCCCAGATACAATAGAACGCCTATTTGTGTCGTGCCGAATTGCGCTGCGGAATGTCATGGGAAATCATTTCATTTTTTTGACAATCTAATAATAATAGGTAGTACCTATGCTATACCAAAAGGGGCTTATTCTACACCAATTGGTAGTAAGTACCTAAAGTTTGGATGGGCAGCAGCGTCCCTCATTTTAAAAACGATAGCTCTAACTGCGCTCGCCAACCCGCATGCCCAGCGTGGTGAGTATGGGCAAATCCCCCCACAAGATAAGGAATTCGCTCTGTCTGTGGGGGAGGCCATGTTCAGCTGTTTTATTTAGTGATCTTTCTTGATGCGAAACTTATCTTAAACTTAGTAATTAGTTATAAAGACCAGAAGAAGTAGCAAAAACCGCTAATTTAAAAACGTTTGGGAAAGAAAAAAATATATAAATATACATACAAAAAAAAACATTAATATACAACGTCGAAAATATCGCAATTCCGATACTCGACAGTATCTATCCCGGACACGCTACCTGTTAGAACTAAGAAAAAATCGTCAGGGTTATTTATGAAAGACTTGTTTCTCTTGTGGGTCGCGCCGAAATGAGATCTCGTGATGTTAGTAAAGGCCTGATGATCGTGGACAATTCGTTTTTAGTTAATAATATGATGTGCATAACCATGATGGTTTCAAAAATTATACCTAGGTAATGATAGGATGTTTTGGTGGGTTGCAGCATATCGGAGTGCAACGGAAGGTTCCAGTCCCAGGAGCAGATCATCAAGGGACAGCTCGACGCCGAGCACGGCAAGTTGCCGATCGAAAATGCGCCTAGTCAAGTCACACATCCTACCTCGTGAGTTTTACTGTTATCCGTATCCCCCGTACCTACTTATAAACTTTATTTTGCTTAAATTCAGTCAAAGACTTAGGTAGAAACATACCTAAGTCTTTGACTGAATAAAAAGTGAATTTAATCAAGTCTCAGCCAAAAGCTATTATATCTACGTTTTAGACTTTAGGTTAGGGTAGCTTGTTATAGAGAGTACCTATACCTAGCATTCACTTGTTTCTTAACCGTCAAGAATTTGCGAAATTATTTGAGTATACATTAAGCAGATCCTTGTAGAAAGGTTTATCTAATCTTTAAATCTCACACCTCAATATTTTACCACGGAGGCCTCAGAGCCACTATAATAAAACGTGTCAAAACTCCTTGTTTTGACACGTTTTATTAGATAAGATAAACCTTTCTACAAGGATCTGCATAATGTACTCAGATAATTTCCCAAATTCTGAAACAAGGCTAGGTATAGGTTAGGTTAGCTCTCTATAACAAGCTACCCTAAAGTCTAAAACGTAGATAAAATAGCCTTCAAGTTGTTTATTTTTTAAATCTTTATTGATTATAATTGAGTTTGTTCGTACAGCGACCATGTAACTCCCTTAAAACGAAATTATGTATAACCATTGAAAAGATTTCAACGAGCCGCATATGTTCATGCAAAATAATATTTTTACCATGATACATGTTTTTTATTCTATTATCTAATTTAATTATTTAAGTC